>JARHVA010001048.1:0-667500 GCA_037957365.1 Torreya grandis
CACTCTTTTCACTTCCAAACCTTTTCATATCATACTCCTAGATCATGCTATGAAAATTCCATATCAATTTTCAAAAATTATTGATCCATTAGGTTTGTTTCCTCTTGATATTTTAGTCATTCTATTTTTACTTCCACTAAGTTATATCTTACATCATATCTTATGTTACCTAACATGCAGTCAAACTATTCCTTCACCCCTAGCCTTATGCATACTTAAAGAGAATATTTGTACCTTAATAATAGGTACAATAGATATTAACATCAAATCTCATGCTTATCCACATGTTATTAAGGAGAGGCCCTCTCTTCCCACAACATATAAGGTATCCCCTAGGGAATCACTGACTAACTTCTCATGATCCTTCCCACATATAACAATAGGGAAAATGGAATTACCAATGTCATATCATTAGTACTATAAGCTTCACAATTATATTACTATTTTTTTTCACTAAATCAAAACCATAAATATATTGGGATATTTTCCATTCCAAAAAAATCATCATAACTATGCCAAAATACTTCCCACATAAAATAAAATGCATGGTGGACAACCTTTCATATTATTAGAGGTGTTTACCTACCTTAATAAAGATTTTTAAGCAAACCTTTTGAATTCCTAAGAGTGTTTCCTTTACTTAAATCACGTCACAAGATTCAGCCCTTATAATTTCTATAGATTCTCCCATTCACCCCATAATAGACAAAGACTCATCACTCTTTTGAGTCTCAATACAAATGACTTCAAGGGGGGTTAATCTATATGCTCAATATTCATATGGTTTAGATATTAGAGTATTAAGAGACCTTGTTGAATAAAAATCCTTATGCACATGCTCAGTGTGTCCTCTATTATGATGGGACCAAGTGTCACATAGGTTTAGGGGAAAGAGTTATTCTAATTTCTCCTATAGGACAAGTCCTACCATTTGCTTTCAAGATAGATATTGAGTGTACAAATAATGGGGCGAAGTATGAAGCCTTGTTTCCTGGCATGATCATCACAAACTATTTGTGTTTTTATAACTTAAGGATCCAAGGTGACTTGTATCTATTCACCAACCATGTCTTTGAGTTGTGTCAAACTAAAGTTATACATATTCAATTATATAATCTTAATGTGCATGGGATTCATAAAGATTTTGACTTCATTTCTATATAATCAACCCCTAGGTAAACTAGCCATATTACTGACTCCATGTATACTTCATCTTCACACTTGAACCCTCATCCTTCTATATCAGAATTTGATTTCATAATTTTAGTCAAGAAAAAACATCTTATGCATAAAGTTGTTAGTGACCAAACTATTTCCCATATTGTAAAATATTATAATCTATCAATTCTTGATATGTTGAGAATGATGAGGCTATTCTTGAGTTTTTTAAAGCTTATGATGACCTCCCATCATTCCACCACAATATGGGTTTCTCCCTCACTTATTATACCACTTCAACCCTTGGGGATGAATACTATAATTCTTATTTCCACATTGAGAATTACCTATCCTTTGATAATGAGAACAAAATTTTCAATATGAAGGGTGAAGATCATAATCCTTGCCTAACCCATGACATGTTTTAGGAATGAAATTCCTCCCTCATTAAGAAAACCATAGACATTAACATTGAGATTGAGAAGGGTTTTAGAATTCTCAATCTTGGGTATTCAATCTCCACATAATAAGTAGAAGAGTAGAATCTATTACTCTTTGATTATGAAATTTTTTTCACTTTATCTTATTATGACATGGTAGGCATCAAGCTTGATGTGGCTATCGACAACCTAATCATGATGCCTAAAATAAAACTAGTCAGACAAAAATTTAGTCCAATCAATCCTAAAGTCACTTTTATGGTTAAAGAGGAAGTTATAAAACTTATGAAAGTTAGATTTATCAATCCAATGGAATATTTCAAATGGATGTCC
Source organism: Torreya grandis (assembly GCA_037957365.1). Taxonomy (NCBI): domain Eukaryota; kingdom Viridiplantae; phylum Streptophyta; class Pinopsida; order Cupressales; family Taxaceae; genus Torreya; species Torreya grandis. Next base: position 1,932 of record JARHVA010001048.1, read on the forward strand.
TATATTGTCCCCATTATCAATAATAATGATAAGATCAAGATGTGTATATAATTTTGAGATATTAAAAAATCATGTGAGAAATATGACATCCCTTTCCCTTCTATTGACATCATTATTGACACAATGACATGATATGAGTTATTGTCACTTACAAGTGGTTATCAAGGTATAATCAAATCTAAATCTATGGTGAATATTAAATAAATACCTCCTTTACTATACATGGGGACCTTTTCTTATGTTGTGACTCCCTTTGATATAAAAAACAATGGGGTAACATACCAAAGGGGCATGACCCATATATTCCATGATATTATTTACAAGATAGTATAGGTTTATGTATATCATCTTTAGAAAATTGAGGCAAAAACTTATCACCTAGAGGTATTACACATTATATTAACATTCTTGATCGAATATGGTGTTATGGTTAACCTAAAAAAATGTGTTTGGAGTCATAGGTGGAAAATTCCTAGGGTATATCATCCCATAGCATAGGATTGATATCAACCTTGATAATATTCATATAATCTTGAAAATGTTCCCATCATAGATGAATCAAGAATTAAAAAATTCTTGGGTAAGTTGTGAGTTATTTAATGATTCATTCTTAATATTTCATATGCACTCCATTCAATCAATACATTTCTTAAGAATACAAGTGGCCTAACTTAGAAAAATGAAATTCAATAAGCATTTGAAGTGGTAATAAAATGCTTCCTTATGTCTCCCCCCATGCTTATAGAACCTAATCTAGCTAGGACATTAATATTTACATTGGGGTGATTGAATTATCCCTCACATGAATTTTGTCCCAAGAGGATGATTCTATAAAATAATGTGCCATCTACTCTATTAGTCACACCCTTATCAATTATAAAACATATTACACTCAAGCAAAAAAGAATGATTAGATATAGTGTTTTCAATAAATAAGCTGTGTCATTATATATTTAATCAATAAAAAATAATTATCATGATATCCCAAGCCTTGCGTACTTTTCCAATCTAATCAAAACCTTTCTAGGAAACTTGGGAGTTTCATCACATTCCTAATCAAGTTAAAAGTCACTTATGTTAGAAAAAAATCTATTAAAGGATATATTATCACTAATTTTTTGGTTGATTCTCCCTTGAAAGTTAGAGAACTCATGGATACTAACTTTCCTAATGAATTATTCTACTACATAAGCAAACACACTATTAGTTCCTCTCCTTAGTAAATCAATATCATTAATAACCTAATCAAACACACTTACCCTAAAGGAATTCATAGTAGAAATAGTGCCTTTATATCATCACATCTAACTATGTTATTTTATACATTATTCTTTATCTCAACACATTTGTTTGCATGTTACCCAGGGGTGTCAACTACTAGGAGTATGAAAGGGCACTCTTTCATTTCCAAAAAATCCATAAAATCACTAATAAAATCCATAGGATAGGATATTTTTGGCCCACCCAAACCATGATACCATTAAGTATGTGTGAAAATATGAGAAGTGCTACCATTTTTCACATGAGATACATGTTACCACTAGGGAATTTCATCCCATAGTCAATCTTTATCTCTTTTCCATTTGGGGCTTAGATTTAGTAGGAAATCTTCCCATACTTCTCCAAATGGTCATAATTTGATTATCTTGGCCATTAAGTTTTTTACTAAGTGGTTGGAAGTTAAGACATTATAAATTTTCATGGTTTTAGTCACCATAAAATTTATTCTAAACCAAATCATTTTCCTATTTGGGGTCCCATAGGTCATCTTAATGAAAATGGGTCTCCTTTCAAGAACCCTAAGATTCATGAGCAATGTGTAGGCAATATTTATAAATTATGTAGCACCTTAGTCTTGTACAATTGAAAACTACATATTATGGATGTGCCTTAAACTTTTAGACCCTTCTTACTTCCAAAAGGCTTGCATACACTATCTCTCTATGTCTAATTGATTATATCTTAGTTTGGCCAATGTTATTATGATGACTCAGACATTATATCATGTTCAAAATTTTATAAACCTATTTTTCATCTATCTCTATAAGTTATAAACCTATTTATGTTTCCAAATTACCCAAACACTTAAGTCCCATTCAGATGTATATATTGATGCAAGTGTCCTACCCCAACATAAGTGTTTAGTGCCCTAAAGTCATCCGGTTTGAAAATGAAATATATCCTAAATTTTGGCCTAAGTGATTTAATGTGAGACTTTCTCCAAAGGGATTGATATATTATTGTAGTGAAATTTGTCCTTCCAAAATTCACTACACCATTTTATTTATTTCCAATCATTTTTGCATATTATATTATTTTGTATAATATTTTATGGGACTCCATAGATGACTAAACAAGGAAACATTTTCAACTAGGCCACAAGTTGTAAATTTTAGATTTGATATAGTGGGTTTGATGGTAAATTATTGACTTAGTTATGTTATTAATGGTTTCATACTTAATTAATGTTAATTAAAGTCATTAAATGACTATAATATTTTAATACATTAGATATATTAGTTATTTTTAGAATTAATATTTGTGTACAAATTTAAATTGAAAATTTGATTTAATATTGTAAATTTTCCCAAATAAATAAAATCAAAAGTGGGAAAATAAAAGACTTTTAAACTTCTTTGGTGAAGCAAGTGATGTTATAAAGGAAATAATATATTTATTTTGTAAGAGAGGCTTCTTATTATTTTTCTCATGATCTTAGAGAGAGAAAAATGCAACTTTGTTTATATCCATGTTACTTCCATATTGGAGCAATGAAATGCAAGTGAGTGAGACTCTTTTGGGGTTTTTATAGATTTTAATGTCATTTGTTTACAAATTCTAAATATCTACTTGTAGATTAAGACTCCATTAAAATAATTCATTTATTTCATTTTATGAAACCAATGGTGTTTCCTAAACTTTTTGTTGATATCCCCCATGTATGAACTTCCTTGATGTCTATAAGTTTTTGCATGTTTGATCTCAATAGAACTTCATATCAATTGTGTAAAATTGAGTTTATGAGGAGACTTTGTGCTTCCAATCTTGCCTTTTGTTCCCAAAAACCTATGTATTCTATTTTCATTCATGTGTAAGAGGAAGGAATTAAATTTTTGATATTTGTTCTTGGGTTATCCTAGTGGTTGTCCATGTTTATCCCACAGTGGGTTTCTCCACTTTCCTCTTTTTATTTTTTATTTTGTTTATTTTCATTATTTTAGGTGAAAAGTACACAAAACCCCTAAAATATTTATATATAATGAGGGAAATAACCCTATCAATTCCATAGGGGAAATTCCATTATATATGGTGATATCTCCAATTGTTGGTGAATTGGTGTCACTTCACATTGGGCAAGTCACAAGCCAAGAAAAACCAAAAATGCCCATTTTTACACCAATAGTTTTTTGGTGATTCTATTGGGAATAAAAAAGGTGCCTTTTAGTTCCTAAAATTTGAAGGAAATATTCCCCTTGAAAGATCATATTGGTGACTCCATTGAAAAGAGGCATGGAAAATAAGGAACGTTGCACATGCTTTTAATTTTCTAATTTTCTAGTGTTACCCACTATTTGATTTTTTTTTTCAAACATGAAAATATTTTGATTGAAAAAAGAGTATGAATACTGGGGAAACATTGGGTGGAAAAATGAAGAAAAAATAAAAGAGATAAATTTTATTTCAAATGAGCCCAAATTAAGGGCTTATTGGGTCTATGCAAGTGATGATACAACAAACAAAGTCTTTCTATTAATACCATATTTCAAAGGAAAACTAATTTGGGAAGTTGTTGATGATAATAAAAGAGTGCAATTATTTAAATAATCATATGGAGCTGTAAAAGTAGAAAGAAAAGAAGTATGCCCATTTCAAAATTTAGCTCAAGAAAAATAATGCATGGGAAACAAAAATCCAGCCACCTTTCAAGAGCATGAGATGAGTCACAAAGGTGGTGGGATTCATATTAGTGAATAAAAGGTGCATAACAAGGTTGAATATGTGCCAATAATAGGTTTTAAAGAGAAAACAATAAGTAATTTGAAATAAATTTCCATCCATTTGGAGTGCTAGGACGTTTTATTCCCTAATCACATGTGGAGGTGCATATGGGAGATTTAGTTCAACAAATTAAGGTTTAATAGTCAAAAAATCAGCCAATAGATGAAGGTATCAGAGGTATGTATCACATTATTAATGTTTCATGTTTGAAATTAGTGCAAATCCCTCTCACTCATGATTAAAATATAAGTAGTATTTATATTCTAGTTATGCAAGATCAAGTGTTTGAACCAATGTTTATCTTTCCCCCCATACCTCATGTCCTTCCCATTGATGTAATTAAAAATATAATATTCTTCTTAATTTTGTCTTTATGACTGCTATCCTCATATTGTTATTTTTTTTCCCACAAAGGTTCATACTTTTCTCAATAGGTAAATGGCTTTGTTTAGTCTTGATTTATTTTGCATCCCTTTGTAAATAGTTTCCCTTTCCACATAATTTTGAATTCTTTTATTTTCCCTTATATTTATCTATTGTGTGTGTGTGTGTTAAATAAAAATGCAACTTGTTTTTTTTGGTGTTTTCCCCTTCTACCTTTGTTTATTTTGAAACCATAAGGTGTTTGGGTGGTTGTGATCTTTGCTAGAAAACCTATTATTTTGAATAAATGGCATAAATAATTTAGCATGCAAACTTGATTTGGAGCTATAATTTTGATGTGTGTATTCTTGAAAAGTCATAGTTGTATGGCATGGAATTTTTTGGTTGTGTTATTTCCAACACATCCTTTGTTTTAGTACCCAATGGGAAATTCTTGAGTAAAATATGACAAATCAGATATTCAATTTGCTTATATGTTCAAAATAATATACAATCCCTATGTCATATATTTGAGGATGTATGTATTTAAATAATAAAACACGTGCTTTGTATAATGTTTTAATAAGCCCATAAAATGTTTCAAAATTAGAGATTATTCCAAAGTTGTGGGAAATATTACTATCTCACATATGGTAGTGAAATTTTAAGATAGTGTGATTCTAAACCTCCTTAATGGATGGTATATAATTAATTCCAAGGTGGGCCTATGAAAAATTTGAACAATAATGTGTTATTATTTAGTAAATTTGATATGAAGGTGATGTTTTACATTTTCTCAAAAAGAATTTTTTTGAAGAGATTGTCAAAGATGGTGACATGGAGTCAAGATATGGAATTATATTTTTAAGCCTAATATCTTAATAAATTTTGAATATATGCATGATGTATATACTGAAGTAAATTTAAACTCAATGTGCCTTAAATGAACATATATAGGACTTTGTTCCTCAAAAAAAAAATGGGCCACTTTATACATGACTCCTCTTCTAGTTTAACTAATTATAGAATTATTACTTTGGATTCAAATGATGGACACTCTGAAGTAAAGACTATGGGAGATGGAAGGATGAATTATTAAGTAGAAAGTTCTTACGTGGGAGGAGAGATCAATAATTTACAAATTGGACTTATAGAAAATTAAATATCAAGTGAAGTCCATGAAAAGTATTTTCAAATAGATGGGATGATAATAAGGATTCTTTCCATTTTCCTATAGCTTTCTCTTGATTATGCACTATTTCAACTTTTAAAAACACAACATTTTCCACAAGAAATGGTATGGCAGTCTACTATTGACCATTCTCTTTAACATGGTGTGCATGAACATGTATCCAATGAAGGGTTAGTTGAATTTGGTTCTATAGTATAAAATATACTAGTCTAATTTTTAAAAACCAATTTAAGGTTAGAGACTAACATGAGTGGAGTTGGTCCATCTCATAAATTAGAAGAATAGGAAAATTTTGAACGTCAAGCCACTAAACCTATAGGGCTAGGGAATATTTATAATATTTGTCACTTTATATGTTATTAGAATATATCCCTCTTATAAGGTTGATATATTTAATAAAATATTTCAAATCTCAATACATAAGGTTCACCCATACTTATAAATCTATCAAACATGCTTGTAGAGAAAATATATAAAAAATATTATTTGTGAGGTTGATCTTTTAAGAAAGGCATTTGATATTAAGCTAGCAATATTTCAGCCATATTATATGGATTACACCTTAATTGGTTATAAGGGTCATATTTCAATAATGGAATGTGAGTTATAACTCATGATGTAACTTTAGGTTAGAGAGATAGTACATGATGTGAAGTTATTAAATAATGAGCTCATTTTTTTCCACTACTCAAAATAAGTATTCTTGCATCTATGACATGAATGGTATAGAAATTAACTATCTTAAAGAGTATACATACCCTTTAAGACTTGAATTTATACCCAAATACTTACTTTTGGTATCTATAACTAAATATGGTGTTCTTTGATATCAAGACACAACTACTAAAAATATGGTTTCCATATAAAGAACAAGACTAGGTCATTGTGTTGTAATATACATGAATCCATATAATATAGTGCTATGATTAAGGCATAAAAATAACATAGTGACTATGGAGCCATAATATGATCAATCTTATAGCTAGTATTCTATGTCATCATGGTCTTATTATAATATTAAAATTTGATTTTAAAGAGCATCAAATGGTTATAATAGGTAGTGCTAGAAAATTGAAATTTAGAGATTTGAGAATAATTTCACCTCTACATAGCTATTATTGTAATGAAAAAGTGTGGACATTAGTCAAATAGGTTTACTAATTTTGGGATGCATTTCACTAATAGAAATATGGAAGGATGCATTAATGACTAAATAGAACAAGCCATATTTGAGACATCACTTAGAAAATGGATCAAAGGAAAAAAACCTTATATTTTGTCCATATGAAGATGTGCTTTCTATTGGACATTCTATGGGGATATCTTCCATTCTTTTTCCTAGTTCAAGTGAGCCAAAATTTGACACATTTGTCCTAAATCCATTTAAAATAGTTAAGTAAAGTCATTAAAAAGAGATTCATTCACTCCTTGATAAATTACACCCATAAATGATTATATTAGACCCAAAAAATATTGATGTTTTAGGTGTACAATTAGAGAAAATGAAAATTATGAGTGATAAGGCTAAGGAAAATGACATGTAAATAACTATTATTACTATAAAAAATATTGTTTTGAAAAATAAAACAAATATATTTCCTTTTCTAGTGTTGACATTGTTAGTCTGGATTAGACAGTTGATATCGTAGAAGCTAAGAAGAGACTAGGAGTAAATGTTATAGTATATATAAATGTGGATCCTGGTACACTTTTTGGATCCAAGGATTTAATCATAAAATATATTTATTATAGGTTCCATGTGAATATGATATTAGTGATTCCAAAAGAATGTAGGATGATCAAAATATTGATTTGATTTATTCTTCTTCTAGTAGTGAGGATGCAGTATGTGGATTGAAAGAATTGATGACACATTGTTAGTTTTAATTATTTGAGAAGCACAAGGATCTTAGTAACTTTTATTTTTAATCATGATCATTATTTTTAATTCTAAAATCTCTAAGGAAAATGTGGTATAAAAGTATATTCATAGCAAACTGCAAGCTGTAAAGGATGTTACTTTGGAACTTTCAATTATAGGCACAAAATCTTTCTTGTTTGTGGCAAGTTTGAATAAATTCATGGAATAAATATTTGAATTATCTTAGAATATTATAACTCTTAAGGATACTTATGTAGACATGAAATGCTCCATGTCAAAAAAAAATAAAAAATTAAACTATAAAAACCCATAAAAAAATAATTTTGACACTCTAAACATGAGTGGATAAGTAGGTGCAGAGCTCAAAAGGTACTTCCACATCATCTAATTCTAATGTTATGTGAAATATATAGAGTGATACTTGATTCAAAATCTTAGGTATGTGAAAAATGAAATAAAATCAAGCAGTTGAATTCATAGTTAGAAGAGACTTAAGAAACCTATGTATATTCTCAATAAATTTTTCCACTACAAGTGATATTGGTGATGCACTACAAATTTATTTTTGGTAATAAGGTAATGGAAATGGATGATTAGATTATATTAATTGGTAATTTTATAATATATTTGATAAAAACATAATCATGGGGACTACATTAATTTTCTAGATGTGCCCAACAAATGAAAAATTTGAGTCTCTTGTACCATAAATTTCTTTGAGATGTTTCACTAAAATGCTTCAAATGAAATCCTTATTGCATCTGATGGGATGGAAATGTCTCTTTACATCAAAGAAAATCATTTGAATGGATAATTTATCAATTGTAAAATTAATCCAACAATTTAAATTTTTTTGGATCATTTTCTTAAAAAATTCAAGTTAACAATATTCATAAAGTCATTTTATCAAACTAGTCCTATATCATCTATGGATCACACTGTCTTCAAGGTTAATATGAATCTATGATAGATGACATGAATTAAATTTATTTATTTTTAAATGTTTCATAGACCCTAAAACATCCAAATATAAATAAGACATGGTTTTATGAATGACAATAGCAATCCTAGGTGTAATGTTTTCTTTGAGAGCTTCCATCAAATAGTTGGTGTCATAACAACTACAACTACCAATTTTCATGATCTAAATGTAATTGAAAAGTAAAAATACCTTTGATGAGGGACTTCATCGATAATTTGATGTAGGATACAACTATAGTGACTAATAATGGAAAAATTCTTGGCATAAGACCAATCAAATGAAAGGTAATGTTGGTTATTTGAAGAATGAAATAATGATTGTTGAAAGAGTATGAGATATATATGAATGGTATAAACCAAAAGTACCCAAAAAAATACTATTGGAGGAATTGATATGATATTTTGAATCAATGGAAAAATGTTCTCTTGGTTATAATGAATAAACTAAGGTACCATTAGGGAATTAGGAAAATAATGGCAAAGGGAAAAGAGATGAGTCTACATTACTAACACTTTATAAGTGGGAGATGTAGAATGGTAAAAAAAATTCAATGTCTATTATAAATTATGATGTATCTCAAGATACAAAACTATCTACACTCCATAAAATAAAATAAAATACATGTACAATGTGATAAATGTATCAATTTAAAACATAAAGGATCACTTTGAGGTGTGTTACATGTGGAAATATGCATAGTTTGAATGTAAAATTAGGGGAGGTTGTCTTGAAAATGGGTTATTTTAGCATGAAATAACTCTAATAATTTTCAATCTTAGATTTGGACTGCTAGTTTGTGTTTAGTCCCATACAATTGGGAAAATCAAATAAGATACCAATTGGCCAAATCATGCCATGATATCTTGTACTACATGGAATTCTTTAGGTAGTTTTTATATATATGATCTAACCTAACTAATCATGTTCATTCCCACACTATTGGGATAGGTGAATTGGTTGTTATTTAGTTATATCAGAATATGTGAGTACACTTATAGGTTAGATGAGGCACAAGTCACCAACATCCTTTAGAGTTTTCCTACATTTTGCCAAAATATGGCTCCATAGTCAGAGCTAGCTATTGTAGTTAAATTTGTCCATTGAAATTTCACTACACCATTTTATTTATTTTTTTCCATTTTTACATATTCTTTTTTTTATATTTTACGGGACTCCATAGCCCAATAGACAAGGTGGTGTTTTCAACTAGCCCATAGCTTATAAGTAGTAGATTTGTTATAGTGGGTTCAATGGGAAATTTATTGACTTAATTATATTATAATTTATTTCATAATTAATTAAAATTAAATTAATTAATTAAATGACTATACTCTTTTTAGTCATTAGATATATTAATTCTTTTTAGAATTAATATTTGTGTGCAAATGTAAATTGAAATGTTGATTTAATATTGTAATTTTTCCTAAATAAAAAATGGGAAAATAAAGGACTTTCCAACTTCCTTGGTGAAGTAAGTGATGGTATAAAATGAAAAAATATTGATTTGTATGAGAGGGTTCTTCTTCTTTTTCTCAAGCTCTTGGAGAGAGCAAACTGTAACTTTTTGTGGAGCCATGTTATTTTTAGATTGGATCAATGAAATGCGAGCAAGTGGATGAGACTCTTTTGGGGTGTTTATATATTTTAATTTATTTTTTTTACAAATTTTTAATATTTAATTGTGTATGAAGACTCCATTAAATTTATTTATTTATTTAATTGTATGCAACCAATGATGTTTCCCAAACTTTGTGTTGAGAACCCCCATGTATGATATTCCTTGATGTCCATGAGATTTTACATGTTTTATCTCAACAAAACATCATGCCAAGTGTGTAAAATTGGGTTTGTGAGGAGAATTTTTGCTTCCATTCATGCCTTCTATTCCCAAAACTCCTAATTCTATGTTCATTATTATGTAAAAGGAATGATTTCATTTTCTATTATTTACTCTTGAGTTATCCCAATGGTTCTCTATGTTTATCCCACTATGGGTTTCTCCCTTTTTATTTTTTATTTTGTTTCCTTTCATGATTTCAGTTGAAAATTCCCTAAAATCCCTCAAAATATTCATATACAACAAGAGAAACACATCTCTCAATCATAGAGGATAATCACCATTCTCTATGGTGATATCTCCAACTATTGGTAAATTGGTTTCACTTCACATTGGGTGAGTCAAAAACCAATAAATACCAAAAGTTCACATTTTCCACCAACATATATATACAAGATCATCCCTCATTCATTTATATAGAATCAATCCATAGGGAAATTAACCATCTTACTGACTCCATGTATAATTCATCTTTGCACATGAACCCTCATCCTACTATATCAAAGTTTGATTTCATAATTTTAGTCAGGATAAAACCTCTTGTGCATAAAACTGATAGTGACCAAACTATTTCCCATATTTTAAAATATGATAATCTATTAGTTCTTGATATGTTGAGAATGATGAGGCTATTCTTGAGTTTTTGAAAGCTTATGATGACCTCCCATCATTTCACCATAAGAGGGGTTTCTTCCTCACTTTTCATCCCACTTAAACCCTTGGGGACAAATACTATCATTGTTATTTCCATGTTGAGAATTATCTATCATCTAATAATGAGAATAAAATTTTAAATATAAAGGGTGAAGATACTAATCCTCCCCTAGCCACTAACATGTTTGAGGAAAGAAATCCCTCCCTCATTAAGAAAACCAGAATTTAACATTGGGACTGAGAATAGTCTTATAATTATCACACTTGGGTCTTTGATCTCCACATAAGAAGTAGAAGAGCAAAATCTAAAACTCCCTGAGTATGCCAAAATTTTCATTTTATCTTACACTAACATGGTAGACATCAATCCCAATGTGGCTATCGATAACCTAGTTATGATGCCTGATGTAAAACCATTAAAACAAAAGTTTAGGATAATCAATCCTAAAGTCACTTTGATGGTGAAAGAGGAAGTTATAAAACTTATGAAAGTTAGATTTGTCAAGCCAATGGAATTTTTTGAATGGATGTCCTATATTATCCCTATTATCAATAACAATGATAAGATCAAGATGTGTATATAATTTTGAGATATTAACAAATCATGTCCAAAATATGACTTCCCTTTCCCTTCCATCAATATAATTGTTAACACAACAACATGATATGATTTATTGTCACTTATGAATGTTTTATTAGGGTATAATCAGATCTACATCTATGATGAATATTAGAGAAATACCTCCTTTACTATGCATGGGGGGCCTTTTATTATCTTGTGTTTCAATTTGATATAAAAAATAATGGAGTAACATACCAAGGAGCCATGACTCATATATTTCATGATATTATTCACAAGATAGTATAGGTTTATGTAGATGATCTTTAGGAAATTAAGGCAAAAAACTAATCACCTAGAGGTATTACACATTTTTTAACATGTTTGATTAAATATGGTGTTACTCTTAACATAAAAAAATGTGTTTAGAGTCTCAGGTGGAAAAATCCTAGGGTATATCATCTCTTAGCACAAGATTTATATTGACCTTGATAAGATTTATCAATATTGTAAATGTTTCCTCCATAGATGAATCAAGGATTATGACATTCTTGGGTAAGTTGGGAGTTATTCAAGGATTCATTCCCAATATTTCATATGGACTCCATCCAATCAATACACTTCTTAAGAATATTGTCCTGCCTTAGATAAATGATTTTAAAAAAGCATTTGAAGTGGTAAAAGTATTCCTTGTGTCTCCCCCCAAGATTATGGAACCTAAGACATCAAGGCCATTAATACTTTACATTAGGGTGATTGAATTATCCCTCACATGAATTTTGGCCCAAGAAGATGATTCTATAAAATAACATGTCATATACTATGTTAGGCACACCCTCATCAACTATGAAACTATTGTGACTTGTATTTTCACCCTTTGAGGAGATGGTAAAAATCTCCTCATCCAAGTGGTATAATGGATACACTTATAGGATTTTAGACAGCCTAAGGATGAGGTGAATCTCTAGCTAGGGATAACTCAGTTGATGTACCACTTTGGATCACAACTACACTTAACTTGGGGGGTGAAAATGGAGAGAGATAACTAAATATAAACTATCCTAAGGGAGGTGATACACTGAATATATTTATGACTTAAAACCATATGCATCTTACACTTGAAATCAAGGGACAAACTGAACATACACTTCTCCAATCTTCATATTCTCACACCAATGCTACATTATGAGGTTACGGATGAATGTGTAAAGCTAGGAAGACTAAACAAAAGGCCTATAAGGTCACTAATGAATAGACTCACTCAATATTTGAAATTTCTTAGTGAAATTCACATGCCTTATAAGAAGTATATTTCCAACTAAAAATAGGATGAAAGAATGAAACAACATGCTAAGGAATCCATAGTCCTCACTTATGAAAGATCAAAAATTTAAAATGAACACACTAATAATAGTCATGGAGGAGGTAAAAAACATTACTATTATTAATCAAAATATATACAAATGAGTAGTTATTCACCATACTCAAGTGGAGTATGAGTACAATGGCCAAAATGGCTAGTTATTATAGAACTTGAGAGAGAGAGGAGAAGAAAGAAGTCCAAGGGTCATAAGGAAACTTTTAAAGCTGATAAAAGGATTTACTTGTATGTGGTAATATGATATGGGATGAACCATGAAATTTTAGGAAGTAAAAATGTCAATCCAAGGTATAAACCTCATGAAAAGTGGCATGAAAACTCCCTAACTAGCTTTAAAAAACTACCTTCATGATTGACCCTATTTGAACACCTCATAACTAATTATAACTAGGTAAAATGATTGGAAATAATTTTAATGGTCTTAGTCATGCCTCTCCATTCATTGGTTGCATGCTTGGTCTTATATTATCATCTAGAAAGGATCTATCATCATCTTTAGTCTATAAAACTCTTCCTTCATGCACCCTAATACACACTTATCCTCAAAATTGGCATCAATTTCTCATGAAAATACATGGGATGGAGTATATGACACCATTATATACCCTCCATGGCCTTAAAATCACTTCACTTGAAGATCTTAACCCTTCTCACTAGCTTGTCCAATAGGCCAATTTTGATTGGCTGAGACTAGAGCTCTTGTTGAGGAACTTAGGAGTTTTTATGAGGAATTAAATGAATATTTAGAGTTATCACATGTCTTAATATTTCTCCGAAAGTTGGTTTCATCTTTAGAGAGGTTCCTAGAACCTATACAACACCAAAAATGGTTAAAAATAGCTTGTTTCTCACCCCATCTATATAATTTTATATAGATAAAAATCATGGGAGGGAGATTTAGTTATTCCTATGCAAGTTATAATAGGTTTCATAGCCAGAATATGTCATTAGAATGCATCTCCAACTTCATTTCCACAAACTAGTCATACAAAATAGGATTGTTAAGCCTCACCCCTCCATACTTGGTTTCCCATGTTATAATTAGTGTCCCTCATCTTTTTAAATCCTCTTTAAGGATCACCTACATCTTTTGTATTCATAATTCTACCCTCTTCTCTTAAAACTATCAATTGGGCATGAGGGGAAGTACCCCCTATCTAAGAAAAAATAGGGGGTACTTTCCCTATGTTACCAATTTAAATAAATGATTGGGAGGTATATATAGTTTTAAATGATATTCTATACAAAATTTTATCTCCTTTTCATCTCATATGGCCCTCGAAAGCTTTAAGCTCCTAAAATTGGCCTCTCAACAAAAGGACTGTGCAGGGTTTCAAGGAATGGCCTATGTGAAGTAACAAAAGGGATTTTATCCATAATCAATATACATCATGAGAGTGTCATGGGACACTCCTTATATTTTGATCACTTTTTATCATGTAAACACTAGGGTTCTTCCAAACTTTGTATTGTCCTTGCTTTGTCCTGACTAGCTTAGATGGAGGGGATCTTGACTATGTGTTTGATTCAAGGAAGAGTATTATGTAATGCAAAATTTTAACCTATTAGTCCTTTATTTCCAATTCATTAAAGTATCAAATTTTATTAACTATCATCATATATCTTCTCATTATGTTTATAAACCCATCCCAGCCATGTCTACATCTTGGACTGTGCTCTTGCCTAACTAAGCCTGAGAGAGTTGAGCCTGTTTACATATTTTGATACCTCTAGGTGTGGATTGCTATATTATATCTAATAAAATGTTATAATACCTATCTATAAACATACATATCCATTTATAAATGATTTAACCCCTTTATTTATGTTTGGACCACACCAATCACTTAGAAACATCACTTCACTGCTCACTACCAACACAGTCAATCATCATGTTTGTAGGTATACTTAGGGTCTTTAGGGGCATATTTTGGTTTGATTTAAATTTTTAATAGCTCATAAATATACTCATATTCATAATGAAGTTTTTCCCATACTTTATTCATCATTCTAATCTCTCTAAACCCTTCACATACACTCTAAGCTCACAAACTAAGTTGTGTACCTATACTAACCCCTGTAGGTGTCATTAGGTTCTTGAGACTTGGGTTATTGTGATTATAATACTCACTTGAACTTATTTTGGTAAAAAAAAATGCCTAAACCTGTACTCAACTTGAGGGCCTCAAAACACCACTTGGCCATCAAACTTGAAACAATGTCCTATACCCTACTATAGGTTTCCTTTCCACAATGTATGGACTATCTCCACCATTTTTGTGAGAGTAAGGCCTTGGGACCTCATAAATATCTCCATGATGTTTTTACTATTCATACCATCATTTTTCATACTTAATCACTTCTCCAAAACATAGCTTTAGGTCTCCTTTCCTTCTTAGTCTAATAAGACTGTGTTTTCCTCCTTTAGGCTTGGTTGTAGGTGTATGTAACAAGCTTTAAGATGAAATTTTGAATTCAATTTTATATTATTATCCATTTAAACTCTTAAAAAAAATTAGTCTCACTTTTAGTTTTAAAAAAATCAAAAAGTGTATCCATAATACCTCCAACCTCACCTTGAATACTCAATTCATCTCCTTCATCTATAGCTATGTATATTGACTGTATGTTCTATTTTGGATCCTATTTAGGATTAGATGTCTTATTTTTCTTAATGGGTCATGAATTAATGGTGGATTGGATGGTTTACCTAAATAATTTATAAAATTCATAAATGCCTCACAACCTTCCTTGTGCTTTCAATGTTTGATAAGTCTTCTATTGGTTGTAGATAGCATTAAATGATTTTAGTGTCCTGAGGAGCAACCTAAGGGCTAAATAAAACCACCTTCCTCAACCTATAAACATCTATTATTTTGAAACATGATATTCTTATGTGATATATTGAGGATTATGATACTTCTAGGTCTTGGGACTTAATACAAACTTGTATGGGAAACTTCAAAAATGGCCCTGGACCTCTGTTTTGACAATTTTGGGAAATTATCCCAAAATGTCACAAGTTTAATCCAAGACCTTTTTTCCATTTATAGTTTCTTAAAACTACTTCCAAATTCTTAAAATTGGTGCCAAAACATATTTTTACCCTACAAACATCATAGGATGTGCAAACACATATTTCATGCTCCTCCAAGAAATGATAGGTCATACAACTATTGTAGATGATTATTTTGCAAATTTACTTGCTCTCTTGGCTCTTGAAGTGGATATTTTGAGGTTTTATTTTTAATTTAAGATGAATTAAAAAAATCCATGATTAATAATACATTATTTCAATTCATTTTGGAACCATACCATAGAATAAACCTTCATCAATTTGAAAACATCACTATAATTCTACTCCCTCACTTCTCCTTACAAAGTGAGTTAGTTGGCTCATCAAATCAACTCCAAATGTGAAAAAAATCATAAATAACATGAGAAAATTTAGTAAAAATACTATAGAACCAATCTTAGCAAGTTAATTATATAGACCTTCTCAAATAAGAGCAAAACCTATAGGGTGCACAAATAAGCAGGTAGAAAAATATAGTCAGCTTCATAAAGCACAGGCCACCATTTGTAATGAACCACTACACCAAAACCTTTAGGCATTAGTGAAATCCACCCATCAAGATCATAACATCCCACCAAACTTTTGGATCCTAGACTCTAGTCTAGATTTGTGCCCGTACCACTAGGATCCATACATGTACGAGCCCTAGATGAACACTGCCATGCCGGCGTAGCCACATGCTCTATGACTTAAACTCAGGTGGAGGCTCTAATACCACATGTTACTAACTACTACACCAAAACCTTGAGGCATTAGTGAAATCCACCCATTAGGATCACTGCTCTTATTGAAGCTTATGGAGGTTACCCCTCAAAGTGGCTTATCTATTATCATATATGTGGATATATTTCAATCATATTTGGATCTACTTCTGCTATTATACTTTATTCTATAATTAATTTCATTAAAAGTGGTATCAAAGCCTCCACCTGGGTTTAAGTCATAAAGTGGGTGGCTACACTAGCATGGCAGTGTTTGTCTGGGCTTGTACATGTAGGGATCTTAGTGGTATGGGTGCAAATCTAGCTCAGAGTCTGGGATTCAAAAGTGTGGTGGGATGTTATGATCTTGATGGGTGGATTTCACTAATGCCTTGAGTTTTTGGTGTAGTGATTCATTACATGTGGTATCAGATCCTCCACCTAGGTTCAAATCACAGAGTAGGTGGCTACGATGGCATGGTAGTGTTTGTCTGGGGATCATTCATGTAGGAATCCTAGTGGTATAGGTGAAAATCTAGCCTAGAGTTTAGGCTTCAAAAGTGTGGTGGGATGTTATGATCCTGATGGGTAGATTTCACTAACACCTTGAGGTTTTGGTGTAGTGGTTCATTACATGTGGTATCAGAGCCTCCACCTAGGTTCAAGTCATAGAGAGGGTGGCTACGCCAGCATGGAAGTTTTCATTTAGGGCTTGTACATGTAGGGATCCTAGTGGTATGGATGCAAATCTAGCCTAGAGTCTGGGCTTCAGAAGCGTGGTGGGATGTTATGATCTTGATTTGTGGATTTCACTAATGCCTCAAGGTTTTGGTGTAGCGGTTCATTACACCTTTATTTAAAATTATTATATATAAATTAATTTATTTTAGTTTAAAACAACATCCCAAAATAATTTACCTTGAAATTTCTTGAGCTATCTATAGTAAGCAAAAACTTGAAAGTCACTTCTGCTTGCCAAGAAGAGTGAAAAGGAAGTAGAAATGTTTTGAGCAAGAAATGGAACTTATAAATAGAAAAAAGTGTGGAACTAAGTGTGGAGAATCTGAAAAGGAATTGTGTGATCATTTCCCATGTGGCATACTTTCCAAGGATTTGTACAAGTGCTAAAATCTCCTTTTTTCCAAAGAAAACTACCCTTTTAACTAAAGAGCCTACCACTATTCAATTATGTCAATTACTTAAGACCTATAAGGACACATGGGATGTGACAACATTTTTTAACCTTCACACTTCCCAATAAATCTATATAACTCATTAAAAGTCCCCCTTTTAACCTCAAAATTACCCAAAAATGATATGAAGACTAAAATAACTAATGACTAAGGCTAGTATAACAACAAATGACATCAATTAACCTATAAAACACATGGTAACATATGTATTAGACCCCTAAAACACCTAATACTCAATTTTTTACCTAGGGGTGCCCCAATTCAACCTTAAAGTCAAATTTGATCAACAAATTGGTGACTCATAGGGCTAACATTCCTACTATGCTAACTAGACAAGTAGCCTTATCATTCTTTTGGATTTAGGGAGTCATCTAAGGTTTGATACAAATAAGGAAACCTTTTACCATATACTTTGATCAATACAAGACCACTTGATTACCTCAACCACACAAAGCAAAGGACACACACAACATAAAACAAACAAGCTAACAAGACACACACCTATGCTCAAGGCACTTAGGAAAAATAGGAAACAAAAAATTGTATACAACTAACAATAAAGTATACCTCCCTTTATAGGATCAAAAGGAAAGTTTCTTGCATCTCCATCTTTGTGAGGTGAATCATGGTGCCAAGCATGACGCTCTTTAGATTGAACACTTGATGAGCCAGACCTACTTCTTGGCACCTCACTTATAATGCTCTCAAGTATAACATATTCAAATAATCTCCAATGTAAAAGTATTCTTCTTGGTTTTGGATACATACCTCATATTTTTGTTTACTCCTTATCCCATTATCAACTCTTATCTTCTTTATAGGCATGGTTTCAAAAAGAATGACCTCTTATTCATTGAAATATTAAGACAAATAGAAACTTGTCTTGACCCCATAAAGCTAATTGGAAATTTTCTCTTGCTCATCTATGACATGTTGGGCAATGTCATCTTGTTCATCCACACTTGTAATCAGCTCTAATGACATAGTTTACCCCTTGAGAGACTCAAACTCATTATAAATGTCTTCAAAAAAATTTCATAAGTCTTCGTCCTCTTTTTAATAATCATTCTTAAGGGGGAAAACAAGAGAAACTAATTTATGCTCTTATTTAGCATCCAAAAGGACTTCATACAAGTTTTCCTCTTCAACACAAGAAAATCATTCTTCACTATCAACTAAACAAGAAGATTCAACACAATGGCTTACCTCTTCCTCAAAACTCAGGACCTATTAATGTATCTCAAATTATGTCTCAACTATCACATCATGACTTTGATTTTCAAGGGCTTCAAGAAATTCCATTTCCTTCTTTGTGATTCCAAGATGAGACATCTTGAAGTCTTGTGACTTAGTCAAATGAGGCTACCAAGGAGTTAGATTTCTTCAAGAAAGAATTCTAAGTTTTTTAAACCAACTACTATTCTTTAGGTTCCCATACCATAGGTCCATCAAGTCAAATGGTGATAGGGTGAGGACAATATGAACTAGTTTGTGGAGGTGGCACATAAAACTCAAAATTAGATTGAGATTAAAAAGCAAGGGGTTCTTTTGGAAGATATTGAGGAAGGGGAGGTAGACCTTAGGATAAAACCACTTGCTTTTCTTCATTCCACTTTCCAAAAACTTCATTCGCATCTAATTTAGCTTGAGGTCTCTCTTGAGGAAGGGTAGATGGGGTGTGTTTAGGCATAAGATCTTCTTTTGGGTCTAAACCTTCCATCTCCCCTTGACTTAGAAATTTCATCTTTGCCTCTAACTCTTCAATTTGCTTGTCTAGGTTCTCTTAAAAAAGTTTCTCTTGAATTTCATAGGAATCATCATGATCATAATGAATAAATCAGATCTGACATGAAACACAAGAAATTTATTGAATAATAGTGGGAGGAACTTGAAAATGATCCACTTCATTCATAAATCCACACTCCTTATTAACCAAACTTCTATCCTCTTTCTTCCCCCATTATTCCACTATCCTACTCCAGCTTAAGATATTAGGATCAGAAGTATTTTCTTGAGGAAGTGTGAGATGGGTTTGTATAGGATCAAGCTCCTTCTCAACTTCACATCTTTTGTCAAGACTTTTATCCTCTTTCTTTCCCCATGACTCCACTATATTTCTCTAGATTACGGTTTTGGAATTATGAGTCTCTTTTTGAGGTGGTGGGGTTAAATGTGAGAGGGTAATGAGGAATTGAATTTTACTTCCTTTTCTACCAACATGGACTTCTACATATTCATATTATCCAACTCAATAGTCCTATCAATATTAGCTTCAAATATAAGATTTTATTTCCAACTCTCTCTTCCAAATGATTAAGAGAAGGATGAATTTGATATCCTTGATTGGGCTCATGAGTAGGGATCAAATATGGTTGATAAAAAACTTGGGTAAGTGGATATGAAGGTTGGTAGATTTGGTGAGGTTTCCTTTCATGAACTCCTAGCCTATTATCTAAGGAAGAAACTAGATCACTCACATTAGGTAGCTCACTTGTCAACCTTTGCCAATTTTCTCTCTAAATAGGTACCAAATCTCTTTTGAATAAATATAATACATCTCTCACCTTATGAATATTATTCTTAGAAATATCTTGACCAAATCTTCTTAGAGTATCAAGCTCCAAAATTTACCTCTCATAGCTTAAAAGAGTCTTTTTTAAAGTGGAAATGGATTGATTTGAGAAGTGGCTAGGTTAAATAGGATCAATACATGGAGAAGGCTGATTGTAGGACTATTACACTTCATGAAAAGGCTAGTAAAATTCATGACAAGATTTTTACACTTCATGACAAGGATAATTAAGAAATTTCTCATATTGATAGGGAATGGCACAAACTTGAAAATTTTCACCAACTTGTGTAAAATAATGCTCAACAAAAAAATTAACCATGAAACCTCATTAAAAGAAATAACATAAATAAATATGTTAGCAATAATTTTTAAAGGATAACTTGGGCTACTTGACCAGCTGATGATATATCTTCATAGTTTCCATTGATGCTTTGATAGATGCCTCCAAAGGATGATTATTGAAAGACAACACAAAAAATATCTCAACCTCTTAGACCAAGAGTCCCACTAGGCATGCCAAAAACTATTATCACTTGGATTTTCACCTTTTGAGGAGATGTTAAATATCTCCTAATTAAAGTGGCACAATGGAGACACCTCTAAGCTTGTGGGTAACCTAAGGATGAGGTGAATCTCTAGATAGGGCTAGTCCCCTTGATGTACCACTTTGGATCACAAATACACTTAATTTGTGGGGTGAAAAGGGAGAGATATATCTAAAAACAAAATATCATAAGGTAGGTTATACACAAAATATATTTTTGACTTCTAACCATATGTATCTTACACTTGAAATCAAGGGACAAACTAAACGTACACTTCTCTAATCTTTATTTTCTCACATCAATGTTACATTGTGAGGTTATGGACTAATGTGCAAAGCCAGGAGGACTAGACAAGAGGAATATGAGGTAAATAATGAATATAATAACTCAATAAATCCTTGATATTTCCTAAAACACTTCACATGCCCTGCAAGAAGAAGCTTTCCAACTGTAAATAGGATGAAAGAATGAAACAACATGATAAGGAATCTATAGTCTTTACTTATGTAAAATAAAACATTACAAATGAAAACTCCAAGAAAAGTCATTATATGAGGTAAAAATTATTATTATTACTAATAAAAATTTATACAAATGAGTAGGGCTTCGCCATACTTAGGTGGAGCGTGACTACAATGGCCAAAATGTCTAGATTTTATAGAACTTGAGAGAGAGAGAGAGAGAGGATAAGAAAGGAGTCCAAGGGTCACAAAGACACTTTTAAAACTTATCCAAGGATTTAATTGTTCATGGGATTATTATATTATATGAAACATGAAATTTTAAGAAGTACAAAAGTCAATCTAAGTCATAAACCTCATGAAAAGTGGCATGAAAACTCCTTGATGAGCTCAAATAAATTACCTTCATAATTGACCTTGTTTAAATGCCTAATAACTAATTAGGACCATTTATAATTATTTTAAATAATGGTAATGGTATAATTAATTATTTTCCATTCATTGGTTGCATGCTTGGTCCTCTATAATCACCTAGAAAGGAGCTATCATCATCTACAATCCAAAAAACTCTTCCTTCATGTATCTTGCACACTTGTCCTCAAAATTTGAATAAATTTCACAAAAAATGTATGGGATGGAGTTTATTATACCTTTTAGGAACATCCATGTCCTTATAAGCATCAAGGACACCTTAAAATCACTTCACTTGAAGATCTTCACCCTTCTCACTAGCTTGTCTAATAGGCTAGTTTTGACTGGCTGAGATGAGAGTTCCTATTAAGGAACTTAGTATTTTTATTGATGAATTAAATTAATATGGGAAGCTATAAAAAGTCTTAATATTTCTCCCAAACTTTTTTTCATCTTCATACTCCTCCTAGAACCTACACAACATAAAAATATGGTCAAAATAGCCTATTTCTCACCCCATCCATACAAGTCCATATAGCTAAAAATAATAAGAGGGAGATTGATTGATTCATATGAAATTTCACATCATTTTCATATCCAATATTTTCCATTATAATTCATATAAATCTTCATTTCTACTAACTTGTCACAGGTAAGGGATTTAGCTTGTTTTCACTCTTAAGGTTCATTCATAAAGATCTGACATCCAACTTACCAATAAATTTCACAATTTAATATTAAAACACCATAAAAATATCTAAACTCATTTTTCTTCCATGAAAAACTTCCAAAAATATGTGAGCATTTGAACTTGACCTATCGAGCTTATTTTCCTATGTATAATTGAATTGGTTCAAGGTCTAAAAATGGCTTTCCTTGGTTTTATTTACACTTTAAAATGTTGGAAACCTCTATATTGACTATAATAACATGATAAAATAGTTTTAAAATCATATATAAGTCTATAATTGAATTTGACCTTACATTTAAAAACTAGACCTAACCCTGTCAAACAGGCCTAAGTGTCCTTGAAGCTCAAAATGGCCTTCCTAATTATTCCCCTACTTATCAGTGGATTAAAAACATATAATGTGGTTCTAAAAATATTTTAAAACAAGGTAAAAATAATTCTTAGGGATAGAGGTGTCATTGTTCTCTTATTTGGTCCTTAGGCCAAAATCTTGCTCTTTAGGCTTGTTTACAAACCTTGTAATTTAGATTAACCTGTTAAGTATCATCCCTCCTTGCTTGGTTTACCATGTTGGAATTTTTGTCCCTAGGATTTAAAAATCCTATTTTAGGATCTACTACATCTTTTGGATTCATACTTCTACCCTATTCTCTTAACACTGTTAGTTTGTGCATGAGGGGAAGTACACCCTATATGAGAAAAAATAAGGGGTAATTCCCCTATGTTTTTAGTTTAACTAAATGATTGGGAGGAATATATGTTTTAATTAAATTTTTGACAAAAAAATTTCTCTTGGTCATCTCATATTACCCTCCAAAGATTCAAGCTCCTAAAACTAGCCTCTAGACAAAAGGAATGTGCAGGGTTTCAAGGAATGGCATGTGTGAAGCAATAAAAGAGATTTTATCCCTACTCAATATCCATTATTATATTGTAATGGGACACTAATAATTTTATTTGGATCACTTTTTATCATGTAAAAATTGGTATTTTTCCAAAATTTACATTGTTTATGCTTTATCCTGACTGGCTTAGACTAAGGGGATCTTGATTGTGTGTTTGATTCAAGGAAGAGTATTGTGTGATGTAAAATTTGAACCTATTCATACTTTGTTTATAATTAATTATAGTATCAAATTTTATTAAATATAATCATCTATATTCCCATTATGTTTATAAACCCCTCCCAACCATGTCTACATCTTAAACTGTGCTCTTGCCCAACTAGGCTTGAGAGAGTTGAGCTTGTTTACATATTTTTTTACTTGTAGGTGTGGATTACTCTATTAGGTACAATAAAATGTTATAATACTTATATATAAACATAAATATCCATTTATCAATTATTTAACCCCTTTCTTGATTTTGGATGACACCAATCACTTAGAAACACCACTTCACTGCTCAATACCAACATAGTCAATCATCATGGTTGTAGGTGTACTTAGGGTTTTTAGGGGATCTATGTAGGTTTTATTTAAATTTTTAGTATCTCATTAAGATAATAATAGTCAAAATTAATTTTTTCCCATACTTACTTCATCATTTTAATCTCTCTAAACCCTTCACATACACTCTAAGCTCACAAACTAAGTTCCCTGCTTGTACTAACCCCTATATGTATCATTAGCATCTTGAGACTTGGGTTATAGTGATTATAAGACTCCCTTGAAATTATTTTGGTCATAAAAAATATTCTTTAAAGTAAACTTATCTTGAAGGTCTTAAAACACCACTTAGGCATCAAACTAGAAACAATATCCTATACCCTGTTGTAGGTTTCCTTTCCATAGTGTACAAACTATCTCCACCTTTTTTATGAGAGTAAGGCCCTGGAATGTCATCAATATCTCTATTATTATTTTAATAATTATACCATCAGGTTTCCTACTCAATAAGATCTCCAAAACATAGGTTTAGGGCTCCTTTCCTTCTTAGTATCATAAGAATGTGTTTTCCTCCTTTAGGCTTGATTTTAGGTATATAAAACAAGCTTTAGGATGAAATTTTGGCTTCACTTTTTTCTTCTTAGCCATTTAAGCTCTTCAAAAATTTTGGGCTCACCTTAAATTTGAATAAAATTGATAAATTTTATCCACAATAACTCCAACCTCACCTTGACTACTCAATAAATCTCCTTATTCATCTACAATTATGTATACTAACTGTAGGTGTTATTTTGGGTCTCATTTAGGATTAGAGTGTCTTATTTGTCTCTATGGATCATGAATTAATGATGGATTGGAGGGTTAATCTAAAACATTTTGAAACTTCATAAATACCTCATAACCTTCCTTGTGCTTTCAATTTTTAATAAGTCTTTTATTGGCTGTAGATAACATTGAATGATTTCAGTGTCTTGGAGAGCAACTTGAGGGCTGAAGAAAACTACCTTATTCAACCTATACACCTCTCTTATTTTTCAACATGATAATCCTATGTGATATATTTAGTATGAGTATACTTATATGTCTTGGGACTCAGTACAAAATTTTATGGGAAACTTCAAAAATGGGCCTGGACCTCTATTTTGACAATTTTGGGAAATTATCCCAAAATGTCACAAGTTTTCTCCAAGACCATTTTTTACTTTCTAGTTGATCAAAAATACTTCCACCTTATTAAAATTGGTTAAAAAACATATTTTGACCCTCCAAACATTATAGGATGTGTAAACACATTTTTCATGCTCCTCCAAGAAATGGTAGGCCGTATAACTATTGTAGATGACCATTTTGTACATTTAATTACTCTCTTAGCTCTTAAAGTGGCTCTTTTGAGGTTATATTTAAAATTGAAGATCAAGGAAAAAAATAAATGAGTAATAATACATTATTTTGATTCATTTTGGAACCATACCATAGAATAAATCTTCATCAATATGAAAACATGACTGTAATTCTACTCCCTCACTTTTCATTACAAATTGAGTTAGTTGGCTCATAAAATAAAATATACATGTGAAATAGATCATTTAAAACATTATTAAATGGATTAAAAATCATATAAAACCAATATCAATAAGTGAATTGTATGGACCTTCCCAAATAAGAGTAAAACCTATAGGGTGCACAAATAAGCAGGTAGAAAAATATAGCTAGCTTCATGAGGATGGTTCATGAAGAAAATGACATCATTTTTAAAACTAAATATTTAAATTAATGTATCTAAGTGTAAAATAACCCACCAAAATCATTTTCCTTGAAATTTTTGCGCTATTTGTACCAAGTAAAAACTTGAAGCTCACTTTTGCTTGCCAAAAGGGTGAAAAGGGAGTAGAATAGTTTTGATAAATAAAAGGCACTTTCAGATTAAAAAACATATAAATGAGATTGGGGAATCTAAAAATTAATTATGTGATCTTTTTCCATGTGGTACACTTTCCATGGATCCGTACAAGTGCTAAAATCTCATTTTTTCCCAAGAAAACTACCTTTTTAACTAAACAACCTACCAATTTTCAGTTATGTCAATTAATTAAGACCTATAAGGACACATGGGATGTGAAATAATGTTTTTTAACCTTAAATATTCCTAATAAATCTATATAACTCATTAAATGCCCCCTTTTGACCTCAAAATGACACAAAAATGATATGAGGACTAAAATAACTAATGACTAAGGCCAATATAACAATAAATGACATAAATTAACCTATAAAACACATTGTAACATATGAATTAGACCCATAAAATACCTAAAACTCAATTTTTTACCTAGGGGTGCCCTAATTTGACCTAAAATTCAAATTTGGTCAACAGAAACATGGTACACTCAAGCAGAAAAGGAATGCTTAGCTATAGTTTTTTCAAACAAAAGTTTATGTCATTATATAATTAATCAAGAAAACATAATTATCATGATATCCCAAGTCTTTCATACTTTTCTAACCTAGTCAAACCTTTTTAGTAAAGTTTGGAGTTTCATCACACTCATGAGAAAGTTAATGGTCACTTATGTCATCCAAAAATATATTAAGGGATAGATTATCACTAATTTTTTGGTTGATTCTCCCTTAAAAGTTAGAGATATCATGGATACTAACTTTCCTAATGAATTAATCTTCTACATAAGCAAACTCACTATTAGTTCCTCTCCTTAGTACATCAATATCATTAATTACCTAATTGACCACACTTACACTAAAGGTTCTAATTCATATTATAAATAGTGTCTTTGTATCATCATGTCTAAGTATGTTATTTTATACATGATTCTTTATCTCAAAGAATTTGATGGCATGTTACTCAGGTGTGTCAACTAGGAGTCTAAAAGGGTAACTTTTTCATTTTCATAGTGTTGTTTTTTGGTGGACACTTTTCTCACCACAAGACCACTCATAAAATTAATAAGATAGGATATTTATGTCCCATCCTACACCATGATTCCATCGATTATGTGTGAAAATATGATAAGTGTAAACATTTTTCACATGAGATACATATGACCACTAGGTCAATGCATATCGTAGTCACTCCATGGCCCTTTTCCACTTATGGCTTAGATTTAATAGGAAATATTCCCCTACTTCTCCATATGGTCATCATTTTATTATCATGGCCACTGAGTATTTTACTAAGTGGTTATAATCTATGCCATTAAAAAAATTTCACACTTTTAGTCATCATAAAATTTATTTTAAACCATATCATTTGCCTATTTGGGGTCAAAAATGTCATCATTAGTGACAATGGTCTCCTTTCTAAAACCCTAAGATTCATGAGATATAAGTAGATACTATTTATAAATTATGTAGCACCTCAATCTGTTAGAGGTAAAACTAATAAGGGGGTGAATCAGTTAGCCTAGATATTTCAATTTCAATTATAGTCCTTTAAACTATTAACCAGTCAACATATATCAACTCAATAAAGCAATATTAACAAGAGAGATCATACATTCAATGCATACACAAGATTAAACACATAACACATAGCTCCTATGGGTAAACCTCATGACGAATAAAACCCACACTCAAGCCTACAACACAAATGGACTACTATCCTATAATAAATTACAAACAAGAGACTAATCAACTCTTTTAGACCAACAAACCTTGATCATATCCTTTTAACTAAAGGTATTTATTGAAACACCTATTTCAAAAGGATAAACTACCCTTAAGGAAGACCAAGTCTTTTAGACCCTCCTTTTAACACCTCCACCTTAGAAATGATGTCTTCAACACCTGATGGTGGATCTCTATTTTCTAACCTCTGCATAAACTATCTCTCTATCTCAAATATACCTCTTACATAGGCATGTCACAAACTCTTTCCTTCTTCACTCAAACTATCCTTATATGCACACTCAAACCTATTCACATATCCTCAAATTGAAAGATCAATATCCTTAAACTAGAAACATGACCTATAGGTCATACACACAGTAAAAACACTATTCTTCTCATTAACTCAACTAACAAGCACTCTACCTATCCTTTGCTCCACAACTCTCACATGCACCTTACACTAGCCTATCTCACATGTATATCTAAAATAAAACACATTTAGTTTCACTATATATAGATACATTTCTTTACCCTTAAGGCATCTCATATGGGTCACACTTAAGCACAATCCATAGGCCTAAGTCACTTTTAGGTCCTATGGAGACCCATTCAGCTCTTTGACACATATACAATCATAAAAAGAACATAAGAACATTTTTGAAAATATTATACCCATTATACATGATCTATATTATTCATAGTACCCTTTAGCTTAAGCATAAATAGCTCAAACACTTCTCTGTACACAGAGTCATTATAAGCAAACACATAATCACCTTTTAAGCCTTCATTCATACTACATATGTTTTGTCAATCCATCATAACACACCAAATTAAACCCTATGGAGTATATAACACTCCCTAATATCCAATTCATCATGAGATATCTAAACAACATCAAAATGAGCTCAATTACCCTTCTCGGGTTACTTGTAGAACAAGCATGAAAACACATTCAACTTAAAACATTAATATATTTTATTGTACACACTTATATATATTAAAATTAGGTTCATTATATGAACCATGGAGTCCTCTTAATATTTAATTTTTACACCATGAGCAAATTCTATCTAGATCAAAAAATATGGCACAAAGACCAGACACTAGTTTTTCTTTCACAAATTCAAATATTCAAATGCAAACGATCATAGTTAAAATTTGAACACTATGATCACATATCATGTCCTACTATATTTATATCAATTATGAATTTTTTATTTTTTTTTAATTTTAACACATATTCTACCAAATCCAAACATTAAACATCTAACAATTGACCTCATCTCGTGCAATCTAGAAACCTTAACTCAATGTATTATGTTGATCTCTATAGATTAGTCAAGTCTTTAACTAGAAATGATCACCATTTGATAAATATATATATGAACACCAACTCACTCTTAGATCCTTATCATTTACCTTTTCTCAGTCATTAAACAACATGCACTTCTTTCCATCTCACTACTTCCTATCATCTTGGAACACACATGCTCTATTGATCCTTTTATACAAAGCTTGATCTTTATCTTTGCTAAATAGTTATCACATTAACCCATTTGAATCAATGTGCACCATTTGATCTATAATTAAAAACCCATATGAAACATTGGATCTCCATTAGTTCCAAATCTTTAACATCATGAAAATTGAATAAGTATGGAGACCAACTACAATATTCCTAGAAAGCCTACTTTACACAGATATATCTTTTGCTTCGATCAATATCATGACCTTGAATTTGCACCATATGAACACTTTTCATAAGGGAATACAACCATGTTAAAAACTGATCCTAAAACCTTCATGTGTGTGAGATATGAGGAGATTAAAATACCTCCTCAAAAAATGTTGTCACAGAGACAACTATGTTAAAAACTTATTTAGGACACCAACTTTGAACATCCATAACATTTTCCATGCTACATCACATGACCTAAAATTTATAAAAAATAAACTAGGTAAAAAACTAAACAAACCCATATGATTACCTTATCCTAAAACATCCACACTTTCTATATATGCCACCATCAATATGATTATTTGGTTCTTCTTGCCTCATTACAAAATTTGGCTAAGTATGGGAAAACACTGTTAAAATGCTTGAGAGCCCAACTTTTCACCCACATATCTTTTACTACACTTAGGAACATTAATTGAGATTTAGTACATAAAAACTAGGGACTAATTTTATCACAACCATATGACCAACTCCCTCTGACTCATTCACACATGGTAATGGTGATGTCATCAAACTGCCAACTTAGATTTTTTACCACTAGATCCAAACTACCTAGATGAAAACTATGATCAACCAAATGAATTCCACTTAAACACACAAGCACTCAAATCATATAAAACATGTTAGGGACATATTACACATGATCAATACTCCATACTCATCCCTGAACATCTTTAACCATGCTAAAACTAAAGATCAACCAGTACAACTTCAAGCACGCTAGGACAAGCACATTACACACTTTGTCATTATCACTTAGGCTATTAAATAACTTCACCCACTCACCAAGACACCTCCATGACATCACCATGACATCATTGAAAACTTTCCAACAATATCCCCCTTTGTCGTTGATTTTAATAAACATCATATATAGTAATATATAGCTCACCTTCTCTCTCTCCAAGCATTCCCATAACAAGAATGGACATTCTCTCTCTTCAAGCACTCCCATAATAGGAGCTTTCTCCCCCTTTGACACAATGTCCAAGTTGGAAAAAACTAATCCTAAGGACCTAAAAAGACCATAAATACTAATGTGCCATCTTAAAAAGATGATATAAACTCCCCCTTACCTTGAGCCCACCTCATCTTGACTTGACAACTTCTTCTTGCTCCATACCAACACTCTTCTTCAACCAAGCACTAAAACCAATGAATAAAGAACACACAAAACACTAAAATCTGATGGAACTTACCAAAGACATTTAATAAGAACTCCCCCTAAGATTTATGAGGCATTTCACCTTTTGAGCACTTTCAGATCTCCACACACCATGAAGAACCACCTCACAGGCTTACTACCCTTCTCTTTCAAACCACCTCAAGGACCACCAAAATAACTTCATGCCACATACAAAATATGAAACATTCTCTAAAATAACATGGTAACTCTCCTTAAAACATATATACCTTTCTATTTTGGAAACATTGAGTAAAAACATCAAATCTTCATACTAGGCCTATATAGACTCCTTGTAGCCCTACCTAGAACTTGTAAATCCCACACCTTTTAGTAGATACATCTTCAGGACCTAAAAATTCATTTATATATCACTATCATATTCCCCCTCAAGGACACTAATTCTTAATAACTAGATCATCTTCTAAAATATACTTCCTTCACAAACTAACTATCTAATTAGGCCTCCAACTTGACAAAATTTTGATTAACTTGAGAACCATAAACCTTCAAATCTCTATGAAACTTGATTTCAAAACCTATTTTACCCATTCAATATATTAAGAACCCTCAAAACTCAACTCACAAGGTAGACCAATTTTGTAGCAGTGCCCAAAACCCTAAAATCTTAAAATAAACAAAGTCAACACATCACCTTCTAGTCAATTTCCACCTCTAAAACTTCTTATACAACTGGAGATAAACATTACACACTTATAGACCAATATTTGAGCTTTCACACCATTTGGAACCTTGAGTTATTATAACCCATTGTAGGACTTGCAATCTCTTAAGCTTAAACTAAGAAACTTGAAAGCTAACAAAAATCTCCAAATTGAATTCAACATACCTTCAAATCACAAAACCACCTAGAGCATGTTGGAATAAGGTCAACAAACCTTTATATGTAAAAGGTCATCTTGATAAATCACAAATCCTCCTTTTCCATTTAGGAACCTTTAATTTGACCTTACAAACTACTTTATATATAGTTATCAATATCATGACATCACCTTAGCATATTTTCCATCTAGACATACCTATTCCAACTACAAATACTCAGATCTAGTCTTCCAGAACCATATCAAGAACACCACAACAACACTTGATTCTAAAATAAAGAGTTTCCATTAAAATGAGTCTCTTTAAGAAGCATATATAGAGACATCCTTTACACACCATAATTCTCTAAAATAAGGTGAAGCTAGAAGTGGCCCACATCTCCTTAGTAACCATTAGAATCCTCTTATAGCTATAAGACTTCTTGATCTTATTTTTATTATTCTTAGTCTAAACTATGACAACTAGTTATTCTTCTATATCACTCTCCTTTTCTTCAAAGATAGAATTGACAACACATGGAGCAACTATGAAATCTTGGCATACCTTTTCATTTGAAGCATCAACCTTGTAGCTTAGAACCTCATCACTAGGTAGAAATAATTGATGTTATTTTCATGATGCTTTTTTATAAACAACAAGATGTTCACTTGGATCCATACACATCTTAGGACTAGCCTCAACTAGTACCTTGGTATTTTCCTTGAGCTTGGTCTCTTCATTCTCAACATAAGAAGTCAATGAGAGATCTTGGCACTCTTCAACATATATATAATTCTCCACCATACAAATAGATTACTTGGACCTATAGACTCATCATAATTCCTACTTACCACCTTTGGTCTCCATGAGTTCACTTACCTTATGTCTTAAATTCTAGGAGCCTGATAAAACATATTCAACCTTATAAACCTTTGCTTGTAGAATCTAGCAATGTGACCTCTCCATTCACATCTATAGAAAACCATACTCCTTGATGGAAACTCAACTTGTCTTACCTTGAATGGACAATGTTTTGCAAAGTTTCCTATATCATGATAGTTGAATCACTCAGCCTTGCTCATACCTTTTGATCAATGACGCCAATAATAGTTTCATGTAAATTCATTTTTAATAAGTCTTCTACATTCTCTAGCTCTATGCCCAAACTAATTAGAAGTATAGTAGTAACCATTGAAATTTTCATACCTCATGGCATTTGGTTGTTTGATCTAATTTATCTTTATTCTTTCAGTGCCTTAATTCTTTATAGAGTGATTTGTCTTCAAAGTATGATTATCCTTATTCACATTAGTCTTCATCTTATTTTGAGTTGCATTCTCTAGTTCTTCTTTGTATCCAAGACTAGTTTTATCACTTTCATGATTTTGATCGCCTCTAACTCATATTTCAATGACTTATTTTCAATTACATACCTTACACATTCATCTTATTTAGATTTTAGGCTTGTAGACATGACTTTCAATTGACAACTGATATGTTTGACCATATCTTCATGATCCTTGGAATATTTATCCAATCTTACCTCAAACACAATAAATATCTCCTCAAAGTCCTTGAGTTTAGATTTCATATTCTTATTGATCTTCTTCTCAATCTTTAGTTCTTCATGAGCATTTGTCAATACAGTCTCATAGTCCATCTCATCTTCATCATCATATAAATCACACCAAGTAGACCCCTTTTGATGTGAGTAACTACCTTCCTCAGCCATGAATATATATTCATCTTCAACAAGACCATCATCTTCATGATCATACTCTAAGTCACTAACTTCACTCTCATTTAATGAGCTAAAATCTTCTTTGGTGTAGAGACTCTTCTTGTCCTTAAAGTACTTCTTCTTATTATCAAACATTTTGAATCACTTTTCTCTTTTATCATACCTAAATGATCTCTTGCCATCATCATGACCTTGATTATGATATTCATCACCATCCTTATTATAATTATGAGGGAGCTTATTAGCAAAATGTCCCATCTCACCATAATTGAAGCATTTAAGGGGTAGCTTACCTTTATACTTGCCTAAACCTATTCTCAATTTCCTTGAAATCAAAGCAATTATTTCATCCTCATCTATATTAGGAATGTCATCCTCCTTATTTTTTTACCTTGGAACTTCTTCTTTGTATTCATTTTAGTATTGAAAGTTTCTCTCTTATTTGGTGGTATATCATCATTATTCCTCATCTCATTGGTAATCAGGGTGCCATGCAATTGATCCGTCTTCAATTGAGTAATATCATAACTCTATTCTATATCAAATACTTTTAGATCAAACTTGAGGGATACAAACCTTAATATATTTTGAATAATAGTATCCTCTTTAATGTTCTCTCCAAGACCTATGATGATGTTCACAATCTCATCAACTCTATGTAAAAAGGATGCCACAATATCATCTTCAATCATATTGAGACTTTTAAATTACCTTCTATGAGTCTACAACTTAGCAAGCTTGACCTTTGAATCTCCTTCATAAATGATCTACATTTTTTCCCATGTCTATTTAGAAGAATTATAATGGATTACCTTGGTAAACTCAATTTATATAAGACCATAGGTGATGGAATTCATTGCCTTGGAATTGTTCTCAAACAACTTCTTGTCTACAATACTAGATGGAAGTATAGTAGGAGAAACATATCCATCTACAACAGATTACCAAACACCAAACCCTAGGGACATAATGTATGTCCTAATCATGGCACTCCAAAATGCATAATTGGATCCATTGAACATCATTTCTTGCTTAGTAAAGAAACCTCCTTGATGACTACCCATATTGTACCTTGGATCACCTTCAAGTTATTGAACCTTTACCAAAGGAACTACTATGATACCAATTGTTAGAGGTATAACTATTGAGAGGAGATAATAATATAAATGATCCCAAATATTTGAATTTAAATTACAGTCCTTTAAACTATTAACTAGTCAACATATATCAACTTGATCAAGAAATATTAACAAAATAACCCATACATTCAATACATACATAAGATCAAACATATAACACATAGTTCCTATGGGAAACCCTCATGGGGATTAAAACCCACTCTCAAGCCTAAAACACAAATTGACTACTATCCTATAATAAATTATAAACAAGAGACTGATCAACTCCTTTAGACTAGTAAACCTTGATCATATCCTTCTATTTCATAAGGAAACACCTTTTTCATAAGGAAAAATTTCCCCTAAGGAAGAACAATTCCTTTAGACCCTCCTTTAAACACCTCCACTATATAAATTATGTTTTCAACACTTGATGATGGATCTCTATTTTCTAACCTTTGTACAAATTCTCTCTCTCTCTCTCTCTCTCTCTCTCTCTCTCTCTCTCTCTCTCTCTCTCTCTCTCTCTCTCTCTCTCTCTCTCTCTAATAGGCCTCTCACATAGGCATGTCACAAACTCTTTCTTTCTTCACTCAAACTATCCTCATATGCACACTCAGACCTCTTCATATATCCTCAAATTACAAGAGGATATATTGACATTAGTAACATGACATATAAGTCTTACACATAGTTAAAAAACTATTTTTATCATTAACTCAACCAAAAATCACACTACCTATCCTTCACTCCACAACTCTCACATGCACCTTGCACTAGTCTCTCTCACATGTATATCTAGAAACCAACACATTTGGTTTCAATACACATATATGAATTAACAAATTCAAAATATATATCATGAATTAAAAAATTCAAAATATTTCCTTTTTAGCCACAAAACATTTCTTCACCCTTAAGGCATCTCATATGGGCCACACTTAAACACAATCCACTTTCAAATATGTCTAAGTCACTTTTAGGTCTTATGGAGACCCATTGAGCTCTTTGACACATATCCAAGAAAATAAAAAACATAAGAATATTTTTAAAAATATTGAACCCATTATACATGATCTATAGGTCCCCTTAATATCCAACAACCATCACATTACCCTTTAGCTTAAGCACAACTAGCTTAAACACTTCTCTATATACATAGTCATTATGAGTGGACACATAGTCACCTTCTAATCCTTTATTCATATAACATATGACTATTCAATACATCATAATTCACCTCGATCAACCTTATGGAATATAAAACATTCCTCAATATCCAATTCATCATGGGATATCAAAACAACATTAAAATGAGCTCAATTGCCATTCTTGGGTTACTTGTAGAACAAACAAGAATACATAGTCAACCTGGAACCTTAATATATTTTATTTTACACACTTCCATATATTTAAATAAATTTAACTATATGTGACATGGATTCTTATTCATCTTTTCTTTTTACACCATGAGAAAATTATATCTACATCAAAAGATATGGCCCAAAGACTAGACACTGGTTTTTCCTTCACAAAATCAAATATTCAAATGCAAATGGTCATAGTTAAACTTATAAAACTATGCTTTCATCTTGTTTCCCCTTAGAATAAGATAAAATATACACCATTGATGTTACCAAAACTTAATTCATATCCTACCAAAGCCAAATTTTAAACATCTGATAGTTGACCTCATCTCATGTAATTTGGAGACTTTGACTCAATACGCTTTGTCATTCTCTATGGATCAATCAGGTATTTAAATAGAAATGCTAACTATTAGGTAAATATATAAAAACACAAACTCACCATTTTATATTTATAATTTACATTTTTATCAATCATTAAAAATAATGCACTTATTTCTATCTTGTTTCTTCCTATCATCTTGGAATACACACATTCTGTTGATCCTTTTATAAGGAGCTCGATCTTTATCTTTGCTAAACAACTATCACATTGACCCATTTAACTCTACACACACTTTTAGATATGTAATTATGAACTCTCTCAAACCATTAGATCTCCACTAGGCCTAAATATTTAACATGATACAAATTGACTAAGTATGGGGACCAACTACAATATGCTTGGATATCCTACTTTACATAGATATATCTTTTACCTTGATCA
Source organism: Torreya grandis (assembly GCA_037957365.1). Classification (NCBI taxonomy): domain Eukaryota; kingdom Viridiplantae; phylum Streptophyta; class Pinopsida; order Cupressales; family Taxaceae; genus Torreya; species Torreya grandis. The sequence goes on from JARHVA010001048.1 coordinate 38,181, forward strand.
ATCTCATGACCTTGCATTTTCACTATATCAACACCTTTCATAATGGAATTAAACCTTGTCACAAACTAATCTTGAAACCTCCATGCATGAAATATATTAGGCCATTAAAATTCCTTCTCAAAAACTTCTGTCATAGAACCAATTATGCTAAAAACTTATATGGGAGACCAACTTTAAACATGCATAACTTCTACCATGCTACATCGCATGACCTAAAATTTAATTCAAATAAACTAGTTATAAAACTAAACAAACAAATATTAACACCTTCTCCTAAAACATCCACACATGAGATATATACCACCATCAATATTATTATTTGACTCTTCTTGCCTCATTGCAAAATTTGGCTAAGTATGGGAAAACACTGCCAAAATGCCTTGGAACCCAACTTTACACCCATATATCTTTTAATTTACTTAGGTGCATGACCTAAGATTTATTTCATATAAAATAAGGACTAATTTTATCAAAACCATATGACCAAATCCCCCTATCTCATTCACACGTAGAAATGGTGATGTCATCAAATTGCCAACTTAGATTTTTTTCCACTAGACCCATACTATCTAAATAAAAACTATGATCAACCAAATGAATTTAACTTATAAAAACAAATACTCAAATCATGGAAACCATCTTAGTGACATCTTACACATGATAAATACTCCATACTAATCCATAAATATCTCTAACCATGCCAAAATTGAAGATCAACCAAGCCAAATTTAAACACACTAGGACAAGCACATTGCACACTTTGCCATTATCACTTAGGCTATCAAATCATTTCATACACTCACTAGGACACCTCCATGACATCACCATGAAATTGATAACAACTCTACAACACATTATTTTACACTTGGAGAATACATATCATGGATGTGCCTTACACTTCTAGACACTTCTTACTTCCAAAAGGCTTGTATACAATATCTCTCTATGTCTAATTGATTATATCTTAGTCTGGCTAATGTTATTCTAATGACTTAGACCTTATATCATGATCATAATTTTATAAACCTATTCATCATCTATCTCTATAAGTTATAGTCCTGTGTATGTTTCCCAAGTACCCAAACACTTATGTCCCAGTCATATGTATATACATTAATGCAAGTGTCCGACCCTAACAGAAGTGTCTAGTGACCTAAAGTCATCTAGTTTGAAAATGAAATGTATCCTAAATTTTTGCCTAAGTGATTTAATGAGAGATATTCTCTGAAGGGATTGATTTATTATTGTTGTTAAATTTATCCACCCAAAATTCACTACACCATTTTATTCATTTCTCATCATTTTTGCATATTGTCTTATTTTCTATAATATTTTATGGACTGCATATCTGAATAAACAAGGAAACATTTTCAACTAGCTCACAAGTTGTAAATTATAGATTTGATATTATGGGTTTGATGTGAAATTTATTGACTTGGTTATTTTATTAATTATTTCATACTTAATTAATGTTAATTAAAGTTATTAAATGACTATAATATTTTAATAAATTAGATATATTAGTTTTTTTTAGAATTAATATTTGTGTGAAAATGTAAATTGAAAATTTGATTTAATGTTTTAAATTTTCCCAAATAAATAAAATAAAAAGTGGGAAAATAAAAGACTTTTCAACTTCCTTGGTGAAGTAAGTGATGGTACAAAAGGAATAAATATAATGATTTTGTATGAGAGGTTTCTTCTTCTTTTTCTCATTATATTAGAGAGAGTGAGCTATAAAATTTTTAGAGCCATATTATTTATAGATTGGAGAAATGAAATGCAAGCAAGTGAGTGAGAATATTTAGGTGTGTTTATAGATTTTAATGTCTTTTCTTTACAAATTCTGAATTTGTACTTTTAGATGAAGACTCCATTAAAATTATGCATTTATTTTATTGTATGAAACCAATGGTGTTTCCCAAACTTTGTGTTGAAATCCCCCATGTATGAGCTTCCTTGTTCTATAAGTTTTTCCATGTTTTATCTCAATGGAACTTCATATGAAGTGTGTAAAATTGGGTTTATGTCAAGGATTTATGCTTCCAATCTTGCCTTTTGTTCCTGAAAACCTATTGCTTCTATCTTCATTTTTGTGTAAGAGAAAATATTTAATTTTTTTCTATTTGTTCTTGTGTTATCCCAATGGTTGTTTGTGTTTATCCCATAGTGGGTTTCTCCCATTTCCTCTTTTTATTTTTTGTTTTGTTTATTTTCATGATTTTAAGTGAAAAGTACAAAAAAAACCCTAACATATCCATTTATAATTAGGGGAAAATACCTCTCTCAATTAAATAAGATAATTTCCATTATCTACTATGATATCTCCAATTATTGGTAAATTGGTGTCACTTCACATTGGGAAAGTCACAAACCAAGAAAAACCAAAAATGCCCATTTTTACACCAATAGTTTTTGGTGACTCTATTAAGGATCAAAGAGGTAACTTTTGATTCCTAAAATTTGAATGAAATATTCCCATTGAAAGATAATATTGGTGACTCCATTGAAAATATTCATGGAAATGAAGGAACACAACCCATGTTTCTAACTTTCTAATTTTTCTAGTGTTACCCACTATTTATTTTTTATTACATGCATGCAAATATTTAAATTTAAAAGAGTATGCATACTTGGGAAACATTGGGTAGAAAAAGAAAAAAATAAAGGAGATAAATGTTTCAAATGAGCCTAAATTAGGGGCTTATGTGGTCTATGCAAGTGATGATACAACAAATAATGTCTTTCTATCCATACCATATTTCAAATAAAAATTGATTTGGGAAGTTGTTGATGATATTAAAAGAGTTATGTTCTTTAAATAAATAATGGAGTTGTATAGGTAGAAAATAAATAACTATTACCATTTCAAAATTGAGCTCAAGTGAAATAATCTATGAAAAACCAAAATATAGAAACCTTTCAAGAGCATAAGGTGAGTCAGGAAGGTAGTGGGATTCATATTAGTGAAGATAAAGTGCATAATGAGGTTGACTATGATCTCATAATAGGTTTTGAAGAGAAAACAATTAGTAATTTGAAATAAATTTCCATCCATTTGGAGTGCCAAAAGGTTTTATTCCCTAGCTCAAATGTGGAGGTACATATGGGAGATTTTGTTCAACCACTCATGGTTTAATAATCAAAAGAGAAGCAAAGATATGAATTTGTTGGAGGTATGTCTCAATTTTTTCATGTTTTAAGTTTAAAATCAGAGAAAATCCCTCTCACTCATGATCAAAATCCAAGTAGTTTTTTATATTCTAGTTGTGCAAGATCAAGTGTTGAACTGGTGTATATCTTCCCCCCATACCTCATGTCCTTCCCACTGATGTAATGAAAAATATACTACTCCTCTTAATTTTGTCTTTACATGTGATGTCCTCATATTATCAAATTTTGTCCCAAAAAGGTTCATACTTTTTCTCAACCAATAAATGGCTTTGTTTAATCTTGCTTTATTTTTCATCCCTTTGTAAATAGTTTCCCTTTCCACACAATTTTTGCTTCATTTGTTTTCCCTTCCATTTCTCCATTGTGTGTGTGTGTTAAATAAAAATCAGCTTTTTTCTGGTGTTTTCCCCTTCTACATTTGATTGTTTTGAGACCATAAAGTGTTTGGGTGATTTTTTTCTTTACTGACAATCTTGTTGTTTTAAATAAATTGCATCAAGAATTTGTCATACAAACTTGCTTTGGAGATTTAATTTTGGTATGTGTATTATGAATAATTCATAGTTGTATGGCATGGAATTTTTTGGTTTTGTTATTTCTAACAAAACCTTTGTTTCATAACCCAATGGGAAATTATTAGGGTTAAATATGAAAAATCAGACCTTCAATTTACTTATATGTTCAAAACAGTATGTAATCCCTATGACATATAATTTAGGATGTATGTCTTTGAAGAATGAAACATGTGATTTGTATAATATTTTAATAATCCCATTAAATGTATCAAAAATAGATATTATACCAGAGTTATGGGAAATCCTAATATCTCATACATGTAAGTGAAATTTTAAGATAGTGTGACTCTCACCCTCCTTAGTGGCTGGTACACAATTTATGCCAAGGAGGGCTTATGAAAAATTTGATCAAGAAGATGTTATTTCTCAATAAATTTGAGATAATGGTGATTTTTTACATTTTATCAAAATTAAATTTGTTGAATATATTGTCAAGGATGGTGACATGGAGTCATGATATGGAACTCTTGTGTTAAGCCTCAAATATTAATAAATTTTGAATATATTCATGATGTATATACTAAATTAATCCTAAACTCAAGGTGCCTTAAATGAACATAGGCATTTGTTCCTAAAAAAAAATGGGACACTTTATAGATGAATCCTCTTCTAGTTTATTTGATTTTAGAATTATTCTTTTGGATTCAGATGATGGACACTCTGAAGTAAAGACTATTAGAGATGGAAGGAGGAATTATTAAGAAAAAAGATCTTATATGAGAGGAGAGATCAATAATTTCCAAATTAGACTTATAGAAAATTAAATATCAAGTGAAGTATGTGAAGAGGATTTTGAAATGGATGGGATGATAACAAGGATTATTTCCATTTTCCCATAATTGTCTCTTGATTAGGCACTATTTCAACTTTTAGAAACATAGGGACATTTTCCACAGGAAATGGTATGGCAGTCTACTATTAACCATTCTCTGATACATGATGTGCCTGAATATGTAGCCAATGAAGAGTAAGTTAAATTTGGTTCCATAGTATCAAATGTACCATTCTAATTTGGAAACACCAATTTAAGGTTAAACACTTATATAAGTGGATTTGGTCCATCTCATAAATTAGAAGAGGAGGAAATTTTTGAATGTCAAGCCATTAAACCTATAGGGTCATGGAATATTTATAAGATTGGTCCCTTTATAGGTTTTTAGAATATTTCCCTCTTATAATGATGATATATTTAAGAAAATATTTCAAATATTAGGGCATAAGGTTTATCCATACTTACAAATCTATCAAACAAGCTTTTAGAGAAAATATTATTTGTGAGGTTGATCTTTTTAAGTTTAAGAAAGGAATTTGATATTAAGCTAGCAAGATTCTAGACATATTATATGTATTACACCTTTAGTGGTCATCACATGGTAATTTTAGGTTGTAAGGGTCATATTTAAATAATGGAATGGGAATTATAACTCACTATGGAACTTTAGGTTAGAGAGATGGTGCATGATGTGAACTTATTACATAATGAGCTCTTTTTCCCACTTCTTAAAAGAAGTATTATTACATATATGATATAAATGGTATATAAAATAACTATCTTAAGGAGTATACATACCCTTTAATACTTGAATTTCTACCCAAATACTTCCTTTTGGTATTTATAACTAAATATGGTGTTCTTTGATATTAAGACACAACTACTAGAAATATGTTTTCCATATAAATAACATGACTAGGCTACTATGTTATAATATGCATGAATCCATATAATGTATTTATATGATTAGAGCATAAAAATAACATAGTTACTATGTGGAGTCATAATATTATCACTCCTTTAGCTAGTATGTTATGTCATCATCATATTGTTATAACATTGACATTTGATTTTAAAGAGAATCAAATGGTTACAATAGGCAATGTTAGAAAAATGAAAGTTTGGGATTTGAGATTATTTTCACCTCTACATGGCTATTCTTGTCATTCAAAAAGTGTGGAAATTAGTCAAAGAGGTTTAATATTTTTGGGATTCATATCACTAATAGAAATATGGAAGGATGCATTAATGACTAAAATAAACAAGATATATTTGAGATATCACCTGGTAAATGGATCAAAGTTGAAAAACCTTTTATTTTATACATATGAATATGTTTTTTATGTATGCAATTGAAAATTCAACATATCTACAATTCAATCCTAGTTCATAGAAGATAGATCCTACTTACACTTCCAATTGGGGATACATTAGATAATCATGGTCAAGACCAATATAGATTTGATATACCTAATAAAGGGATATCTTAATACAATAATATCACTAGGTAGGGTTATAAAGCCTCCAATCAAGAAAAATTATGAAATAACCCTAGCTAGGTCTTATGTTTTCATATTCACTATACTAATAACAAGTAAAGCAAAGTCTAATCTGGTGCTCACCAAAGCTTGTGACACAAAGTTGGGGTAATAAACACTAAAAGTAAACCTAAATATAAGACCTATACTCACATCAATGTATATATAATGCATGGAAGAGAAGTGCAAATGCATATCTATCTACTCTTACAAAGGATTAACAAAGTTAGGAATATTTATCTTTGAAGATGAACCCACCGAGCCTCAATCTCTCCCTTAGCCAAGGTGATTCATAAGAGGTTTTATGGTATGTAAGGATGACAAGGATAAATCATCTCTAGGATACACAACCTATCAATGCATCCAAAAAACTTCTCCACAAGACAGGATCCCCATCTTCAAAAGAAAGTATGAAACCTTAAGCTTGTTCCTCAAGTAAAATTTTGGATAAAAAGATGCCTAATATATCTTACTTCTTCTCTTCTCTTATAAATAGTAAAATGATTATGTTTATATAGGAAGATTTAACCCTAAACCCTTTTGAAAGTTTTAGTTGACAAGGTTGACCTGATCAACCTAGTATTTTAATTCACAAAAACTAACTAGGTCATATACTACGTCAGCCAGGGGATAACCTAAACCCTAATAAGTTTTGTGAATAAAGATACAAGGTTGATGTGGCTGACATAGTCATGTAAACTATTAAAAAAGGGTTTAGGCTAGGGAAAGGGCTAATGAAGGTCATAAATGACTAGAGGAATGTGTAAAATGGGATGCAAATCTTAGGGGAATGGTTTTAGGAGGAAAGTGTGTAGATAACAAGTGGAAAAAAGGGAAACAATCCTATAAAGCACCAATAATCTACCCACCCCTTTCCCAGTGCACCCCTTAGGGCATGCACTTATAGATATTAAGACTCAAATGGTTCTTACAAGATAAAGAGCATTAGTAATTGATAAAAGTTTAAAAATATTGTGTATACATATGCCTCACTCGAATCTTATCACATGTCACATAAGTGAAATAGGGGATGGTGCTTCATGAAAAGAACATGATGACACATAAAATCAATGCTAAATAAATTTTAGTTTGGAGCAAATAATATTAATGAAAGGATAAAATTGAAGAACACATACCTTTAATTACCTTAGTTATATAGATAAAGAAGGAGATGCAAGAGATTTGAAGGTGTCTAATGTGAATATCATTAGGCGAACCTATAGAGGTTAGTGAAAAAGAGTGAAAAATCAAAAAAAATACAATAGAGGCATATAATAGCTAGAAAAATTCTCTATGACATTAGGATTCCAAATTTTTTTAGAAAAATATATGATCAAAATAAGGAATTTTGATGGTAAATTTTTGAAGGGTAAATAATTTTGAATAGTAAACATAAATAGGGTGAAAAATAATTCATTTGTTATTATTTTCTATTCTAAGAAAAATAGAGCTTTGAGAGACCCAGTGAGAGCCCAAAGGTATAAGATGGTCAAGAGATGAAAGATGAGATAGGGAGGATGCATAATAGCCACTACAAGTGCAACATAGGTAAGTAACTAAAAATTTCAAAAATTTTGAGAATTTTTATTTGAAATTGAGTATTTTATAGAAATTTCATAATTAGGCAAAATCTAGATACTAGAATGAACCCTAGGAAATTTTTAGGGACACTAAGGGTCAAATAGGTTATTGGGTAGGAAAGAGTTAGATTAATAAATTACAAGGGAATTTATGTTAATTAGTCAAAAATTAATCATAATTAATGAACAAGTTTGACTGGGTTGACTTAATTTTTAGAAGACAACATTTAGTGAGCTGACTTAATAGTACATGGTTGACTTAGTTTGTTGAGGAAGGGGGGTGCCATAATACTATATGGATGACTTAATTATTTTTTAAGTGATTGATCTAGTACTATAGGGTAAAAATAAGGCCAACTTAGTATTATAAGTCAAAGGGTGGTCAACTTAGTACTATATGGTCAACTTAATTATTTCCTAAGTGGCCAATATGGTACTATTAGGTAAAAAGGGTCAATATATAATCCTATTAAGCCAAAAGGTGGCCAACTTCATACTAAAAAGGTTGATGTAGTTTGTAAATAGGTTAATTTGGCAAAAAATGAATAAATTAAATTAAATTAGTTTATTTTTGTGAAATTTGAAAGAATTTATTTTGTTTATGAGTGACATGGAGGTCTAATACACCTTTATTATTTGACATTTTATAGAGATTCCAAATATTTTGATGATTGGTTGATGCATCATGGTTATTGGATTTATTAGAGTGCTTGATAGAACATTAGGCTTGGGAGACATCATGTAATGAGGCGTATCCCACTAAGTTCTAATCTTGTGGTCATGTTCCTTAGAGTATGGGATCATTTGACCAACACATATAGATGGGTGGTGGATGGGGATACCATAGAGGTAGGTATCATATTATAGGACATCCATGTATTGTTTATACTACCTATAAGGGGGACACCAATTATCATAGGGATATCATATGATCTAGAGGAGAGGTGAGCACTAGTCTAGTAGGTGATGTGCTCAGATAAGATTTACTCAGGACTGAGGGTAAACTTGTTTGATTTGTATATTGAAAAAATTATGGATATTTAAAGGTCTATGATAGGACTTATGATAGAATGAGTGATATTTCACAAGTTAGATAGTAAGGTACCATTATATGTGATAACCTTATGTCATTCCATATTAGATTAGGGGGGCACTCTATGACTTAGGGTTTGTCATCTAGGTTAAGCTCATGCATGATATATATGGGATGTTATCTAAAGGGTAGAATACCATGGGAATAATGGTATTATTTAGTGCCTAGATATATGAGAGGTTCTTTATGTATCATCTATCTAGGTTTCCCAATGTGGTTAATGATTGGTTACCTCAAGTAGCAAGGTGGAAATAAGATCAGGTGGCATAAGTTGTGCCCCACATGCTATCATTATAGATAGTCACATGAGGAGACATCATGTGGTAATATTATGCACATATTATGATTATTTTGCTAAGCTAGGTGACTATGGTACTAGGTTTGGCATGGGTGCATATCATAGACCATTATACATGGTGGGTAGATCCATAGCTAGTGGCACACTTATTAAGATAGTTTAGAATCCTACACATGATAGATCCTATAGTATTTCCCACATTTTTGGCATATCATGTGAGAGATTTGAGGGGGAGAGGAGGAGGAGGAGTGCTAGTTGAGAGACTAGAGATTAGACCATGGTGTGTGAGACCATAGATTGGTTGATTATGATAGCTAATAGCTAAAAGAGGAGATAACATCGATGTGGATGTAAGGGTGAAGTAGGTACCATATCAAGAGGAGTAGAGACCACCTTATTTTCACCATAAATGAAGATACCAGTGGTAGGATCAAGCACAAAGGGTAGTGATATAAGATGAATTAGTAATTAGCTTCTAGTAGAGTTGGTCAATAGATGCACCACTAAGGAGAGGTCTAAAACATGCATGGGTAGTGACTCCAAGTTTTGCTTCAAGAGGGAGGCATCCCATGTATGAGGTACTTGGTAGATAGGTTGATGGAGATACCATGATATATAGATGATAAAATTGGGAGATGGTGGTAGGTGACACTAGGATAGGTAATAAATGCTATAATTTGTTAGTTGTTGAGATAAAATACTAGTTGTAGGTGATTGTAGATACATAGATTTTGAGATATATATGTTATTTGATATCTATCTAGGTTTAATTTTGAATATCTGATGGCCAAGGAGATTATATGGGGATTTTTAGTCATGGCAGTGATATATGATATTTTTAATGGAGTGATAGCACCATATGACCTCACCACACTAGATGATCATATAGTACCATCTTTCCTAGCTCAGAGGATCTAGTTTAGACTTGTGAGGGAGGCCAAAAATTAGATATCAACATATGGAGATGGATTACAACCATTGTTAGGGGTGGAAGTATGAGAGAGACATGTTTGGTAGGCCCTAGCTTAGGAGAGAGCCATACACATGGCTACCACTATCTATCTAAGATAGGTATAGGACTAGGTGGCCAACCTATAGGGATAGGTAGTAAGGTTGAGATCATAGAAAACCTCATTATAGCATAGTGTGTATAGGGGATAGTCTAGGGAATCTATGGGTAACATGGATAAACCATGAGATGACATGGTGAGGCCTAACCATATAGTTGGAGTGGTGTTTTTGTATTTTGGATAAAAACACATGATATATAGATATATTTTGTTTTGATAATTGGATTGTAATATCATGGGTTATATTTTGGTTATTATTGATGATGCATGGATATATTTATTTATAACACATGTAGTTTGATTTTTTTGTATATGTTATAGTAAATATATGTGTGGTTCTTTCTTTTGTATAATTATGTAATACACATGCATGGTTAAAAATAAATAGGAAAAAAGACTTGTAAAGGATAATTAATTAAAAATAAATGCACTACACATTATATCATGATGGTAAATGGATAATAACAAAATATGACTAAGTATAATAAAATAAAAAAGTGGTAAATAAGATGGAAAAGATGTTTTGAAACCATAAAAAATATTGGTACCAAATTAAAACAAGTAAAATCATACTAAATCGCATTGGAAAGTATGAAAATAATGTAACGAAATAGAAAACATGTGAAAGACTAATGATATAAAAAAATAAATTAATTCAATCAATCATACTAAATCACATTGGGAAGTATAAAAGAGAAACAAGAATTGGTAAAATGGTATTAAATCAATCATACTAATTCAAGTTGGGAAGCATGAAAAACTTTAATAAAAGTGGTTGGATTCTTACATGCAATTGGAAAATAAGAAGATATAAGATGAAATATTAATGAAGTAAGCATAAAACATACTAAATCAAGATGGGAATCATGTCAATTATGTGTAACTAATAATCAATAGCATCTTATCTCATATTTGACACATGTAATTTCATTTTAACTTGGGTTTTAGATAATGTTGTGGGGAAGGCTAGGTCCTATCCATGGTCTTCCACTAAAACTCACAAAGAGAAAACAAACAAGGTGGAAATAATGTGAAAATATGGAAAGAGGGGATTCTTGGAATGGAAATTTAAAAATTTTGGCGATTTATGAGGAAGGTTAGGTTTTATCCATGGTCTTACACTACAACTCATAAATGGAATCCCTAGGGGGGAGTGATCAGTGAACAAAATGATATTTCTTAAGGGGAAATAGTAGGATTGTATGGAGTGAAAAATGAAATGTAATAATCATAATTTATAAATATTATGAGAAGACCTTAGGAGATATTAGACACACTAAGGACATGAAAAAGACACTAAGTGACTAGTGACCATCAATATACAAATTATACCTATTCACTAGAGGCACAAAGTTGTGTAGGCAAATAAGTGTGGTACTAAGATAAAATCATTATAATATTTTTGAATAAGAAAATTAAAATGGGCCTACATTCCCAAAATGTGTTATTAATTCCTTAAGACACCTTAAAGATCCATTAGTCTATTTTGAAGATTAGGTACTTGTGTGAGAAATTAGGTAACACTAAAATATTCTTCTATTCTCCTTTTCTAATCTATTGGATTACCACACCCCAATGAACCTCAACTCTATCATGAGGCCAACTATGGATTTTTATCTTCAATTGGATAAAGGATATGTGATTATAATCACATATTTTAGTGTGATTTGACTTTTGAAAATTTTAAATGTTGCCTTTCAGATCATTGCCTTTTGTTAAATGATTTGGCTTTTGAATGTTTTATGGATTTTAAGATTATTCCTCCATATAGACTTGGAATGACTAATCATGAGAGATAAAATGATACACATGAATGATATTTAGGCTTAGGCTAAAGGAAGCTAAGTATCCAAAGATTTTACTAACTATAACACTTAGGCTTAACTATGAATTGGCATGTTATCTCAAGTCTCAACCATGTGTATGCTTAAGCAGTTTATGAAATGTAATAAAGGGGAAGAAGGGGATATCCAAAGTGGACTAATAAAAGCATTTATAATTATATGAATTTTTTGCTAAATATCACATGGTAAATGAGGAATGATTAAAGGGAACAAAGTTTATATAACCAAGTCACAATAATAATTATCCATGCTTATAAAGATAAAATAACAAAGAATCATGAAAAAAACAAGAAAATCATAGAAAAGGAATTCAAGAAGGATAATCATATCATTATGAAAAATAATCCATTAGAGAAATACATCATAATAAATATGTGGTGTGAAACAAACATCACCATGTGAGATAGATAAGAATCTAACCCAATGCCAGATGATAAAAATAGATAAATGTAAATTTGGAGTACACATCCAAACAAAATGAGGATATAAATGTAATAACACCATGATTGTGTTCATAATTATTGATATATTTGTCCACACACATTATTTATAACATTTGATAAGTCTCTATGAAGCTAAACTCAGCTTTCAACTAAAGTCTCATCTATTTTTAGGAAAAGTTGAGAAAATACTTCACATCAAATCTCCTCAACACAAAATGTAAGAATGCCTCAAGGATCATGCTCATGAGGGCTATAATTTAGGGGATGCTAAAGAAGAGGTACGTGAGTGGAATCTATGGGGGATGAAGTGGTCACTAGTGGATAATGGGCCATAGGTGAAAGAGGATCCATGAGTGAGGGAATCATAGGTGGATAAATGGTAGGTGGAAAAGGGAACACAAGTGGTCGATCCATTGGGGAAGAAGGGGGAGACTTATTTTGAGATTGACCTATGGGAGTAATGGTATTAGGCACATGAATGGTCATGAGTTGGTCCATGATATGATGCTAAAGGATATGCAAAGGATCAGTGTGATGTGTACCACATTGGTGCCAAAGATAATCTACCTATCCATATTTGGGAAGATATTTAGGTAATACTTTCGATAGAGGTATAGCCTTGTCTATGGGCTAAGGAGTGGTGGGACACAAGATGTTAATATATTGACATATTATGACAATTTATGGATGAATGATTATTTATGTTGTGGAAGCAATAGATATGATGATTAGTATACTTTGTAGGTATACTAATAGGAGGAGTGGAAACAAAATTTAAGGAATATTGGTATAGCAAACAGTCTCTATTCTAAAGACCAACAAATTTATGAATATAATAATATATATGATTAACCCATTTAGTAGACAAAGGAGTAATCTATGATAAAGGGATCAAACCATCACCAAGAAAAGTTGAGGCCTATGGAAAGACTAGGCAATGATCGATTAAAGGAGTAATATGATTAGAAATAAGAAGAGACTTATCTAGAGAATGAGTGGGAATAGGATTTGAACTAGGCTCAACTGAGGGAAGTTTGGGATGCATAAAATCCCGAAGGATAATTTCAAGTATCTCAGGGATAAGTCAGCTAGAGGGGTCTTGGTATCTTAAAAAGTGATAGGGACCAATCCTAACATGATCCATGAGTATGCTCCTATGAGGTTATTAAAAAAATGGAGGTGTACACACCATCTCTACCTTATAATTAAGAGGGATAATTCTAAAATTAGGAATGATATAGGATGGGATGCTAAAAAAATACTAAAAGATTGAAGCAAAGAGGAATGATAATGAATAATTTTAGCATCTCAGGCCTAAACAAGACCTCCTAAGAATGGATCATCTAAGGTATATCCATCATCATAATCAAGTGTATGAAGATAAATGGTGTAGGTAGGGATGACCTTATCATCTGATGTGGTGTGATGAATGTAATTTCAAGTCTTAGTTAAGATAATGGGTATATCATCATAAGGTGGTTGATGGTAACAAGGTTGCAAAGAAGGGAGAAGCTGAGAAATGAGATACGGTGAGAGATCTAATGTTTTAATATTTAGATTAATCTCATAAATCTCATCATCATCAAAATATAATAATTTAGGAGTTATATTCCCTATGAGTTTGGGGTGACCATTTTAACCTTAGGTGGAATTGATAGGAAATTTAAACCATTGACATTCATAAAATGGAAAGCTTGGCAAAGGATCAAGGGTGGGAATCTTGAATATGTCATAGTCTTGGAATTATTCAAAATTACAAGGGTTAGTGTCACTTTGAATCCTATATATGGATCCATTGTGAGGAAATTTGACACATTGGTAAGTGGAAGAGGTAATTTCTCTCATGCGATGAGTCCATGGCCTACCAAGAAAAATATTATAGGATAGAGGAAAGTTGAATATCATCACCATCATGTGAATGGTGATAGGTGGGATGGTGATGGGGAGCCACACACAACCTAAATGAATAATTTATCTCTGATCATTACCTTGACACATGCTAAGTGTGGATTTAAGATTACATTTAGAATATCCAAGTGTTTTTGATAAAATAAAGAGAGGTAAATAAGTGATAGAACCCTCATAAATCAAAGCACTCTTGACTTTGATATCACTAATTTAGACACTAATATATATCAGAGGATCATTTTCATGAATTATAATCTCATTGGGGATCATGGAAGAAATGGGGAATTTGAAGGAAAGATAAGTGTCCATTATTTCATCAATATGTTTGGACATCTCTTCCAACTATTGTAAAATGTTATCTTTTGATTTGGATAACATGGCTTCATTTATTACTAGGGGAGGATGATGGATGTTCATTTAGAATGAAAGGTGCATAAGATGATTATGATGACATAGAGAGGTTTGTATAAGTTTGAGAAAAGGGATTTGAGATGGGAGATTAGTAAGATCTATAATAGAATCCCACTCATCATAACCTATAAGGGGATTATTAGAAAGAGGTGCATAGTGTTAAAGGATGTCCTCAGAAAGAGGAGCTAAAGTGAATGTGAATTTATGTTGATCAGAGGTAAAATATTTAATTGGGGATAAGTTTGTTTATTATCTTGAGAATATGGCATGGTTGATGTAGGTTTAGTTTGAGATATATTAGAATAAGTGTTGATAGAAATTTGAGTATCATTAGTGATGGGTAAAGAGGTTGAAGGAATGGTAGAAATGGTATGGAATTGGTTTGTCAAAATATATAAGGTATTTTTCCCCAAATCTATTAAGTGAGTTGGAGAAGAGTCTTAGGTAACATGAAATGTGTGAGTTAATTGAGGAGTGTGGATGGGATGAGTATTAATGAAGGAAACCACCCTTTTTCATATTAGTCATATTGACCACATTATCTTCAAGAATGGATTCAATAAGACTGTTGACATTATTGGTAGAAGGGGTAGGTTTGTCTTGGTTATCTTGGTGATTTGGAAGAGGATCTTTATAGATGGCCAAATGAGCATTAGCCTAGTTTAAATTTTGATATTTATTTTGATTTTCATGGGATTTTAAGGAAATGTCATAGGCTTATTGGTATTTATGAATGATAGAATCATGGTCAAAATTGGGACCAAGAAGGAAATCCATAGCCAAATTATAAAGTTGCCTACAAGTCTCATGAGAATGACCCTAACTAGCATGAAACCAGTAAAATTTATTAGAATTGTACCAAGATTTCATGGGATGAAGTTCTCGTGGAAGAGGCATTGGTAGACATTTTTAGGAATATTAAACATAGAGAAATATTAATGAATTAAAGATGGAAATAAATTGCATAAATCAAAACATAATAGAGACACAAATTTGACATGGTTCACCCAATATGGGATATGTCCACATAAAAATAGCCAGTCCTTATTATTTAGTCCAATAAATGAAGGGGGGAAATGTAATACATCCACTGTTATATCCTCTTCACTCACACATAGTATTCCAACATGATTACAATGCCCTCATGTCAAAGGAAGGTTACATATTAAGGGAAAAATAAACAAACATAATTTCTACCATTAGATCTATGACCTAATAGTGAACAATCCAAATTTACTATAAAATTATAATATTTTATAACTCATTTTTAACAAAAAAATTCTTGAGGGGAATTTCCCTCAAACCCTTGTTGACAAGGGAGGGTCCAAATATGGTTACCACCCCACTAGACCCCCATGGTGACCCTAGTGTCAGAGTGTTATCCCCCACACACACCCCCTATCAGGAACTAGGCATTATAATAAGATTAGGCTCCACCATCCAATATACTTTTTGTAATTCCACTAAGGATAAGTGTTTATTAACATTAATTTTATTGGTTGAAGATGAATGTGGGTTGGTAATGTGGTTAGGAGGGGAAGCTTATTCTAGAGTCTGATTGGGAGCAACAACTTAAATAGTATGAATGGTATCATAATAGCCAGTGACACCATCATTTATAACATGATGATTATTATTCTTTATTAACATGTGAGTACCCATAGAAGGTTGGGATGGATTGAATTTATGCATGAGGAAATATTGATGCTTGGCTTGGTTAATGGCATGTTCTAAAATACATAGAAAGAGAGTCTAGACTTGATATTGAAACTTGGGAAAAAGAGAATTGGTAAATAGATGAAAGAGGTTTTCATTTTCCATATTATGTTCACACTTTTGAGATAAGTTCTTCCATAATTTTATGAAATATTGTGCAGTTTCAGTCTCAAGTTACTTACAATTGATAAAATGGGCTAAGGTATTCTTAGGGAGATCTCTAGTTTGGAACTCTTAGACTAGAGCATTGAATAAGTCTTCCAAACTAGTGATGGATTGAGATTTGAGTTTGTTTTACCAATATAAATCATCACTCTTTAGATTCTTTGATAATAGCTTGGTAGTGGAAAAAGTATTTAACTTGACCTAGTCTTTATATAGATTTACAAATGTTTTTAAGTGGAGAGTAGGATCGGTTAACCCATTGTAATTAATGGTAGGGGTGATACCTCTTATATCAATGTTAACAATATGAGATGTAAGAGGCTCATTTTTAACATGTTTGATTGTTTTTTTAATAATGGGAGGTCAAGGGATAGGATTACCATGGGAATCCCAAAGAGGAGGTGGGGGAGCATTTTATTTATGAATTCCCCATGGAACCTTTTGAGGTTGGGTTTAAAGATGGATAAAATGATTTTGTATTTGCATCATTTGATTTGAATTATTATCTTGGAAATAATTCAATTGATTAAGAATTTTTAATATAAGTTGATGGGTTTGAGTGGTATTATTGTCATTGTGTGAAGTATTAGAATTGGTAGTAGTGGATAGGGTACCACTATGGGTGTTAGTAGTAAATTGATAAGAATTTTTGGTGAGGAACTAGAAGCATGATTTTATTATGTGGTAAAATATGTAATAGTAGAGGGATGAGAAGAAGCATCACTAGAGGCATGATTACCATGGGTAAAAAATAATGCACTAGTAGAATAATTATGAAGAGCGGGTCTTGGAAAAGGCCCACTAGATGTCGAACCTACCATGTTAGTAGATATACTAGGTATGGAGAAAATAAAAGAGGAATATGTCATGGTATGAGAAGGGGTTAAATTAGAGGGAAGAGGTTTAGAGGTAAAGAATCTAGTGTCTCCAAATCCATGCGAGAATGTGGGAGAAGGTGAATGGGGCTCCTCAACTTGACCACTTATTATGAGATGGTAAATAGTAGAAGGATATTTTCATCGATGTTAAGGAAACTCATTGATGAAGAAAACAATTTATGAGGTATACTCTAATTTAGGTTGATCTTCAAATGAGAAGAGAGGATTACGAAGTGAAGAGGAATGAGGAGGGGTCTCATAGTTTGTAGTGTGAGTGGCTATGTGAACATTACTTTCATCTGGGGTAGGAGATAGAAGCTACTTATGGGATAACCTATTTGGGTTGGTAAAACTCATCATATCTATTGAATTCAACTCAATTATATCTTCAAATAGGAAGTTCACAAATAAGGAGAGAGATTAGGGAAGGCAAAGCTAATGTAAAAGAAAAGAGATACAAAATATAGATAAGAGTACAAAGTCAATAAAATTGACTTAGTACTATAAAAATGAAAAATATAGTCTGATAAGGATACAAAGTTGACTAGGTTGATTTAGTATTATAACCTAATTGGTAGAAAGAAGTATTGAGTTGACTAGGTCGATTGAGTATTACAAATAAGGAAAAATATAGTTTGTAAAAGATTGTGTCAAATAGTGTGATTAAAAATAGGAAAATATTTTACAATGTAATTTGAATCAAGAAGTGGAAGCATAAACACAAAAAATTGGAATAATGAGAATGATCCAATTAGGGCACACAACACAAAACCTTGTACCAATGCTGGCCAATACAAGTTTTTCTAAAATAACACATAATGATCAAAGAGCAAGTAATCGATTGAAAATTAAATTTTAAATAAATGGTCATCTTGAGTGTTTTTAGATTATTATAAAGTGTTATTTTAAGTTTGATAGGGAAGTAGGCTAAAAATAGGGAACTAAAAGGATGGTTTTCAGATGTTTAGGCTAAAAGGGATCTATGTTGGCAATGGTATTGTCTTGGTATTGGGGCCTACCCTCTCACTTCATAATCTCATAGTGATAAGGGTGTCATGTGGTTTGCCAATATATACCATTAACCATGTGTTTATATTTAGCCAAAAAACCAAGTCAACTTCCCCCTTGGTGATGAAATCCAAGTAGGTAGGCCTTGGGAAGACAAATGTTAAATTAATTATAAATATTATGTGATTTGATAGTATATGAAAAAAGAGAAAAATAGTGAAACCAATTGGAAATTTGAAAAACCACCTAATTAGACTATATGATCCACTCTAAGTATGCAAACATCTAAAAAGTGAAAGTGTGAATTAATTACTAGCATATAGTTGTTAATTACCAAATTAAGAATGGTATAAAGTCAATTTAGATGACACTATATGCAAATATTATAAAACAAAGTTGATTGAGTTGTTACTATTTTATAGAAGAAAGAGTCTTTAAGAATTAAGTTGAATAGATCAACTTACTCTTTTAGATAGAAGATAGGATATAAAATTAAGTCAACTATGTCAACTTAGTTTGTTATATGATTGTAGTTTTGAAGACTAAAAACTTGTATAAAATAGAAATATAATAAAGTACTAAATTGAAAGAGAGAGAAATATAGGAACCTTGGTGAATTGAAATATTATTAGGATTGAAAATTTTACGTTGAAGTGCCTTGAATATTGCTTACAAGTTATGTCAACTAATTCAACTAGGTTAACCTAGTTCTATGAAACCCTATTTTTTGAAGCCTTTTAAGATGAATAAGTTTACTTGGTCAGATTATTTTGTTATCTCAATGTTTATTATAAGACTAAGTTTACCTATATGACATAGTTTGTTATTTTGGATGCTGATTGGAAGACTATGTCAACATACACAACTTTGTTTATTGTTCTAGATGCTGACTAGAAGACTAAGTTGACCTGGTTAACTTAGTTTGTTATTTGAAATTGAATTATAATATTGTGTCAACCTATTTTATCTAGTAACTAATATCTTATGAAGACTTGTATATAAAGAACAAAGTCATTTTGATATGACTATGTGTTAAACCTACACACAGAAGTTAGAACTATAATAGACTAGTCAACCCAGTATCATAAATATATAAAAATAATAAAATGATAGAAATGAAAAGTGTGAAATAAAAATTTAAAGGGTTAGATTCACATTATGTTCACCAAAATGTATTGAATGTGAAATCCAACATATCTACAAATCAATCCTAACTTGGAGAAGATAGATCCTACTTATACTTCTGATTGGGGATACATTATATAATTGAGGTTATGAGAAATATGGATTTTTTAGACTTAATTAATGTATATATTACCATAATAATATCCCTATTAATGGTTACAAATCCTCCAATCAAGAAAAAATATGCAATAACCCTAACTAGGTCCTATGTTTTCATATTTACTATACTAATAACAAGTAAAGGAAAAATCTAATATAGTGCTCATCAAAGCTTGTGGCACAAGTGGTGGTAGTAAAAAATAAAGGTAAACATGCATATAAGACATATACTCATGTGAATATATATTAAATCCTAATGCATGTAAGATAAGTGAAAATACATATCTATCTACTCTTACAAAGGAAGAACAAAGTTAGGAATACTTACCTTTGAAGATGAACCCACTAAGCCTCAATATCTCTCTTGGCCAAGGTTTTTCACAAGATGTTGCTATGGTATGTAGAGATTACAAAGATAAATCATATATAGGTTACACAACCTATCAATGCATCCAAAATACCTCTCCATAAGATAAGATCTGTATCTTTAAAGAAAGTATGAAACCCTAATCTTGATCATCAAGTAGAATGGTGGATAAGTAGATGCATAATATATCTTACTTCTTCTCTTATTTTATAAATTGTGAAATAATTATATTTATATGGTTAGATCTAACCTTAAACCCTTCTAAAATTTTCATCTGATAAGGTCAACCAAGTTGACCTTGTATTCTAATTGATAGAAACTAACTAGGTCACAAACTAGGTTAGTCAAGAGATGACCTAGTCCCTAATACTTTTTATCAATAAGGATACAAGGTCGATGTGGCTGACATAGTCATTTAAACTATCAAAAATGGTTTTAAGTTAGGGAAAGGGCTAGTGAAGGTGGAAATTTACTAGAGGAGTGTGTAAAATGGGAGTCAAAACTTAGGGGAATGGTTTTTAGCAGATAATTGTGTAGATAGCAAGTGGAAAAAGGGGAAACAATCTTATGAAGCACCAATGGTTTTACCACCCCTTTTTTGGTGAACCCCTAAGGGAATACACTCAAAACTATTGAGACTCAATGGATTCCTACAAGATAAAGAGCATCAATAATTGATAAAAGTTTGGAAATATTATGTGTATACACTTGTTATTGGATATTTTATGGGGATATATTCCATTCTTATGCCTAGTTTAACTGAGGAAAAAATTGAAAAATTAGTAATAAATCCAATTAAAATAGTTAATTAATGTCATGAGAAAGAGATTCATTCACTCTTTGATAAATTACACCCAGAAATGATTATATTAGACCCAAAAAATATTATTGTTTAGGTGTAAAAATAGAGAACATGAAAATTATGAGTGAGAAGGCCAGGTAAAATGACATGTAAATAATTATTATTACTATAAAAATATTGTTTTGAAAAATAAAACAAATAGCTTTCCTTTTTTATTATTGACATTGTTAGTCTGGATTAGACAGTTGATATCGTAGAAGCTAGGAAGTGTCTAGGACTAAATGTTATAGTACATATAAATGTGGATCCTGATACACTTTTTGGATCCAAATATTTCATAATAAAATGCATTTATTATAGATTCCATGTGAAGATTATATTAGTGATGCTAAAATAAATTGGTATGCTCAAAGTCTTAATTGAAGTTATTCTTCCTCTACTAGTGAGGATGCATTATGTGGATTGAAGGACTTGATCATACATTATAAGTTAGAATTATTTGAGAAGCATAAGGATCTTATGAACCTATAGTTGTAATCATGAGAATTGTGTTTAATTTTCAAAACTTTGAGGCAAATATTGTATAAAAGTCTCTTCTTAGGGAACTTCAAGCTGTAAAGAATGTTACTTTAAAACTTTCAATTATAGGCACAAAATCTTTCTTGTTTGTGGAAAGTGTGCCTGAGTTCATGGAATCAATACTAAAATTATCTTAGAAGCTTATAAATATTAATGAAACTTTTTTAGACATGAAATTATCCATGTCAAAATTTTTGTTTAAACTATAAAAACCCATAAAAATAATCTTGATATTCTAAACATGAGTGGAAAAGTAGGTGTAGAGCTCAAAAGTTACTTTCACATCATCTAATTCTAATTTTATGGGAAAGAGATATAGTGAGAATTGATTCAACATCATATGCATGTGATAGACAAAATAAAATAAATCATGGGAATTCATAGTTAGGAGAGACTTAAGAAACCTATGTATATTCTCAATCAATTTCCCACTACAAGTGACAGTGATGATGCACCACCAGTTTACTTCTGGTGATGGGGTTATGAGATGGATGATTGGATTATATGCATTGGGAATTTGATAACATATCTAATTAAATCATAATCATGGGGGCTGAAATTATTTTCTAGATGTACCCAGCAAATGAAAAAGTTGATAGTCTCATGTACCATAAATTTCTTTGAGATGTTTTGGTAAAATGGTTCAAACAAAATCCTTGTTGCATATGATGAGAATGAAATTTATCTTTACATCAAGTAAAATCATTTGAATGGATAAGTTATCAATGGTTTAATTCTCAAATTAATCCAACAATTAAAATTTTGTTGGATCATTTTGTTAAACAATTCAAGTTATCAATATTCATTAAGTCATTTTGTCAAACTAATCTTATGTCATCTATGGATCACACTATCTTCAAGAGCTAATCTAAATCTATGACACACAACATTTATTAAACTAATTAATTTTGATAAATGGTTCATAGACCCTAAAACACCCAAATATAAATAAGACATGATCTTATGAATGATAACAACAATCCTAGGTGTAATGTTTTTTGAGATATTTTGTCAAATAGTTGGTGTCGTAACAACTATAGATACCAATTTTTTAGATCTAAATGTAATTTAAAATTTTAAAGACCAGTGATAAGGGGCTTCATTGATATTCTGATGTAGGATATAACTATTGTGAATAATGGTTAAAAAATTCTTGTCACAAGAACCAATCAAATGAAAGGTAATGTTGGTTATTTGAAGAATGGTATAATGCTTGTTGAAAGAGTACAAGCTATATGTGAATGGTAGAAACCAAAAACACCAACAAAAGACTAGTGGAGGAATTGATATCATATTTTGAATCAATGGAAAAATACTCTCTTGGTTTTAATGACTAAATTAAGGTACCATTAGGGAATTAGGAAAATAATGGCCAAGGGAAAAGAGTTGAGTCTGCATTCTTAACAATAGATAAGTCGGAGATGTAGAATGGTAAAATAAATGCAATTTCTAGTAGAAATGATGATGTATCTCAAGATATAGAACTATATACACTCCATGAAATAAAATAAAATACATGTACAATGTTATAAATTTATCAATGTAAAACATAAAGGATCACTTTGATGTGTGTTGCATGTGGAAATATGACTAGCTAGAATGCAAAATTAGGAGAGGTTGTCTTGAAAATGTATTATTTCAGCATGTAATAATTAGAATAATTTTTAATCTTATATTTTTCCTAGTAGTTTATGTTTAGTCCCATATGATTGGGATAGTCAAACTAGATACCAATTGACCAAATCATGGCATGAGATCTTTTACTACATGACATTATTTAGGGAGTTTTAATAGATTTGATCTAGCCTATATACTCATGTTCATTCTATTAAAACCTATCATAGATGCCATGTGTTTGTGTACTTACAATGATGTCAAGAAGGATTAGTAAGGTTAGAGTTGCCTTTGATGTCATATTCCTAAGGTCATTGATGTCAAAATAATTTTGAGGTCAAGTTTTGGTTCATAAGAAGGTAGCTATGGTCATTTGTATGAGGTTGATTGTTTGAGCTTGCTAGTATGACTTTGAGTGATCCAATGGAGTGTCTTATGAAGCATAGTGAGGTATGGTGAATGAGTGAATATAGGTATGTGTAGTTTTTTGAGGTAGTGTAAGTTTCATGTCTTTGGTGAAGATCTCCATAACTTCATGAGTTTAGAGAGAGAGAGATTGTCTTGATGTCTTACATGTTCAAGAAGGCTAGTTGAGTCTTAGGTAGTAACCTATATGTTATAAGAAGACTTGGTTAAAGGATAATTATGGGAGATTTTATGTATCCTATATAAATTTGTTTGAGGTGAGTAATAACATTTATAATGTGTCTTGAATATCTCAAATCGGTATAGTGCTACGTATATATGTTTAATAGACTAGTTCTTAAAGCATTGATATGGATTATAGAGGCATGATGGTGGTAGTAGGGATGTGTATTAGATTGAAGTTATGAAATACAATGTTAGATCATGTAAGAAAGGTTTTTATTCAGTTGCATGACTCTCAGAGTGATCCAAAGGGTTATGTTCTTCATTGGTGGTCTTTTCATAAACCTTGTCTTAAGACCTAAGTGGTAGAATGAGGGATCATGATCAGTTTTGGACACTTTTTAGCTCATTTGATCATGGATTGAGGTTATATGGAATCAATATGAGGTTTTGAGAATATTATAAGAGGTTTTTATATGTGTTCAAGGTCTAAGTGTGGCTTATAGATATAGGCCTAGTGTGCAAAAAGACATAGTGTGGCCTAATGAAGGGTCAAGTTTAGTTTCAAAGGTGATAGAGATCATGTCAGATTTTATATAGGTGTGAGAGATTTTTTCAAGATTGATCATGAAGTTTCAGGTCTTTAGTTGAATAATAAATCATTAAAATGAGTTTTTAAGGTCTCATGTGTGCTAGAATGAAGTGTTTTAGACTTGAGAAGGTCTTTCTATAGCTTGTTGGAACATGTGACTATTTCATGGGAAGTTGAGATCTTTGGGAGAGATGGAAAAGGGTCCTAAGAAACATTTCCTATCATTAAGAGTTGGTTTTATGGGTAGATCTTTATGAACAAATGTTAAGAATAAAAATTAGTCTAAAACCCTTATAGTGACCTAATATGGAAGACCTTGATGTAAATGGATCATAATGGATTGTATGACTTAGTTTGATGATTTTATAATGTAGAGGAATCTCCTAAGTACCTTTAGGTGGCATTGGTCTATCAGATAAGTGAGCGGAAGCTATAGGAAATCCTTTATTTCTTTGAAATTTTATATAATAGGCAAGGTTGACTAATTCAAAGTTACACAAAGGATAGAATTTGAATCTTGTGACTTATACTTCATGACCATGGTGTTTTTTATCATTTTAAATACTTAAAATATACTAAACTTGTCATGAAAGTTGATTTATTACTAAAAAGTCTAATAATGAAGATAGTGGAAAAAACTAGGTAGAAGTGAGAATGAGATTAGCGATGGGTTATCATAAATTAGGAAAGGATCCAATTGCATGATTTTTTTTTAAATACATATAAAACATGGAAATTTTATTTATATATTTTGGATATCATTAAAAATGTGAAAATATTATTCACAAGATGACCTATCTAGTGATTGGTCTATATATTCCATATTTTCCATTATACCTCAATATATTTGTGTTTGAATATGTTATAAATATATATAAGTATCATATTCATGAATTAGGACTTATTTAAAATGTCTACATATATTATATACTTCATAATCATCATGATTGGTCTTCAAGGTAGAATGACAATTCTAGGTATGCAAGATGGAGTGAAGAGTTTGAGACTCTATGACAAGAGTCAATGAATATAGTGCATATGTTGATGTTTTTTGGGATACATATGACCTATAAATATAATATATAATTTTTATAGCTAGTATAATAAGTTTAAATATGGAAACTAAAATAGCTTGTCTAGTTGTGTAAGGACTGTGAAAGAGGACAAAAAATTAGTCTACAAGATCAATAGTTGACACTAGATATTATAATATATCTAATTTAATATGTCATATATGTAACATATTAACTATTCATGTTCATACGTAGTTTTTGAATTGTCCTTATAGGAGTTGAAAATAACATTAATTAGGATTATGTTTTTAGAGTCTATTGCAATTTTTTTTGTGTTAATGAGATTGAGTTCTTATGTCATTATGACCATTTTAAAGTGTAAAATCATGTGGTTATGTCTTATAGAAAATATTTGGTCTTATACAGTAATTTTTATTATTTGAAAGAGCCTATTCTGATTGTTGAGATCAAATTACTAATGACTGGGTTCTAAACAAATTGGCAATTCTAAGTGAGCTTTTTGATGAGGTGTTCCTGAGTCTTTGGAGCCTGAGTGATGGATTATATTGAGTTTTATGATTACCCTAAGTTAATTAAATTTATATAAATATGTGTTTTTTTCCTATAATGTGTTTCTATAGGTTTTATGAGGTTCATCTTTAAAGATAGTGTTTTGGGGGTTATTAGGCCTAATAGGTATTTAAGGCCTAATGGTGCTTTCAAGGTGTGAGAAAAGGATTTATGAATTATTGAGAATAGATAAGGTAATTTTAGGTTTCCAATTAATTTTTTTAAAGGTTTTAGTTAATTGGTGAGGTCCATCTAGGTCAGTGTGGTTCAATTTATTTTTTGGAGAGGATAGATGTAATGCATTAGGTCTCTAAGTAGGCTTAAAAGAAGAAAGAGGTCTAAGTGAGTTTGGCTGATCTAAAGGTAATATTATTTTGATTAATTTTTATGTGTAATGTGTACTAAGACATGTTTTATGTCTTAACCTAATGGATTAGTTCTTTGGTTAACAAAGAGAGGATGTGAGAAAGTGATGTGTATTTATATAAGGCCTAATTGGGCTAGCCATGTGTGCAGTAGAGCAAACACCAATGAGTGAATAAGAGGGTATATTGTGAAGGAGTAATATGTTTTAAATACCATCACAATATGTACAGAGAATATTATGAATATATAACTAGTTTATTTCATGTGGATGTCAAGATCAGCTGACCTAATAAGCCTAGTAAGAGGAATATTAAGTGAGGAAGCCTAAAAGGCTGTTTTGAGAGGGGTATAAGGTTGAGAAGATCTGAATGAGTTGATTATATTTTGAGAAACTATCAAAGTTTCATCATATATGTGTTCTTTATTTATGATAGAGTGTGTAATTTAGATAGAGAAGATAGAGAGTTGATGAAGAGCTCACCATTTATTGGTTGAGTAACAAGGTGTCTTGAGGTGATCAAGTTGGTTTTGGATGAGTAGGTAATTTGTCAAGATGGATTGAGAGTTGGATTGTAATTTTTTCATTGAAAAAGTGTTATTTAAGTGTCTAAGTTTGTGTTGAGTCACTTACGGGGTTGGTTCCTCACATTTTGGTGCTAGATAAAGGACTAGTTGAGTTGGTGCTTGATGAGTGAGGGGTTGGTACTCCTTTTGGGGTTGGGGCCTCACTAAATCTTGATTAATTTATTATAATACTATAGTACAATATTTTTTTCAATGATTTTTATCCCCTATGAGGTTTTCCCACATATCTCTTGTGTTCATGTGTTGATATCTTACTTCAGATTTATGTGATTGCTTCTCTATGCATTGCTTAATCACTATGTTAGTTTGAAAGAAAAGAAAATATTATTTTAAGACATTGATTCACGCCCCCCCCACTCTCTTGATGGTATTGCTTCCAACATTTGGTATGAGATCAATTCCTTTGGAGAAGGCTTGATAGCTTGAAGGTGATCCTAGAAGAAAAAGATGTCTAAGATTATGAAGGTGAGTTAAAAGATCAATATGTTTATCAGATTTTGGAAGAATAAAGTATTCCTAAGGTCATATGATTTATTCCAAGGTGGTATACATTGGCATATAGTATGGTATAAAGAAGGTGTTTCTTGGTTTAGGTATGTACCTAAACCTAGTCCTATATCATGTTAGCTCTATTAAAGCATGATGGTCAGTTGTGGAAGCATGAAATATAGTGTTATATTATAGTGATCTTAGACAAGTTGTTATGAAGGTATTCATAAAGTTTGAGGTCTTGTTATAGATAAAAACTATCTAACAAGGATATATAATCCATATATATATATATATATATATATATATATATATACATATATATATATATATATATATATATATGTATATATATATATATATATATACATATATATATATACATATATATATATATATATATATACATATATATATATATATATATATATGTATATATATATATATATATATATATATATATATATATATATATGTAAAGGTGTGAGATTGTTAATTTAGTAAAACTAATAGGTATGCAAAGTTTGAATGTGCTATTGATATGGTCATTTTTTTTAGTTACTTTATGCATATTTATAATTGATTTTATAGGAGAATATGCATTATTATCCATGTGTGTGTAAGAATTATTCTTTTTAATATTGGTGCAAAGATGTTTTTTGGAGATATAAAGTTAGGAAAAGTAGAATATTGATTATATGGATGATAGTGTATGCATCATAAAGGCATATAATAGAGGTGAAACATGGAGTTAGGGGAGATAACTCAAGTATCTTGAGTTTAAAATGATATATAGGTATGAATCTTGTGAGAAAAGAGTCAATGAGTAGTTCTTTATTGATTATGTGGTCACGATTTGAGGTTTGATGGTCCAAGGTAGTTGTGCTTCGAATGTCTCCTATATGATTTGTAGAGTTTAATAAGTATTAGATGGTTTGAGTGATAATTTTAATTCAAAAATTATCATATTTTCAATGTATGTTTGAACTCTATTTAATATTCAAAAACATTAGAATAGAGGCTCATAAGAGTTTTTGATTTATCTATAAGACAAATTCCATTTTTGGTAGAGGTATTATCCATGATATTCAAGTACTTGAGATGATATAAAGAGTAATTTGACATGTTGTAAGAGCATTAAAGAAGTTAAATGATCTAATAATGATAAATTTTTTGAGTTTGCATAAACAAGGTCTTGACTATGTATACTGATTTGATTCATTGAGTCAATATGAAGAGTATCTTAAAGATTTCAATAGTCTAAGAGTTTGAATATAACCTTAGGGTCATGTTGCATGGTTTTACTTCTTTTGGTAACCTATATTGAGTTTATTTAAATAAATAAAGTATATCATAAGATTTATATATTTTATCTTATTCTCACATACCTATTTGACTGTGTATTTCCATGAAGATCCTATGAAGTGATCTAATCGATGATGGATTGAGAATCTTGAAGAGAAGTATGTATGGACAAAGGGGGAGATTTTTGGGTCTATGAGTGGTCAAGTCCAAGGATTAGTGGACTATGTGTGGATGACATTGTGAGAGTGTATATGATCATTTGTCATTAATGTCAAATGGGGATAATTTCTTGATGGTCAAATTTCTTATGCGAGAAAAGTTCTTGATGAAATTATTTAGTTTGAGAGAGAAAGGGGGAGATTGTTGAAAGTTGTCATTGATGTCATGTGTTTGTTCACTATCATTGATGTCAATAAGGATCAATAAGGTGATATTTGTCTTTTATGTCATATGCCTAAGGCCATTGATGTCAAAAGAAGTGTGAGGTCAAGTGTTGATTCACAAGAAAGTGATTATGGTCATTATAATAAGGTTGATTGTTTGAGCTTGCTAGTATGACTTTGAGTGATATAATGGAGTGTCTTGTGAATCATAGAGGTATGGTGAAATGAGTGAATACATGTATGTGAATTTTTTGAGGTAGTGTAATTTTCATGTCTTTGGTGAAGATCTTTAGAGCTTCATGAATTTAAAGAGAAATTGTCTTCATGTCTTGCATGTTTAACAAGGCTAGTTGAGTATTGGGTAGTGACCTATATGGTCTAAGAATAATTGGTTAAATTAGAATAATGGGAGATGTTTTAGATCCTATCTTAGATGTCTATAGGTGAGTAATAATATTTAAAATGTGTCTTGAAGATCTCAAAGTGGTATAGTGCACAATAGGTCTATTTAATAGACTAGTTCTTAAAGTATGGATATGGCTTGTACAAGCATGGATATGGCTTGTATAGGCATGATGGTGGTGATATGGATGAGATTTAAGTTTTGAAATTAAGTGTTATATAATGTTGTAAAGTTTTTGAGTCAGTGACATGACTCTCAAAGTGAGCTAAAGGGGTACATTTTTCATTGGTGGTCTTCTCATAGACTTTGTCTTAAGACCCTAGGTGGTAGAATCAAGTATCATGATCAGGTTTGGAGTATTTTTAGATCATGTGAGCATGGATTGAGGTTTTATGAAATGAATATAAGGTATTAAGAATAGTATAAGAGGTTTTTATGTGTGATCAAGGTCTAACTGTGGCTTATAAGTATAGGCCTAGTGTGCAAAGAGACATAGTGTGTCCTAATCAGGGGTCAAGATAATTTTTTGATGTATAAGATGTTTTTTAAAGATTTATCATTAAATTTTAGGACTTTACTTTAATAATAAATCATGAAAATGAATTCTAAAGGTCTATCATGTGTTAGAATGAAGTGTTGTAGACCTAAGGAGGTTTGTATGATGCTTGTTGGCATGTGTGACTATTGCATGGGAAGTTGAGATCTTGCGGAGAGATGGAAAAGGGTCATAAAAATGTTTTCCAAGCATTAGGAATTAGTTTTATGGGTATATATTTATGAATAAATGTTAAGAATGAAAACTTGTCTAAAACCCTTATTGTGACTTGATATGGAAGATCTTGATGTAAATAGATCATAATGGATTGTATGAACTAGTTTGATGATTAGATCATGTAGATGACTCCTCCAGGTACCTCCTAGTGGCATTGGTCTATCAGATAAGTGAGTGGAAGTTACAAGAAATCTCTTATTTCTCAAAAAAATTGTATAATAAGTAGGTCTAACTGAGTTAAAGTTACATAAAGGATTGAGGTTGAATATTGTGACTTATAACTCTACCCATGGTGGTTTTTGAGTAGGTTATAGACTTCAAATATACTAAACTAATCATGAAAGTTGGCTTATCACTAAAAAGACCAATACTAAAGACAATGGTAAAAACTAGGTAGAAGTGAGAATGAGATTTTAATGGGTGTTCATAGATTTGGAATGGATCCAATTGCATGGGGTTATTTTTAAAGACATATAACACATGTCCATTTTGGTTATATGTTTTGGATATCATTAAAAATATGAAAATATTATTCACAAGATGACTTGTCTAGTGAAGATGAGACAGTGAAGGTGTAAGTTTCAGATATTGGACTATATATTCCATATTTGCCATTAGACCTATATATATATTTGTGTTTTAATATGTTATAAAAATATATAAGTATAATATTCATTCATTATTATTTATTTATTATGTCTACATAAATTTTGGAATGCATAATCATCATGATTGGTCCTTAAGATAGATGACATTTTTGAGTATACAAGATGGAGTGAAGAGTTTGAGACTCTATGATAGAATTAAATTTATCTATTTCACATGTGTTGACACAGTGGATTTTTACCCATGGGTAGGAGGCTGAGCTCCTACCTTTCCACATGCAATAATGGAAACTCCCCTCTCACCTGTGGGACTGATGAAGCTGGAGGGGAGAGTCTCTAGATAAGGGCTAGCTCCCTCTGATGTATCTTTTAGGCCCTGGTTTCTCCTACTGCTAACAAATAAAATGAAAAAAGGGGGGATGGAAAGGGAGAGAGAGATGATGAAAACATAACCTAAGCCTAAAAAAAATTAAAAGGTGATACACCAAAAAAGTGTGATCTACTCCGCCTAAACATACACTTTCCACTGAGAACTAGCTCCCATACACTTCATCTGACATGAGAAAACCTTTTGCATCAGTGGATCAGGGGTCTGTGGAGATATAGGGAGGAAATAAATACTAGAGGTGTTCTGAGACACACTGTAATAGCCTATCCACTTCACCTATACTCCTCTAGGGACACTTCTGATAGACCTGTAAAAGGAAACTCAAAAAATGCACCAAACATGTTGAAATCATTCTGCAAAAGCATTAAGAAAATGACTTAACACAAAATCAAGGCATAGACACATACTAAATATGCAAAACTTAGAATGGAGGTAAAAATGCTATGTTTCAATTCAAGGTAAAATTCTAGTAGAGCTCTGCCTTATAAGCCTAAGATATTTTTGGGCAGAGTTTTGCCTTAAGGTTGAGAGTGGATCCATCTCAAATGAGAATTTTACAATATATAGAAAGAGGAAGAGAAATTAGCGCTTCCTGGTAAATATTTTGGTGCTCCTTTTTCAAGTGGCCCATGTGCATTCTAAACTTTGGGAAGAGGAAATCATTGTTGCTGATGTCATCTTTTAGAAGAGGCCTACAAGTATACTTTAGTCTGTCCCCTCAGGCCGTGCCATTTACAATTTGTGTCATTTGGTGATCAGCTAGAAATAAATCACCTTTCCTTTGTCACTTGGATGCTTTGTCCTTTTCTACATCTTATCTTCTTCTTGATTTGTCTCCCTCTACTCTTTCATCCCTCAGGGGTGATCTTCTAGCAAGTCACTACATTCCTTTGGCTCTTTCCATGGTTGGCGCTCAGGCAGTTCAAAACAAATGGTTGTTTCATAGCTTTAAATTTGACATCCTCAGGCCCGTCACCCTTGGACTTTCCTTCAGCTTCCTACTTTGCCCTTCTCTATGGATTCTCTTCTTAGCACCTTCTCTAAGGGAAGGTGACCCTTCAGCCTTTGGAAAGTGCCCCTTCATTTTGGCTGAGAGTCCCCCGCAAGGGCACCTACCCTTTGGGGGCCTTCGGCTCTTTGGCAGGTTCCTCTGAGTTTCCATGGACTTTTTGTCTACAGACAGTTCCCATAGACTTTTTATCCATAGACAATTTTCTTCAGGTTTTTTTCTCATGGACAAAAATTTTGCAGGAATTGGCCACTTTGAATTGCTTTCGGCTTGTACTTTGAACCGGTGGCCTTTCCCTAAATTCCTTCGAGCTTTTTTTCTGAAGGAATTCCTTCAGACAAAAAGTTTGAAAGAATTTGTTTCAAAGCCAAGTCTTAAGATAAATTGATTTTGTGTCTCTTTTCCTTTGAAATGCCTCATGCCCTCCACAAGGGCTCTTTGAACTTAGAATTGTCCTCTGCAAGGGCATTTGCCCTTCAATTTCGGGACACCCCATTGAACTAGCCCATTAAACCATTCACTTAAACCACTCATTGAATTGGTTCAACACTGCATGTTGATGCCAAGTGGTTGAGCCAAACATTGAACTTGAAGCTGCTTGAACTAAATGTTAAACCTAGCATTGAACCAAATGATTGAACCAAAGCATTGAACCTAGTATTGAACCGGTTCAATAGTTTAATGATGCGCGCTGATGAACTTGTTAATGAGCTGATTGAACCAAGGCCAATGAATCAAGTGAGTTAAACCAAGTGATGAACCATGGCATTGAACTTGTGCAACCTGAAATTGACTGGATTCGAATAGTAAGGGAAGAAGGGGACCGATTTTAGCATGTTGGGCAAAAATGATCAACAAATTGGTAACTCCCAAGGGAAGCATGCCTGCTATGCTTAAAGACTAGTTACCTTGTAGTCCATTGGGCACAGAATCAGATGTAGCTTGAACAAAAATCATCAACAGCCCCAAAAGATCCAAGAATCAAACATGAAGCTTTTTACGCCACATGTAAAGGGAAACACACAAGGCTAAAAACACTACCTATGCAAACTACAGTTAGGGAAAGCAGGAAAAGAAACTTAAAGAAAACTACTATATATAGATAACCAGGAATATTTGCCTCCCTCTTGGATCAAAGGGAAAATATCTTAAGTCCCCTTTTTGGAAAGAATACTTATGGTGTCAAGTAAGTAATTGAAATAAAAAGGGATTTGGTGACCTGTTCCTCTTGCCTATCACCTGGATTGGCTGGTATTCAAGTGGATCAAATTCAAACATGCTTCTAACATATACATACTCTACTTGTTCTTGGAAGCTTGTTGAATGTTAGTCCTTCATGTTGGTGCATTTCACCAAGAAATCAATGGTTGTTGGCTCATCACCATAAGCCCTTTGATTTGTATAGTCCCTTTACAATGCATCATGGTCTAACTTGTTTCCTTCTGCCTCATTGAAGACTTTGTCAGACTCATCCTCTACTTCCTCTTGGCCTTCTTGAAGAAGGGTGACTGTTGTGATGTCTGAAGTAGAATCACAAATTGATTGTTCATCCCAAAGAACATCACCTCTCTATTCAAAAATTTCTTCTTCAAGGCTTTCCTCAAGGGAGACCAGCTTCTCCTTTTCCTCTTCAAAGATCAAGATCTCTAGATGTTCAAAGATATCTTCCTGATCCTCCTCCAACTCAGTCTCCTCAGCATAGTCATCTTCCTCATCAAAGCAATAAGGAAGTTCATCAAATAAAGGGGGAGAGAGCTCACCATGCTTATGTTCCTCCTTGTATTGCTGGAACATCTGCATGTATGTGTGACCTGAGTCTTCTCCATTGCTGATGAGGTCTTCACAAGGAGCATCAATGATGATTTCTTCTTCATTATCACTCATGATAGCCTCTTGGAAAACTACAGATTGGGTCTTTTGCTCCTCACCCATCTCCTACAGAATAGGTTCCTCCTTGAAAGGGGTGAAGTGGAAAAACCATGTGGAAGAGGAGGTATTCCTTGAGCTAGAATCAAATGATTCTCCTCCTACTTGGTCAGCACTTCATCTATTTTTGGTGTTGCCTAATAGATCTCTTAGAAGTGCATGGATGGGGTGTGTTTAGACATAGAATATGCTATTGGGTTTAAATTATCCATCACACATTGACTGAGGAATCTCTCTCTAGATTCCAACTTTGCAATTCTCCTGGCCATATCCTCTTAGAAAAGCCTTTCTTGGAGGTCACCAACATCATCATGAGTAGGAGCAGCCTCAGCTTCTTCAAGGTTTTGAAAAAAACCTTTCTTCTCCTCCTTCATGTCCCATGATTCTACTATTTTTCCCTAGTTCATGACCTCAGAATTGGAATTTTGCTCCTGCAAATAGGTAGCAACTTTGTTTTCTCTAAGGTCTTGGGGCTCCTCCACAAGGTTTAAAAGTTTTATCTCTCTTTCATGAAGTAGCCTCATCTTAGCCTCTAAATCTTCAATTTGCTTGGCTAGATTATCTTGAAAGAGCCTTTCTTGGAGGTCACCAACATCATCCTCTTCAAGGCTCTAGGCTGGTTCTTGGCATTCCTTCCTCCAACTTGGAATCTACACATCATGTTAGACTTGGAGATGTTGAGGAATGTTAGGAAGTGACTATTGATGCACTGGAAGAGTCTCTAGAAGGGGGATGTGTTGGCTCATGGTATTTCCCCTAATGGAAGATTCATAATATAAGGAATTGAGAAGATTGATATCCATGGGGGGTTTCTCTAATTCCATTTGATGTTGGAAAGCTAGGCACATGGGATTGAGAGTAGACACATCAGATGAGCTGGAGTGAGCAAGTGTTATCTAATAGAAAGGATTTGGTGCATAAGAGGGGGCTTTATTTAGAATAGGAGGGGCACATAAGACTGACTACCTTGAATAAATGGATTTATCCATTTTGCTACCTCCTCCTCCTTGGATTGCAAGGCCTAATCTTGCTTAAACAAACACTCCTCTCTATACATCAACTCGTGCTGATATCTGTACCACTCCTTTAGTCTATCAATCTCCAGGGCCACTTCCCTTATCATTGCAAGGCAACTAAGAGAGCTGCTTGAGGTGATTCTCTAAATTTTTTGAGTCTGATCGAAGTCATATGAAGGAATACAAGACCCATGATTTTGTGTAAGGGAATTATACATACAAAAATAAGATTTTTGATGGCACTAGGCTACTTAACTAGCTGATTCAACTCAGAGTCCTCATTAGTTTTGATGCAAAAGCCTCCAAAGGCTAGTTGGTTGAAGAACACACCAAAAATTCTTTAACTCTTTGGACATAACTTGTCCTAGTTGGTCCCACTGGGTGTGCCAAAAACTATTGACACAGTGGATTTGCACCCGTGGGTAGGAAGTCGAGCTCTTGTCTTTCCACATGCAATAATGCAAACTCCCCTCTCGCCTGTGGGACTAGTGAAGCTAGAGGGGAGAGTCTCTATATAAGGGCTAGCTCCCTTTGATGTATCTTTTAGGCCTTGGTTTCTCCTACTGCTAACAAATAAAATGAAAAAGGGGGGGATGAAAAGGGAGAGAGAGATGCTGAAAATAGAACCTAAGCCTAAAGAAAAGTAAAAGGTGATACACCAAAAAAGTGTGATCTATTCCACCTAAACATACACTTTCCATCAAGAACCAGCTCCCATACACTTTATCTAACATGAGAAAACCTTCTACATCAGTGGGTTAGGGGTCTGTGGACATACAAGGAGGAAATAACTACTAGAGGCATTCTGAGACACACTATGGTAGCCTATCCACTTCACCTATACTCCTCTAGGGACACTTCTGATAGACCTAGCACCCGTGGGTAGGAAGCCGAGATCTTGTCTTTCCACATGCAATAATGCAAACTCCCCTCTCACCTGTGGGACTAGTGAAGCTAGAGGGGAGAGTCTCTATATAAGGGCTAGCTCCCTTTGATGTATCTTTTAGGCCTTGGTTTCTCCTACTGCTAAAAAATAAAATGAAAAAGGGGGGGATGAAAAGGGAGAGAGAGATGCTGAAAATAGAACCTAAGCCTAGAGAAAAGTAAAAGGTGATACACCAAAAAAGTGTGATCTATTCCACCTAAACATACACTTTCCATCGAGAACCAGCTCCCATACACTTCATCTAACATGAGAAAACCTTCTACATCAGTGGGTCAGGGGTCTGTGGACATACAAGGAGGAAATAACTACTAGAGGCATTCTGAGACACACTGCAGTAGCCTATCCACTTCACCTATACTCCTCTAGGGACACTTCTGATAGACCTATAAAAGGAAACTCAAAAAATGCACTAGACATGCTAAAATCATTCTAAAAAAGCATTAAGAAAATGACTTAACATAGAATCAAGGCATAGACACATACTAAAGATGCAAAACTCAGAATGGAGGTAAAAATGCTATGTTTTGATTCAAGGTAAAATTTTGGCAGAGCTCTGCCTTACAAGTCTGAGAGATTTTTGGGCAGAGTTTTGCCTTAAGGCTGAGAGTGGATCCATATCAAATGAGAATTTTACAATATATAGAAAGAGGAAGAGAAATTGGCACTTCCTGGGAAAGATTTTGGTGCTCTTTTTTCAAGTTGCCCATGTGCATTCATAACTTTGGGAAGAGGAAATCACTATTGCTGATGTCATCTTTTAGAAGAGGCCTACAAATAGACTGTGGTTTGTCCCCTCATGCCGTGCCATTTACTGATCGCACCATTTGGTGATCAGCTAGAAATAAATCACCTTCCCTTTGTCACTTAGATGCTTTGTCCTTTTCTGCATCTTGTCTTTTTCTTGATTTGTCTCCCTCTACTCTTTTAGCCCTCAGGGGTGATCTTCTGGTGGGTCGCTACATTCCTTTGGCTCTTTCCATGGTTGGAGCTTAGGTAGTTCAAAAAAAATGGTTGTTTCATATCTTTAAATTTGACATCCTTGAGCCCATCGCCCTTGGACTTTCCTTTAGCTTCCTGCATTGCCTTTCTCCACAGATTTTATTCTTATCACCTTCTCAAAGGGAAGGTGACCCTTCAGCCTTTGGAAAGTGCCCCTTCATTTTGGCTAAGAGTCCCTCATAAGGGTAGCTACCCTTTGGGGGCCTTCAGCTCTTTGGTGGGTTCCTCTGGGTTTTTACAGACTTTTTGTCTATAGACAGTTCCCACAGACTTTTTGTTTGCAGACAGTTTGCTTCAAGCTTTTTTCCTATGAACAAAAAGTCCATGGGAATTGACCACTTTAAATTGATTCAAGCTTTTACTTTGAACTAGCTGCCTTTCCCCAAATTCCTTTGAGCTTTTTGTCTGAAGGCATTCCTTTAAACAAAAAGTTTGAAAGAATTTGTTTCAAAGCTAAGTCTGAAGAGAACTTGATTTTATGGCTCTTTTCCTTTAAAATGCCTCATGCCCTCTGTAAGGGCTCTTTGAACCTAGAATTGTCCTCTAAAAGGGCACTTGCCCTTCAGCTTTGGGACACCCCATTGAACCATCCCATTGAACCATTCGCTTGAACCACTCGTTGAACCGGTTCAACGGTTCAACACTGCGTGCCGATGCCAAGTGGTTGAACCAAATGTTGAGCCTGAAGCCGCTTGAACTAAATGTTGAACCTAGCATTGAATTGATTCAATGGTTTAATGTTGTGCACTGATGAACTTGCCAATGAGCTGATTGAACCAAGGCCAATGAACCAAGTGAGTTGAACCAAGTGATGAACCATGGCATTAAACTTGTGCAACCTGAAATTGACTGGCTTTGAATAGCAAGGGAAGAAGGGGACCGATTTTGACCTGTTGGGAAAAAAAGGTCAACAACATGTTAATGTTTTTAGGGATATATTACATATCCATGATCTATATATTTTTGATATTTATTATAAAAGGTTGAAATATGAAAACCAAAATGGCTTATCTAGTTGTGTAAGGACTATGAAAGAGAAGGATAACAAATTGGTTTGCAAGACCAATAGTTGATACTATATCTTGTAATATATCTAATGGAATATTTTATATATGTCACATAGGAACTATTAATGTGAATAATTAGTTTTTTAAGTTTCCTTACAAGAGTTGAAAATAACATTCATCAAGACTATGTTTCTAGGGCCTTTGGCAGTTTTCTATGTGTTAGTGAGATTGATGTTCCTGCATCATTATGACAAGTATGTAAGTGTAAAAATCATGTGGTGATGTATTATATATTAAATTAGATATCATACATGAATTTTTAGTTTTTTAAAGAGCCTATGCTGATGGTTGAGATTGAATTACTAATGACTAGGTTCTAAGTAAATTGGTAGTTCTTAGTGATATTTTTGATGAGGTGTTCTTAAGTATTTAGAACCTGAGTGATGGAGTATAATGAGATTGATGAGTACCCTAAGGTAATTAATTTTCCATCCATGTGTGTTTTTTTCATATAATGTGTTTATATAGGTTTTATGAGGTTTATCTTTACAGATAGTGTTTTTGGGGTTAGTAGGCCTAATATGTCTTTAAGACCTAATGGTGCTTTCAAGGTGTGAGAAAAGGATTTGTGACTTATTTAGAATATAAAAGCTCGTTTGATTTTTAAAATTAATTTTTTTAAATGTTCAATTTCATTATTGAATTCCATCTAGGCCATAGTGGTTCAAGTTGTTATGTGGAGAGGATAGACCTAATGCATTAGGTCTCTAAGTAGGCCTCAAAGAATAAAGAGGTCTAAGTGAGTTTGGTCAAACTAATGGTGATATTATTTTTATTTATTATTGTGTGTAACATTTCCTAATAATTTTTTTGGGTTTTACCCAAATGGATTAGTTCTTTGGCTGACCAAGAAAGGATGTGAGCAAGTGATGTGTATTTATACAAGGCCTAATTGGGCTAATTGTGGGTTCAGTAGAGGAGACACCAATGAGAAAAAGAGAGAGTATATTTTGAATGAGTAGGAGGTATTTAAGACCATAATAATAAGTAGATAGAATATGATAAATATATAACTAGGTTATTCCATGTGTATGTCAAGATCAGTTGACCTAATAAGCCTAGTAAGAGGCATATTAAGCAAGGAAGCCTAAAAGGTTATTTTGAGAGGGGTAGAATGTTGAGAATAGCTTAATGAGTTGATTAAATTTTGAGATACTATAAAATATATGTTCCTAATGTATTATAGTTAGTTTAATTTAGATATAGAAGATAAATAGCTAAAGAAGAGGTCACCATCTGTTGGTTGAGCAATAAGGTGTCTTGAGGTGATCAAGTTGGTCTTGGATGAGTTAGTGATTTATCAAGGAGTGATAGTTGCCTTGAAATTTAGTTTTTTAAAAAGTGTCATTGAAGTGTCTGAGTTTTTTCTAAGTCACTTGGGGTTGGTTCCTCCTTCTAAGTTGGTGTTGGCTAAAAGATTAGTTGATTTGGTGCTTGACTAATGAGGGGTCGATGTTCCTTGTGGGGTTAGTGCCTGAATAAATCTTGATTCCTTGATTATAGGACTATAGTCAAAGATGTGTTTTAATGGGTTTTATCCTCCATGATTTTTTCCCACATATCTCTTGTGTTCATGTGTTGATATCTTGCTTCATATTTATGTGATTGTTGCTCTATTCTTTATTTGATCACTATATTGGTTTACAATCTTAAATAAAAAGAAAATATTATTTTAAGACACTAATTCACCCCCCCTCTTGGTGGTATTGATTCAAAAATTTGGTATTAGAGCATGCCCTTTTTAGAAGCCTTGATATCTTAAAGGTGATCTTAGAATCACAAGATGTCTAAGCTTGTGAAGGTGAGTTGCAAGATCAATATGTTTATCAACTTGTGGAAGAATAAATCTTGGTGGATGCTTGTTGAGTATTAGTAGATGTTATATGAAAAAAAGGTGTTTTCATCAGTCTTAGTATAGAAAGAGATAATTTTAATATAACTAAGAAGTCTAGTTGTTTGCATGATCTAGGTCATGGTTGAGGTTTGCATAGAGGACTGAATGATGAGTCAATGGCAAGATAGGTTGGAGTATTTAATATGTTTAAAAGTATTCTTGAGGTCATTTGAGGTATTCAAATGTGGTCTAAATGGTCATCTATTATGTTATAATGAAGGTTTTTCTTGGTTTAGGTATGTACCTAGACCTATTCCTATATCGTGCTAGCCTTATTGAAGCATGATGGGCAGTTATGGAAGTATGAAAGCTAGTGTAATATTATAGAGAGCTTAAACAATTTGTTATGAAGGTGTTGATCAAGTTTGAGGTCTTGATCTAGAGCAAAATTATATAATAAAGAGGTATCATCTAGGTAGCATCAAGATTTATAAAGGTGTGAGATAGTTAATTGAGAAAAACTAAGAGGTATGCAAAGTTTGAATGTGCGATTGATATGGTCATTTTTTTGAGTTCCTTTATGCATATTCAAAATTTATTTTATAGGATCATATGCATGATGATCCATGTGTGTGTAAGCATTATTATTTTGAATATTGGTACAAATATCTATTTGGGAGATATGAATTTAGGAAAAGTAGAATTTTTCTCATATAAATGATAGTGTATTCATCATAAAGGCATATAGTAGAGGTGAAACATGGATTTATGGGGAGATAACTTAGGTCTCTTGAGTTTAAAATGAGATATGGGTAAGAATCTTGTGAGAAAAGAGTAAAGGAGTAGCTATTTATTTATTATATGGTCATGATCTAATGTTTGATGGTCCAAGGTAGTTGTGCTTCCAATGTCTCCTATATGATATTTAGAATGTAGTAAGTGTTATAGGGTTTGAGTGATAATTTTTCTTCAAAAACTATCATAATTTCAATGTATGTTTGAACTCTATTTAATATTCAAAAACATAAAAATAGAGGGTCTTAAGAGTTTTTGATTGGTCTATAAGACAAATTCCATTTTTGGTAGA
This sequence comes from Torreya grandis, assembly GCA_037957365.1. Classification (NCBI taxonomy): domain Eukaryota; kingdom Viridiplantae; phylum Streptophyta; class Pinopsida; order Cupressales; family Taxaceae; genus Torreya; species Torreya grandis. The sequence goes on from JARHVA010001048.1 coordinate 79,243, forward strand.
GGTATTGTCTATGGATTCAAGGATTGAAGATGATATAAAGAGTAAGTTGACATATTGTAAGTGCCTTGAAGAATTTCAGTGATCTAAGAATGACAAATGTTTTGAGTATTCATAAACAAGGTCTTGATCATGTATACTAAGTTGATTAATTGAGTTGATATGAAGAGTATCTTTAAGATTTCAATGGTCTAGGAGTTTGAATATGATCTTAGGGCCATGTTTCATGGGTTTACTTATTTTGGTAACCTATATTGAGTTTCTTAAAGGAAAGAAAGTATATCAAAAGCCTGATAGAGACTAGTTTGTTCTTATAGACCTATTTGATCATGTGTTTCCATGAAGATGCTATGAAGTGGTCTAATCCATGATGGATTGATAAGATTGAATATAAGTATGTCTGTATAAAGGGGGAACTTTCTAATTTTGTGAGTGGTCAGGTCCAAGGATTAGTGGACTATGTGTGGATGACCTTATGCGAGCGTATATGATCCTTTGTCATTAATGTCAAAGGGGGATAAATTTATTGATGGTTAAATTTCCTATGGGAAAAAGTTCTTGATGAAATTTTTTAGTTTTAGAGAGAAGCAGCTTATTGAAAGTAGTTTGAGAATGATTATTTCATACACGTTTTACAATCAATGACAAAGGGGGAGATTATTAAAAATTATCATTGATGTCATTTATTTGTGCACTATAATTTATGTCAATAAGGATAAATAAGGTGAGATTTGTATTTTATGTCATATTCTTGAGGTCATTTATGTCAAAATAAGTGTAAGGTCAAGTGTTGGTTCACAAGAAGGTGGATATGGTCATTAGTATGAGGTTGATTATTTGAGCTTGCTAATATGGCTTTGAGTGATCTAATGGAGTCTTTTATGAAGCATAATGAGGTATGATGAAATGGGTGAATAAATTTATGTGTATTTTTTTGAGGTATTGTAAGTTTCATGTCCTTGGTGAAGATCTTCATAGCTTCTTGAATTTAGAGAGAAAGATTGTCTTCATGTCTTTCATGTTTAATAAGGTTAGTTTAGTCTTGGGTAGTGACTTATATGGTCTAAGAAGACTTGGAAAAATGATAATAATGGGATATATTTTGGATCTTGTCTCAGATGTATAGAGGTGAGTAATAAGCTTTAGAAGATGTCTTAAAGATCTTAAAGTGGTATAGTGCACAGTAGGTCTATTTGATAGACTAGTTTTTAAAGCATGGATATGGCTTGTAGAGGAATGATGGTGGTGATATGGATGTGTATGAGATTGAATTTGTATAATTAAGTGTTATATCATGTGATAAAGGTGTTGATTCAGTCACATGACTCTTAGAGTGAGCAAAATGGGTATGTTTTTCATTAGTGGTCTTCTCATAGACCTTGTCTTAAGACCTTAGGTGGTTGAATGAGGTATCATGATCAAGTTTGGAGACTTGTGAGATCATGTGAGAATTTATTGAGGTTTTATGACATGAATATGATGTATTTAGAATATTAAAAGAGGTTTTTATGTGTGTTCAAGGTCTAAGTATGGCTTACAGGTATAATCTTAGTGTGTAAAGAGACCTAATGTGGCCTAATGAGGTGTCAAGTTGAGTTTATAAGGTTATAGAGATAATTTGATATTTTATAGATGAGTTAGAGGTTTTTTAAAGAGTGATCATGAAATTTTAGGTCTTTGGTTGAAGAAGAAATCAAGAAAATGAGTTTTGAAGGTCTCTCATGTGTTAGAATGAAGTGTTACAGACCTAACAAGGTTTTTATGATGTATATTGGCATGTGTGACTATTGAATGGGAAGTTTATCTCTTAAGGAGAGATGTAAAAGGGTCTTCAAAATGTTTTCCAAGCATTGGGAGTTGGTTTCAAGGGTAGAGATTTATGAACAAATGTTAAGAATGGAAACCTATCTAAAACCCTTATTGTGACCTGATATGGAAGATATTGATTTAAATTTCTCAAAATGGATTATATGACCTAGTTTTATGATTGGATCATGTATATTACTCCTCCAGGTACCTCTAGGTGGCATTGGTCTATAAGATAGTGAGTGGAAGCTATAAAAAATCCTTTGTTTCTCAAAAAAATTATATAATAGGTAGGGTTGACTGAGTTAAAGTTGCACAAAGGATTGAGGTTGACTCTTGTGACTTATAAATATACCCACAGTGGTTTTTGAGTATTTTATAGACTTTAAATATACTAAATTGGTCATGGAAGATGGCTTCCATGGCTTATCACTAAAGGGACCAATACTGAAGACAGTGGGAAAACCAAGTAGAAGTGAGAATGATATTATGGATGGGTTGTCATAGATTAATATTAGAACCAATTTCATGGGGTTATTTTTAAATACCTATAACACATTTCCATTTTGTTTATATGTTTTTGAGATCATTAAAAATGTGAAAATATTGTTCACAAGATGAACTGTCTAGTGAAGATGAGACAATGAAGGTGTAAGTTTTAGGGATTGGCCTATATTCCACATTTACCATTATACCTCTATATATTTATGTTTTAAGATGATATAAATATATATAATTATTATATTCATGCATTAGGACTTATTTATTATGTCTACATAGATGCTAAAATGCATAATCATCATGACTAGTCCTCAAGATAAAATGACATTTTTGGGTATGTAAGATGGAGTGAAGAGTTTAAGACTCTATGACATGATTAAATGTATAAAATTCACATGTTTATGTTTTTTATTATATATATGACATATACATTATTTATATAATGCTGAGAGTTAGTATGTGAAGTTAAAATATGGAAACCAAAATGCATTGTCTAGTTGTGTAAGGACTATGAAAGAGAAGGACAAGAAATTGGCTTACAAGACCAATAGTTGAGACTAGATATTATAATATATTTGATGTAATATTTTATATAGGTCACATAGGAACTATTAATTTTCATAATTTTTTTTTAAGTGTTCTTATAAGAGTTCAAAATAACATTCATCAGGACTGTGTTTCCAGGGTCTTTGGTGGTTTTCTATATGTTAGTGAGATTGATGTTCCTACGTCATTATGACTCATATAAAAGTGTAAAAATCATGTTTTTATGTATTATATATTACATGGGATATTATAAATGAATTTAGAGTGTTTTAAAGAGCTTATGATGATGGTTGAGATCAAATTGCCAATGACTAGGTTCTGAGCAAATTAGTAGTTTTGAGTGAGATTCTTGATGAGGTGTTCCTAAGAATTTGGAGCCTAAGTGATGGAGCCTAATGATATTTATGATGATCCTAAGGTCATTAATTTTCCATAAATTTTTTTTTTCTTAGAATGTGTTTCTATAAGTTGTATGAGGTTTATCTTTGAAGATAGTGTTTTTGGGGTTATTAGGCCTAATAGGTCTTTAAGACCTAATGGTGCTTTCAAGGTGTGAGCAAAGGATTTGTGACTTATTAAGAATATATAAGGTCATTTTAGTTTTTCAATTAATTTTTTAAAATGTTTGAGTTCATTGATGAGGTCCATCTAGCCCATAGTGGTTCAAGTTATTCCATGGAGAGGATAGACCTAATGCATTAGGTCTCTAAGTAGGCCTCAAAAAGGAAAGAGGTATAAGTGAGTTTGGAAAACCTAATGATGATATTTTTTTGATTTATTATTATGTGTAACATGTCCTAAGACATGTTTTATATTTGACCCAAATGATGTAGTTCTTTGGCTGACTAAGAAAGGTTGTGAGTAAGTGATATGTATCTATACAAGACCTAATTGGGTTAATATTGGGTGCAATAGAGAAGACACCAATGAACAAATAATATGGTATATTGTGAAGTAACAAGAGGTATTGAAGACCATCATAATAGGTAGAATAATATGATGAATATATAACTAGTTTTTTGCATGTGGATGTCAATATTAGTTGACCTATTAAGCCTAGTAAGAGGCATATTAAGTGAAGAAGCCTAAAACACTATTTTAAGAGGGGTAAAAGATTGAGAAGAGATAAATGAGTTCATTATATTTTGAGATAATATAAAATCTACATCAAATTTTTGTTCCTAATGTATGACAGTGAGTGTAATTTAGATATAGAAGATAGAGATTTGAAGAAGTCACCATCTATTGGTTGAGCAACAAGGTGTCTTGAGGTGATCAAGTTAGTCTTGGCTGAGTTGGTGCTTTGTCAAGAAGGAGTGAGAGATAACTTGAAATTTGGTGATTTTAGAAGTGTTTTTGAAGTGGATTAGTTAGTGTTGAGTCACTTATGGGGTTGGTTCCACCTTGAATGTTAGTACTTCCTAAAGGACTAGTTGAGTTGGTGCTTGACTAGTGAGGGATTGGTGTTCCTTGTGGGGTTGGTGCCTCATTAAATTTTGATTCATTACTTATATGATTTTATTCCAAGCTATTTTTTAGTGTGTTTTTATCACCCATGAGGGTTTACGACATATATCTTGTGTTCATGGGTTGATATCTTGCTTCATGTTTATGTGATCACTTTTTTATGCATTACTTGATCACTATATTGGTTTGAGATGTTAAATGTAAACAAAATATTGTTTCAAGACACTGATTCACCCCCCCCCCCCTCTTAGTGGTAGTTCTTACAACAAATTCCAAAACTATTGGGATAGGTGAATTGGTTATTAGTTGGTCAGATAAGAATATTTAAGTGTACTTACAGGTTGGATGAGGCACAAGTTACCAAAATCTTTTATATTTCTCTTGAATTCTACCAAAATACAATTCCACAATCAAAACTAGCTATTGTAGTGAACTTTGGACTAGTAATTTATGTTCAGTCCCATATAATTGGGATAATCAAACTGATACCAATTGGCTAAATCATGGCATGAAATCTTGTACTACATGTCATTATTTAAGTAGTTTTCATATATTTTATCTAAACTAAATACTCATGTTCATTCCCACACTATTGGGATCGGTGAATTGGGACAAGTTGGTTAGATCAATATATTTGAGTGCACTTGTAGGTTGGATGAGGCACAAGTCACCAACATATTTTAGAGATCTCTTGTATTCTTCTAAAACATGGTTCCATGGTCAGAGCTAGCTATTTTAGTAAAATTTAGTCATCCAAATTTCACTACACCATTTTATTTATTTATTTTCATTTTTATATATTGTATTTTTTTTAATATTTTATAGGACTCCATAGCCCAATAGACAAGGTGGTGTTTTCAACTAGCCCATAATTTTTAGATAGTAGATTTGTTATAGTGGGTTCAATAGGAAATTTGATGACTTAATTATGTTATTAATTATTTCATAATTATTTAACTTTAAATTAATTCATTAAATTACTATAATATTTTTAGTCATTAGATATATTAATTCTTTTTAGAATTAATATTTGTGTGTAAATTTAAATTGAAATGTTGATTTAATATTATAAATTTGCCTAAATAAAAAATGGTAAAATAAAGGAATTTTCAACTTCTTTGGTGAATCAAGTGATGGTAAAAAAGGAAAAAATATTGATTTGTACGAGAGGGTTCTTCTTATGTTTCTCATTCTCTTTTAGAAAGAAAGTTACAACTTTATGTGAAGCCATGTTATTTTCAGATTAGAGCAATGAAATGTAAGCAATGGGTGAGACTATTTTGGGGTGTTTGTAGATTTTAGTGTCTTTTCTTTACAAATTTTGAATTTTTACTTGTATATGAAGATTTCATTAAAATTTTGTATTTATTTTATTATACAAAACTAATTATTTTTCCAAAACTTTGTATTGGGAACCCCCATGTATGATATTCCTTAATTTCCATGAGTTTATTCATGTTTGATTTCAATGGAACTATTTGCTACCCAAGTTTCACCCTTATTGAAGTAGACTATTCACACCACCTCACACTTAAACTAAAATTAGATTCACCTATATGTTATAGGATACCTATAGTCTAGGTCAAACATCTATTTTTGATGGGGATATCTCCCCTGATTTATCATTTCAATACTCTCTCTAAGACCTAATTCTATTGTGATGAAAAGGGAAAAGATATGAAAACTTATAAAATAACCTACACTAAAGTGGAGATGCACCAATGATTAAATCTCCTATCTTAGTTTATCCCTTAAACACACTAACGAACCTGATGAAACTAATAGTTGATCAGACCTTTTAACAAAGTCCTATATATTAATGTTTCATGTGAATATCATGTGGAAGTCCTGGAACTTGAAGGCCAAGAACCTAGGTCTACACTAAACACTATCAGCTCATCAACACTTCAATAACATTCCTACATGTAAATACTTCACACAGCTTACATAGACTGATAACATGAACTTAGGTGCATGAAAGGACCTATAGGATATAATGACACCCATACATTCTACAAATCAACTCTCACAAGACACACTAACACTCAAAAAGGAAGTCTATAATTGTTCTTCTATTGATCAAAGGGTGCAAGGTATAATTTTGGTAGAGCTTAGCTACACCCAGCTAAGGGATGAGAAAATAAGAGATTATGATATAATTAAATAGAATTTTTTATAGATATGATATAATAATCTAGGCATAGAATAATCCATGAATGAGACCAAGGTGGTACATGATAGTTAAACAGTCATAGTCACTCCTTCCATGTATTGATGTCCTTCATTAACTCATTTTTTTCATTGAGATGAGGTGTGGAGGTTTCAAATTATCTATTTGACTTTTTGTGGATCTTTACCATGCCTAAAATAGTCCATTTTTACATCTAATGATAGTTATTAGGTGTACATGTGGTGTTATTATGCCACTAAGAGGTGTTGAACAAACTTTCCTTCAATGTACATATTGACATAGGTGTGAAACTATCTCCATTCCTTGATAATATTCTTAAATATGGAATATTATCTCCTAAATATTATTTAAAAACTATCCAAGGTGACTCATTAATTCCATAATGCCATTCTACACTCATTAGACCCTTCTATTTGTAAGTTAAGCAGGCCTACTCAACTAGTTCCTCGTCTTTCTACTCATTCACTATTTGAATGACTAAGAAAGTTGAACCAAGTTGTAAAATAATCTAAGAATACTTATATTATTCTTATATTAAACCCCTTAATTATCATTTATACTTCCCTAGTATCCTTTACCTATAAACACATTTACCTTACTTGACTAGGTCATTTAAATTAGTATTATAGGCTGGCTAATTGGTAGGAGCTAATAGGGACACATATAGGAAATTTCATGAATAATTATAGTCTTTTAGGAGTATAAAAATTATTTAAATAACCCTTCCCATATTTTATAAATATTGACTAGGAATTATACCTTATTTTATACTCAAAACCCTACAAATTTTCTCTTTTTGGAGGTTTCTATACAACCTCCATATAATCAAGTACCATGGGTATGAGCTCCTTTGAGTTAAAAACACATTCCAAGTTTTATTATAGTTATTCCTAAGTGTTTTGATGAATTTATTACCAAATCTTCCTAGTTGATTCCCTATTAGGGTTTATAATGGGTTTAACAGTGCTTAGGAGTCTTAGTGATGGTTCATAGAGATCAGGGCTTGAATATCTAAACCAATTACACTAGATTCATGTTTATAGACACCTCTACCTTCCTTGAAGTTATTTTATCCCCATGTAAATAATCCTTATAGTTAGAATCATTTAAAATTCTCCTTGGGTAGAAAACAAGCATCTTAAGTAGTGTTGGGGTGTTTAAAGGCTAGAATGGCTCACTATGAGAATTCCCTATAATCAAAATTGACCAAAAGGATTGTAAACACCATGATGACCTTACCAAAGAAGGTTTGAGTAATCCTTTCTCCCTAAATTTATCTCTTCTCCACCTTTTAGTGACACGGTCCAAGTGGAGGTGATAGACTATTCTACCTACATGTATGAAATATAAACTTTGACCCTATCTTTGTGGTTTTAAGGCACTCATACATTATTTCCACCTTGAATAATACCTCAAAAAACTCAAGAATTAGAAACATTAGCTTGATCAAACATCTTAACCTCTGATAAGTACATACAACCATCAATATCAACATAAATTCTAATCTATAAATAAAAATAGTCATGTAAGTCCTTTTGGATGACTAATATAGGTCCATTTAGAAGCTTTAGGACCTATATTTCCATCTTATCCTCATGATGCACATAAACATTTCCCATCTCCTTGATTTTAGGCTTAGATTAGTCTTATTAGACCTTTTTCGTATAATTTGACCCATGCATGTGTAAACTAGTAGGTCATTGTGATGCTTAGAAGAGTTGATTACACCTTAAAGGTAATTTTAGGATCCAAAAACCTCATTTGGGTGTGTTTTGGAGAAAAAATTCACCATCAAGTCATTTTGGTGGTTTTGGCAGGGTTTGGGATGTCCATCATCTTAACAATGGATCATAGCATATGGACATCAAAGCAAGGACCAATCACCATGAACCTATATTGCATTGACCTCCTCATATTCCATGAATAACTTGGGGTCCCATACAAAGGGTGTGTGGAAAGATGAGCATTGAAAGGTTTCACTTAAGTTGTCTTCTAGCCAGTTTTGACAAGTTATTTTCTTAAGGATAATTCATAAAGGTTATCCCCTTAATGGAAACCATTATTTTTTTTATATTTATTTCATAATGGGAATTAAACTTCCCCAAAATCTTTGGGCTTGAGTCCCTTAGTGGTGAAGTGTGTGAACACTTGAATTTGGGCTTCAAGTTGGTTGTATACAATGTTAAATGGCTTGAGCAAGGTTTTAAAGTCATTAAATCATTTTACTCTTTTCCCTCTACTTTAAATCATATCATTAGGGACATACACAATCTTCCACATCCCTCATTGTTATCTACATCATAAGGAAGACTTGGGGACTCTTCAAGGTGTCAGTAAGGTGTATGATCAAGCTTAAGGTATGTTTGCATTAGCTTATTTTCAAGGGAATATAATGAGAATCCTATATGTTTTTTAATTTGGGGCATGTATAGAAACCATAATAATCCTATTTCACTACTTTAAAACCATTTGTGGACTCCAACCTACCTGTAAACCCTTTAAGATGTGGATTCACTCTTTAGCCCAAGAATTTGACTATCATAGACAGGGCTAGGTTTGAGACAAAAATGTTAGTATACCCACTATTTTTATAACAAAAATGAGAGAATGGGTACCTTAAACCAATAATAATGACCATTTATACTAATTTTTGAGGTTTGGTTGTGCCTACAGAGACCTCAAACAATCATTTTTCCCAAATTAGTTGTATGTTGCCTTCAACTCTAAGTGGTTAAGAATGAAGGGTCTGAGGAAGATTTATCCTTTGTGTTGTGATATTATCATGGTTATAGGGTTTTAAACATGTATTAGGTCTAGATACAATCTCATATATCAACTACCAACATCTTTCTTTTTCCCTATCATTCCCCTTCTCAAGTTTAGGGTTCATGCCCATTAAGGTTTGTGTTACCTTCAAGCCTGATATCTAATGCTATTTTTCTTTGTAGATGGGGTGACCACATAGATTTGTCTTCCTTTTCATCTTGAAACTTTTTTAACCTAATATTAATATTTCATCATCCCCTAGGTAAGATGTAGGTCTTAAATATGTACCAATAATGATATATACCTTCATCTTCCTACAAACTGTCTATAGGGCTTTGAATAACATGCCTATATGAGAAGATAGTGGTATGTATATGCTTAAATATCTTTATAAAATACTCATATTATCATTCATATCATTTATATTCATACACTCTTGTGATCATACCACTGCTTATGACCATGAATGGTCCACATAGTGCCTTTTAGAGACTCTCATACATTAGGCTCAAATGATTGGCTATAGGTGGTTATTTGCTTTCTCAGTTAGGTGCATGACCATATATGGACTTATCCTTCATGATCTCATTGTAATTTATGGTTACATAGGCTATTTAGATCTATTTCTCATTAATTATACTAGGAATTAAGGGTGGAGGATTGAATGAGGATGACTGTGGAGTGATATGGCATTGGAATAAGAACAATAGGGTTAAAACATAGTGTAAAGGGTAATGGAAACAACATGAAGTGGTAGAGGACAAAACATGATGTGAAATATAGTATAGAAACCTTAAAGTATAAATCATAGGAATATTGAAGATGATAACACATATATCTAAGAAAATATATCATTTTGGAGGTATAAAGAGGGAAAAAACATTCAAAAAATGGAACGTAGGAATCTCTGAGAAACCTTAATATTGGCAAAAAACCTTAAATCTTAATAAAATTAACTGTGTGAGTTATAGAGGAAGGAGGGTGGTTTTATGCCTATGAGGCTACTATGGAAGCTAATAAATTTTCTCATAAGGCTATGATGATGGTTTACCATGACTTTAACACCTCATTTCATGTTCTTAGATTTATTTAAAGGATCTAAAGGTATCATTGAGCCACACATAGTGCTACTACATAGTGAACCTCATATGCATATGAAATCTTTCCTTGAAGACACCCTTTGAGATGATAAAGGTTGATGGACCCAAAAATTGAGAAAGGAGGTATGAGAAAAATTGAAACACTCCATAAATTCTCCAACACTATCAACTCCTGATGAGAGCACTCAACACTCTATTCACCACCTAAATCTACCTATAGTCTACATATTGTACCATTTTGGAGGTTTTTTGGTTCCATGAGCTCAAATGTGTGATAAAAAACACTAAAAATGACATGAGATGTTGCTTTAAGACTTGAGGAAAAAGGATCAAATATTAGTTTGATTAGACAAGCTAAAAACCCATCAAAACCACCTTATTCCATTTATCTTATATAGACATAGATGACATACAGATTCCTTAAGTTTTTAAGGAATGTTCATAATACTCAAGGGAAAAATCTAAAATAAATGCCCATGAATGAGATCTGACTAAGTATACTTCCCCAGGATAAGGTCTTGGGCCTTCATTATCTCTCTTCTATATGGTCTGAGCATAAACCTGAAGTGCTCTATAAGCCTGCCAATGAGCTTGATAGGGAGATAGGTCAGCTTTAAGCTCTCCAAGCACTAAAACTTTATAATTCCTCCCCCACTTACCTTTACTAACCTCCCTCTACAAATCCTTGGCTCCACCTGAGTCAATCTATACTATATGGATCCATACCATTTGGGAAACCTCTGGAACCTACAATTTCTCTTGAATCAAACCAAAATATATCATTAGTAGGTGTTATGGATGGAAAATAGGAGTCATGTGATGTTTTGAAGTCAATGGTATGACTTGATCTATGACTTAACAAATGAACTCTTGACTACAAACTCTACTTAATACCTTGAAAACTTTGACACTTAATGAGACATAATAAGATAAAAGGGAAAAGACACGAAATGAAAACACACACACACACAAGAGAAAATAACAAGATAAAGCAAAAAACAACTAAGAATTGTTATAGGTACAAGATGAATAGGGGTGAATCAGTCAACCAATCTTTCATTTTTTTATCACTTATAATTCATTCATTAACATTCATGAATCAACACAATAAGCATATGTAACTAGATTACCATCAAAGTAATGAGACCACATACAAATCATGAATGAGAGAAGTTCATCATAACACTACATCTAATGTGGGAAACCTTCATGGGGAATAAAACCTACTCTCAAGTCTACAAACACATGGACCACTTGTCCTATAAGGTATTATAAACATGAGACTTTGGTGGAACACACATTCTTCAAGGAGAAACTACCCCTAGGATGGTCAAGTCCTTCTAACCTAGATTTAGTGAAATGCCTAATTAAAAAGGAGTACCTATCCTTAGGATGGTCAAATCCTTCTGACCTAGATTTAGTGAAACACCTACTTCACAAGGAGCAACTTCCACTAGGATGGTCAACTCTTTTTGACCTAGATTTAGTGAAAAACCTACTTCATAAGGATCACCTTCACCTAGGATGGTCAAGTCCTTCTAACCTAGATGTTGAGACTCCCAAAACCTATGATATGAACATCTCTTGAATATTGATTGCCTACCAATTTTATGGAGATATAATGTATATTAGCCTCTTCCACTTCTTCACACAACCACAAACATCCAAAACCATCGTTTAGATCACTCTACACTTCTTAGTAACAACCTGTCACAACCTCAACAACATAACCAAATGGTCATACACACAGTCCACACTCTAATCTTCCTCTTAAATTAACTACCAATCTTACATAGAGATCATCTATCCTTGACTCACACTTAAGGCATACAGAATATCCTTTTGGATCAATCTATACCTCTTTGTTCATCCTTAATATTAAAACTTGAAAGATCACTATTTCTAATAATAAAAATATGAGTTGTAGGTCATACACAATCATTGACCTACTTTACTTTATAACCCATCCACTAGGAACACTTCCTTTCTTCTATCCTTCACTCCACAACACTCACACATACTTCTCTTTCACAAGTATTCAAACCTATAATAACATTATTTATGACATCACAAATATGACCAATAGGTCATACACATAGTCATCAATCTACTATATTCTTTAATCCATCTATTAGGCACCCTTACTCTCCTTCATCTCTCAACTCTATACTCTTCCTTCACTTAGAGCCCCTTATCACAAGTCTAGAAACCATCACCTTTGGTTTCACCTTTTATAGTGTCTTCATGAATATCATGCTCTTAGTCATCCATAATTATTGTCTTAACCTTTAAAACATTTATAAATCTCAATTACATCTTTACAAGTTGGCCATAACATCCATAGGTCACAATTTAGTAGCTATGCCTTTTAATTAGGCCTCATTAGCCCTTATAGGTCTTGTGGAGACCCATCCATCTCTTTGACACTTATATGAAAAAATTAAGAAAAAAGAACAATTTAACAATACATAAATGCATGCCACATGATTTATATGTCCTCCTTAAGTGGCAATATCCATCACAACACCCTTCTACTATAGTATAATTATACCAAACATCATTATGTATATATGATCACCAAGAATGAGCACATAATCAACTTCAAATCCTTTGATCATATAGTATTTTATTTGGTCAAACCTACATAATCCACACAAATGGTCCTCATGAAGTCCACAACATGATCCAACACTTAGCTCATCCTAAAACATCAAAATACCATTAAGAACAACTCAATTACCCTACTCAAGTTATTTATAGAGCATGAACACATACATAGTTAAATTTGGTGATCTAATAACTTTGATTTTACAAACATTCAAACCTTAAAATATATATTTCTAGATGTTCTTTGAAGTCTTATATAACTTTTATTTTTACACCATGGTTAAATTTTGCATATATTAAAAGTTATAGCATAAAAACTATAAATTGGTCTTCCCTCATAAATCCAAATATTGGAATTCCAATGGTCACCAAGAAACTATTAAACTTTGAACATGTTGACCTCATCTTGTGCACCTTTATAATATTGACCAAAATTGCATCATCAATCTCCTCAAATCAGCTACGTCTTTATCTTGCAGTGCTCACCATTAGATCTTGATCAAAACTCCCATGATTATGACACTTGATACCCTCACATGCCTTATAAACACTTTACTATCAGTCCATGTGCTTATGCCACTTGGAAATACCATGTGTTTTTTTACTATTTGACTTATCCCACATCATATATCTACATGTAAAAATACCTGCTCACCATTGATCTCTATCTGATAGGTTTTGTATACACATAATATTTTCAACCTTTTATCAAAAACTAATGTTTTACATCTTGAAAAAACCTATCAAGACTCAAACTCTCTAAGTGCACACCCTAAGAGGTGCACTAGGAAAGGGGTGGGTAGATGTTTGGTGCTTCTCAAAATTATTATCCCTTATTACCAATATAAATAGATCCTATAACCATTACCTAAGATATTTCTCTTCCTTTGAATATTCCTCCATTGTTTTCCTCTTTCCATCCCTCCTTTTCTTGTCTTAAACCCCTTTTGGTCAGTTGGATGTACTAGGTCAACTGGGTCAACCCAATACAATTTAGGGGTATTTTTCACTTTCTTAGCTTGTTAGCCTTTCAACTAACCTATATCAGACCTAGTAGATTATCCCCTAAAAAACATTAGGCCAACTAGGTTGACCCTGTACATCCAATGTTTCTAGGAGGATTTAGGGTAAGATCTACCTATAAATACAAGATCATCTCATCATTATTTCATATGTGAAATCAAGAGTTATTATTCACTCACACTTATTCATAATATTATTTTCCACCATTCTGCTTGAGGAGACTTAGATTAGGTTTCTTATTTGGAGAATCTAGTCTTGTGGATAAGTCTTGGATGCTACAAACCACAACCTCTCATGAATCCCCATTGGCCAAGGGAGAGATTGAGTCTCGATGGGTTCACATTTAGGTAAGTATATTATAACTTTGTTTTCCTCTTTTTTAATAGATATAAGTAGCATAAGTGTTAGCTCAAATAATACTATCTTTCATATTTCATGTATTAGGGTGTTACTCATACTTACATTAATTAATGTTCCCTATACATGTTTATTATATTGTTTCTAACCCCCACTTATGCCACAAGCTTTGGTGTGCACTATATTAGATTTACTTTCTTGTTATTAGAATAGGTGAATGTTTTAAACCTTAGGAATCCATTAGGGTTTTATGTGATTATGTTAGACTATAGGCTTTGGAACCCTTCCTAGCATGATATGTTGTGACAAGTGATCCCATAATTAGGTCTGGTAGATCCCCATATTGGTCATGATCCTACTTATTAAGTGTATCCTAATAAGAAGTGTAGGTATACTCTATCTTCTCTGAACCAGGATTGATTTATAGACATGATGCATTTTGGATTGCATACATTCTAGTGAACCTAACATGAATCTTATCCCACCACTGGTTGTTTTGCCTTCACATTTCCATTTTGGTTTCTTTTTTTTATTATTAGCATTCACTTTGGCTTCACCTTCATAATACATTATGGTGAACCTAACGTGAATCTTATCCCACCACTGATTGGATTCATGTTTCCATTTTTCTTCTTAGTATTATTTTTCATATATTTTTAGTACTATGTTGACCCAATCAACCATGTATCTTTTTCTTCCTACTTTTTGACTTAGATACAGTACTGGATTGACCTAGTCAATCTTATACTCATGTTTGATCCTTTTTCAGCCTCTATTTTTATACAAGATTGACCCAATCAACCCTATACTATTTATAAACCTTTTCTAGACTTTGTTTATTGTACAAGATTAACTCAATTAACCATGTATTATCTATAGACCCTTTTTAATCTTTGTCTATTATACTAGGTCAATCCAAACGACCCTATACTATTTTTTACCATTTTTTTTGTTGATTCAATTTCCTATATGTCTAACTTATTTCTATATTTGGCTAACTTAGTTCTTTATCTCTATCTATTATTCTTCTTGCTTAGCATCCTATTTTTTTCCTCAAGCATCATATCCCTTATCAAAATCTTCCTATATAACTTGAATCCATTTAGAAACTATATGGGGTTATCTTTCCTTCTTGTCTTTTCTTATCTTTTATTACTCTTTTCAACTTGTGGGGCATCTTGTGATGCCCATCCACACATTACTATATCCTTTTGGGCATCTTGTGATTCCCACCCACATGTTATTTTATACTTTGGGGCATATTGTGATGCCCATACCTACATCCAATTACCCTTTAGGGCATCTTATGATGCCCACTCTTATTCTCCATTACATTCTACCAAACTAATTCAACTCCAAGAAACATTTTGAGACACATAGGCTTGTCTCTCACATGTTCATCACTGATATAGCCATTAATATAGGATTCATTTCCTTCTTGTCATGAATTTTATCTCCATTTATCTAACACTTTTTACAAGTTACTTAATCATTGGTCTCTCCCTCTACAATAGTCCCCTCTTTTTCACAAACCTTTAGTCTTCCCTTTTGGTCTTTTGGTTTCTTGATGTACCATAGTCTTCTTTATCTTATTACATTTTCTCTTATTTTTCACACCCCTTAGGTTTTCATTTTGTGAGTTTCTTTGTAAAACCATGGATAGGACCTGACATTCCTTACAAAACCACCATATTTTACTTATTTTTCACATATAGTTTTTTGCTTGCCAATGTTATTTTGGCATCACTTGGGTTTTTATTTTGTGAGTTATTTTGTAATACCATGGATAGGACCCAAAATCCCTCACAAAATTACCATATTTTTTCTTATCTCAATCTATCTTGTTCGACTTACTTTTGGCACCCCTTGGGTTTCTCTTTTATGAATTTTCAGTGTATTATCATGGATAGGACCCAGCTGTCCTCATAAATTTATCATCTTTTCATCTTTTTACATCCTTGTTCTCAAACTTTATCTTTTTCTTTGTTTTCTAGATGGAATCTGTACAACAATCTATATTAGCATGTTTTCCTCTATTTCCCTCATTCTCATGATAAGAAATCACACTTTACTATCATTATATCCCTTTTTTACCCTTTATCAAATTGTTTTTGCAATTTGAAGTAATTTAAATTGTTCCATGTGCAATTCCTCTTGATTTCCCTTCCTTAGATAAAACAAGGTCAAAGTCAAGATATAACTTTTATTTTACCTTGATTTATGAGACTCTTAGACCCCATGCTCTTTGAATTTCTTTCTTAGAAACCTTATCCCAAGTATTCAAATGAATGTCATATTTTCTTTTCCAAATTCATACAGAGGAAAAATAGAAAAATCCATCAATAAATTTAAAATCCAAATCATTTTAATCAAAAGGTAATGATATATAAAAGGCAACATACAAATCTCAAAAGTTAAAATCACACCAAAAGATGTGATTACAATAACATCTGATATCTCCAATCAAATCTTAGAATCCATAGTTGGCCTCACATAGATCCAAGGTCATTTATGGTGTATTAGGCTAGTATATTAGAATAGGGTAATTCAAAAAACTCTATGGTGCTACCTACTTTCTCAATCAACTAACTAATCTTCATAGTATATTAACAGATCTGTAAGGGGTCCTAAAGAATGGGGAAATTATGGGGAGGTAGGTTAATTTTACTTTTCATGCATTTAGCCTTCATGGGATGATCTATATACTTCATTTGTTGACCTAAGACTTGTGTCGTTAAGAGAATTTCTTCATATTCCCTAAGGTCAAAAGTCCTCTTATTTTGACAAACCTAATTTGAGTGTCTTGACTTTGATAAAGAGTTTCTCTACCTTAGTTTTTCATTTATTCTCCCCTCCACACATTTCATTTCCACCCTTGATAGACAAATTGTGATTCTAAATATGTTTTCACTTCTTTTTTAATTCTTTCTTCTTCATCTCTTAAAAACATGTTAGCACTACTTTGTTTCAATTTTATCTATCCTTAGATTGAAACAACATGTTTGAGAAACTATGAATTCTTTTATTATTCACACCATGATTTTACATTTTTACACTTACTTTAATTTCCTTTTACCATTTATCATTATTTTACTATCCTGGTATTACAAACACCTAAGTTCATATTGTTTTCCATTGTTGAGTGAGGTTGGATTGTTACTTCTCACTCAACAATGTTGCTTTCCCTTTTTATGCACCTTTTTCCATTATTAAGTGAGATTTGGATTGTTATTTATCACTCATCAATGTTGTTTTACCATTTTGTTTAGTCTTTTACTAGTTATTTATTTTTTGTTTTACCATCCTATTTGACATGTATATTTGGTTTGACTTGGTGAGTTTACCTTTATTACTTAAGGATAGCTTATTTGAGTTTTTTGATCTTCAGTAGCCTTGGATTTTTAGTTACCCAATTTACTCTTGTCTTTGACTTGGTCTTTTATTCTAACATAGAACCTATCACCCCATCTTTCCAATTTTCCCAAGTATGTCCAATCCTCATAGAACCAATTATCTTAGCTTTTCTTACATTTTTTTAAATTTTTGCTCTTTAGTTTTGTATTCTTGGGTTTGTCAAAAGTAGTCTTTGCACCCTACACAGTCAAAACTAATAACATAGTAGATAACCATCCCATGATAAAGGTAATTCAAGTTACACATTACATTTAGTTTTCATTCATTTAATTTTTAGATTAATTTCCCTTTCAGTCATTTACTTTCAATTATTTTTGCTTTAAAATACTGCAACATTTTTCTAGCATCAGTGTTGTGTGTTACTATGTTTTTTCTCAAAGAACCATACCCTATTGCACATTAGTGACATGTGATGAGATTCAAGTGGGGCATATGTATACACATAATATTTTTAACTTTTTATCAAAGATTGACACTTTATATCTTGTAGGAACCCATCGAGACTTAATCTCTATAAGTGCATGCCCTAAGGAGTGCATCAAGAAAGGGGTGGGTAGACTTTTGGTGCTTCAAAATATTGTTGTCCCTTATTACCACATTATTACCAATCCAACCAGCTCCTATAACCATTCCCTAAGCTATTTCTCCTAACTTGAACATTCCTCTAGCCTTTTCCTCTTTCCATCCTTTTTTTATTTTAAACCCTTTTTGGTCAGTCAATTGTACTAGGTTGATTGGGTCATCTTGGTACTATTTATGGGTATTTTTCACTATCTTATCTTGTTATCCTTTTAATCGACCTAGATCAGACCTAGTGAATTGTCCCTAAAAACACTCTAGGTTGACTAGGTTGACCCTATATAGTTGATGTTTTTGGGAGGATATAGGGCAAGATCCACTTATAAACACAAGATCATTTCATCATTATTTCATATGTGAAATAAAGATTTATTATTCACTCATGCTTCTTCACAATCTACTCTTCCACCATTTTACTTGAGGATACTTATCTTAGGTTTCTTATTTGGAGATTCTAGTCTTGTGGATAAGTCTTAAATGCTTTAGTCTTTCTTAGTTATCCTTACAAACCAAAACAACCTCTTGTGAAGCCCTATTGGCTAAGGGAGATATTGAGTCTTCATAGGTTCACATTTAGTTTAGTATATTCTAACTTTTTTCCCCTCTCTTTTAGTAAATAGAAGTAGCATAATTGTTGGCTCGAATAATACTAGCTTTCATATTTCATGTATTAGGGTGTTACCCATACTTAATTTAATTGAGGCTACCTATACATGTTTGTTATATTGTTTCTAAACCCAAATTTGTGCCACAAGATTTGGTGTGCACCTATATTATATTTAATTTCTTGTTATTAGAATAAATGAATTTCTTAAACCTTAGGACGTTATTAGGGTTGTTGTGTAATTGTGTTAGACTGTAGGCTTTAGAACCCTTATTAGTATGATATGTTGTGACAAGTGATCCCATAATCAGGTCTATCATATCCCAATATTGGTCATGCTCTTGTTTAACAAGTGTATCCCAATCAGGAGTGTAGGTATGCTCTATCTTCTCTGAACCAGGATTGCTTTATAGACATGATGCATTTTTGATTACATATAAGTTTCATGATCATCGTTATATCTCTCACAAGTATAATGCTCATCATTGTATCCTTATTTGATCATATTAATTTTTCACTATAGATATATGATTTTATTAAACATGCACCATTAGATCTCTTTTTGCAAAATTGGCTATGTATGGGAACTTAGTGAACTTTTGTCTGAGAAGCCAACTTTGCACCTTAATAACTTTTGCTCCGCTCAACCTCATGACCTAAAATTTGAACGACATAATAAAATTTAATAGGGGAATCCATTAATATATAAATATAATCCTATAACTTTAAAACATGTGAAATAAAATATCACCAATATTCCTACATAGATGTTTTTGCCACAGAACCAATTATGCATATATGAACATAAAGAAGAATCAGATGAGCACCATGCATTCCCATAAGCATTTTAAGAACTCTTGATACCCTATAGGACCTATGTAACATTATCTCATCATATATAACATTCATCAACTTCCTATCTAAACATATACTTAAGATCCATGCTTACATACTAAGATACCAAGCCTATGCCAACACACTGTTCACAAGCTTGTCTTCTTTCCTTAACCTGAAACCACATCAACATTCTAGATAAAATATGATAAGCCTCAAACAATACCTATGTTAGCTCATATGCATCAAAATTATACCTTTCAAAACTTTAGGATCAAACTCATCATCATCATGGCATCACCACTTTATCATTACCTTTGACATCAATGCACACATGACATCAATGACAATACTTGCCAACAATCTCCCCATTTTTCATTGATGGTAACCTCTTATTTTTCTTCTCCCCCTTTTCCAATAATGATAAATTGGTATAAATAAACACAAATATCCTCTTAACATCATTAATTTATTAAAAAATACTTCTAAGTACTCAAGATACTTACATACTTTATATGAAATAATTGCTCCCTCTTTGACATGCATAAATCTAAAATTGAACATCTCTGATCCTTGGACTTAAAAAAAATTTCATAGAGTTTATAAAGCTCCACCTAACATAATTATCCATCTCATTTCATATTTTCTTTAACATACATCAATTTGAACTTGGGATATTCTAATCTTTGGACCTATTTATCTGCATAACTCACAAGCTCCCTTTATTTATGCATGAAGATTCAACATATTTTTCACAATTATGACTAGGTTTGATTAATTCATTTAATTATCATCTATGGAATATATCACCACATATTCAATCTGACTAAATCATCTCACATATGCTTCCCCTCACATCATGCGTAGCTCCTCAAAACACTCAATCTATTTGAGTTAACTCCCCCTAACTCTGTGCATACCACCTTATACTTCTCAAACATGCACCATGGATATATTTTTATTTGATCATGAACTAATATTAATGAGGAATAAACATATATTAACACTAAAAATTTATTTAACTCACCTCAAAAAATTGATAGGGATTCCCCCTAAGATCTTTGAGCCATTGCATCTCTTAAGCATCTTCAGATCTCCACACACCATGAAGGACCACCACATAGACTTACTCACCTTATCTCTCAAGCCACTTCAAGGATAACCAATATAACTTCATGACGCTTATTAAATAATAGACATTATCTAAACCAACCCAAAAACTTACCTTGAAATACTCATGCCTCTCTCTTTTGGAAAAATTGAGTAGAAACATCAAATCTTCATATTAGGCCTATCTAGACTCCTTGTATCCCTTCCTAGAAATTGTATTAAACAAAAAAAATTAGTATACACACCTTCAAGACCTAAAACTTCATATATAAATCACTCTCATATTACCCTTCAAGCACATTAGTTTTCATTACTTATCTCATCTTATATAACATACTTCCTTCACAAACCTTCTAGCCAATTAAGCCTCCATCCTGACAAAACTTGAATAATTCAAAAACCCTAAACCTTCAAATCTCTATGAAGTTTTATTTGAATACCTATTTTTCCAATTTAACCTATTAAAAATCCTTAGACCTCAACTCATAATACAAACCATTTTTTTAGCATAGCCCAAAACCCTAGAATCTTAAAACAAATAAGGTTAATAAACCTCCTAGTTAACACCCACATCTAAAACAACTTGCACACTTGGAGAAAAAAATCACACACTTATGAACCAATATTTTATCTTCCATAATTTTTGGAACACATACATCCTACAAACCATTTTAGACCTATTTTCCCTTAAGCCAAAACTAAAAAAATTGATAGCACTCAAAAATTTCCAAATTGACTTTAGCATACCTTTAGACCATAAAACCACCTATATCATGTTATAATAAGGTAAATAGACATTTATATATAGATAGATCATCATTATAACTCACAAATATTACTTTTCCACTAGGAAACCTTCAATCTAACCCTATAGACTAAGAACACCCTTACAAGACCATATGCTTCTTCAATCTGAGAAATGTCTTCATGAAGCAAAATAAAGGCATCTCTACTTCATAAGGACCTAGAATAGAGGAGTATAGCAGTCCTCATCACAAGATTGAATAACCTTCTTCTTCTTCTTCCTTTTCTTGATTGAAACAACTTGATTAACATCTATCTCTTTTTTGGCTTCCTTGACAATGCATGATGAAAACATAGGTTCTTAGCATATCTCTTCAACTAAAACTTTATCCTCTTTGAAATCAAATAATAATAACTCTTAGCAATCATGAAACTCCTTACTTGAAAATTATTCAACTACAACAAATAAACCATTATATTGAGATCCTTTTTTAATATTCTCCTTGGCCTTGAATTGTATAACTGACTTGATTTTGGGATCATCCACATTCTTCTCCATTTGGATTGATATCAAGCTTCCTTGGCAGTCTTGAGGCATCTCCAAAACTAATTCATTTTCTACAATATCATAAGATTGTCCTTGAACTTAATAGGTCTAGTCTTCTTTGTCTTAGGTCTCCACATCATGTTTTTACTTTTAATATGCTTTTTAAGAGTCTCTTCCTTATTTAGATGACTTGAGGACTTATCAAATTTATTAGGATAAAGTCTAGTAATATGACCTTTCTTATCACAAATGAAACAAATAACATCATTCATGCCTTTTGATAGGTTTGAACTATGATCAATCTTTGGTAAAAAACTCCTTATATCATATCTCCATAAATGTCTATACTTGATCGACTTCATTATATAGTCCTTAGCTCTATGACCATACTTATTACATGTATAAAAATGACCATGGAATAAAATAGAATACATTAAAGCATTTGGTTGTCTAATATACCTTGATACATTACTTTCAAATCCTGCATTATTCTTAGCTTTCTCATGCTTTATATGTTATTTTTCTAGCTTGTCCAACTTGTCTATGATTTGTTCATGCTTTACTCTCAATGAATCAAGATTAGTATTTAAATCATTGTGCTTACCTTACTTTGAAATCACCTTCGTACTGGATTCTTTTAAATGAGTGTTGAGATATCTACACTCTTCTCTTTATTTTAGGCTACCATTTGAAACCTCTAATTCACCTCTAAGATTATTACCTCCTTATCTTACTTATTATTTATCCATTTCATCCTTCAATTTACATGTTTTATCTTCAAGAGAATTGATCAACTCTTGATACTTATTCTCATCTCTCTTATTCTTTCCTAACAAACTTTCCTCAAGAGAACTAACTTGTGCTTCAAGACCTTTGATAACATACCTCATCTTGTGAATCTTCTTTATGATATCAACTCCTGGATCCACTTCTTCTTACTTGATATCATATAACACTTATTCTTCTCCACTATCATGGAAAACTTATTCTTCATACATTATGTCCCTTTATTTTGAACTTTCATATTTTTAACTCAAACTTACCTTGGAATCTTCTAGCTAAACCTTGATATCATTGATAACTTTGTCATCATCTTTAGCATGTTCTTCAAAGTACATATTTGATCTTCAAGTGATTTGATTATAACCTTCCACTATTTATTCTCTTTCTTCAACTAATTATCCATCTTGTGCTAATTAGGATTTCCTTCAAGATGTTAAGCTTCCTCCAAAGGACATGATATGATAACTTGGATTTAGTAAAACACTTTCTTCACAAGGAGAACCTACCCCTAGGAAGGTCAAGTCCTTTTGACCTAGATTTACTACCTTAGGTCTAGCCTTTATTGCCTTATGTCTCCACATCATGTTTTTAATTTTAATATGCTTTTTAGGAGTCTCTTATTTATATAAATGAATTGAGGACTTATCAAATTTACTAAGATAAAGTCTATAAATATGACCTTTCCTATCACAAATGAAACAAATAACATCATTCATACCTTTTGACAGATTTGAACTGTAAGCAATATTTGGTAAAAAACTCCTTATATCATATCTCCATAAATGTCTATACTTGATCAACTTCCTTCTATAGTCCTTAGCTCTATGACCATACTTATTATATGTATAACAATGACCGTGGAATAAACTATAATACATTAAAGCATTTGGTTTTATAATAGACCTTATTGCATTACTTTCAAAGCCTACATTATTCTTAGCTTTCTCATGTTTTATATATTCCTTTTCTAGCTTGTTCAGCTTGTCTATGAGTTGTTCATGCTTTACTCTCAATGAATCAAGATTAGTCTTTAAATCATCATGCTCACCTTGCTTTGAAATCACCTTGGTATTATATTATTTTAAATGAGTGTTGAGACATCTACACTCCTCTATTTATTTTAGGCTACAATTTGAACCCTCTATTTGACCTTTGAGATCTTTGATGACCTCCTTATCCTACTTGGCTTCTTTATCCATTTCATCCTTCAATTTACATGTTTTATCTTCAACAGACTTGATCAAATATTGATACTTCTCATCTCTCTTAGTATTGCCTAAAAAACTTCCCTCAAGAGAACTAACTTATGCTTCAAGACCTTTGATAACATACCTCATCTTGTTAATCCTCTTTATGAGATCATCTCCTAGATCCACTTCTTATTCCTTGATATCATAGAATACTTATTGTTCTCCACTATCATGGAAAAATTATTCTTCATACATTATGTCCTTTTATTTTGAACAGCTTTCCTATTTTGAACTCTAACTTTCCTTGGCATCTTCTAGCTAAACCTTGAGATCATTGATAACTTTGCCATCATATTTGGAATGTTTCTTCAAAGTACATATTTCATATTCAAGTGCCTTGATCATATCCTTCCACTATTGATTCTCTTTCTTCAACTAATTATCCATCTTGTGCTAATTAGGATCTCCTTCAAGATGTTAAGCTTCCTCTAAAGGACATGATATGATAACCTATATTTAGTGAAATGCTTGCTTCATAAGGAGAACCTACCCCTAGTATGGTCAAGTCCTTTTGACCTATATTTAATGAAACACCTAATTCATAAGGAACACCTATCCCTAGTATGGTTAAGTCCTTATAACCTAGATGTTTAACACCCTCCCAACACCTATGATATGAACATCTCTTGAACACTAATTATCTACTAATCTAATGGAGATATAATGTATATCATCCCCCTTCAATTATTCACATAGACACAAACATCTAAAACCACCTTTTGGATCACTCTAAACTTCTTAACAACAACATAGTCACAACCTCAAAAACATGACCAAATGGTCATACACATAGTCCACACTCAGATCTAAATCTCAAATCAACCACCAAGCTTACATAGACATCATCTATCCTTTGATCACACTTAAGGCATCTAAAACATCCTTTTGGATCACTCTATACCTCTTTACTCATCCTCAATATTCAAACTTGTAAGAGCACTATTTATGACTTCAAAAATATGACCTATAGGTCATATACACAATCATCAACCTGCTCTGCTCTATAACCCATCCATTGGGCATACTCCCTTTCTTATATCCTTTTATCCACAACACTCACACATGCCTCTCTTTCACAAGTCTTCAAACCTATAAAATCATTATCTATAACATCATAAATATGACCTATAGGTCATACACATAGTCATTAACCTACTCTACTCTTCAATCGATCTACTAGGCACCCTTACTCTCCTTTACCTCTTAACTCTATACTCTTCCTCCACTTAGAGCCCCTTCTCACAAGTCTAGAAACCCACTTTGGTTTCAACTTTTATAGTGTCTTCATGAATATCATTATTTATGTCATCCATAATAATTATCTTAAACTTTAAGACATATGTAAATCTCAATTACATCTTCACAAGTTAGCCATAGCATCCATGGGTCATAATTAGGTAGTTATGCCTTTTAATTAGGCCTCATTGGCCCTTATAGGTCTCATGGAGACCCATCCATCTCTTTGACACTTATCTAAGAAAAATAAGAACAAAATAACACTTTAATAATACATATATCCATGGCACATTATCTATAGGTCCTCCTTAAGTGACAACATCCATCACAACACCTTTCTACTACAACATAATTAGCCCAAACTTCATTTTGTACATACAATCACCAATAATAAACACATATTAAATTTTTAAGCATTTAATAATATATAATATGGATTGGTAAGACCTCCATAATCCACATAAATTTTCTTCATGAAGTCTATAACAAGCTCCAACACTTAGATTCATCTTAAAACATCAAAATACCATCAAGAATAAATCAATTACCCTTCACGGGTTACTTGCAGAGCATGAACACATAATAGTCAATTTTGGAGATCAATAAATTTGATTTTACAAACATTAATACCTTAAAATAAATATTTTTTTATGAACCTTGAAGTCCTCTATAACTTTTATTTTTACACCATGGTCAAATTCTACATATATCAAAAGTTATAGCATAAAAACTACATACTAGTCTTCCCTCAAAACAATTGAATATTTGAATTCCAATGATCATTGAGAAACTATTAAAATTTGAACATTTTTACCTCATCTTGTGTACCCTTACAATATTGACCACAAATGTACTGTCGGTCTCCTTAGATTAACCAAGTCTTTATCCTGCAATGTTCACCATTAGATCTTAATCAGAACTCCCATTATTATGAAACTTGGCACCCCTTCACATGCCTTTTGAACAATTTTTTTCCAGTCCATGAACTTATGCCACTTGATATTACCACATTTTTTTTTACTCTTTGACTTGTCTTGCATGTACAAACACCAGCTTACCATTGATCTCTAGCTAATAGGTTTCATGATCATCGCTAGATCTATAACAATTATAAAAATCACCATTAGATCATTATCTGGTAAAATTTAATTCATGCCATACATATTTGATGCAATTAAATGTGCACCATTAGATCTCCTTTTGAAAAATTGGTTAAGTATGGGAACTTAGTGAATT
Organism: Torreya grandis; assembly: GCA_037957365.1. NCBI lineage: Eukaryota > Viridiplantae > Streptophyta > Pinopsida > Cupressales > Taxaceae > Torreya > Torreya grandis. The sequence goes on from JARHVA010001048.1 coordinate 105,941, forward strand.
TTTTTCTAAGAAGCCAACTTTGCATCTTAATAACTTTTTCTCCACTCAACCTCATGACCTAAAATTTGATCCACATGATTAAATTTCATAGGATAATACATAAATTTATCAATATACTCCTATAACCTTCACACATGTGAAATATAATTTCATCAATATGCCTACTTAGATTTTTTTTCCATAGAACCAACTATGCCTAGATGAACATAATGAAGAACCAAATGAATAAAATGCATTCCCATAAGCATTTTAAGCACTATTGACACCCCATAGGACCTATTCAACATGATCCCATCATTTATAGCATTCATCAACTTCATATCCAAGCATATATTAAATATCCATGATTACATACTACGCTACCAAGCCTATGCTAGCACACTATTCATAAGCTTGTCTTCTCTCCTCAACTTAAAACCACATCAACATACTAGATATAATATGATAAGCCTCAATAAATAATTACCTTAGCTCATACTAATCTAAATCCTACCTTTCACAACTTCATTTTCAAACTCATCATCATCATGACATCACCACTTTGTCATTACCTTTGACATCAATTCACACATGACATCAATCTTTTACATCAATGATAATACTTTACAACAAGCATGTGCAGAAGCACTTAAAGGAAGGAGATAAACACTAAATACTATATACAAGAAGATTATGAAGAACTAATATTAGAACTTGAGGAAAATCACATTTATAGGGATGGGGAGTTCCTTACCATTCAATGTAGATAGATAAAAAGCATTTCTTTCCCTATAACTAGTGATGATATAATGCCCACTTCAAAGACTATAAAACCTAGAGTGTTTCCATATATTTACATGATCTTCATCCCACTTGAACACTATATCTTCTTATTGAAAGGTTTTGGATGAATCTCTTTTATAAAATTACTTATGGACTTGGTGTTGAATATAACACATGGTATGCATGGCACCATCCCTTATTTCCTCTATCTTTCTCAACTCATTTATTCTCACTTGTATTACATCATCTTCTAAGAGCTCAAGTTGGTGATCACTATCTATGGATGGTAGTTCAATGAAAATGGGTAGCCTTGCCTCTTTACCATAAATAAGGAGGTAAGTGGAGTATCTAATAGACATATTATGTATGAATCTATCTTCCCATAAGTTAATCTTCAATTTTGTGTGCCTTTCCCTTTGACAATCCTCCATGGTCCTCTTAATTATCCTTATAAAGTTTTTTCTTGTGGAATTTTCTATCCTATTGCCTAGTGGGTTATAGTTGGAGGAATCCTTGAGGTAGATGCCATGTCTAAGGTCCCACTCACATAATTTAGCATTATTGAAGGCCAAGGCATTATTTGATATGATTGTTGAAAGTACACCAAACCTAGTCACAAGACTATTATAGAATTCTAAGACTAAGCTCTCATTGGCTTATTTAAGTGTAACTACCTCCAACCACCTTATGAAGTAGTTAAAGGATATTATGACCCACTTATTCCTATCATTATAAAGGGGATGGATCATACCTATGAATTATAAGCCCCATTACATGAAGGGCTAATCAACTTGGATGGGTTACAAGGGTAAGGTAGCTAACCTTTGTTTATCGATGAAAATAACATACTTAGAACACCTTCTAACCCAAGCATGTGAATCTATAAATAAGGTGGGAAAAATATATCCTTCTCTAATGATCTTAGAGGCTACGATCTTGGTATCAAAGTTCCCACCTGCATACCCATCATGAAACTATTCTAGTAACATATCAATCTGACTTGATTTAACACACCTCAAAATCATACCTCTTATATACTTCTTGAAGAGGACTCCATCCACCAGGATGTAGATTATGGTTTATAGCCTCAAGTATCTTCTTTTTGTCCTATCTAATCACATAGGACATTAGCCTCTTTAGATAAAATTTACCAGGCCATTGGTCTATCTGAGATGAGTTATGTTTACAACTACCTACTGACTATCATGGACTACTAATATTATGTCTTTCTATTCTTTAACCTCTATTGCAAGATGTTAATGAATACCTTTACCCCTATTCATCTTGGTAACCCTTACTTTAACATACTCCATAAATTTTCTCACCCATCCAAATCTCTTCTCACTTAAATTTATATTAAGTATGAACTCCTTTATGCTTGGGTGCACTACCATCACTATGAATTTGTTATTAGACACCATGTGTCTAAACTTATTAATCCCTCTCAAAATATAAATGAAAAATTTTTATACAAAGGTGCACCTTTATTCATATCCTTCTAAGGCTTGACTAAATAAGGCAATTGGTTATTCAAGTCCATCCTTATTTTGATGCATGAGTATAACAAAAATGCCATTCACTATAGATAATGCATACATGAAAAAGTCTTTCCTAAAGTTAGGATTTAGGAGGGTGGGGTATTGAGATATAGTCTTCTTGATGGCCTCAAATATTCTCTTTCCTTACTTTTTCCATGTGAACTCTTTGTGCTTCTTAAGCATATGAGTAAGTGGCTTCACCAACTATAAAAATCCTAAAATAAATCTCCTTATGAAGTTAATCTTTCCTAAGAAGCTTTACAAACCTTTCTTATGCTTGGGTAGGGATAAGTATGGGATTGATTAAATCCTATCAAGGTCAATAAAGAGGCCATACTTCAACATAATGTGTCCTAATAGTCTACCCTCATGGACTGCAAAGATACATTTCTTGGGGTTTAAACAAACTCCAAATTATTTTCACCTATCAAATACTAACCTCAAGTGTGCCATGTGATCTTCAAGATCATTTGAAAATATAATTATTTCATCAATATATATGAACACCATATCATTAATGATCCTTTGAAAGTAAATATCCATTTCCCTTTGAAAATTTACCCATGCATTGGGATAGTTGAAAGGGTATTTTCATGTATGCACAAGTGCCCCACTTTATTGTGAAGGTAGTCTTGTGTCTATATTCCTCCCTTACCAATATCTAGTTATACCTAGAGTATCCATATAGTAAAGATAACCTATAAGAGCCTACAACCTTTTGAAGGATCTAATCCATGGATGGTAGTGGATAATGGTCTCTCAAGGACACTGCCTTAAGGTATCTAAAATCAACACATAGGCATATCTCCCCATTATTTTTCCTCATAGGCACAAGGTTTTCCACCCATAAGCAATGATTAATAGGGAATATGATCTTAGATTAAATCAATTTAGTCAACTCCCTTCTCATGAGATCTTGAACCTTAGGGTTGATTGGTCTTTGCTTTTTCCTTATTGGTTTTGTATTATCTTCTAACTCTATGGTGTGTTGGGATAACTTGGGGTCAAAACCTTTTATATCATGGTAGTCACATGAAAATACATCTGAAAACTCTAGATATAAGGCTATGTAGGAAAAAAATTCTTCCTTAGTGTTCACTTTTCCCAACATAAGTAACTTTTCTTTGAAAATGGCTACCTTCTCATAGTGTTCCTCTTTGGTTGATATAATCACCTTGTCCTTCCCTAACTAGTCATCTTCATTGAAGATACTCTCCAATGTCACCAATCCTTTGGGAAATTTCTTAGGTCTTAGATGGACAATTTTATCACCAAATTGATGTTGTAGTCTACCTTGATTCTTAAGATAGAATTCTTCCTCATGCATGAGAAAATAATCAATTTGATTATCATTATAAAAAACATTCCAAATCATCTCATTATTAGGTACTAATGGCCTACACACAACCTTAATTTGTGACTACCCTTGAGTGCCTTTGACTACATCAACAATGTCATATTGGGAACCAATGGTAGCTAGTCTATTATATGATTATTTAACTCCTTAGGTATATAATGGATGTCAAATTCTAAGAAGTCCTCAAAGAGATCCTAAAATCAGTGATTTTAGGCCTTTAAAAGTGTATTTTTTACTACACTAATACCCCTTACCTATTCCACCATGAGTTCATTTTCTCCCTTCACTTTCTAGAGTTCAATTCTTCTCCTCCTTGCCCGTTTTAACCCATGTATGAGGGATTTATATTCTATAGTGTTTGAAGTAAAAATTAATTAAAACCTTAATGTATAATATTACCTCTAATTGGAAGGAGATACAATCATCACTCCTATCCCACTCCTATTATTTGACCTTGATCCATCAAATAATAAACTCCATATGCCTTCATGTTATTTAGTTGGGTTTGTGATACTAGGTACAACAAATCCTTCTTCATGCATATAATACAAACCTAGGCCTACCTCCTCAATAATCTTGTAGGAGTTAAAACCATGGTTTTCAATTTTCCATTCATCAAGTAGAAGATATGAGATGAATTTAGGTATAACAAATATTTGGGCTCTTGATTACTGATTTGCTCATCTTATTTTAGGATAATGCAATTTACATTGGAAAATATGGGCATGTAGGGTTATAATTGGAACCTATAAATAGGTTTAGACCTAATGGTAACCCTTGTCCCATACCTAGTCCTAAATACCATGTATGACTATTCAAAATAAAGGTACCCCCTAATCTTTATAGTGAAATCCCTAGATAGGCATAGGGGAAAATATGGAGGAAGGTCAACTTCATGACATATTATGAGATGCTAAAATTATGGAAAGTAACCAATATTATATTGAGGTCCTTAAGAACACTTAAAATCTTTGTGGGAGACCCATCTAATTATAAAACTTTATTTTCATTGGGTTGATATTTGAGCTCTAGCTTATCAACTATGGATTTTGGCATGATTAAAGTAAAATCACCACTATTTATCATGAAATTGTGAAAAATTAAATATAATATTATGAATGATAAGTATAATGGAGCTGGAGTAACTAATTTAGGAGATTAGATTTCATTAGGTTGATTATCATTTACATAAACTACACTAACCTTATCAATTTGATTTTTCATGAGTGAAAGCTTGGAGGGCTCTTGTTAAAGGAGATCATTCTGCCCTAAAATGAGTAGATCATCCCACATAGTAATTATAATATTGGAATTATTCATATAATTGATCATTGTGAAGGGAGAGATGACTATCTTAGGGTACATTTTGTAAGTAGAGACATCACTTGTATCTTGTATAACTTGGGAGTGAAAGGACTCTTCTACTACTACCCATGTCCTTGTGATGTCTACTATGTTGGAGGTGTTTTGTGGAATATACCTTGATTTTTATACTCTTGAGCTATTTTGGGGTGTGTTGGGGATGACTTATACTATCCCAAACTATCTTCAACCATCCTTTTATTAGCCCCTATGTGGGATTCAACTAAGTTATCTATTTTGAGCACATACTACCCTAAATTTATTTTCACTTGATAAAAAGAGTGTTCACCTTGAAAGTTATCAAAGGTGGTATTAGTAGGTTCCTTACTTAAATTTCCCCATTATTGAATTGTCACTTTAGTTGGGGTCATGAAGGCATGTCTCCATCAGGCACTTGAGAACCTTCTTTGTGTTGTGGAGGAGGTATGTTATCATGTGTCTAATAGGCAAGACCATACTAAATATAGGATGTATGACATCCTTCACCACTTGGATTCATTATAATCTCACTTGATTACCCCATGGAGTAGACCACTATCCTTATTGTGCATAGTTATTTTAAATTGGCACCAATGCCCTTAAACTATTGGTAGCATTGGGGTTATAATTATTATAAGGTCTAGCTTATGTAATCTACCCTTATCCTTATTATTTAGCCTAATAAGGAGGCATATTATATGGGTAATATTGATATGGATCCTAATAAGGGGATTGATAAGGTCTATAAGATGTATTATGCTACCTTTCTAAGGCTACTAGTTTGTTGCTTTGGGATTTGAGTAACCCCTTTATCTTACCAAACCTATCTACTTGGATGAATTAGATTGATATTAATTGTTTTGGGATAGTAATGGAAAAATTATAGGGGAAGGAGGTTGAATTTATATAATAAGTGCATAAGGGACCTAGGAGTAAGCTTGCCTACTTAAATTAGGCAATTTTCTACTCTTATGGAGATCTCATAGGCTTCTGACAAGGTATTACCCCTATGGACTATATCATCATAGCAACATCAAAATTCAAGGCCCTTATATATTATAGTAATTCATAGTTATGGGTGGGATTGATTATGATAGGAATCATATCCCAAGTTTTTTTTAAACCTATAATTAAAATCTACCATGGATTCTTGGGGTGCTCCCTTAATTGAGGTGAGTTATTCTACTAGGGAGACATGGTCACTTCTATCCTTAAAATGCTTACATATACACTCACCAAATTCATCCCATGTGTTTATAAAGGCAAGAGTGAGACCCCTATACCACTAAAGTTATTTACCCCTCAAGGAGGCTACCAGGTATCTCATAGCCACATTTTCTTGGGTTATGTTATATATTGAGCATAAATTGGCTATATCAACTATGTGTTCCATAGGGGTGGTGGAGTTTTATCTTATAAATTAGGGAAAAATTTTAAGGGAAGTAATTATAATATCATCAAACTGGTTAAGGTTCAAAAGAGTACCACCATTAAAGTGTACAAATGCTTACATCTAGGTTTAGCCATTAGGATTAGAGGACTTTCAATAGAATATGCTTGGAAATAATTGGTAGAAATTGGGGAATTAAGAGGTGTGGAGTTATGGTTAAACCTAGGAAAACTCTTTCTTCTTGTAATATCCAATGATAGTTCAACAAATTTAATTTGTTTACCTTCCAAAGATGATCTAGTGGACACCTTTTTCATGAAACTACCTATAGATCTACCATTGACTGTCTTTAGCCTTAAAATGTCCTAAAAATCATGTAAAATTAGGTATAAAACAGATTTATATATGGTCCCACTAAGTGTGCCATAACTATTAGCTACCCAAGTTCCACCCTTGTTGAAGTAGACTATTCACATCCACCTCACACTTTGAATAACTTTGGATTGACCTATAGGTTTTGGGCTACCTATAGTTTAGGTCAAACTTATAGTTTTTATAGGGATAAATCCCATAATTTATCACTTAAATAATATCTATAATACCTAATCATGTTGTGATGAAAATGGAAAAGAGATGAAAACTTATAAAAGAACCTACACTAAAGTGGTCATGCACTAATGATTAAATATCATCTCTTAGTTTATCCCTTGAACATAATAATGAAATTGATGAAACCAAAAACTATGTAAACCTCTTGAAAAATTACTATACATGATTTTTTCATGTGAATACTAATTGGAAGTCCTAGAATTTGAAGGCTAAGAACCTAGGTTTGCACTAGACACTATTAGCTCATCAACACTTCAAGAACATTCATACATATCAATACTTCACACAACCTTCATAGAAATATAAAATGAATTTAGGTGCATTAAAGGACCTAAATAATACAATTAAACTCATACATTATATAAATAAACTCTCACAAGACACACTAACACTCAAAAAGGAAGTCTACAACTATTCTTCTATTGATTCAAAGGGTACAAGGTATAATTCTGGTAAAGCTTTGCTACACCTAACCAAGGGATGAGAAAAAAATATCTCAATGCCTACTTAAATATAATGTTTTAGAGAGAAGAGAGAATAATACAAGCATAAGAGAGGCCATGAATGAGACCAAGGTGGCACATGGCAGTTACAATAGTCATAGTCACTCTTTCCATGTATTGATGTCCTTCATTTACTCCTTTTTAGCATTGAGATGAGGTGTTAAGGATTTAAATTAACTATTTTACTTTGTGTATAGATTTACCATGCCCAAACTAGTCCATTATTTTATCCAATGATAGTTAATAGGCATATATGGGGTGTTATTAAGCCTCTAAGAGGTATTGAACAAACTCTCCTTCAATGTGCATGTTGACATGGGTTTGAAACTATCACCATTCCTTGATAATAATATTAAATATGTAATATTATCACATAAATATAATTTAAAAATTCCCCAAGGTGACTCATTAATTCCATAATTCCATTCTATGCCCACTAGAACCTTTTATCTACAAGTTAAATAGGCCTATTATACTAGATCCTCATCTTTCTACTCATTCACTATTTGAATGACTAAGATAGTTAAACAAAGTTATAAAATAATTTTATAAGACTTAAATTATTAATATATTAACCCCCTAGATTTTAATTTATACCTCTCTAGTATCTTTCACCTACAAACACATTTAACTTACTTGACTAGGTCATTTAGACTAGTCTTATAGACCAGTTGATTGGGAGGAGCTACAGGGACACTTACAAGAAAATTAATGAATAATTATAGTCTTTGAGGAGTATAAAAATTCCTTAAATAACTCTTACAATAGTTTATAACTCTTTAATAGGCCTTATACCACATTTTATACTCAAAACCCTACAAATTTTCACTTTATGGAGGTGTCTATACAACCTTCATACAATCAGGTACCATGGACATGAGTTCCTCTAAGTTGAAAACACATTATAGGTTTTATTATAGCTATACATGATTGTTTGGATTCATTTCTCACCAAATATTCCTATCCAAGTCCCTATTAGGTTTTAAGAGGGGTTTAAGAGTGATTAGGAGTATTAGTGATGGTTCATAGAGATCAGGGTCTAACTCTCTAAACCAATTACACTAAATTCATGTTGATAGACACCTCTACCTTCCCTAAAGTTTTGGATCACCATAAAAATCATATGTATAGTTATGAGCATTTTAAAATTTTCCTTTGGTAGGAAACATGCATCCTAAGCAGTGTTAAGGTGTTTGTAGGATAGAATTGCTCACTATGAGAATTACCTAGAATCTAAATTGACCGAACAGCTTCTAAAAACAATGATGACCTTCCCTAGGAATTTTTGAGGCATCCATGCTCCCAAATTTCTTTATAATCCACATTTTAATGACATATTCCTAGTGAAGGTGATAAACTAGTCTATTTGTACATATGAACTCTAAACTTTGACCTTAACCTTAGGTTTTGAGGCACTATTACATTTTTTCCAACCTAAATACTTCCTTAAAGACCTTAGGAAACACCAAGATTGGCTTGATAAAACCTATTGAACTCTGATATTTTCATATAACCATTAATCTCAACATATATGCCTATTTAAAAATAAAACTAGTCATGGAAGTCCCTATGGATGACTCATATAGGGCCATTTAGAAGCTTAAGGACATATCCTTCCATCTTATCCTCATGATGCACACAAACACTTCCCATATCCTTGATTTTAGGCTTATATTAGTCTTCTTAAACCTTTTCCATATAGTCTAACCCCTACACATGCTAACTATTAGCTCACTATGATGCTTAGAAGACTTGAGGGTACCTTAAAGATCATTTCAAGGTCAAACAACCTCATCTGAGTGTGTTTAAGAGTAATAACTCACCATCAAATCATTTTTGGGTTTTAAGTAGGGTTTAAGACATCCACCATCTTAATGATGGTTCATATCATACAAATATCTAAGCCAAGAACAATTTCCATGAACTAGTAGTGCATATACCTCCTCTTCATCCATTAATAACTTGAGGTTCCATGAAAAGGGTGTATGGAGAGAGGAGCATTGGAAGGTGGCACTCAAGTTGTCTACTAGCCAGTTTTGATAGGTTATTTTCTTAAGGTATTATTCATAAAGGTTATCCCATTAATTCCAACCATTATTTCATTTGATCTTTATTCCATAAGGGGACTTAAAAATCTCCAAAATATTTGGGCCTAAGTCCCTAAGTGGTGAAATGTGTGAACACTTGAAGTTGGTATTTGAGTTGACTGTGTACAAGGTTTAATGGATTAAATATAGTTTCCAAGTAATTTAGGACTTTTCATTGTTTCCCTCCACTTTAAATCATCTCATCAAGGCCTAAACCATTATTCCACATCCCTCATTTCTATCAAAATTATAAGGAATACTTGAAGACTCTTCAAGGTAGTAGTAGGGTGTATGATCAAGTTTAAGGTCTATCTACATTGGCATATTCTTAGGGGAATCTGATGATGATCTTGAATGTTTCTTCCTTTGTATTATGTATTGATACATTTATAATCCTCTTTCACTACTTAAAATCCATTTTTGGACTCCAACCTACCTATAAGCCCTTAAAGACATGGAATCACTCTTTAGCCCCATAATTTGACTGTAACAGATAGGGCCAGGTATAAGACAAAAAAATGGGTATAAAATTTATTTTTATAACTAAAATGAGAGCATGGATGCATTTAAATAGTTATAATCACCATTTTTAATAATTTTGGAGGTCTGTTTGTGCCTATAGAGACCTCAAATAGTCATTTTTGCCAAACTAGTTATAGGTTGCCTATAACTTCTAGTGGTTAGGCATGAGGGTTCTAAGTAATATTTTCTCATTTATTTTATTATATGATCATGGATATAGGGTTTCAGCCATGTTTCATGGATAGACACACTCTCATATATCAACTACCAACATATTTCCTTTTGCCTATCATTTTGTTTCTCAAGCCTAGGGTTCATGCCCATAAAGGCTTGTGTTACCTTTGAGTTTAATGTCTAATGTTATTTTTCTCTTTATATGTGGTGACCACCTATATTTGTCTTCCTTTTTATATTTAACATTATATAACCTAATATGAATGTTTCCTCATACCCTAGGTAAGATTTAAGTCTTCAATATATACCAATAATGTTGTATACCTTTATCTACATGCATACTGTCAACATGGGTTTGAATAATAAGCCTATATGAGAAGAGATTGGTCTATAAATAATTAAAAACTTTGTTACATAATCATATACTTATTTATGTATTTGGGATCCACACCCTCATGTGATCATACCACTCCTTATGACCATGAATGGTCCACATGTTGCCTTTTGGAAACTCTCGTACACTAGTCTCAAATGATTGGTTGCAGGTGGTTATTTGATTTATTAGTTATGTGTATCACCATATATGGACCTATACTTCATTATATAATTTTACTTAAGGGTTATAAGATGTATTTATATCTATTTCACATGGATCATATTGGGATGTAAGAGTGGAGGAGTGAAAGAGGATGATTGTGAGTGATATGCAGTTGAAACATGAACAACAGGGTCAAAACATAGTGTAAATGGTAGTGGAAAAAACATGAAGTGGTAGAGGACAAAACATGATGTGAAATGGAGTATGTAAAACCTTTCAATGAAAACCATGGGAATATTGAAGACCTTAATACATATAAGTAATCAAAGATAGTGATTTGGAGGTAGAAAGAGGGCATACATAGTTAAAAAATAAAACCTAGGAATCTCCAAGAAACCTTAATATTGGCAAAAAAACCTTAACTTTTGCTAAAACTAATTATGTGAGTCTTAAAGGCAAGGAGGGTGGTTTTAATCATGTGAGGAAGCCATAGAAGCTTATAAAATTTCCCATAAGGCTATGATGATGACCTACCATGACTTTAACACCTCATTTCATGATTTTAGTTATATCGAAGGCTATGAAGGTGTCATTCAGCCACATAAAGTGCTACTACAAAGTGAACCTCCTATGCATATGAAATATTTCCTTCAACACACCATTTGAGATTATAAGAGGATGATGGACCTCAAACTTGAGCAAGGAGGTATGATAAAATCTAAAATACTCCATCAATCCTCCAACATTGTCAACTCCTTCTAATGAGAGCACTCAATACTTTATTCACCACCCAAATCTACCTATAGAATGCATATTATGCTAGTTTGAAGTTTTTTTGGTCATATGATCTCACACATGTGAGACAAACACTAAAAATTACATGATATGTTCCTTTAAGACCTAATTAAATAGGATAAACTATTGGTTTGGTCAAACAAGCTAAAAATCCATCAAATCCATCCTACTCCATTTATCTTGTGCATACATAGATGACATATAGATCCGTTAAGTTCTTAAGGAATGTTCATACAACTTAAGGGACCAATCTAGAAACAAATTCCCATAAATAAGATCTAACCAAGTTTACTTCCCCTAGCTAAGGTCTTGGGCCTCCATTCTCTCTCCTTTGTATGGTCTGAGAACAACCTTGAAGTGCTCTCTAAGCTAGCTAATGAGCTCAAGGGGGAGATAGGTCAATTTTGAGCTCTCTAAGCACTGAAACACTCTGATTCCTCCCATACTTAACATTACTAACCTTCCTATACAAATCCCTATCTCCACTTGAGTCTCTTCATATTATATGGATCCATACCATTTGGGAAACCTCTACAACCTTTTTTTTTTGCATTTTCTCTTGCATCAAACCAAAATACATCATTAATAGGTGCTATGTAAGGAAAATAGGAGTGATTTTATGTTTTCAAGTTTATGGTACAAATTAGAGGAGTTGAAAAGTTATAATTTAACACATGAGGAGATCATTAGGGAGGATTTAAGCATTGACCATGGTGGTAATGGTCTCAAAGGGGTATGAAATGCTTTATTGGTGGTATAATGAAGCTTATGAGGTCTATTGAAGGCATGTAATGTGGTTTATTACCCTATCAAGGTCAAATTAGGCCTCATTATGATAAAAAAACATTGACTTTGGTATGACCCTAAAAGGGCATATCAAATAAATATTATGTTAATATCTATGTAGAGACTATTATGACCTAACAAGGACCTTAATTGGACCCCAATACACTTTATGATTTTATTTTAAGCTTGAAATATGAACATACCTTATGTTAATGAGTAGAACATGGGTGATTATGAATATTTATTAGACTACCTTCTCAATTCACCTTCACCATGGGATTTTTCACATATTGGAGCTCTATCAAACTGACCAAGGACCTCTAAACATGTTCAATCATCATGAATCACTTGACTCAAGTTGAAATATAGGTAGGGAGGGTCACAAAGAAAATTTATAACATGATAAGATAGTGAACTATTTGAACAACCCAAACTCATAAGATGAATAATAACCATGAGGGCTAATGATCTTAGATCAAGACTCAAGGACTTGAGGTTGACCCCATTCTAGGTCTAAGACTAGAAAGTGGTTAATAATAACTTCATACCAAGTGTGTAAAATTAGGTTTTTTAGGAGACTTTGAGTTTTCATCCATGCCTTATGTTCCCAAAACTCTTGCTACTTATATGTCCATTCTTGTGTAAAATGAAGGATTTCAATTTCTACTATTTGTTCTTGAGTTATCCCAGTGGTTCTCCTTGTTTATCCCACTATGGGTTTCTCCCATTTTATAATTCTATTTTTTATTTTGTTTCCTTTCATGATTTCAAGTGAAAATTACCTAAACCCCCTAAAATATTAATATGAAATAAGGGAACTACACCTATAAATTATAGAGGAGAATCACCATTCTCTATGGTGATGTTTCCAACTATTGGTGAATTGGTTTCACATCACATTGGGTGAGTCAGAAACCAAGAAATACCAAAAGTGCCATTTTTTACCAACATATATATGCATAAACTTGCAAGTTGATTCTTCCCTAATTGGAGTATTTTATCCTCAAAATATATCCATTTTAAAATTACTTATAGGTATTTTATACTTATGTTGGTATACTAAAAAACCTCCTTTTTTCACCAAAATTTGGTATGGTTTTTTCAATTTTTTAATTTACTATTTTTAATTAAATATTGAAATACAAGGTAAATGGTGTACTTATTTTATAATTAATTTATGGGTTTAATAAAAAATCATATTTTATTCAAAAACCTCTCATATATCTAAAATAAATTCTTATTTTTATCAAAAAATTTAATTCTTTATTAAGAATATTCTAGGGTTTTGCTTGTGAAGCATCCCGACATTTTTTAGCCTATTTATGATTCATACTATATCAAGTTTGTAATTATTGAAATTTTTTTCATAATTATTTTTTATATAAAAACCAAATTTTTTTTTCAAAACATTTTATGCATTTTTTGAATTTAGCATCTTACTATATTAAATAAATTTAAACCTACAGGCCATACATTGTACTTTTGTTTACCTATTCTTTTAAGTTCATCTCATTTCCTATTTATATTAAAAAACCTATTTCATATTCCAAAATTTCTTAGACAATAACTTTATATTTATTTCTATTCATTTGTCACATTATGGTAACCCTGACCTTCGGTATTAAAAACCCTAGTTAACTTAGGGTTTCCTGATTTAGTATTTTCTAAATCATGATTTTAAACTGTTCAAAATTTTAAAATCAACATTTACAATTTTCTACAAATATGTTTAATATGGATATATCTCTTAGCTACTTCATTTTATAGTAAATCATGGTAGTTTTTACTTGTTATGTTTCATGTTTAATTAAATCAATTAAAAGGAGTAAACTATAGACATTATTTCTAAATTATATAATACTTCAATCATATACACTTAGAAAATACATATCGTGAAAGTAATTTTAGCTTCTAGACCTTTTTCTTTCTACCATAAGGCTTGTATACTCTATCTCTCTATGCCTAATTACTTATTATTGGTCTATCTAATGTTATTCTAATAACTCAAACCTTTTATCTTACTCAAAATGTTATAAACATGTTTATCTTCCATCTCTATAAGTTTTGGACTTATACCTATTTTCTAAAGTTATGTAGACACTTGAATCACAAATGTCCTAGCCTAACGCAAGTGTATAACGACCTAAATTCATCCAATTTTCAATTGAAATGTATCCTAAATGTTATCCTAATTTAATGTGAGATATTATCCAAGGGGGTTTCTATAAATATAAGATTAACCTTCATTCATTCCTCACCTAGAAAACATCTAAAGAGATCAAAGCATCTTATCAAAAGCACTCAATCAATCACTCAAGTGAGTAAAGCTTCCCTATTTTCTCCTATTTATATATTATTCATAGGTAAATCACACTGATAGGTGTGAATTACTAAAGGATTATGCTAAGATATATATTTTCCAAGTTACAAGCTAGGTCACTATTGTAGTTATTTATCACACTTTGCATGATTCACACATAAGCCAATACATAAGTTAGAACTACATAAATTTGAGGACCTTTTCATAGTATTGGCTATGTAGGTAGAAATAATTAATTAAGGGGTGTTTGGGGTATCTTGACATTGTGTGCCCACTAACCCATTTTTCCATAACTGCTATGAATATGAAGAGCTAGTATTTGACTATTTGACGAGTGATAGTCCATGGCCTAAATATGAATGCACAAGAGCAAATGTGACACATAACCCAAGAGCATCTATGTGGTTATATATAGTTTCAAAAAGTATTCTATACTGGATACTTACATACAATTCAAACAATAGTGTCAATATAACTATCTTCAGTCGAGGAAGTGTCTGTGGATACAAAGGCATAATTTCTAGAATTAGGCAACTATTCTAAAATCTATATCTAGTCCACTTTTTACCTATTCCATATCCAAATATATATTATCATATCAAAACCAACTAACTTTTTTTCATTTTTATATCTATAATTTTTTTAATTTTTATCTTTAACATCTTAGTATAATAAATTTAGTATATGTTTTATCTAAGTTTTACAAACAATTGGCTCACTTTAGAGATAGTATACCATCCTTGTACCCTAGGCTATCTCTTTTCCATTTAACCTTAGACTCCCTTAATATAGATTTTAGGGTTAAAAATTTGGTGAGCCTAATCTTTAAAAATAATTTTTACCTAAGGCTATCCGATAGGATGTTTCTTACCTATCTTGTCCTAATATTTGTTTTATTTATCTCTCCTATTATGGATTACATTTATTGATTTGATGACTATGATTATGAAACTCTCTAACTTTATATCAAATAAGGGGTAAAAATTTATTACTCTTTTATCCTTCTAAATATGAAAGCATCTAATCTCAAATCTTTGGATGGTGGTAGCTAGCATCCCTCTAACCAAGTCCATGTTTTGATCTAAAGAGCCTTTATTATTACTTCCTACATGACCATCATATGTTTTAGATTAAGGTAAAAATAGGTTTTGAAGGGACCCCAAAACCCTGAAACAAAGGATGAAAGATATAACAATAACATCCACAGGTGAAACCTTTTACCTACTTCTAAGTAGTATCAAAAATAGGTTTTACAGGGACCTGAAACCATAATTCAATAACATCAAAAGATAGACCCCAGGTTTTACAGAGACCTGGAAACTCCAGTGTGATAAGAAAACAAAAAACTAGAAAATGGAACCAGTTATTACATCCAACTAAAAGGACCAAGATAGTAAGAAATCAAAGAACCTATTCTTCTAATTCCAAAATCATCTTCACCACTTCCTTTCCAATCACATCAGTGTCTTGTATAGATATAGCTGCCAACGTAGCAACCTCTTGCATTGCTTTCTTCCTTGAGCTCTGTCTGGTTCTCTTGCTAGGCCCCTCCAAGGATTTAATTTCCTCATTTGCTCATTTTCCAATGTTTACAGTAGCTGTACATATGCTAGAGGTTACCTCCTCCATCTTCATTCTACTTTCCTTAATGAGCTCCCTAAGATTTTTCTCATAGTCTTTAAGTTTGATAGGAATATCCCTCATCTGCTTTTCCAGATTATTGATTTTATTCTGATCTACTTCCTAATTACGTTCCAATATTTCCATTTTCTTTTTTAGGCCCATTATCTCCTTATACATCCATGATTCAATTTGAAGGATAATGTCTGCTTTGCATTTGGCCGAGCTCATAAAGGGGTGCCTCCTGTCATTCTACCCTATATCACTTAAATCTTCTATGTTCTCTTTTGGATTGTCTTCATCCTTTTCCATGTAATCTTCCCTTTCCATTTATTTTTATTCCTTAGTTTTAACAGGGCTTTTTTTATGGATTAGATCATCCTTTACTTGATCTCCAGTTTCCATTGCATGATAGGTATCCTAAACTAGATGTTCTTTCTCTATTTTCAAAGTAGGATCCTCAAAAAGAACATCCATATCTTTTTCAGTTTCCCCTAGCACTTGCTAATTTTCCTCAAGATCATAGTTATTGTTCTCAGTTTTTTCCTCTATAGTGACCCCTTCTTTCTCATTCTTACCTTTAGGTGACCTCTATAGTGACCATCATATGTTATTGACCTCTGATATTTTATAAAATATGGATATAAATGACAAGGGTTGGGAAAACAAGATATATATAAATTATTCATGTTATACACAATATTTTTTTAAAAAAAACTAGGAGACTACGTTAAAATAGAAATTATTACTCTCAATGTTTCAAGTCTTCAACAAGACCCATTGTTAGGAGGAAGAGACCAATGAGATATATGTAAGTAAACTCCAACAAAAATAGCATAAATATCCATCATCCATCAAAATTTTTGGCTAGGTCAACTCAGGGAAAAATAATAATTTTAATAATCTATTAATTTTTATTCTTTAACATCTAAATAACAAGCAAATAGCTATCACTAAGAACCAAACTACCATCTCAATTTAAATTGTTTAGGTTCTTCTCAATTTAGATCACTTCACAGACCTTTATACTCAAAAATGATCATCTTTAGTGATAATTTCAACTTTATCAATACAAATTTGATGACCTAAGGTATAATAATGTTTTGCTAAGGTAGATTTTTGGATCTAGTTATCAGAAATATCATCACAATGCTCTTTAATCCTGACTTAAAAGGAATGACCTATTTCACTGATGTAGACTTTACCATAGCTACACAAAATAGAATAGATCCATTTATGACAAATAAGGTTGTTTTGATCTTTAGATTTATCCATCATTTTCATTATTGAATTATGAGGAGAGAAATAAACCTTAATATTCCTTTTCCTCAAGATCCTGGCCAACTTATCTATAGTCCATTTGATATAAGGAAAAGTGTTCATGCCAATAGTCTCATTCTTGACCAAAATATCATCCTTGATATTATTATTCCCATCATCCATTTGTGATTTATTTATGATCTTATTAATTTTTCCCTCATCATAACCATTCTTCTTGAAAATAGCAGAGAGATGTTCAATTTCTTGACCAAGGTGATCCTTATCAATGATTATCTTAACTTGAGTCACTAATATGTTTATAATTCCATATTTCTATGCAAGATGATGATGGGATTCATCATGTAAGTAATTTTCCCCATGGTTAGGATAATTTGGATAGTTTATTGACCTTCTAAATAGTAGATCTAACCACATAAAGTTTACTATGGAGGTGGAAGATAAAAATCAAATTTCCTTTTTAGATGTTCTCATCATAAAAAATAAAGATTGTTCTTTGTCCCACTCTATCTATAAAAATAAAACTCACATGACTAATTACTTACATTTTGAATCCCATCATCATCCTACACATAAATATGGAATTATAAACATGCTAGTAACTCATGTGAAGAGAATCATTGATAAGGATCACCTTGGTCAAGAAATTGAGCATCTCTCTATGGTTTTCAAGAAGAATGGTTATGATGAGGGACAAAGTAATAAGATCATCCATGAATCAATCATGTAAATAATCATATCAAGGATGATATTTTGGTCAAGGATGAGACTATTAGCATGGTCACTTTTCCTTATATTGAAGGGACTAGAGATAATTTAGCAAGGATCTTGAGGAAAAGGAACATTAAGGTTTATTTCTTTCCTCCTAATTCAATCATGAAAATAATGGATAAATCTAAAGATCAAACCAACCCTATTTGTCATAAAGGGATCTATTCTATTTTATACAGCTATGGTAAATTCTATATTGGTGAAATGGGTTGTTTCTTTCAAGTTAGGATTAAAGAGCATTGTGTTGATCTTTCTCACAACCAAATCCAAAAATATACCTTAGCAGAACATTCTTATACCTCAGATCATCACATTTTCATTGATAAATTTGACATTATCACTAGAGATGATATTTTTTTGAGTAGAAAGGTCTATGAAGCAATTTAAATTGAGAAGAAACAAAACAATTTAAATCAATATGGTGATTTGGTTCTTAGTGATAGCTGGTTTCCTATTATTCAGATGGTAAAGAATAAAAATTAATAGATTATTAAAATTATTATTTTTTGTTAAGCTAACCCAGCCAAATTTTTTGATGAATGATGGATATTTATGTTGTTTTCACTTGAGTTTACTTGCATGGATCTCATTAGTATTTTTCTCCAGATGATGGGTCTTACTAAAGACTTGAAATGTTCAGAGAAATAATTTCTATTTTAATTTAGTCTCCTAGTTATATATATATATATATATATATATATATAACCCACCCTATATATATAAAATATAATACATATCAACAAAGTTTAGGTTTTTGAGAAAAAAACATGAGGCACCAACAAGGCCATTCATCAAATCATTCCCTTATTGCACATTCCACCACACAAGTGGGTAAATATGACCAATATGATACTTCATATGATTGTCAAAAGTTACAAAAAATAAATAAATAAATTATGTCTTATTTACATGTTGATTATAATGGGGATATGTATTTAGATGAATTGATTCAAACCCTTATAATTACAACATTTCCAAATAATGTCCCCCTTATCAAGGGTGATGATTCTCTTTTCCCTTCTTTTGACATTGAAATTTTTCAAAAGGTTAACCAAGACATCATGTAATCTTTACCAAGTAGCTTTAAAGCACCAAAAAGAGGGAAACCTTGAAAACCTAAAGTGTTAAACATTCATAATGGTCAAAATATTTTAATTGAGGTCTTTAAACTAATGGATATTTATCTCCCAAAAGAGTCAGTTATGTAAGAGGTTTATACCATACCAAAAGAGGTAACTTTAAAAAATATCATTGACCAATTGATATATATCTACCAAAGGTGAGTGAACCAAGCTATTAAAATGATATACCAAGGGTACCACAATTCAAAGATATAATGCCATTACCAAAGTACCTTAAAATCAATGCTTAGAACTTGAACTTGTTATTCATGAGGATGATGATACTCATATACCTAGATTCACGAAAGGTGGTGTATTAGAATAAATGATAACACCTCTTCAAAATACCATCATTCTCATGGAATATCTTATTTCTATGATGAGCACTATTGTGGACCTTCAAAAATAGATTTTGACACTTAAAATGCAAATAACTTTCCATAATACTAATGTAAATGCTACCTCATTCAAAAATAAACCTCTTACACAATGTATACTTGAGTATCCTTATCCATAATATTTTGAACTACCAAATTCACCTCTCTTTTTAAGTTATAAGGACTTATTCAACCACATGATTAACTACGTACATTATTTTTGTTAATGGGAAAAATATGACAAACTCTTACTAAAAGTATTCCATATGAGAATTTATGATGAAGCTCATAATTGGTTTTTTATCCTACCAAAAGCCTCCTGAACCATTTTTTCACAATTCTAAGATGCATTATTTATGGATTGCAATATTCATAAGGTGCTAAAACCTACATTAGAAAATTTTCATAGTTTCAAACAACCCGATGATGAAGCCCTTCAAGATTATAATATTTTATTCAAAATTACATCATATAAGCTATCATTTAGAACTTTAGATTTGGTGTTACAATTCATTTTTAGTATATGTCTTCTTTCTCCATTGAAAGAAATAAAATTACATAAAAAACATGATTCATTTACATAATCTATATGTGGATGTTCATAGATATGATTCATTCATACTTACTTATCTAAAGGAGCTTATCATATCCTCTTATAAGTAAAAAAGTTTTATTCCTCACAGAAATGAGGGAGATTAATTACCAAATGAAAATTATGGACAAAAATGAGGATTTTATAATCTTTACATTGGTTCTCTACAAGGGTTACTCAATATGGGACCAATACAAGGTCCCCATCCTATGCAAAAACCTTAAGGTGAAAAAAATAAAAAGAATCCATGTCAAAATGTTTTAATAATTACCTTATTCATTGGTGATTCTTATTTTTAGAATAATCGTATTGACTCTACACAAAAAAAAACTACTTAAAATATAAGTTGCTTACAACACATTGGATTTGATCTAAAAAACATATGAAACAAAGGAGTTTGGAAAGACTCTTTGGGAAAAATAACACTACCAATTTATTATGGTATTAAAGTAATTAAAAAATGGGGTTGGGTTATGCTTAACACATCTCCATATTATTTTACATTGGGAACTCTTTTTTTATATCAAATGTAAGAAAAAATTGACCAAAATCAATAAAGTATTCATTTTCTTATGAAGTAAAATTGATCCATATCCCAAATTATAGTATTGGTTCTTATACTACACATATAAAATTTGAGGAGGAACATTATATGTACCATTTACACTTAGCCAAACATGATCCAAATAATGTAAAATATCCAAATTAAGATTGTAAGGTCTCATAAATTCCAAAGATACCAAAAAAATTTAAAATTTAAAAAATCCAAAAATATGTTTCAACATTTACATGTTATATTTTCTCCTTGGCACATATGTTGTTGGTTATATGTTGGTAGATGACATATCAATATTTATTAAATACATGTGTTTCACACATATTATTATGTGATTCAAGCATACACATATACATGATCTATACACCTTTGTATTTTAAGCTTTCCTTCTACTCACATCACCAGGATGTTGGGGACATCCACCTCTATGATCATGATATACCCATGTTATATAATTATATGCTCACTTTAAATTATCATGTTTGAGCTCAAATATGTACTTATACATGCATTTATTCATGCTTATATCTTTCACAATGTACTTAATATGATATGTACTTAAATATTTTGCTAACACACACATATATAGGGATTAATATGATATGTTTATTTTAGTTTCTTATGCTTTAATTTATGTACTTAATTGAGTTTATTTCTTTATATTATCTTGATTCTTTGAGAATTTGAATATTCTCCATATTTTGTGGCCCATGTGCCTTTGTTTACCTCTTTGAAATTTGAATATGTCATTTCTTGTTGTATGTTGACATTTTAATATATCATTCTTGATTTGTGGACATTTGACTAAGTCATGTCCTTTTAATTATGCAAAATTTGAACATGCCCCATTTTTGAGGTCTCCTTGGACCATTATCTCTTGATTTGATTTTTGAGTACTCTTATGTGTTTTCTTGGTTACTTATTGAGCTTTTAATGTTACTATCTAGATGTTGCCATGATATATACATCATACATATTAGGAATTGGTGTGATCACATTATTCATGATTAAATGATATATCTACCTATATGTGTTCTCTCTATATGTTACATGGTAATTTCATTATTTACATTTCTATTTTATCCTTTTAAGGTAAGGTAGCTAATATTTTACACTTACTTCAACTCAAAAGTGGGGATTATAAATGGGGTCATGTCATAAAGTCATGACTTCCAAATTGATTCATATATTTAGATTATAATGGGGGGAATTATTTGGAAACATGTTTTGCACACTTATTTAATATGCACCATACCTAGATTATAGTGGGCACATATTTTATAAATGTGTCCTCCACATTGGTATTTATATAATTTTTAATATTTCTCCATACAGAGTGGGGGAATGCTTTGGAAGCATGTTATCCATACTTATAAAATTTTGAATTAGCCAAATTAGATAGTTAAATGATCCAGATACACATTTATGGAAAAATTATTTACATTAGTACCATTTTTATGCATATTTTTAACATGAGACATATCTAAGGTATATATGGTATGAAATTTATGCCTAAAATTTCAAAATCAAATTAGTTTGATATTCAAAAACACTTTTAGGGACTATCACCACTCACCAAGTTGGGATTTTACTAAATGTATTGAGCCAATCTACCACAATAGTTGGCTGAATTTTTGGTATAGTTGAGGTGATTAAATCACTAAATATTTCCAAGTTTATAGGTTGGAATTGATTTCATCATCCATCCTCACTATTTTATTATGTGAGTTGACTTGGTTCACTCTTACATTATTGTGGTTGATTTAATCTCAACTAACATCTGGAAAATCATATGTTATCTAAGGGTGGGCATATGTGAGCTCAAATATCTCTCTCTATATATTAAATATATGAACTTTCTAGATTTATATTTGTCCTAATCTTATTTTTAGATATTTATAATGATATATCTTTCAAATCAAATGGATAAAATCTAAAACAGTTGCATTGATATGTATGTATTTCCCTAAACCATTCTCTCTTTCAATTTCAACCATTTAAATGCTTTCAATATAAAATTATATGCACTAATTATATATTATAAATTCTCTTGGTTACATGTTAGTCACTAGCAAATCGCTCAAGTTGGACTCAAACAAAGACAAGGTGTGTTATACACACCTAGGTATGCATTTATTTTCCTTTAAACTAATAATTTCATTATTAGATTAAAGGGTGGGAAAATGTAGATACTACTTTTAAATTATATAATACCTTAGTCTTGTACACATATCATGTATGTACCTTTAGCTTCTACACAATTTCCCACTTTCAAAAGGCTTGCATACTCTATTTTTCTATGCCTAATTTTTTATCTCTTAGTTTGACCAATGTTATTATGATGACTAAAACCTTTTATTTTGCCTAGAATGTTATAAACCTATTTATCTTCCATCTTTTCAAGTTATGGGCCTATACATGTTTTCTAATTAATTGAACACTTACATCGTAATTAGACACTTACATTGACTCAAGTGTCCTACCCTAACACAAGTGTATAATTCCATAAAGTCATCCAATTTTCAAATTGACTGTGTCTTAAAGGTTGGCCTAAGTGATTTAATGTGATATATTCTCCAAGGGAATTGGTATAAATATAAAATCAACCCTCATTCATTCCTCATCTAAATAGATCGAGAGAGACCAAGGAAACTTATCAAAAACACTCAATCAAGAACTCAAATGATAAATTCTTCCTTATTTTATTATATTTACATATCAATCATAGGGACAACACATATATAGGTTTGAATTACTAAAGGAGAACCCTAAGATCTATATTTACCAGGTTACAAGATAGGTTAATATTGTACTTTCTTATCACACATTGCATGATTCATAAAAAATTAAACACTTAGGGGATAAATACAATAGTATGAGACCCTATTAGGAGTAATAAATATGTATGTAACACTCATTGATAGAGGGGTTTTTTGACCAGCTTGACATTATGTGCTCACAAACCCATTTTTTCCATAGCCACTATGAAGATGACGAATTAGGGTTTTTCTATTTTAAAAGTAGAGATAGTCCATGATTAATATTTGAATGCATAAGAGAAAAGGTGACATATAACCCAAGATCATTTAAGTGGTCACATATATTTTCAAGAGGTATTTTATATTGGACAATGTATACACATGAATAAGATATGTTATACTATGCACTCGACTCTTTGAGGTCTGGATGAGGCAACAAACATAATGGTTGGGGATATGGATTTGGTTAGTTATTGAGTGGAATGAGATTAATAATGGGTAGTTGAAATGGTTTCTCATGATTGAACCAAAATAACTTCGTAGCATCTTGATGCTAGTTAAGAGCATCAAGCTAAGATGAAATAGAATTCCATGGTTCTTTAGTCTCTAAAATCACAAGAAGGTGAATCTCCTAGTTAATTTTATGATTAGGGAAATGGGTAATATCGGGTTGAATGACCCATGGGAAAATGTTTACTCTTTCAAGTTGATTATGCCCAATTAATTTCATCCATAACATGTGAATGAAATAAGATGAGTCTAGACCTAAAGAAAAGAGGGATATATGAATGGGGAACTAGGCCTAAATTACATTATACTAACATCCTCTATTATGGGTAAGTATGATTATGGTTATATTGGTAATTATTTCTTGTTCATCCAAGGTAGCAAATGAATTAATAATAGGGTGAGGAATCGGTGTGGAACAAAAAACCTCAAGTCTTAATTAGGTGTTAATATAAAATTGTGTGGCAACTATGGGACAAAGTGCTCTAACCCTAGGGAATAAACCATGTCATAAAACACCAAGTTCCTTGGTAAGGGTCATCCAAAGGATACTAGGTTAAATCCAAGGTAAAATGTGTGAGATTATTTAAGTAATGGCTTGTTATGTGTGTTTGTTTTGATGTTTAAAGTAAGGCTTTGTATGGGGTGCTTTCATGGATGAGAAAATATTGGATAGGATGTGGATGATTTTAAATATTAGAATTTATTGGATGGAATGTGTATGATTTCACATTTTTTTAAGGCTTTAATGGAATGTGGATGATTGTGCATATGAGCAAGGCTTTTTGACATTGTTTTTATTGAGTTTTTATTATTTTTGGTTTTATAAAACAAAGTATTTATTATTGAGAATGAAATTATAAAATAAAGAAATAAAAAATATTAAAGTAAATGAAAACAAAACTTCTTTTTATGTTTTCTCAATATTTTACAATGAATACAAAAGAGAGAGGAAGAAACCTATAATATTATGTAAATTGCTGATTTTTCCTAGCTTGGTCTAGATGCAAACTAGGTGGTGTTGTTTTAGTAGTTTTTATTTTATTTATATGAGGTGGGACTAAATATGAAAGTTATGTCCTCTATGTGTGGAAACAATGCAAAATTAATCTAATCTAAGATAATAGTGTCACAACACTTTCTATCTACTTTCTTTGTCTAAAAAAAAAATTAATTGATTTGTTAAATGGAAACAAAGAATGAAAATTCTATTTTTTTTATAAAATATAAAAATAAAACTTTTAATCTATTAAAATAAAAAAAATAGAAATATACTAACTCTATTTGTATGCCTAAGGTTTTTTAAGTTCCTGTAGTTGGCTAGTTGATTGTTTGAAATGCAATAAACTTGTTTTGATCTTAAAAATAAAATATTTTGTTCGCTAGAAAATATACTAAAAATTCACTAAAATATTCATATGAATGGTTCATGAAATTTTTTCCTTATTGAAAGATAATAAATCTATTTCAATGCAAACACAATCAAAACTAACTAATGTTTTTTGTATCAAAGACAAATGAAAAGAAATAGAACTCTTTCCCTATCAAATTTGGTATTTTTATGATTAAATAAATTAATATAGTGTAATATTAACTATACTAATCTAATATAATAAATAAACAATATTTTAAATCAAAGATAACTCCAACCTAACAAAGGAATAGATTAACTGAAAGGCATGTAATATGTTGATGAAAGAACCTTAGTATGTTGGCTCTTTTTATCCTTGTGTTGGTTATTAGAAATATTTAACTAGATATGCAAAAAATCCAAAACAAATGGGTAAGGAGAGGAGACACAACCACAAATGGAGAGAAATTGAACTGAGGCTGGCTAATGCTTTGGCTTGCAAAGACTGAGTTGTTGGACCAATAACACTTCTTCACCTTTGGCAATGTAATATAAAAAATATATATATTGGTTGGATCTTCAAGTAATTTTAGTAGGATTTTGGTTGTAAGAGATTTAAAAAAGAAATATCAAATGGAATTTTTTAGATCTAAAATTAGACCAAAAATGGCCTTCTTGTAGAAATAGTTGGGAGCTTGCATGAAGGATTTAAATTAAGTCCAACTAGGAGTAAAATTTGAGAAGAGATAATAATGACTAAAAATATAAGATGGAATGAGTTGGGCTTTATTTTAGGCAAACACAAGGTGATAAAATAAATAAACGCTACGCTAAACATGCAAAATATGTCAAAACTAGAGGTATGGGAGATAATTTTGGAAGACATTTGAAATGTGATGGAACCACCCCTATGTTTAGAGGAAGTTATGAAACTATCATTCCACAGGATAGATATTTACTTAAAAATTAAGTAACCACCAAGGGATTTAAAATGAAACCACCCTTATATGACAAGATTGCTAGGATAGTTTACATAACTACCTTAACAAACTCATCATAGATAGGGCAATTTTATCACTAGAGGGGGTAGTTTCATCACCAATGGAGCATATTGAATATGAGACCAATGTAATATACAAATCCATTAAAAATGGGTTTTGAGGTTCCTTAGGGAGAGATGAGGAATAATAAGAGGGATGAGAGTTAGAGAGTTCCTTGTGGAGTAGAAAACAAGAGATAATTGCATCATAATCAAATTTATATCAGGAGTGTCATACCATGTAAATTTTGGGTGCATAAATATTTAACCTTATATAAGACACCTTTTCATGAGTTGGAAAGGTTTATTATAGAGTAAATTCATACAAACAAAAAAATAAGAGGTTAGGAATACTTATCTGACTTACATGGATGGTGAAGCAGCTAGGAAACTGCATAACCTACAAGCAGAAAACAATAATCAAGTGAAATTAACAAGGAAGTATAAAATAAGGTATAAAATAATAATATAGATATGAATATGTATCATCTATGTTGGGAATATTATACTACCTAAATCATCCAATTATGGATCTAAGTCTAATGTCGAGTCATCACATACTTGTAAAACTAAATAAGTGAGTTATAAAATATTAAAAATGAATTAAATTGTTAGATTTATAGTGTAAATAATAAGATATAGAATCAATATGATTTGACAACATAAAATATATGTAAAATGTAAAAACATGCCAAAACTAGAAATTTTTTGAACTAGAATGGCCAGTTTAGGGGCTTAATATATTTAAAAACTTGTCAAAAATAATTCATTTATGCCATTTGCTTCTAAGAGATTTTGATTTTTTAATTGATTATGACTATTTTGAGTGAGAATATAGTCAATGAGATGAGGGTGAAAAGAGTATAGTGAATTTACCAATGAGAGATGTCGAGCAAGATCAGGTAGGTTTTTTTTACTTTTACATCTTGGCCACAAATTTGAAATTTTATTCAAAACTTAGCTAAAATCTAGTGAAATTTAAATTTTTTAGTGTTGAAATGACAATTGGGAGAATTATATTAGGAATATGCCAAAAAAATTGATTTTAGGTGAATTTTGTGGGTTTTAAGTGGGGTTTAGGAGGGAATGTTACTGATAGATAGAATAATGGCTCGGGTAATAGAATCATTGCCCTTTATAGAGTGGCAATTATGTAACCAATGTGGTGGTAGCATAACCACCACAATGTGTTCACATTTCCATCCTATTAAAGCTATTATAGAACCTTATATGGAAGTAATGTAACCATTGTAGGGTAGTTCTATCATCACCATAGGGTTGTTTCATAACACCACCTACAAATGAGGTTAGTTTTGTACATTGTACTTGGGAAGATAATTTGATTTACTTTAAGAGTAGAATTGGTTCTTGGGATAAATTAGGGTGCATTTTTATATTTTAGGGTTATTATATATGATGGAATAAATCCAAGGCATAGGAGTGGCTCCCTTGATTCCTATCACTTTTAACAGGTAATGAGTTGGTCATTCTTGATTGATGGGGATATTGAGGATAAAATGGGCAGGGATCATCCCCACTTCTAGTTGGATACTATGTGACATTTTGACCTATTAGTACCCTAATCATAACATGGTTTTTTTTCACTTAGGCCCTTGAGAGTGGATGATCATTATCATCAACATATACTAGATTACAAGCCTTCTAAAAATAGGTCAATTAGTTTTTATATAGGTTGTTGGCAATGATCATAGATTTTGGAGATAGACTATGTATTTTAGAGATGTCAATGAAACTAGTGTGGGTGTTAAGTGTGGTGTGAAAATTTCTTAGGTTAAGGGATTAGCTATATAAAATCTAATAAAATTAATCATTGGTATCTTTTCCTTATGACTAGTGGAGGGCAAGGGTACAAATAGATTGTTGTATAGTTGGTCACTAATCATGTGACCTATTCAGGATAAAAGGGCATGACACTCCTAGATCCAAGAGATATTATCTAAAACATAAATATATGTTTATCAAGTGTATTATATATAATTCCTATCTATCAACCACCTAACCATTATCATGGGTTGGGTTTATGAGAGGATGATCCCCTATTAGAGGGGAGTGTTAGTTGGGGTACCAAGAGATATCAAGGCCACCAGATGGATAGATGTAGCACCCTTCCATTATTTATGTTAAGATATGGGGTATTTGATTATAGAAAATATAACTACATTTCCCTACTAGGACATGGTTGGGTAATGGGTGAATGAGTGAGATTATATTGTGGTAGTTATTATGGCCACCCAGGTTCAGGATAAGCTATTATAGGTTGATATAAACCCTATGGATAGGGTGACCCACCATTTTGGTATACCTTAAAAATTTAATATTCATATTATCATAATTTTATATAGGGTTTTTGAGAGGTGAGAGCCATGATTTTGGGGTGGTTAGCATGGCATCCTCTTGTGAGAGGGGTTCCCATTACCCAACTAGTTCCATAGGTATCAACACTTGTAGCTCCCAAGTAGGATGTTAGAGAAGGAGGGCAGATAGGAAGTAGTATATGGGCCCTCCAACACCACAAAAAATATTTTAGGACCCCACTCATGAGTATATTGCATAACATCAATATTAATTGAGATATAGGGATGGTAAGGTCCTAGTATATGTTGAACTAGAGGAGGATTTAGATGTCAATCAAGAGGAGGTTGTGGATTATGACTCTAGCCTTGAATGGAAAATGGGGGATCTGGGTATAATTTTTATTTTCATGTTTTAAATTAAAACTCATATTTCACTTTATATCTCTTTTATATAGTTAGTTTTACTATTTAAAAGTATGACATCGACTAGATTTGACATTAATTTTTCCTTTTTTTATTACAGTTACCTCAAGATGGTGGAGGGGTATGATCAAGGATGGTTTTATCAATACATTTTAGTTGATAATTATCCTAATTAGGGGTTATCTCTTGGTAGATGTCAATATTCCTATAGGGGTTGGCCAGAAAATAGGCATCTCTTCCATACCACACCATGATTTTGTGAGGTTGAAAAAGTTGAGGGCAAAGAATACAACCCTATTGGCTAGGATGAGGAGATCCTAAGCCCTAGTGGACATGATGATAGGTAAAGGGGGAGAAGGACAAGCCTCCAAACACATGATAGGGAGGACAATATTAGATGGACTCAAGTAGGATTCAACATCCTAGCTTTTGACCTACATATAGTGGGATAACTTTAAACAGAGGCATTAGTAGGAGACATCATCAAATCCACAACTATAGACACTCTTCTACATTAGGACACTCTCATAGGATGAGGGTAGTATCTTTAGACTAATTTATAAATACATTTTAATATACCATTGTATATGTTGATTCTTTTTTAGAGTCCTTGATGAATATTGGCCTACTATAAAGGTATTTTTGTATCAGATACATGCGTTGTATAAATTTTATAGTTATTATGATATATACATAGATGTTTTGGATTACCTCTTAGTGACTTATTTTTCATATTATTTAGTTTTAACTTTCATATTTTATTTTTTAGTTCATACACTTTATATGGCTTGGCATATGATGATATATATGTATATGCATCTCTTTATTTTTTGATATGTTACTATGGGAAATGCTTATGTATATGTGGAAATATAATTTATGAAAATGATGAAATTTTATGGATTAATATATATGACTATAGTTATTCTAAATATTATTTCTAGGTGATTACCTAGTGTCTTGTTTACACAACATATGGCTTTCAATTTTTAGCAAGGGATGAAAAGGAAAATAGGATAAGTGCAAGGTGATGGGAGATGAGAATCATAAATCATTTTTTTAAGGAAAAATAAATATGACCTAATCCTCATGAGAAATTATAAATAATACTTCTTCCTAGACTTATAAAACACTAACTTTGTCATCTTTATCTAGAGATAATTATCCTTGACAAAGCTGGTGAATGGGAAAGGCTACCCTCTTTAAACATAAACATGTAGGCATTTTTCTTGAATAATTTTATCTTTAGACACATTTTAGTATGATTTTTCTTTCATATTAAATTATAATTCTCTTTGTGACCCCCTACACCTAGCCTCATGCAATTGGGAAGACACATGAGATCACGACCAAAGGGTATATGTAGGCAAGGGACATACTCCCCCAATGTTAAACTCATTAAAGTAGTAAGATGTGAGAGATCAACACGAAAGTTTATCAAAAGGGAAATATATGTGAAACATGAATTGTTTACTTGTTTAAGCATTTTTATTATTATAATAGTGTCTAATTTTCTATTTACAAGGTATTTACCCCTAAATATTAACCCCATGAAACTAGTAATATGTAAGGGCTCATCACCAAGGACAAAGATAGGTAATTAAAATTACCTTATTTTTAGGCATGATAGTGTTATATTTTGAAGAGTAATCATAAGGGTAGACTCTATCATGGATTATACCTTTGACTAAACCATAGGCTTATATTTTTCTAAGTTTTGCAAGAAGACATGAGTAGGATAGGTGTACACTGATCATACGAACTAAGATAAAGACCAATGTAAAATGATAATTTTGAAAATTACCTATATAGGTTGATAGGATAATGTGAGAGTGGGATGATGTGGTATGTTACACTTTGAAAGTTTTTATAATGCATGAATTAACAACCAAATAATTATCAAACAATACATCTAAAATGTAGGTAAATATATAACCTATGAAAATGAAATGCAAGTGATAATAGTTTAGTATGTAAGTATTAGATATAAAAGTGTTTTATATGAAAATATTTAATGGACTCACCTAAATCCTTACCTTATAGAGTGTATAATTGATAGGATCCATTGTTAAACTCTTCTATAACTAGATAGGGGCCTAACCATTTAGGTATAAACTTCTAACCTTCCCATTTTTTATTTCTAATTTGACTATCAATAATAAGGTCAAGGTATCCTACATGTATTGGGTAATTATGATCATAATTATGGAATCATATTACCATCAGTGGGGCATGATTAACTATTTCTTCCTGACCATGACACTTGGCTGTGTGTAGATAAACATCTCTGGGAACTTAAACACTCACTCATCATGATTCCCTCCTATTTTAGGAAATATTATAATATGTTATTACATCCAACATAACAAATTTTAATACATGAATGATTTTTCATCTTATAATGCCAAGTTAAAGCACACATGTGATGGCTTATATAGATGTGTTTTAGGACTGATTACTTTAATGGGAAGAAGAGGGTGCTTACCTTAAAGAATGTTTGGATAATCATGGGGATAAATCCTAATCCTAATGGTGCCTATCATTAGGGTATGAACCCTCTACTCATGCATGGGCATGTACAAGGGAAGACAAAAGTCTTAGGAAAGTAATATAGGATCAATTGGTGACTTGAATTACTACCTACTTGTACATGATGAAGCATCAGATAATTATGATGGTAATGAAAGAATGAGTCAATGAAAACCCCATAATCATGTGATATTTATATCATATGTATATTAATAATGATGGTATATGAGAGGTTATTAATGGATAATGTGCTATCACCCCTGAATTGAGCTACTTCTTGGTCATTAGATATATGAAATACAATTTTGGTATTATCAAAAAGGGGTTAAATCATGAGGATGAGGAAACCATGAAATTAAAAAGTTGGATAATTTCCATAGGGGATGATTCTATATAATCAAAGTTAAAATATTTAGATATATTGTACATAATGGTCTTATAGAGCTAAAGGTGTTCAACCTTGGTTTAATAGATCTCAGACACTTTGTTCATGACTAGCTGTGAGTCTCCCTAGTTTTTAGGTTCTAAATTCCTAGCCAATTTGTAATTAGGATAAAAATAAATAAGGCTTCATATTCAACCCCATTATTACTACACTCAAATTCTAGTTTTAATCCAAAATGCATGACCCCTCATTTTGACTCAAAGTCTAGTTTTAATCTAACTAGCAACCATACTATGTTAATATCTATCTTACCTACTATCATGGTGTAAATCCTCCCCTCAAGAATTGGTATGGTCAAGGGATAAGGTATATTCTAGTTTATTTTTGGTGAATTAGATATTTGATAAGATAAATAATCATGTGCAAGTTAGAGTAGGACAACCATCATCTCTAGAGGGAGAAAACTCAATGGATCACTAAATTTATAAAATTATTACATCCCTATCATAAAGTGATCTGTAATAATAATCTTAAGTGGTTTATAAGTGACAAAGGTAGAACACAAATTGTGATTTATTTTGATATAGTTGAACATCGGTTGATAACATTGATAGTCACCAAGATGGTTATTTCAAAAAGGGATCTCTTTATTCTTAGCAACTTCTATCATGCAAAGGTATGATAAGATAGCTAACCACTCTTGGGGATGCTAGCCTTGAGGTCTAGATAAATCATAGGTACCCACCTTATGTGAGTTATATGAGAGGATAAGGGGAGTGTCTTTCTCTAAGAGGTTGATAATTTTGGTTATAGATGGTGGAGATTGTCAAGTCGGTGACTGGTTCTAGGTCATTGGTATTTTTAGTTGTTTTTATGTCAATTTATCCCACTTTATCCTTTAACAAGGCTCGGGGTATTTTTTTACCCTTATTTAGGATGACCACTTTGGAAATTTTGGATTCAATAACATTAACCAATTATGTTGGATTAGTGACCCCATTAGTAGAGAGATGGTATTTAATATGTAATCCATGTTGCTTATGCATGGTGTTTTTAATCTTTTAAAGGGTTTAGGATCTCATTAAGCCATGAAGACCTTTCTTATGTGATATAGTTGTATTTTATGGAACAAAGTTGAAGGGATGGACTTTATCCTATATATCCAATACCTTTCTAAATTCATATTGTAATTTTTTCTTTATCTATGATGTAGAATTCTCTTATCACTATATTGGGGCCCAAAGTGACTAGGAGGACCACGGTCCATATGTAAGTATATTTTAGGACATCATATCCTTGTAAGGAGTTATATGTCATGAAATAATTGGTTTCCCCATAACCTAATTTCTTAAAAAATCAAAAGGGGAAAATGTTGACAACTACTCCATCATTAACCATAGCTCTCTTCACATAGTTGTTGTAGATCCATACTTGTATAAATAAGGTTGGGTTTCCCCATCTTGCCATTTTTGAAATAGGTAAAAGGCTTCATAAATTGAAGAAGTGGCTAGTGTCCCATGATTTTTAACCTGGTGGAAATATGTCTAGATCAATGTGGCTAATCTAAACTTGTGGAGGAGGAGTGACACTGGATAAATTCCCTAGTCATAGGGTATTGATCAAAGTGAATCGGTGAATAAGAAATTTATTTTAAAATTATAGGAATGAAATGTGGGAAAATATTTTGGTTAGATTAGATATTAAATCATAGTTCCCTATATATTTTTCAATGGATTATATTTCCAAAACATTTTAGGGTGGAGGGCCATAGGCTGATACAGTGGCATGAGTGACGATGTTTTCCACCTCCCCAAATTTTAATTTTAAGACCCCTATCATTATAATTTTGCCTTGCACTCCCAATTGAGATCTACATCAATGTTCATAGTTTTAGAGGTGGAAGCTTTGGCATCATGATTGCATGTTTCCATGGGTTGATTATGTTGAATAGGGTGGTTTTATGGGGCACCCTATTTTTGAATTTGGGTAATGTGTGCCTAGTGATTGGGGAAGGGGTTATGATAGATTTTGATATTTTGATTTTGAGGGGTGACATGATCACTTGAAATACTTGGGATCTTGTGTTAGTATTCCTTTGAAACATGTCTACAAATGTTTTCTTCTAATTTTATGGGAGCATTTGCATTATTATTTTTTTTATTCCATGTAGATCCAAGTGTTGTGATCAATAACTTGGTGAAAAAGGTAATATACATTGGGATCATAGTCCCTATGTCTCATGTTTTGTCATTGTTTCCTAAACCCTTGTTGATTTTTATGTGTCAAATAAGTTTGGTTTTAAAACTTGGGGTATTATTCACTTGGTTGGTATTGATTTCAATTATGGTTTTGATGTCATGAATTGCATGGTGGTAATCAATTGAAGTCAACTATGTGAATGGTGAGAGGGGGATTTGGTTTTTATCCCCCATTTTGTTATTGACATTGGTATTGTTTATAGGCTAATATTTGTTATTTTTCATGGGGTTTATTTTATTACTCTGATTAGTGATGCCATTAGTATTGACATTCCTATTTTGATTTAGCATTTTTGGATCTTGGTTTTTAACATTTTTTAGACTTGCATTTTGAAACCCCCCATTATTTTGGTTTGTGGTGATAATATTCCCATTGGTCCTATAGGTCTGATGACCATTATCAATAGATACTTTCATAAGGTGATCTCAAGGGATTATTCATATGATCAATATGGGAACTTCTAAACATCTTCTTTAATATCATTTTTAAGGGAATGGAGGAAGAGATTGCACAATTCCTATTAATCCATATTAGGTGCATTGGTAGAGGAATATAAGACTTGTTACCATCTCATGATGAAATGGGAAATTGAATCATTATGTTCCTATTTGATGTGCAAGAATTCACATATGTCATTCTTAATGAATTCTTTCATATCAATATCCTTGACAAACTTGGGCATAAATTAGCAAAAATAATGTATAGACCCCTCAAGGAGGTGGTAATGCCAATCAAACACTATTCATTGTAGGGTTTTAGGGAATATTTTTATAACCACCCCATCCAAAGTGAAGATATCCTAATGGTTTTAGCATAGGATTTGATGTGCACATTGGGATCCCCTTCCCATTCAATCATGGTAAGGTTTGGTTGGGAACATGGGAGAAGAACCCCCCATACATTGGTTTTGAGAGATTCCTTGAGGTAATCAACATAACTCCCCATATATTTAAAGTTAATTGTTGTCATAATGAGACTAGAATGAAAAGGTGTGGTCATATAGGGGTTGACTTGGTAACCAATAGAATGAATAGAGGAAACATTATAAGGTAAGATGGATTAGGTTGAAAAATAGTTATCTGACTGAGTGGATTTTAAATACATGTGAAAATATGGGGGAATATTATGAGATGGAGGAGGTGTAGTGGATTTTTATGGTGGGATGTATACATTTTGTTATGGTGGAGTGTATGTGGTCTTTTGTGGTGAAGTGTATGTGGTTTTTTGTGGAGGGGTGTAGATGGTTTTTACATAAAACTATACTACATAGGTTTGGATATAGATCACTTTCATAGGTGTTGGGGGGGGGCATAACTCAAAGGTTTGAAAAATAATGGATTGTTGGCCCCCATGTCATTTTACAATGGTGGAGTGTAAGTTTATACATTTAATATGAAGAACATAAGTGTATATGTTTCCCATTATAGTTTGAATGGGTGTTTGATAAGATTTATGGGTTTTAGGGGTGTCAAGGTTGGGGACCCCATGAGTGAGGATATTACCAAGGGGTTGGTGAGAGACATAGTTTTATTGGGTCATATGTTCTTGTTGTGGTGGAAGAATATTGTTTTATTGTTTTGGTGGTGGGTGGGTAATTATCTAGATAGGTGAGGGATATAGATGAGCTAATGAATGGAAATTCAAGCCCATCCCCTAACCCAAAATTTTTTGGTTGTTTTGTAGGTCTTGAATGTGACCTACCAAGGTGTTGATGAGTTGGTTTGGGCCACTATTGGAATTAGGATTAGGGACATCCTAAGTAGGAGTAGTAGATATATGATATGGGGTAGTTATAAGAGTTTGTCTTGGGGTAGTATCCCCAGGGGTTGTGTTTATAATTTGCACTAGTGGGTCGGGTCCATCTTGAATTCTACTAGGAAGGTTCATGGTAGCTTATATATGGTTGACCTCATCCTCTAAGTGCCAAATCCTTCTTAGGTAATGAACATATTTATCTATGATTTTTTTATCTAGGATTTTCAATCTAATGATGGACTCATGGCCGTGTGAGGAGTGGTCATTCCCCCACTAAGGGTCATAGAATTAGATTCAAGGTGATTAATCATAGTTTTAGATACATCTCACATCTATTGAATGGAGACCCCACTCCTAGTTTGAGTGTTTAGATAAGAATAATCTTAGAATTAGTAGTATATATTATTATCAAAGGTTGGGTTGTTCCAACTCATCAATAGAGGATGACTAGAGTTTAAATAGCTCCTCTTATATCCTTATAGACTAATAGATCCACCTATGTCCTATCTAGACATATCTTAGGGGTAAATTATTACACACAAAATAAATGAATGAAGGGAATATGGAAAATAAATAAACTAATAGGAAGAAAGGGATACAAAAAATGAAGTATTTCATGTCAAGTTCACCTATTTATATGCACACTAATAACACACACTAATATATGCACTCAACTTTTTGAGGTCTAAACAAACCAATTGATGTAATGGATGGGGCTATGGATTTGGTTGGTTGTTGAGTGAAATGGGATTTAGAACAGGTTGTGGTAATGGGTTCTCATGATAAAACCAAAATAAATCAACAGTGTCTTGATGCTCATTAAAAGCATAAATTTTAGATAAAATAGAGATCCAAAGTCCTTTAGTATCTAAAACCAAAAGAAAGTGTTGGAGGTCTAGATTGCACCCTAACTAATTAGAGGAGTGTTTAGGTCCTCCTATTCAAATCTAGTATAACATGGGAATTACCCGAGGCTATGGGTTACCTAATATTGGGTCAGACCTATAGGATTTTTAAAGAGGCTAGCTCCTCTGATATGACAATATAGTTACTCTACTAAACCTATACTATTGGGATGAAAAGGGAGAGAAAATACATGAATGAAAACCTATTCTAAGTGTGGTGATACAACAAATGTTCAATGATCCATTCTTAGCTTAGGTGATTTTATGACTACTAATGGATCTAATTAGATTAATAATAACTGATCAGATTCTATGACAAGGTTGTAAACATGAGTATTTTGTATGAAGGCTAAAAAGAGACCTACAACTTGAAGGACAAAGAGAGATAGGTTTAACCAAAACACTATGAACTTATGACACTTCAAAGGAAATCTCATCAGCCAACACTTCACACAACATGAAAGAACCAATATATTTTAATCAAGGTACATGAAGGACATATAAATGATGAATAGGAAACATACACTCTATAAATCAAACTTTAATAAAGCACACTTAGCATTCAAACAAAATCTAAAATGTCTTATATTATCTCAAAAGAGTCTTACAAAGGGATTTTGGTAAAGCTTCACTATATCAAGCTGAGGGATACAAATCAAGAGTTCAAAGTTAGTATTTGTAGGAAGAAAGGAGGTAAGAGAGGAAAATTTGATGCTAAAGGTGTCATTAATGAGACCAATTATATTGAGGACAACCATCACTACCATCCTTCCCAATCTTTACCTTGTATTAATGTCACTATCTCCTTTTCTAGCATGATGGAGAATGTGAAGATCAAGACTAGTTGTAAGAATCAATCCCCATAGCCATATAAATCATTCTCAAGATACTTTGAATTAATGCCCTTCAATGTCTTACTCAATCATGCTTTGATGTTCTCCATGCTATCAGGGAGTCACTTCAGCTCTCTCCTTGATGTTCCTTCTGATATTTCTTATGTAATCACCATTTTGCCATTGCTTCTAAATTTTAAATATAGATCTATTACGGATGAAAACCAATCACCCTATTAGTTTTCATATAGTCATGATTACATTGAAGATTCATAGGCTATAAATTTTGATCATAAGATGTAAAACCTACATCTACAATATTTTGAGAGGTCTTTTAGAGATTTAATGGCATTAGATGACTTTACGGGATCCACTCTTGGTGACTTAGATCATGTTTGACCTTGAATTTACTTATTTTACCTACCTGGGGTCACAAAATACTTTATCCAATGTGTTTTCCTTCATAGCATCCTCTAGTTTGACCTTAATTAAATTTTATTTTCATTGAAGTCCTTTATCTTTAGACTTTTAATGCCAACCATTGATCTTGATCTAGGTTCCCCACATTTTGACTATTATCAGCACTTCATTCATCCCATAGGATATTATTGTCAGCCTTTTAACTTCTTGACCTCATGCACACCATTAATATTTGTCTATAAAAATAAATGTGATCCATAGATCTTACACCATCCTAATGCAATTGAGACACTTTTCACGTTCTCATTTATCTTTGACATTTGCTTATCTATTGACTCATTATTTATCTATTTTATATGATTACACACTCATCATTAATCTATCCATACCCACTGACCTTATTAGCCACTATGCACCATTAGATCTCTATTCAAGCACTCAAGATCATGCTACTTTCCATCCCCAAATTGGTCTTTGATTTGGGCCTTGGAGAATGTGATAATTTTTGGTCTTATGTGCTTCTTAAGGACCCTATTGACCTATTGAATACAAGTTTACCATTGATCTTCGATGTGAAATCTAACATGCACCATTGGATCTTTGGGGCCCGATGAATATATCAGTTACCACATTCCATAGATCTTCCACCTGAGTTCCCAATATCTTGACATCTCTTGGCTTCACTTTTAACTTGGGGAACATTTGAATTTAAATGGATATTTGTTGTATCTTAAGCTTGATGCTCATGCACACATCCTACTCTGTAAGTATAACTTTTATGTTTTATATCTTGAGATAAAAAGATCATAAAGACACAAAAATTTTAGAGGATCATTTAAACATTAATACATTCATGTCCATGTGATCCTTTAGTATTGAGAGGCTTCTTGAGAATACTAATAAAATGCACAAGTGCACTATATTTTTATGTTTTCATGACATGTTCATGATGGTCTAGCTCTTATACACTTTTTCTTGAACTATTGCTTGCTCTTTCAAAGCTCTGATGAGTCTCTAAGACCTATGTTGATTTGAACCATGATCCTAGTTGCATTGATCACCATGAGAACCTGCTTCCTTAAAATTAGACAAACTACACTTTAAGTTTACTTAAATCATTTCAAAATATGTGAAAGATACATGTGATATTTAGACCACTAATTCCATCCATAACTCTACTCATATATTCAAACCATTTATTGGCAAAATATTCTTATGTGGGCCAAATGCACCAACATTTTTGGTGAATCAGCTGGCTTGACTAGCCTATTAGTCATGAAACCTAGAAATTGATCGAGCTTGCTCATGATAATTATAAAAATTAAGAATTACTTAATAAATAATTATACATAACTCCTTGAAACACCTTGAAGCAATGAGACACACATAAACAATAATAAATTAATAAACCACACTAAACAACTGAAAAATAATAAACAGAGCAATGTGTAAGAGCACTTGGAGGTAAAGATAGACCTATCTACCTATGTAGAAAGATCACGAGACAAAACTAGTATCAAAATTTAAGATAAATACCATTGATAGTGATGTTAATTCTCTCTAAATTAAAACTATAAATCTCAAAGGCATTATTCTCTTTACAACCTATGATAACATAAGGCTCACTCCAAAGATTGTCAAACTTAGAGTTCTTTACTAGTTTTACATGATCCTCAACCCATGTGAGGACTATATCACCTTGTTGGAATGTATTTGAGGAAGTTATCTTATCAAATTACCTCTTAACTTGGTCTTAATTGGACCACATAATGTGTATAGTAGTGTCCCTTGTCTCCTCCAGTTGTCTTAGCTCATTTAACCTTATTTGTATATCATCATCTTCAAGGAGCTCAAGTTGATGTAAAAGCTCTAATGCAAGAAGTTAAATATACATAAGAAGTTTAGATTCTTTCCCATATACAATAAGTTATGGGTAATTTCTATTATCTTTCTTAGGTGTCACTCTATCTTCCCATAGGATAGTCCTCAATCTAGTATGCCACTCCTTCTGACTATCCTTCATAGTTCTCTTGATAATCCTCAATATGTTCTTATTTGTGGAATTTTATATTCCATTACCTTGTGGATAATATTTATAGGATTCCTTGAGATAAATTCCATGTGAAATATACCACTCACATACATTTTTTCTGCTGAAAGCCAATGTATTTGCAAAAATGATTGTAAAATTCACACCAAATATGGTCATGAGGTTATCATTAAAGTCCAAGATAGAATATTCATTAGCTTATTTGAGGGAGGTTACTTCAAACCACATTTTAAATTATTATATAGCTATAATGATCCATTTATGTTATTTACTTGAGGTTTGATGTATGAAAGGTTGTTCTACTTGTATTAGTTGCAAGGGAAGGGTAGTTAGTTTCTACTTCCCAACAAACATTACACATTTTAAGCATTTCCTTACCCAAAAGTGTGCATCTCTAAACATTGCGTGAAAAAATTACGTATATGTAATGATCTTAGAGGATGTGGTCTTGGTAGTAAAGTACCCACCATTGAGCCATCATAGAACTGCTCAAGCAACTTGTCTATTTGGAATGATTCTACACACCTCAAAAGCATGCCCCTATGTCTCTATTGAAAAGTAATCCATCTATCAGGACATAAGGTATAATTCATAACCTAAAGTGACTTCTCTTATATTTATCTATTCTCATAGGACATTTACCTAACTCAAGAAATATGATTATATCATGTGTCTAACTGAAGGGTGTGTTGTCTGTAGTTGCCTATTGGCTATCATAGTTTGCCAACACTTGATATTTATCTTGTTTTACCTCTATTATAATGTGTTCACATAACCATATTCCATTTAAAAGTTTTTTAACTCTAATTTCAAGGTTATATTCCATGCATTTTGTCACCCATCCAACTCTTTTCTCATTGAGGTCTCTATTGAGTATAAACTATTTAATATGTGGGTCTACCACCATGAGTATGATCTTACTATTAGATATCATATGCCTAAATTTCCTCAAACATATCACTAATAAAAGAAAATGTTTATATAAAAAAATATACCTCTACTCATACCCCTCTAAGGCCTAACTAAATAAATCAATAGGTTGTTTTAAGCCTTGTTTATTTTGTTGTATCAAAATGGTAGAGATTACATCTAATGTATAAAAGGTATACAAGTAGATTTCATTGTTAAAATTTGGATTGAGGAGTGTATGGATATGAGATATGTCCTACTTAATTTCCTCCAAACTCATATTACCTTTTTTGGTCCATGTAAACTCCTTGCATTTTATTAACATATGAGTAAGAGGCTTGACTAGCTCTGCAAACCCTAGGATAAGCCTTCTTATAAAATTATTCCTTTCTAAGAAACTCTATAGACACTTCTTATGCTTGGGTAAGGGTAAGGATAATATGGACTCAAATATTTTAGGATCTATGGAAAGATCATCCTTGGACACTACATGGCCTAATAACCTACCCTCATGAACACCAAATATACATTTTTAGGATTTAATGACAAAGCAAATTATCTACATCTTTCAAATACTAACCTCAAGTGATAAATGTGATCATTTGGGTCCTTTGAGAAAAAAATTATGTCAAATAGGTATATGATCACCATATCATTGATAAAACCTTCAAAGGAAACATCTATTTTCCTCTAGAAAGTTACTCCATCATTGGATAGTCTAAAGGGCATTTTAATGTATGCATAAGTTCCCCACTTTGTGGTGAAGGCATTCTTATTCCTATCTTCTTCTTTGACCATAATATTATTATAAATATAGTTTACATAAATAAATTAGAATCTTTAATAACCTACCACCTTTTGAATAATCTAATCCATTGAGGGTAGTGGGTAATGGTCTTTTAGGGACACTTTATTGAGGTCCTTAAAGTCAACACATAATATTATTTCCCATTCTTCTTTATCAGTGGAACAAGGTTTATCACCCATGAATAATGTTTAATGGGGAATATTATCTCAATCATCTTAAATATCTCCCTTCTCATCAACTCTTCCACTTTTGGGTTGACAAGCCTTTGTTTCTACTCGACCGACTTTGCATTACTTTCTAGTTCAATGGTATGTTGTGTAAGTTTAAGATCAAATCCATTCAAATCATTGTAATCCCATGAAAATAAATCAAATAACTCTTGGAATAAAGCAAAAAATGAATCTCTCTCTTATGATGTGTTAATCTTTCCTAACTTCAACAATTTATCATTGAAGTTCTTTATCCTTTCATAATGTTCCTCCTTGGTTGAGATACATACCTTGCATTTTCTTAATTTTTCATCATCATTGAAAATGATTTCCAATGTCAAAATCCCCTTAGGTATATTTTTATATCTGAGCTACAATATCTAATCATCATACTAATGTTGGCATTTGTTTTGATTCTTATGGTAGAATTAGACCTCATATATCAAAAAACATATAATTTGGTCATCATTATCAAACACCTACCAATTCATCTCATTATTAGGTAAAACTAGCCTACATATAACCTTGATCTTGTTTTGACTCTAGTTGCCTTTGACTCCTTATACAACCTCATACTAAGCTCCAATGGTTACAAGCCTATCTACATGTTGATTTTCATTTCTTGGTATGGATTGTATATTGAATTCTAAGAAGTCCTATATGAGATCCCACACACAATGTTTGTAATATTTCAAATGATGGTTATCGACTACACTTATGCCCCTCACTTATTACATATTAAGTTTAGTATCACCCTTGACTTAAATAATTTTGACACCTTTTTACCTCATGCAAACTATGTAAAATAGCCTCATATTTAATTATGTTGAATTATAACTAAAGTGAAATCTTACAGCTAAATAGTACCTATGATCTGAGGGTGAAACTAACATGGCTCCATCTCTACTACCATTATTTAACCTTGAGCCATCAAAGAATAAAGTGTAGAGATTATCTTCCTCTTGAGTGATGTTAGTTAGGCAAGGTATAACAACACCCTCCTCATGAATATAATACACCCCTAAGCCTATTTGTTCAATATTAGTATAGGGATCAAATCCATAATTGTCAGCTACCCATTAATCTAAGCACAGGTCTGAAATTCCTTCAAGATGGTTATGAGGCTCTTGTTCACTAGTATTTTCATCCTTATATAATATGGTATAGTTAAAATTTACAAGGTTATGCATATAGGTCTCTATATGAGACCTAGAGATAAGTTCTGACATAATAGTGACCCTAGTCTTATATCTGGTCCTATAAACCATGTATGACTGGTCAAAAGACAAATATCCCCTAATTTTTATAGTAAACTCCCTAAATAGGCATAGGGAAAAATATGGGGGTAGGTATATAACCATTACATCCTGAGTAAGGACACAATTTGAGCAAGATGCTAATGTGATCTTAAGATCTTTCAATATACCTACTATTTTAGTGGGGGAACAATCCAACTAGAGAACACCTTTCTCACTAGGTGCATACTTAAGCTCAAGCTTATCTACTATGGATTTAGGATAACTAAGGTTGAAGCACCTGATCTATTATACAATTATGTACTAAATTATCCCTAATGATGATTTAAAAATATAATGGAGGGGGTTTGGTAACCTTAGGTAGATGAACAATATTATGAACTTAACCATGGATAGGAGCTTGACTAGGAACTTTATTTTGACTAGGTTGACTATTATTTGTAAAAATAGTGTTCACCTTATCAGTTGTCTCATTCACATGAAAAGGCTCAGAGAGCTCTTATTGAAGGATCTCTTTCTATCCTAGGATAGATAGAGAATCATTCATAGATATAGTGACATTATACTTTTTCATATGATCCATGATATTGAAAGGAAGACTAGTACTTTTGAGCTACACCTTGTAAGTAGAATTATCACCTGACACTTAGGTGACATGTGGAACAAAATGAGACTTATGTTGTTACCCATGATGTTGATTGTTTATTAAGTTTTAGAAGATTTAATAGCTATATTTGAAGTGTTAGGATATTGACTAGCTTATGGAGGTGTTGAAGAGGCCTTAGGCTACCCTAAATGATCATCTAATATCCTCCTCTTATCCCTTATATTGGCTACAACTAGTTCATCTTCCCTTTGTGTAACTTGATCCATGTTTATTGCTACATGCTCCAACATATGTTCCCCCTCTTGAATTTTTATACACATGGTTTCAACTGGTGCCTTACCCATTCTCCCTTATTAAAT
This sequence comes from Torreya grandis, assembly GCA_037957365.1. Taxonomy (NCBI): domain Eukaryota; kingdom Viridiplantae; phylum Streptophyta; class Pinopsida; order Cupressales; family Taxaceae; genus Torreya; species Torreya grandis. Next base: position 150,656 of record JARHVA010001048.1, read on the forward strand.
TTGAACTTTTTATGGTGTCATGGTAGGCATGTTATCTTTATTCATTGGAGGGCCTTATGGTGGAGGAGGTATTATGTCATGGCCTTAAAATGAAGGAGCATGCTACCAACTAGGATCTTGATATATTTATCTACTTGTATTCATTACCACCTCATTGGAATACCCTCTTGATTGTCATTGACCTTCTTGTGCAAGGTTGTTTTGTGTGGGGACTAAGGCTCTTGATATACTTATAATTATGGGGTTGTAACTATTATAAGATATACCTTGAGTAATTTGGCTTTGAGATTGTTGATTTAATGGATAAGGGGGTATATTTTTGGATTAAGTAGGGTATTAGGCTTGGAAGGGACCTTGGTATGGCCTATATGAAGTCTATGTTTGTCTCTCTAAAGCCACTAGCTTGTTGTTTTATGCCTTTAACAATCTCTCAAACCTTATAAATTTGTCCACTTAACTACCATCAGGTTGGGCTTCATTTTCTAGAGTATCAAATGGAATAATGGTAGGTGGGGTTGGTTGAATCTCAAGACAAAGTCACATGAGGGGTCTTGGAATGATTTTCCCTACTTGTATCAAATAGTTTTTTTCCCTTATAGTTATCTCATAAGCCCCGAGCAAAGTTGTCCCACCATAGATTGGATCATGACTATAATGTCTAAATTTAGTGCTCTTAAATAGTAAATAAAATCATAATTGGGTGTGTGTTTTATGATGACAAGGATCTTATCCCATGTTTTTTGGAATCTATATCTAAAATTAACCATAAATTATTGGGATGCCCTCTTGATTGAGGTAAGTTGTTCAAAAAGTGACACATGGTCACTTCTATCCTTAAAATGTTTACATAGGAACTCACCAAACTCATCCGAAGTATTGATTGAGGCAAGATCTAGACCTCTATACCATTACAAGACTTTTCCTTTCAAGGATGTGGATAATAGTATCATGGCTATATTCTCTTTCACAATATTATGTTTTAAACAAAGGATTGTAATGTCAGCTATATGCTCTATAAGGGTGGTGTAATTTTCTCCTATAAAATATGGTGACTCTTCAAAGAGGAAGCAAGGATATCATCATGTTGTTAAAGGTTAAGAGGGATTCCACCATTTAAGGGTAAAAAATCATGCATTCTAGGCCTTGCCATTTACATAGTGGGGCTTGTACTACCTAAAATAATAGGATGAACTAAAGATGAATACTTATTTTGGGGATAAGGAATTATCCAATTTAATCTTGGTATTTTATATGAAATATAAGGTATTTCAATGAATTCAAAGGTAATACCTTTACTATCTAACCTTCTAATAACCTTTGTCATGAGAGGTGTTGTTCAGATGATGTTATGAACTCAGCAACCTGGAGAATGTTTAGCTTTTTTTTATGCTGGATGTCTCCCTCTATTTCAAATAATTATTCTCAAATCCAAAATTTGGTTATGCCAAAGAGAATGAGTCCCATTGGGAATGCGAGAACTATTAGAGGTCTAGATTACACCCTAGCTAAGTAGAGGAGTATTTAGGTCCTCTTGCTCAAATATAGTCTAATAAGGGAATCACCCTAGCTTGTGGGTTACTTAATCTTAGGTCATACCTCTAGGATTTTTAAAGAGGATATCTCATCTAATATGACAATATAGTTTCATTACCAAATCTATACTATTGGGATGAAAATGGAGATAAAAATACATGAATGAAAACCTATTCTAAGTGTGGTGATGCACCAAATGTTCAATGATCCACTCTTAGATTAGGCACTTTTATGACTACAAATGGATATAATTATGATAATAAATGATCATATTATATAATAAGGTTTCAAAAATGATATTTTTATAAAGGCTAAAAAGAGACTTACAACTTGAAGGACAAAGAGAGATAGGTTTAAGCAAAACACTATGAACTTATGACATTTTAAGGGAAACCTCATTAGCCAACACTTCACACAACTTGAAAGAAACAATAGACTAGAAGGAAGGTACATGAAGGACATATAGATGATGTATCAAAAACATACACTCTATAAACAAAACTTCAATAAATCACACTTAGAATTCAAATAGAATAAAAAATGTCCTATATTGCTTCAAAAGAGTGTTTCAAAGTGATTTTGGTAGAGCTTCACTATATCAAGTTAAGGGATACAAATCAAGAGTTAAAAGCTAGTATTTATAGGAAGAAAGGAGGTAAGAGAGGAAAATTTGGTGCTTAGGGGGTCATTATGAGCCCAAATCTATCAAGGACAACCATCACTACCATCCTTCCCAAGATTTCCCTTGTATTAATGTCACTCTATCCTTTTCTAGCATGATGGAGAATGTGAATATCAAAACTAGTTGTAGGAAGAAATCCACATAGACATATGAATCCTTCTCAAGCTACTCTACATTAATGCCCTTAATTATCTTCCTCCATCATGCTTTGATGTTCTCCATGATATCAAGCAGTCAATTGGGCTCTCTCCTTAACGTTGCTTTTGGAATTTCTTGTATAATCACCATTATTTCATTTCTTATAAATTTTTAATATAGATCTATTATGGATGAAAACCAATCACCCTATTAATTTTCATATAGTCATGATTACACTAAAGATTCATAGGCTAGGAATTTTTATCATAAGATGTAAAACCTACATCTAAATCTTTTGAGAGGTTTTGTAGAGATTTAATGGCATTGGATGGCTTTTTAGGATCCACTCTTGGTGACTTAGATCATGTTTTATCTTGAATTTACTTATTTTACCTACTTAGGGTGGTAAAATCCTTTATCTAGCATGTCTACCTTCAGAACATCCTCTAGTTTGATCTTAATCAAATTTTCTCTCCATTGAAGTCCTTTATCTTTAGACTTTTAATTTTGATCATTGATCTTGATCTAGGCTCCCCACATTTTTCCAATTGTCAACTCTTCATTCATCCCACAGGATCTTGTTGTCAGCCTTTTGACTTCTTAACCTCATGTGCAACATTGATCTTTATTTATATAAATAAATGTGATCCATAGATCTTATGCCCTCCTAATTAAGTTGAGACACTTTTCACTTTCTCATTTATCTTTGAGATTCACTAATTTATTGACTCATCACTCACTATTTATCTATTTTATATAATTACACACTCACCGTTAATCTGTCTAGACCCACTAACCTTATCAATCATTGTGTACCATTAGATCTATATTCACACACCTAAGATCATACCACTTGGCATCCCTAAAATTGTCTTTGATTTAGGCCTTGGAGAATGTGATAATTTTTGGTCTTGTGTGCTTCCTAAGGACACTATTGACCTTTTGAATCAATTTCACCATTGATTTTTGATGTGTGATCCAACATGCATCATTGGATCTTTAGAGCCCACTAACTCAATCAGTTACCACATGACATAGATATTCCACCTAAGCTCTTAATATATTTACATCTCGTAGCTTCATGTTTAACCTAGGGAACATTTGAATTTAAATAGATATTTTTTGTATCTTAAGCTTGATGTTCATGTGCATATCCCACTTTATAAGTCTAACTTTGATGCTTTATATCTTGAGATAACAAGCTCATCAAAACACAAAATTTATAGAGCATCATTTAAACATGAATAAATTCAGTTCATGTGATCCTTTGGGATTGAGAGGCTTCTTAAGAATACTAATAAAATGCACAAGTGAACTATATTTTTCATGTTTACATGACATGTTCATGATGGTCTAACTCTTATACACTTGTGCTTGAATTATTGCTTGCTCTTTAAAAGATTTTATGAGTCTTTGAGGCCTGTGTGGATTTGTAACATGATCCTAGTTACATTAATCACCATGAGAACTTGCTTCTTCAAAATTAGATAGAAATACACTTTAAGTTTACTTAAAGTATTTAAAAATCTTTATAAGATATGTTTGATAATTGGACTGATCATTCCATCCATAACTCTACTCATATATTAAAACCATTTCTAGGTAAAATATTCTTATGTGGTCTAAATTTAGCCAATAGTTTTGGTGACTCAGCTCGTTTGACCAGCTTGCTAGTCTTGAAACCTATAAATTGATCAAGATTTCTCATGATAATTATACAAATGAAGCATTACTTACAAAATAATTTTTCCTAACTCCTTAAAACAAACAAACAAACCACACTAAAAAACTAAAAAATAATAAATATAACAATGTGAGAGAGTACTTGGAGGTAAATATAGACACACACAAATAATAAAAAATAAATAAACCACACTAAAAAACTAAAAAACAATAAACATATCAATGTGAAAGAGCACTTGGAGGTAAAGATATAACTATCTATCTATGTATAAAGATCATGAGACAACACTAGTATCAAAATTTAAGAGACCTCCCACTGATAGGGATGGGAAGGATCTCTAAATTCAACATAGAAAGCTCAAAGGCATTTTTCTCTTTGAAACCTATGATAACATAAGGCCCACTCCAAAGACTATCAAACTTGGAGTGTTTTACTAGTTTTGCATAGTCCTCAGTCTATTTAAGTATTATATCACCTTATTGGAATGTCTTTGAGGAAGATCTCTTATCAAATTACCTATTACTTGGTGATAATTGGACCACATAATGTGCATAGTAGTATCCCTTGTATCCTCTAGTTGTTGTAGCTCATTTAACCTTATTATCATATCATCATCTTCTAAGAGCTCAAGTTGATGTACAAGCTCTAATGCAAGAAGTTCAAGAGATATAAGAATTTTGGCTTCTTTCCCATAGACAAGATGATATGGGGAGTGTCAAATATATTTATTAGGTGTCACTCTATCTTCCCATATGATATTCCTCAATTTAGTATGTCACTCCTAACTATCCTCCATAGTTCTCTCGATAATCCTCAACAAGTTCTTATTTGTGGAGTCTGCTAGTCCATTACCTTGTGGATAATAGTTAGAGGATTCCTTGAGATAAATTCCATGTGAAAGAGCCCACTCACATACCTTGTTATTTTTTAAGGCCAATTCATTATCAAAAATGATTGTATAAGTCACATCAAATTTGGTCATGAGGTTATCATTAAAGTCCAAGATAGAATCTTCATTAGCTTCCTTGAGGTAAGTTACTTCAAACCACCTTGTAAAGTAGTCTATAGCTATAATGATCCATTTATGTCCTTTACTTTGAGGTTTATGTATCATCCCTATGAAATCTAAGCCCCATTGCATGAAAGGTTGTTCTACTTGTATGGGTTGTAAGGGAAGGGCAGCTAGTTTCTACTTGCCAAAAAACATTACACATTTTGAGCATTTGCTTACCCAAAAGTGTGAATCTATAAACATTATGGGAAAAAATTACCTATATTTAATGATCTTAGAGGATGTGGTATTGGTATTAAAGTACCCACCAATTGGGCCATCATGGAATTTCTCAAGTAACTTGTCTATTTGAAATGATTCCACACACCTCAAAAGTATGCCCCTATGTCTATCTTGAGAAATAATCCATCTATCAAAGAATACATGAATTAAAACCTATTATAAGTGTGGTGATGCAATAAATTTTCAATAATTCACTCTCAACTTAGGCACTTTTATGACTCTTAATGGATCCAATTAGGATAATAACTGATCAGATTTTATGACAAGGTTGAAAACATGAGTATTTTATATGAAGGATGAAAAGAGACCTAAAAATTTAAGGACAAAGAGAGATAGGTTTAAGCAAAAAACTATGAACTTATAAAACTTTAAGGTAAGCCTCACTAACCAACACTTCACACAACCTAAATAACCAATAGATTTTAATCAAGGTACATGAAGGACACATAGATGATGAATATGAAACATACACTTGATAAATAAAACTTCAATAAAGCACACTTATCATTCAAAAATAATTTGAAATGCCTTATATTATTTCAAAATATTTTTAAAAATTGATTTTGGTAGAGCTTAAATATATCAAGAGGGATATAAATCAAGAGTTCAAAGCTAGTATTTATAAGAAGAAAGATTATAAGAGAGGAAAAGTTGGCACTAAAGGGGTAATTAATGAGCCCAATTTCACTTAGAAAAACCATCACTACCATTCCTCCCAATATTTACCTTTCATTAATTTCACTATCTCCATTTTTATCATGATGGAGAATGTGAAGATCAAGACTAGTTACAAGAAACAATCCCCACCACTGCATGAATCCTTCTCAAGTTCCTCTACATTAATGACCTTCACTTTCTTCCTCAATCATGCTTTGATGTTATCCACACTATCAAGAAATTGTTTGGGCTCACTTCTTGATGTTCCTTCTAAAATATATTAAGTATCCACCATTCTACCATTGCTTCTAAATTTTTAATATAGATATATTATGGATGAAAACCAATTACCCTATTGGTTTTCATAGAGTCATGATTGCACTAAAGATCCAAAATCTATGAATTTTGATCATAAGACATAAAACCTACCTCTAAAATATCTCAATAGGTTTTACAGAGCTTTAATGGTGTTAAATGGATTTCTTGGATCTACTCCTGGTGACTTAGATCATGTTTGATCTTACATTTCCTTATTTTACCTGCCTATGCTGGTGAAATCCTTTTTCCAATGTGTCTACATTCATGGAATCCTTTGGTTTACCCTTAGTCAAATTTGGTCTCAATTTAAGTCCTTTATCTTATGAATTTTAACATTAACCATTGATCATAATCTATTCTCTCCACATTTTGCCAATTGTTATCTCTTCATTCATCTTATAGGATCTTGTTATCAGCATTTTAACTTCTTGACCTCATGTACACCATCAATCTTTATCTGTATAAATAAATGGAAGCCATAGATCTTCTTCCATCCTAAAATGGTTGAGACACTTGTAAATTTCTCATTTGTCTTCAATATTCACTGACTTGTTGACTCATCACTCATCATTGATCTACTTTGTATGATTGCATGCTCATTATTGATCTACCTAGACCCACTGACCTTATTAGTCACTACACATAGTTAGATCTTTGTTCAATCACCCAAGATCATGATACTTAACATCCCTAAATTTTTATTTGATTTAAGCCTTTGATAATAATGATTATTATTCTTGTATGCTTCTTATGGATCATATTGACCTTTTAACTGTGAGCTCACCATTAATCTTTGATGTATGATCCAACATGTGCCATTAGATCTTCAGGGCCCACTGACTCTATCAATCACCACACACAATATATCTTCCAACCAATATCTTTAGATATTTACATCTATTAGATTTATGTTTAACCTGGGGAACATTTTAATTTAAATGGTTATTTGCCACAATTTAAGCTTAATGTTCACACACACATCCTGCTCTACAAGTCTTTGAATATTTATATCTTGAGATAATAAGATCATCAAGACACTAAATTTATATATCATGATTTAGGAATGAATAAATTCATTTCCAAGTGATCATTTGGGCTTGAGAGGCTTCCTAAGCACAATTATAAAATACACAAGTGAACTAGCTTGTTCATGTTTGCATGATGTGTTGGTGATGGTCTATCTCTTTTGAACTTGTGCTTGAACTATTGCTTTATCTTTAAAAAATATAATGAGTATCTGAGGCTTGTGTGGATTTTTTCCATGACCCTAGCTGTATTGATCACCATGAGAACCTACTTCTTCAAAATTTAACAAACTACACTTTAATTTTACTTAAAGTGTTTTAAAATCTTTGTAATCTACATGTGATATTTAGACCACACATTCCATCCAAAACTATGATCATCTATTAAAACCATTTATAGGAAAAAGATTATTATGTGGGCCAAATCTATCCAATAGAAGGTGAAGCTCTTGGTTAATGTTAAGACTAGGGAAATGGGGAAGATTAGGCTAAATGACCTATGGAAAAATGTCTACTCTTTTGGGTTGACTATACCTGGTTAATTGCATCCATAAAATGTGAATGATATAGGATGAGGATAGAAAATATGGGAATAAGGATATATGAATGGGAAACTAGACTTGAATGATGTTATATTGATGCCTTCTATTTTATAGGTAAGGATGATGACGAATGGATTAGGAATTATTTTTTGTTCATCTGAGGCAATTAAAGAGTCAATAATAAGGTGAAGAATCAGGTGAAATTAAAAACCTCACATCTTAGTTCGGTGTTAATATTAGATTATGTGGAAAATGTGGGACCAAATGATTTAACCCTAGGAAATAAGTCATGTTGAATAAGACTAGGTGTTTTAGGAAGGGCCATCTAAATGAGACTAGGATAATTCCAAGATAAAGCATATGAGCTTGTTCATGTAATGGATTATTATGTGTGCTTGTTGTGATGCTTGAAGCAAGGATTTGTATGGATTTATTGCATGGATGATCAAGGTTTAGATAGGACATTTATACTTGAACATGTTGTAAAGGATTAGATGAAATTTGGAATTTTGCATGTGTTGGAAAGGTTTAAATGTAATGTGGATGCTTACACATGTTATCAAGGCTTATTTTCACTATTTTTGTTGAGATTTTTTTTTGTGTTTTTTTATTTTATTAAGTAAATGATTGATTTTTGAGAATGAAATATTGAAATAAAATAAATAATAAAGCTAAAATTAAATAAAAACAAAAATTATTTTTGTCTTTTTCTAATATTTAACAATGCATGTAGAAGAGAGATGAAGTTCTTATACTATTATGCGAAGTGTTGATTTTTCCTAACTTCATCTAGATATAAAATAGGTGGTGTTGTTTTTGTAATTTTTTGCTTATATGATGTGGAACTAAATATTCAATTTATGTCCTCTAAGTGTGCAAGCAATGTAAAGTAAATATAATATAAAAAAAATAGTGTCACAATAGTTTGTATTTACTTTCCTTGTATACAAACAAGTTTTTCAATTGATTTGTTGAATGGGAACAAATAATGAAAATTATGATTTTTAGTTTATAAAAGATTAAAAAAACACTTTGAGTATATCAAATAAACAACAATCAAATACAAATTGACTCTATTTGTATGCAAATATTTTTCTCGTTTCTTGTAGTTGGCTAGTTAATTATTTAGAATGCAATAAACAAGTTTTGATCTTATAAATAAAATATTGTGTTAGATGGAAAATATATTGAGAATTCACTAAAATCTTCATATGAGTGGTTTATGAATTTTTTTAATAATTGAAAGATAGTAAATCTATTTGAATGCAAACACAATCAAAACTAACTATTTTTTGGTAACAAAGACAAATAAAAATAAATATATATATATTACCCTATCAAAATTGCTCTTTTTCTGAGTAAATAAATTAATATAGTGCCATAAAAATTATACTAATCTAATGTAAAAAAATAAACAATAATAGAAATCAAAGTGAACTCCAACCTAACCATGGCATAAATCAACTGGGATTCATGTAATATGTTGATGATAAAATCCTTAGTATGCTAGCTCCTTTTATCCTTGTATTGATTCTAGGAACTCTCTAATTGGAAGATGCAAAAGATTTTTAAAAATGGAGAAGGATAAGGGACATAACCATAAATTAAGATCAATTAAATTGAGGTTGGTTAATGCTTTATCTTATAAAGACTGAGTTGATAGACCAATAACACTTCTTCACCTATGATAATGTAGTTGACATAAAACTATAGAGGCTAGTTCTTTACACAAATGTAGTAGGACTGTGGTTCAACTAACACTTATTATATTTATCATCTTAGTATAATAAATTTAGTATGTGTTCTATCTCATTTTTGCAAAAAATTGGCTTCTTTTAGAGATATTTTTCCATCCTTATGCCCTATGCTATCTCTTCCCCCTTTAGCCATATATTACCTTAATTTATATTTTAAGGTTAGACATATCCAACTTGATCAATATAATGAGATGGTTTCAATACAAAATTAGAATTTAATCCCTCTTTACAACTCTTATGGAAATAATATTGAGCCTCTTCTTCCTAATCATAAGGAAGGTGATAGCTAACATCCCTCTAACTAGGTCCATGTTGTCACTCCTTCAAGGGAAATGTATATGGTATATGTATGCATGTTCAATCTGAGGTACATAGGATTTGTGCTTGTGAAACCTTAAAAGATGAAATAATCCTTATGAGAAATTAAAAATAAGAGTGGAAAAATAATTTCAATTCAAATATCATATTATTAGAAAAGTAGATTACATACCTACATAATCAAACACATGGTAGTGTCAATCATGTGTTTACATTCTCATCTACTAATGTTGTGTCAAAGAAGGTTTCACATCCAAATGAAAAGCTAAAACAATATATATATATATATATATATATATATATATATATATATATATATATATATATATAAATCATTCTAAAAGTGACCAAAAGGATACTAAGCATCCACGTGAAATTATAAGAGAAATTATTTGAGATAAAGTAGTCAAATTACATCCTCGACATCCTATCAAGTGATTTAAATACTATTGTGCATATAATAGAATGCATAGGCATTATACAGATTGTTATTTTGATTTAAAGAGCAAAATATAAAGTCACAAAGGTAGTGGTGATCATATCATTGATACATCAACCAAGAAAACAATTCACATTATGAGTATCCCTCTTAAACCAAAAATACCAAAACAATAAATATATTTACCAAAGAAAAATTCAAAGCAAAAAATATTGAAAATATCAAACTTGGAGTTATAAAATATTCAAAAAGAAAAATCAGATCAAGAAAAGGATACAAATTTTCCTCTCAATAGTGATACTTGGTTTTATAAATAATATGATTTTGGAAATCAATATTTTCAAAATACTGGTTATAATGGTCAAGGGTTGGGAAAACATTCCCAAGGAATAACTCATCCTATTTAAACATCTAATCATAATGGTCATCAAGGCTTAGGATATATTAGCAATACCAATCTAAATCATTCAAAGATTCATATCCCTTTTTTTAAATAAAAAGTGAAAGAACCTAGAAATTAAAATGAGGTACACAAATAAGAATGCCATAAAAAATAAGAAATACATCCAAAGGGTAATGTAAAATGTGTGATTTCATGAATAATTTAAAAATCACTCCTCAAATTATAAAATTATTAAACCTTGAATATATGGTAAGTAATGTCAATATATCATTGTTGACCCAACTTTTGAATTCAATATATGTACTTGGGAATTCTTTACATTTATTAGATATACCATGGAACATGTGAATAAATCTATTGTATCCAATTTATGTCTTGGATTTATCCAATGTAATGGCATACTTGGATTATAATAATGATCCATTTTATGAAATATTAGTCCATTTTTGACCAAATATAATTCCAAACTCAAAAAACCATGGTTACAAGAAACAAAGGAAAATATCTCTCAAACAAAGACAATAAGTACAAACTTATCAAAAGAGCATGATACACTTTCTGATTCTACTATGCACATATATGAAACATTTAACTTAGGAAATATTATTCATTTGAAACTCATTAATGATTATCATACTCCTCATGATATTATTTGGTACCTTATACAATCTCCAAGTATTCCAAATATATATAAAAATTACAAAAAAAATCAAAATCTAAAAATATTTGTAGCTTTCACGGGTTCTATTAGCTCCTTGGCATATATGTTATTGGTTCCATGTTGGTATATAACATATCATTTATCTATATATACACATGTTTCATGCATATTTTGAGTGTGATATAGGTATACACAAATACATGATCTATGAACTTTCAAATGATGGGCCTTCCCTATACTCATGTCATATGGACATTGGGGGCATCCACTTATTTGATCATGATACATCTAGGTTATATCATTTTATGGTCACTTTACATTATCATGTCTGATCTTATGTACTTACACATGCATTTTATCAATGATTTTTTCTTTCATAGTGTACATGATATGCTATGTACTTAACATTTTTTTATTAACACATATATCCAAGGACTAGTATGATATGTTTATGTTGGTTGATTGTATTTTTATTTATGCACTTCCTTGAGTTTATTACTTTTTTTGTTTTAGAATTTGAATACGACACATTTTTTTTAGCCCTCGTGCTTTTGTTTGACTCTTTGACATTTGAATATGTCATTCTTTGTTGTATGTTAACATTTAAAAATGTCATTCCTTACTTTCTAGACATTTGACTAAGTCATGTCCCTTTGATTATGTGTCATTTGAACATGCACCTTATTTGAAGTCTCCTTCGACCATTATTTTTTATTTTCTTTCGAAATCTCTTATGTGAGTTCATGATTGCTTGTTGATCTTGTATTGTGACTATATAGACATTGTTATGATCTACATCATGCATAAGAGGACTTGATGTGATCACATTATTCATGATTTAATTATATATGTGCCTAGACATGTTCCTTATATAATGTGCATGATACATTAATATATTATACATTTATATTGTCTTTTTTAGGTATTATGACTACTAGTTTCTACACCCTCTCACCTCAAAATGGGGTGCCTATCAATGGGGGCTTGTTTTGGGAACATGTTCACACATTTTTCATAGTGCACCAGATTATGATATATAGTGGGAACATGTTATAACATATATACTTGTTATTATATTCTTATATATAGTGTGGACATGTTTTGGAAACTTGTTTTCCACATATACACTAGTTCACCATATATAGATATATGATGGGGGAATGTTTTAGAAAAATGTTCTCCACACATACACCAATTTTCACATTCAAATATACAATAAGAGAATGTTTTGGAAACATTTTCTCCGCATATACACTAGTTTTCATATTTATATATACATTGGGGACATGTTTTGGAAACATTTTATCTGCACTTAACACAGTTTCAAATTGGCAAAATTAGATAGTTATATGATTCAAATACACATTTATGGTAGAATTATATACATTGGTACCATTATTATACAAATTTTAAACATAATAAATATCTAAGGTGTACAGGCTATGAAATGTGTACCTTAAATTGCAAAACCAAATCAATTTTAGATTTCAAACACTTATATGGATTATCATCACCCACTAGGTTGGATGTTATTAGATTATATTTAGCTAATCCAATAAATTAGTTGGTTCTCTTTTAATATGGTTGAGGTGGTTAAATCACTAAATCATTCCAAGTTTATAGGTTATACTTGATTACATCATCCAACCTCATCAGATATTTAGTCTGCTTTGACTTGGTTTACTCACACTCACTAGGTTATAAGTATGAATGGGTTGCATAGTTGAGATAATATCAACTACCAGGTGGAAATTAATATTTTCTCCAAATTTGGGGCATCTATCCTCCAATATCTCTATATCTCTATAGATATATGAACTTTCCATATTTATATTTTTCCTAATCGCATCTCTAATGGTTCATAATGATACATCTTTCCAAATCAAATTGATAAAATGTAAGGTAGTTGTATCGATACATAGGTGTTCCCCCTAAAGCTTACTCTCTTTTAATTTCAATCATTTTAGTGATTTAAATTTCATATTATATGTACTGACTATATACTATAACATGATTTAGGTTATATGTTGGTCACTAGTAAAGCACTCAAATTAGACTCAAGCAAAGTCAAGGTGTGTTATAAACACCCAAGTATGCATTAATTTTCTTTTAAACTAATAATTTCATTAATAAATTAAAGGGGGGGAGTACCTATTTATAAATTATGTAGTATTTTATTCTTGTACACTTGGAAAATACATATCATGGATTTATATTTATCTTCTAGGCCTTTCCCACTAATAAAATCTCACATATAATATATTTATATGCCTAACTACTTATCTCTTAGTCTAAAAATGTTATTATGATGACACAAACCTTATATTATGCTTATAATTTTATAAACATATGTATTATTTATCTATACAAGTTCTATACTTATGCTTATTTCTTAGCTACCCAAACACTTGCATCCTAGTTAGACACATGTCAACACAAGTGTCCTACCCCAACACAAGTGTATAGTTCCCTAAAGTCATCTAGTTTGAAAATGAAACATATCATAAAAGTCAACCTAAGCTCTTTAATTTGATATATTATCTAAAGAAATTGATATATGTATGAGATCAACCCTCATTCATTCCTCACCTAGAAAATTCTTACCTACTCACAAGGTAATTTACCAAAAGCATTTAATCAAACACTCAAGTGAATAAAGCTTTCATATTTTATCCTATTTATATATCAGTCATAGGGACATCACATCTATAGGTATAAATTAATAATTTAACATTTTATGAGCCACATTTTCCATATTACAAGCTAGGTCACTCTATGTACTTTCTTATCACATGTTACATAATTCACGCACAATCCAACACATATGGGATAGCTACATAAGTCTAAGGCATTCTTTAGAGTATTATAAATGCAAGAAGGGATCAATAATATAGGGGTATTTAGGGAAACTTTATACCATGTATCCACTAACCCATTTTTTCACAACTACTACAAAGATGAATAACTAGGATTTTCTCATTTGACAAAGAATGACAATCCATGACCTAGATATGAATGTAATAGAGTGAATGTGACACAAAACCAAAAATCATCTATGTGGTCAAATCTAGTTTTTGCAAGTATTCTCTATTGGACACCTATGTCTAATCTAGACAAAAGTATCAATGCATCTATCTCATGTCAATTCAAGTGTCAAAATATAAAAAGGTATAATTTTTAGTATTAGGTGATTGATCTAGATCTAGATCCAGTCTACTTTATACATGTTCTAGATCTAGATTCATATTAACATCAAAACTATATAAGTATCTTGTTTTCATTATCATTATAATATATAGAAAGTTTCATTTTACATTGTTAACATATCTCATCATAATAAATTTGATATATGTTTATCTGAGTTTTGAAAATTAATTTTCTTTCTTTAGATATAATCTATCATCTTTGTGCCCTAGGTTATCTCTACCCTTTTAACACTGCATTAACCTAATCTATATTTTAGGTTCAAACACTATGTAATAAATTTTACATATCACACCACTCAACCTCTTTTTATTACCCATAGGTCAATATCTAGGTTGATTCCACCAACAAAACCCTGAAGTCAATATTGGTCCAAGTTGTTGGAGATTATAAATGAGATTGGCACTAATAGATCTATTTAACACTTTAGGTTTTCAATGTGACTATTAAAACACCCATAGGGGAAACTTCATACTCACTTTTGTTTGAATCTAAATCTATTTTACCCTTATAAGTAGATATACATAGCCATTTCATTTCCCTCTAGGGCCTCCTTGATCATGAATAGTACAAAGAGGTGTAATTAACTGAATTAAAAGCTTTAAATGAATGTCAAATTTCCACTATAAAATATCATATTAATTATACCAATTGTATGGGAAAAAAATACAACAAAAGTTTCCATGACTACCTAATTCATGTAGGATACATTATCCTTAGGCTCGATAGATGGATTTACAAAAGGAAAAAATAATGTTAAAAATTCACAATAAATTGGTTAGGACCCTACCTAGTGATTGAAAACTTAAATAGCAAATCTTATTAGTTATGCACTTTAGAGGGAAAGGAGTTTAGTTAATCTTTGAAATATTTTCACCTAAAAATTTTTTATATCTAGTATTTTAATATCACATTTCCCTCATTTGCATTACATTCTTATATTTTGTGTGTTTGTGTGCATATTAGATGTTCTATTTGGTGATTATTTGGTTTTTAATTCATATAATGTGAAAAATTTATAATGAAACATATCATATCATCACGTTCTCATAGTACACTCTTATCCCATAGAAAAAAAATCTCAAAATCATAATTTCATTGGTTTTTTCCTTAGTTATTACAAGCAAAAAATATATCTGCTTTTCCTACATCTTCTTGTATAACTTATAAAATGTCAGCCTATAACCTAGTCTAGAAGCTTTGACATGGAAAAGTTTCCCCTCACTATGCCTTCTAAATAAGAACATTAGCATGCTCAAAAATAGGTAAATTGTACCATCTATCTTGGTATTCAATGATGAGCCTTTCATCTTACTAGTTTCATGGGGCCAAGATTTGGGGATAAAGGCCTTATAAATAGAAAAGTAGAGACTCTTATGAAAATCAAAATCTTATGCCAAAAAAAAAATTATATTTCATACTTCTCACCCCTATTAGCCTTTGGTATTGATCCCTTATGTCTTACTAGTTACATGGGGTTATCATTACAAAGATGTACCCTTACTCTCCTACTTATAACCTTTGGTGATGAGCCCATGTGTCTTACTAAAAATATGAGACTAAGTATAGTGGGGCCCATATAAAAAAATAAAAATCTATATAACCACTATTAAATCCAAAATTATCTAAGTTAAAAATTATTCTAAAAGCTTTCCTATATACCTACGCTCAAAAGGGTAACTTTATCCCTTTGACTAATTTTATCAGGGCTAGTTATATCTGGATGAAACCAATAGAGTTAGTATTTTGTAAATTTATCAAAAATTACAACTTTATCCTTTTAATCATAAGGATGAGATCATCTTCATATTTTCTATGAAATTTTGATCTACAATTTTCATTTTTTATTATCTCACATTTACCCTACTATCCTTTTCATTCTTTGTTGTAAATTAATAGTCATACATTATTTTAAAAAAACATCTAGGTCATCACCTATGAAAAAATGTTAGCATATTTTACTTATCTATCATTTTACATCATATGCATACATTTTATTCCCATATATAAGTATATTAAATAGAATTATATCTATCATCACATTATTAGGAATCGATACTGCATAAACTATAA
This sequence comes from Torreya grandis, assembly GCA_037957365.1. NCBI lineage: Eukaryota > Viridiplantae > Streptophyta > Pinopsida > Cupressales > Taxaceae > Torreya > Torreya grandis. The sequence goes on from JARHVA010001048.1 coordinate 167,384, forward strand.
AGTAAAAGCATCGAACTTAGATTCCATAACACATAATGATAATTAGCTAAGAATTAAATTGAATGTATCTTTATATATCATAATAACTATCAAATTTGTACAAAAATAATGTCCAATACAAACACTTCTATGGATGGCCAATGTGTTTGAAGGCATCTCAAAAAGAATCAACATGTATAATGGTATAAAAAACATTTTTAATAAGCCTCACAAAATTATCCTCCTCCTATGAGAAGGTCATGATGTGTAAGAATGTCAAGGGATGTTAGGTCTATCACTTTGGTGGCATCTCCTTTTATCACCTCCCTCAGAGACTATCTCACTCAATCAAACCTAAAATCTAGTATAGTGGCCCCTATTAGTGCCTCCCTCTAAATCTATCCCCTATCTTATGGCAAGAGGTTCATCCTCCTCCTTAGCCTACCATCATATACACTCTGGATTCCACTCTCCTCACCTTGGTCAATAAAATATTATTCTATATCTTCAATATTTTCACCATCTTAGATGCATGGTATGATGTGGAAAATACATTTGCATGCAACCCAATCCCTATAGGGAGTCCAAGATCTATCAGGAGCTAGTTCCTAGTCATGCCAGTTATTAGTTAGAAAAGGTTGATGAAGGTATCCATAATCATACTACTCCACCTAATTGAGGTATCTACAATCAAAAAGTGTAAAATAAACATTAGATCTAGTTGATATAAATAACTTAAATAATAAAACCAGCTAAATAGTTAAGCTACAAAGTAAAATACAAACTATAAATGGAAATATTAAATCAATATTTTACCTATATCCCCCTCATGCTAATTAGGGTAAAAATAATAATCCATTGTCTCCTCATCAATTTCAAGTTCTTCCTCTAGCTCAATACACTATGGAGCCTTATAGTCTCCATCTCCTAAATGCTACTGTGGTGGTGGGTTGATATGTTGTTTCCATACTAAGCTATGTCTTCCTCCCCTAACTAACTATTAGGGAGGTATTTTTCCACTCTTTTTTGGATTGTTCAAGTGATGGGAACCCCATCACAAGTTGGTGCCATATCAGCCATATTAATATCCCATCTCTCACCTTATGTATTCCCCTATAAATAATCTTAGGTATAGGAAGGTTAACCATATAGGATATGCCAAACTAGTGTGGTACCCTATTTATAGGGTGAACCTCAATTTGTGAGAGACTATCTCAAACCTAAGTGGCCTAGATAGATGATGTAAGGTAAACCCCCTAATCATCCCATTACCTAACCATGTCCTAGTTAGGCAAGGGAATCATGCAAACTACTATCAAAGTTCCCACTTCTTATTATAAATCATATAATGGCACCACATCCATCCATATGGTGTCCCTAATTTCCCCAAGCCCTCCAATTGGTAATACCCTATGATAAGGTATGATGCACTCATATATCCAACCAATGAAAATTATCAATTGGATAATCAAGAAGGCTCCTAAATGAGCCACACTATATAAATCAATATAAGTTTAATCCAATTACTCTTGGATCTAGGATAATTAGGTTCCCTTATCTTTAATACATCACATAATCTAAACCAATTAAACATTAACCTATCAGTACTATTATACCCCACTAGTTGGGAGGAAAGTATACCAATAATGTCCATATTCATATTGGGGATCACTAATCCCTCAAATTGGGAAATCCTCACATTTTAATTCATACCCAAATCAAGTGCATCAACATATCCAACATGATACACCCAATTATGGGCCTCACGATTGTTCTTATTAGCTTGAATGGATACCAATTGACTAGTTGTAGGAAGGTCTATGATATGATAAAACTCAATAGGAATGATCATCCACTCTTTTTTAGCCTAGGGGAACATAAAAATGTTCTGATCAAGGTAATTATCTAGACTTCAATATAATCCCCACCTGTGCTACCCATAGGATTCCAGCTTGATCAAGGATAACTAACTCATCTTTTATTAAAAGTGCTAAGAATCAAAGAATCCACTCCTACTCCCAAGCTCTGATATAATTTATGTAAGGTCCCTAAATCAAATAAAAGACCCTAATTTGTCCCAAGGATTAATTCCATCCTTAAATAAACATCAAGTTTCTTTACCTGGTTATGATGAATAGAACCCCCCCCATTTATAGGTGACAGTTACACAACTACCTTAAGTAGTTACTTACTAAATCTAGGAAACAATGTTATGAAACCACCTCAGGTGATTATATAATTGATCTATGTGATTACATAACCTCCCTAGGTGGAAGTTTTGAAACTATTCAACTAAAAACAATAGATGTTTTGGTTTTTTCATGTTGGTTACATAACCACCAACTAGTACAGGCCATCAATTCAATTCCCAAGTGGAATTTATTTATATCATCCATGTGTCTTCAAAAACCCCATAAAAAACTCACAAAATCTATCAAAATACATTTTTTTACATTTTCCTAATCTACCATTCCCCATGAACATTTTAAAGCTATAAATTTTAAAATTAATTGGAATTCAAGTTTTGATAAAAAAATATAGAATTGAGGCAAAAGGAAAAAGGCCACAAAACCTACATGATCTTACCCTCCAATTCCTTCCATTAGTATATTCACCATCACATCATAATCCTCTTCCCTTTCACTACTTTCTTGTCTAAAATGATCACAGGTAATCCAAAGCTCAAGAAATCTTAAAAGTAATTGGCACAAATTAATAAGTTTTTGACAAGTTTTTGAATATATTAGCCCCCAAAATAACCATCTTAGTATAAAAACATTCCAATTTTAGTATATTTTTATATTATATGCATATTTTCATGTTTACAAATCATATTTTACAACTCATTTTTTAAAATTGATGTTTAAACAACTTTCTATCTTTTGTAGCACATTTTTATGGTTTTCTAAGTTCTTGACCACTTAGCACTAGATTTAATCCCTTGATGGGATGGTTTTGGTAGTATGATATTCCTTGCACATATGGTACATATTATTTTACATAATTTTATTATATAGTTTTTTTTCTTTCTCATCAAAATTAAACTTTATTTTTATCTTTTGATTTTAGGTTTCACAGAGTCTTGACTAGTTTTATTGTGCCACCAAAGTAAGTAAGGTAACTACTTATAACTTCATATTTCCCTTCCATATGAAAATGAGTGAGACTAAACCCTTTTAAATTCATGACAAGGTGTCCTCTTTATGGGGTAAGATGTATGCACCCAATTTTGCATAGTGCAATATTCTCAACATGATAGGTCCAATGATGATGCAGTGACCTCTTAATAATGCTCAAATGGGAACTATCTAACACCCCTTCCTATTTTGATTACTTATTTATACTATAATTACCTAAAGTACCATTTTTATTGGCCTTTTATTCTATCCTCATAATATTTTTAAAATTTTCTCATTAGTGATGAAACTACCCTGTTAGGTGATGAAATTGTCTTATAGAGTTACAAAACCACACCATGAGTGATGGGTTAGTGAGGGTGGTTGTGTAAACTACCATGACTAACCCATTATATAATGGTTATTTTATTTTAAATTTAGGGTGGTTTAATGATTTTATAGGGTGGTTTTATCCTTAAAATCAATGGTTACCTAACTACCCTTGTAAATAGGGGTGGTTCTATCATCATTGTCTTATCTTCTAATTTTAGCTTTTGCGACTCATTCCTTGACATTTTTTGCATGATAATTATCACTTTTATTTATTTTACCAACTTTATCTCAGTTCCATGCTAGCATAACTCAATCCCACTCTAAATTTTTTCTATTATTAAATTCTTCCTAATTCCAAATCCTAGTTAAACTTAATTCAACTCCTTCATGTAACCTCCATTATTATTCTATAAGTAACCTAATTTTTTCTTGATTTTAGATCAAATTTTTTAATTATAAATTAATAGTTTTTAATCATTTATATCCATATCCTAATATAATTTCTTTTTATATTTTATTTGTTTGCTTTCATGTTTGATTACATAGTTATAGACACGAAGAACCATTATTATTGTAACCAAGTCTTTACAAATAGTTTCCTCAACTAGACATAGTTATTATTTATTTGGAGTTGTGTGTCTCTTCTTATTATCCCATTTTTTATATTCATTTATTCATCATCATTATTATATATTTCTTCAAATCTTCATTTGGGTAAAGGAGCTAACACATTGAGGACCATAGTATAACTAATTTCTTGCTTTCATCTAGTCTACATCATGATCAAGTTGGAGGTTCTTAGTTTATATTTATTTATTTTATTAAATAGATTATATTAAATTATAATTCATTATTGTATTATATTAAATATTCATATTTTAAAAATCATGTTTTGATAGTAAAAATAATTCTTCTCTCTCATCCTTGCACAAAAATAGTAATTAGTTCTTTTATTTTATTACATTCATTCAATAGATTATTTCATGACATAATTTTTAATATAAACCCTAGTGGATTTTCATATAATATATCATACATTTTCAGCCATTACAATAATCATTTTTTAGTTTTGAAAAAGTTGTTTCCACTCTCAAACAAGCAACTAGTGAGTAATAAAACCCTATACAAACCTAGGTGAATAAGTGGTGCTATTATGATTTTAATTTTAATTATTTATATTAATGAACATTATTTTTAATTAATTTACCTATATAATTCATAATATAAATCATATGTTTCTATTTCAAATATATTTTTCATAGCTAGTGTGCAACACCTAAATAGGTTAAAAACTTGTTCTTGCCCTGTTTGGGTGAAAAAAACTCTACTAACCTCATAGTATTATTTTTTGGAGATTAAATATTTTATTAAATAAATTTAATTTTAATAAAACATAATTTTGATAGTAGACAAATTCACATATCAATCAAAAATTATAAAAATAACTTCATATAGCTTGCCTCTAGAAAAGTTAAAAATTAGAATTGGCATATAATAGATCTTTCTCTCTATCTATCTTAATTTGCATGTGTTGAAAAGTAGTTGAAAAATTAAAAAAGTAAGTGTACATTAATTTAATTTAATTTTAATTATTTACCTATAATTTTATTTATTTCATTTTAACAAACCATTATTTTCCATTTCAACCAAATATTCCTTCAAACAAAAATAATCCAAAAACATTTCCAAAGCCTTGCCCGACTATGCAACTTTATTAAATGAAAAATAACTTCTAAAAACATAATATATCATTATAAAAACTAAAATATTAAAAAAATATAATAAAATTACACATTTAATAATCCATGTTGGATGACGCTTCATGAAATACTCAGTCTTATTAGAGAAGGTCTTTTTCATAGGGTTAGGGAACCTAGTCCCATAGTTAATATATAGTATGATATAAACATTGAGTTTAAGAGATAGGTTTTTAATTCCACCCCAATCCCAAAAATTATTTTTTAATCTCTAAAAATCTTAGATAAATAATAATAAATTATTGATCCACCAATCATTATCCTCCCTAAAAAAAAGGTCAACAATATAACATGATTCGAGCCTAGATCCTCACCTCCACCCCCATTTTATTCTTATCCTTAGATCTAGACTCATCCTATATAATTAAAATTTATGGATAATAATTACATGGCATATCAAACCTAATATAGTTTAACTTATCCCATTATTCATTTAGTCTAACATCCCTCATTTCCCTAGTCCTATAATTGACTAGGAACTTTGCCTCATAATCTTAGAGAATGATGGATCATGGAGTTATTTTTTCACATAAATAGATGATATAAAATAGAAATGAGATTATATGAATATATATATATATATATATATATATATTAATCACAATAATTCATTTCCATTTTCCATTCCTAATCTAGTTCTACCAAATAACCAACCTAATCCATAGTTTCACCCATATTCCATCCATTATGTCGGTTGCCTCAGCCTAACCTCAGGGAATCGAGTACATAGTTTAGTGTGTTTTATTCATGTGTAAAAATAAACCTAAACTAGTCTTATAATATTAATATAACTTATTACTTCCAATATAAAATATAAATAAACATGGGAATATTAAAATAAAAATGGGTAAAATAACCATAGTAGGCATATTAGGGCCTGGGTTACCTAAAGTGGGAAATGGAAAGTTTAAAAAACCCTCTATACACACTAATTATAATTTTATGATATATTAAAACAAGGATTTATAAATTCATTAAATTTATTAATTATGAAATATCTAGGGTTAGAAATACTAATCTTGACTAAACCTATTGAGCCTCAATCATCCCCTTAGTCAATGGTGATTTATAAGAGATTATTATGGTTGTAAATATAAAAATGGTTGAATAAATATATAGGTTAAAATTAATCCTCATATCACATCCAATACTCCAAAATAAAATCTTTTCCATCTAAGGTAAAATATAAGCAATATTTTCTCCAAATATAGAGTTAAGAAGAATTATGAGCAATAATAGTGTGAAAATGAATGTTCCTCTTTATTGGATCAAAAAGGGACTTGTATTTATAGTTATATATGATCCTAACCCTTTTAAATTTTTTATATAAAAATATTAACTCACGTCTATTTAGTTTAAAAGTTACCATTTAACATCAAACTAGGTTGATCAGGGTTGAATTAGTTACCAAGTGTGCACCATGTTGAATTAGTTACCAAGTGTGCACTATAAATTTCATACTACATTAACATGGGATTACCTAGATTAAATTTTGTTGGAAGTGTATAATACTAAATTGACATAGGCTGATATAGTCATAAAATATAGTATTGGTTTATTTATGGGTTATTAAGAGAAATATTACTTAGGGGATCAAGTCTGGGGAAAGTATAGTGGATATAGACATGATAGATAAATAATAATGTCTCTTGTTAAGCACCATTAGTCTACCCACTCCTTTCCTAGTTCATCCTTTAAGGTTTGAAGTAATATAGATTGAAAATAAATTTGTTTTTATAATAGATAAAGTGTTAATAATGATAAAGTTTAAAAATATGATGTGTATACATATGCCCTACTTGAAGATCACCATGTGTCACAAAAGTGTAATATGGGATGGTACTATGAGAAATAAAATAGAACACACACTAAATTAGATAATAAATTACATTATAAAGTGTAAAATGAATGAAATTAAATAATTTTATAAATAACTAAAAGTACCATAAACATACCATGAGTTACCTTTATTGTTGAATCATCACATGCAGTATTTATACTCATGATTATGTAGGGCATAATATCAACTTCAAATAAACCCTAAGGATACAAGTCTATATGAAAAAATAATTAGTCTCAATAATGTCAAAGTAAATGGAAAATTTTATGGGTTGGGGGCCTAGCTCGATTGGCTAAGTACTTCCGTTGCGGCTCTACTAGTCATGGGTTCTAGTCTCCCCCCTGCCCCATGGTACTGGAGGGCGTGTCCTCCATCTCCTTCGGTCACATAAAAAAGTTTACCAGGTGGCTTGTAGGTTATAGGGGGACCATGATGTACCAGTTCAGTGATGTTGCAGTACCGATTCCTTCAGGTAAATAAAAAAAATGGAAAATTTTATAAAACTAATTCATGTACTTGGAAAAATTGGTAAGATAGGATGACAAAGGCTATGTTATAGTCAAAAGACCAAGATAAATGATAGAAGAAAAGAGAATATCTAGTAACTAAAAATACAAGTCTACTAATGACTAAAAACTTAGACATGTATCAAAATTAAGAAAAGTAACAATCTAGATAAAACCAAGGAATCATGAAAATAATAATGTATTCAACATCAATGTAAGGTAAGTAACAATACATAAACAAAAATGTAAAAAATAGAAATGTAAACAACATCGATGAAAGAGAAGTTAAAAGTCATAATTAATCAAAAATGGAAAAACATAAGATAATTATAAACATGATGAAATTTCCCACAAAAAGGTGAATTTAAAACTCAAGGTCCCAAACAAAACAAATGGATATTCAATAAATATAAGGTAATAAATAAGAAATCATCTTGAAACAACTCAAAGATGCAACTTCTATTCTAATGATAAATAAACTAAAAATTTCATATTTTGAATATGTCAATCTAAAAAATGGATAATGTGGAATATATAATTTGGAAAATATATAGAAACAAACCTACCTATCAAGGGGGAAATGAAATGGGTGCTAGGGAAAATAGGGTGGTTCCAAGTGAAAACATAGTCTTTACCAGAAACAAGACAGTCGTATCAAGTTGGTAAGACTAAGAAAAGTTTTACATCAATTTCATTTTAATAACTCAACAAAACCATCAAAATGTGTGATAAATAGTGAATAATAAGTATCATCACATGAATTTTGTTATGCATAAAAATTAAAATAGACCTACCTTCACACAATGTGTTCTCCATTCCTAAAGACCCATTATAAAGACATTGATCTACTACAAAGATTTGGGAATTACATGAGAATTTAGGTGGAATTATGAATACATATGATAATTTAATATCATATCCCATTATACTAGCCTATTGCACCCCAATGGATATTGACTCTATCATAAGTCCAATTATGGAGTTTGAACTTTAATGAGGATAGGAGATGTGCCAAATAAAGATCATGTCTTTTGTTGTGATCAAAGTTTAAGATATTTTTTGTCTTGTAATCATTGTATTTTTTGTATGATATATCTTGTAACTCTTTTTTATTTTGTGATTCTTCCTCCATACAAATTCAAAAAACCAATCATGGGTGTTAAAAATGACTATCACAAGAGAGTTTGCACTTGGTGCCTAGAGAAGAGAATGTAAATACCATGATGTCTATGATTCCTAGACTTACATGTTAGAATAAAGTATAATCTTGAATCTAACCTTGTTAGGGAAGATTATGAAAATGAGCCCAATTCATAGATTTTTTTAATGAAAATGGTACAGTGATGGGTAGGCATGAATGAGAAATGGTGTATGTGAATGAAAAAATAAGAATAGACTATTATATTATTATGAAAAAATAATATTAAAAACTTAAAATTATATGTAAACATGACTCTCGGTCATTTCCTTATCTCTAACATAAGATACATGGCTAATATTGAGGGAAAAATCAATTTATTATAATTTGTGAGGAAGACCTAGTCCTATCCAAGGTCTTATAATGTAATTCATAAATTGAGAAACCAAGATGTGTAAATTATACCAAAAAGGTACATAAAGTGATAGTAAAAGAACCAACAACTTTGATAAGACTGAAAAACCAAATGGTGTTAAAAATGACAAAAATATCAAAGGAGGAAAACCAAGAATTGAGGATAATATGTAAAGATAGAAACTCAAGATTGTGAAAATAAATGAATATGATCTTATGCTACATAATATAAATTCTAAGTAAGACCTGAAATAAATTTTAGCTTTGAAGTATATATAGGACTAAGTACCAACCTAAAATTAAAGTGTACTCGAAGAACAATATAGAAATAAAATGTAATCAATAAAAATATTTATTCAAAAACTGAGCATTGGTTGGTTATTTGAAGATGCATTTTTTAGTTTGTAATCTATAATTACTATGTATAAGAATGTCTTTAACTAAGTAAAGAACCCACCAATTTTAGGTGTACTCATCTTTTTTATTATGGGTGGAAATTAACTTAAGCACTAAGTCTCCAACATTGAAAGTTTAGACTTTAACCTTTTTTTTATTTTGATTAGTGATGTAATCTTTGTATTGGTGGTTATGTTATAATGAACTCATACACCACTCGTTAAGGAATTCTAAGGAATGAATATGCGCTTCACAAATTTCTTCATCAAGAATGATGTCATGAATATAAATACATAAGTAAGGTAACTCAACTTTTAGTGGTAAGACAACTTCAAAACCATATACTAATGAGAAGGGAGTTTCCCCAGTGGAAGTACAAATGTTAGTATAATAAGCCCAAAGTGTAGGATAAAGCTTAAGGTGGTAGTTAGAGTGAGAATCTATAATAGTCTTTTGAAATTTTTTGTTAAGGATTTTGTTAGTGGCTTCATCTTAACCATTACATTATGGTGATATGACATGTAAAATTTATGTGTGATTTTGAATTTGGCATATAGTGGTTTCATGCATTTTTTTTAAGCTCCCATCATTATAAGAAATATAAAATGACATATTATTTGATTAAATAATGAATTTTTAAATATGATTTTAGTAGCATTAGAAATAGGCATAACTTTAACCCACCTGTTAAGACATTGGGTGGTAGTAATGATGAAGACATGGCCATCTTATGATCTAGGTAATTTACCAATGTGATGCAATCCCCACATATAAAATGGCCTATGAGACTCTAATTTTTGTAGTTTAGCCAGAGGAGAATGAATGATATCATCAAGAAGTTGGAAAGGATTACATGTTTTAGTGAATGTAATTTCATATTTTCTAAGAGTAGGCCAAAATTATCCCATGTGTAGTAATTTATAAGTTGTAGTGTGTCTACTACAATGACCACTACAAATGCCCCTATGTGCCTACTCAAGAAGGGAAGGAGATTTATCATGAGTAACACAATAGATTAAGGTACCTTAGACATTGTGATAATAAAGAATATCATATTTAAGAATGTATTTTCATGTTTCTTGGTGAATTCAACTTTTTCACATGAATCGGCCTTTAGAGGATAATTATGATGCTCAATGAATTGTATGATGTTTTTTTATGATGAGATTTATCAAGTAATGACAACCTAATGTGGAAAATAAGATAACCATTTTTGTATTTCAAACTAGATGGTGACTTCCTCATGTAAATGAGAAATTATGAACCATGGAATGTTTGATGAGGGTGAAAGAGATGAGATGATGAAGTAAGAGTATCAATGATCACATTTTTTTCTCATAAGATTGATTCAATAATAAACAATGTGAATTATTTGGCAAGAGTGGTATCAAGTTGATGATATTTGAGGAAATTTTCCCTTCTGCATTGGTAATCACCACTGATATGATGGCATATGAGTTGTGAATCTCTTAGGGCATGTAAATATGGGATGTCTAAATTGATGGCCACTTTCATCCCTAAGATTAGAGTTTCATATTCAACCATACTATTAATGACTTCAAAGTTTAATAAAAAGGATAGAGGTATGATTTTACCATGGGGGTTGACTAAGACACAACCTGCCCTTGCTCATTGAAGTGACACAATCAAAATGAAGTGTCCAAGTTTGTACATGTGAGTCAATTATAACTTTAGGCAGTTCTTTGATGATGATTTTGGATTTAATTTTGTAAATATCTAGGTATTTTAGGGTTTATGACTCAATATCAACCATAAAAATGATAGTGTTCTTTAAGTGAACTATATTTATTGAAACCTTTAATATTAAGGATTTTTTTGTCAAGAATAATATACTAAAGGTGATTAGTAGCTAGTGTAGGTGTGGAAACAAGTTTATCAATGATCACTTAGACCTTAATTGATTTTTATGTGAGAATTATTAAGTTAAATTCCATTAAGAGAAACATCTATTTTCCAATTCTATCTCCAAGTAGGAAAGCTTTGGAAAAGAAATGGTGAAGTGGATCAAAATGTATAATAACATAAGAAGTTTGATAAAACATGTAATATCAAAGTTTTTTAGAGGTTAAATAGATAACAAGGCAATCACATTAAAATTTTGTGTTATGTGTTTCATAATATATTAAATCCCAACTTATGTAATATGGGGCACGTTCTCTACATGTTTCATCTTGTTTTAGATTAGAGGTAAAAGCAGGTTTTGAAGGGGCCCCGAAACCCTTTTACAGAGAGAAAAAAAAGAACAACAAAGCCCACAGGCAACGCCTAAAAAACACTATAGAGAAGTAGCAAAAACATGTTTTGAATGGTCCTGAAACCATAAGAGATACATCCAGTCAAAACCTAGAAACAGAAGTCTGGAGGTACAACAAACAAAAGCTAACAAAAGAAGAACAAAGATCTATACCAGTTTCTTTACCAACAAGAAGGACCAGATTATTCATCCAGTTCTAGTATCAAGTTCATGGCTTCATTTTCTTTCAAAGCAGTTTCCTGGGTGGTAATCTCTAGCAAAGCTCCTTTTTGTGTATCTTTCTTTTTGGAAATTTGCCTTGTCCTTTTGCTAGGACCCTCTAGTGCTTTGGTCTCCTCATTGGCTCGTTTACCTATATTGATAGCAGCTGCACAAATGTTGGACGTTACTTCCTCCATTTTCTTTCTGTTATCCTTTATTAACTCCCGGAGATTGTTTTCGTAAGCTTTGAGCTTCATAGGGATCTCGCTTAACTAATTTTCCATGTTGTTTACTTTGTTCCAAGCAACTTTCAGAGAATCTTCCAAAGTTTCCACTTTTTTCTTGAGATCAATGATCTCCCTACACAACCAGGAATCTAATTGGGAAGAAGACTCAGCTTTACTATTAACCCAAGTCATAGGAGTGTGTATTTCATCTTTCTGATTCTTCCCTCTCCAATCTTCAGACTTTTTATTTGGGCTATTCCTAGCTTCTTCAAAGAAGTCATCTTTGCTCTTTTATTCCCGCTCATTGATTCCATCTTCAATTTCCATCTCCATGTTTTGAATATCTTCCTGGATAGATATTTCCTTTTCTTCCTTAGAAGTTGGGTCCTCACCAGGATCTTCCTGGACAGTGTCTTCCTCCGCCACTTTCTGGTTTTCCTCCATCTCTTCTATTCTGGTAACAAAATCCTCCTCAGTATTAACTTTATCCTTTTCAATTTCCTCCGATCCTTCTTCGTCATTACTAGAGTTGGTATCCCAGCTCTCTGTTCCATCTTCTTCCTCTGATTTTTCCTTCTCGGGTTCTTCAAATCTCTCCCGACCCCTTTCTTCTTCTACATTCTATTTATTAGGACTAGGGGTCTTAATTTTTCCTCTTCTGCTTACATTTTCATTCTTTCTATTCCCTGGCAACTTATTTTTCCCCTGTTTGGGATACTTAACCAGTGCCATATTCTTGCAATAGCCTTCAATAAGCAGAATTAGGCCTTCATGAAGAATAGGGCGCAAATCCTTTTTCCTATGAGCATAAAGGCTTTGAATCAGGGAGTAGCGAAGATAGAAAGGAAAAGACAAGCTAACCTTATGCCTGAAGTGGTTGAGGAAGACAAAATGGAACTTATGCACTCATTTGCTTCTTCCGTCCAGGATGAAGTACTCCCTTATATAGCTTAGGACGTCCCTCCATATCCCTTTAATCTGATCCAGCTCATAAAAATCCCCATTTTTGACCAACTTCTGCTCCTCCTCATCCATTTTGGGGAACTTGCAAAATGCCTTGTTGGAAATGTTGGTCTGCTTTGAAAATTTGATTCCTTCCATTGACAACCCTGTAACCTCAGCAAGAAAATCCTCAGTTAAATTTACAGTTATACCATGCAGGGTGACCCTGTCGTCAGACCAATTTTTGAAGAAGGCCATCGTGATATGCGGTTTAGAGCCGTGAAGTCTTTCCATGTAGCTCGTTACATTTCCTTTCTGCAAAATTTTCCAGACTTGGTGTTTCTCTCTCCATTCTGCACAGCTCTTGGGCTCCTGTTTATGGGGTTCTCCCTTCCTTTCACGCGCCATGCTCATTTTCTTTGAAACCCGATTACTATGGATATTACCCTGGATCCTCCTGCTGTCAAGTTGATTAGGATGTCAAATTTGTTTATGGCTTTTCAGGATCCGCTTCTCCCTCTTGAGGGCCTTGCTTTTTAATAATTGGGTTCCTTTCCCCGTGCTGCCACTCCTCCTACTCATTAAGATTTTATTACACTCCAATCCTACCTTCTTTCGCATGTGTGGCATCGAGACAAATGATTGCCCTTAAATCCATGTTCTTTACTAAGGTTTCATCCCACCTCACTTTTTGCCCTTCCCAGACAGTACAATTGGCAAGCCAATCTGCAACACCATTTGCTTCACGGTAGGTATGGGTGATTTTTATTTCTTCAAATTTATTCAAAAGAGTTTTCATCTCCTTTACCTTATCCTCTATTGTCCAAGACACAGTATTCTTATTATTAAGGATATTTATAACATTCAAAGAGTCCCCTTCAAGCCACAATTTGGAATAACCTGAGTCCACAGCTAATTTAAGGGTCTGGAGGGAAATTGTAGCTTTGGCAATGTGGCAGTTAGATATACCAATGGGAATTGCAATAGCATCAATAACCCTTCCCACATGGTTTCTCAGAACACCACCACAACCAGCATTTCCCGGGTTCCCTTTTGCTGCACCGTCAAAGTTACCTTTAATCCAATCTTGAGCTGGACTAATCCAAGTCACACCTGATCTGGGGTTATCAAGTTCACCGAGAATAATATCCTTCCTCAGAGGATTATCCTAACTAATATGGGGATAAATGAAGTATACAATATGAGTGGGTGATTATTAGAAGGTGGTATAAGATTAGGAAGATGAATTAATGATTCCTTCATGTGATTTATATATTTTTTACATATATAAATCCATTTAATAACAACACCCTTATTAAGGAGTGAATTTATTGAATATATGTGGTAAGCCATCTCAAGAACAAATTGTTAGACTACCTAGATTTTACCAAGATATGTTTATATATATAATATAATGAGAGATATTAATTTTTATTATAAATTTTATTTTAGTGATATATACAATAATAAATCTAAGGGAGACTAAAGATCCCCATATTTTTTTAGAAATAATGCCAAAAACACATTTGTAAGGATTAAGTATAACTTTTTGTTTGATGAGTTGATAAAAAATAATAGCAAGATCATGAAGATGATGTTAAAAATGATTTTATTTATAAATAAGATCATATTAATTATTTTCAACTATTTTATTAATTGGTTCATGTAAAATATGAGTCATTTCATGTTGATATATAACTTCAACATTTTTAAGATTAAAGGTAATTTTAACGTAATAATAAGTCCCACATTTAGTGGTAAAAGTAGTTGTATGTTGATATTTAATAATGATATGAATCTATTTATTATCTTAAAAACCATGCATGAGATATAACATTTCATATATATCCACAAAATACATAATGGTATTTATTGATGGTAAAGGAAAGTTATCTTTGGAACATGCAAAGTTAAGATTACAAAACTCTATACATATGCAAATGACCATAATGAATTTATTGTGAATAGGAAAAATGTTGGAAACCCATTATGAATAATCTACATGTTTGATGAAATTAGCATCCAAAATCTTGATAATTTCTTTATGACATAGTGTAAATATCTCAAGAGGGATTTTATGTTGCTTTTGATGCATGGGTTTTTAATCAGGATAGGTGATGGTGTTATGGACCAAAATATTAGGATCAATACCATACATGTAGTCAAATTATTTTTTCTTCATGGTATTTTTTGAAGAAGAGACTATATTTATCATGTTATTTAGTATAAATTTTTTTAGAAACAAGAATAGGTCAAGGAGTGTCCATGGTACCATAATTGATTGCAATATTGTATTCAAGTGTGTAATTTCTATATTAGAAGTGATATGGAACTGTAATAAGCTTGAATACATGAAGAATTTTAGGATCAATAATAACAAAATTATTATTAAAACAAGGAGAATTTTTTGAAAATTTCCAAGCTTGTGATTTTGGCATGGAATTTGAGGCTTATGAGCAAGGATTAATTCTAATATAGATTCATCACTAGGAAATGTTGTTAGAGGTCCATAGTATTCAACATCTACTTCAAGACGTAGAATTTTATTACCTTTGATGTCAAACTCATAATGTTTTTTTTTTATGGTAGTAGCCTTCACATATAGGCAATGTCAATATATTTATTAGAAGATAGAGGTTCTAAGTTGATTGTATAAGTCTAATAATTATAGTCAACTGTAATGGTATTGGGAAAAGAATTGTGGATTGAGAAATAATAAAAAAATATTGATTATATCAAATTTATAAATAGAGGTTAATATAATTGATGAATTGAAAGTAATTGTATCATCTAAGTATTGGTTTTAGCTGATGTAGTTAAAAATTGTCAATTGAAATATGTCAGGTTGGTCGACATTATTGAAGAGATGATAAATAATTTAAACATTAGTGAGATGGTCAACAATTTTTGTATATAAAAAAGTGGATTGAATGGTATAAAGTTGGTTAATACTATTAGATGTTGTAGGTTTAAATAGTTTTTTTAAAACACATGGAGTGTATCTTAAGGGTGGATTGGTAGGGTTACATAACCTTTAGGTTTAGATGATATATAAATGACATGAACATCACAGAAGGCATGTATTTTAGCTAAGGTATTTTGATAATGCATTATATCTAAGTCTCATGATTGGGATTGGGCCATAATGTAGGCATCATCATAAGATGGAGAAATAGTTCATGTATTAAGTTTAGTAGGGATATTTGTATTGGATATGCCTATGTTACTAAAATTATAAGGGGACATAGCTAAAGGATATACAAAGAGTTTTTATACTCCATATTAATTACAAGTTAAATCATTTTATGTGTAATATAATTAATATTCATTTCATGGGGGAGGCCTATTGTAAATATCATCAATTAAAGGAATGGTGTTATCTCATGGAAGGAAAGGAGGGAGCCATTATTCTATATTAAAAATATTTTGAAACTCATTGTGTTCATCATCATCAAAGTCTGCAAGAGAGACCTACAAATAAGAATGCATGTTTATGAATTAAATTAGAGGAGGAATATTATATGAGTAACCATAGGAATATGGTATTTAGATTTAGGATTTAGAATTTAGATGATCCATGGGTTTAGATTTGCTTTATGTTTATAACCTTTTCCATTATGGATAAATTTATTACAATGGCTACTAGAAGTGTAATGGTTCTCATATGATGAGTCCATGGATGTATTAATAACATGTTATTAGATAAAAGAATATCAAGGAACATAAGTTTGGTTAAAATTATTTTGGGTCCAATTATGAAGGGAAGGCAAATACAACCAAGTGGCTTTTAGTTGGTTTTATAAAATCCATGACAAGTAAGGTGAGTTTATTTAAGGTTTTCTTTACAATATCTAATTTATTGGATAAACCAATGAAATGTGACATTAATGTCTAAACCTTCATCTAATAATAATTTTATAAATAAGGTAGTATTGATTCCAAAATTAATAAAGAGTGGTGGATCATTAGCTTGAAAAATATTTTCATCATTGATCATATCATCTTCAGGGAATTTTATGGTGGTTTTTGTGGAATAAGAAATAATTATAATAGCATAAAATTTTGTGGAGGACTATTATAATATAAATAAGGTATCTCATAATCATTATATGAGGGTTCCTTGATGTTGTGAATTTTGTGTAAGAAACTTACAATGATATGGATAAGTTCTAACTAATTGCATGAGTGTAATTTTTCAAGGAATACAATTAAGTTCATCTAGAAAATTCTTGTTGGTGGGTCTCTCAACAAGATAACTTATATGGGGGTTTTTTATCATTTAATATCTTTAAAGGAGGTGTTGATGCCTGAATATATATCATAGGTACCTAGAGTGTTTAAAAAACACTTCTCATTTCTGAATTCTTGAGAATTTAATGCATGAGTTATAGGTTATGATAATCATGTTATCTATTGATGGAATATAGGGAAAAAAGTGGTCTATTTCACAAATTTGTATTAATTTGGTGGTTGGGGGCCATCATGGCCAAATAACTAATCTATGTAAAATATGAAGTATTATATGCTAAGAATAGTGAATTATGATCAAAATATAAGAACTAATCTAAGATGGATATTTACAATGACAATTAAATTAGAGTAAATTTATCAAAAAAGAGAAATAATAAGGATAGGGAAGAGAAGAAACATGTTGATCTTAATTCTAAACATCATGACAAAGTTAAAATTTCATCTAGACATTCACTTAACCAATGTATGACATGAAGTAGCATAAGCTCAAATCCTATCAGACATCAAGCAAACATTTAAGGATAATGTGAAATAATGCAAATAATAAACAAATTCACTTTAAATATTTACTCCTACAAGAAAACAACATTAGCTTAAATTCAAGAAGGGTAAATAAAATGAAATAAACCTAAGAAATTTCAATTAGCATGACATTGGCACAAGTTAACAACTTTGCATTCAGAGGTACACATCAAGAATTCATAAGAACAATTCAAATATATAAATTAGACCAAGAAAGTGAGAGAGAATCCATGACAGTAAACACACATAAATATTGGACAAAATTTTTAGAATTCCTCGCTTGTGCTACTTGCTTTAAGATTAATAGTTAATTTTAGCTCTAAAAACTCTCTCCTTTTTACAATTGACAATACTCCTTTTATAGAATGCAAGGAAGTATGTCAGTTCATCATATCTAATTACAAAATTAAAAGTGTTAGGAAAATTTTCCCTTCTACAAATGTTCTAAAATACACTAGACTTTCCCTAATGGACTGGTCTATGGGCAATATGCTTTATAAGCTGCACATGCCTTTACAAAAATAATATTCCATTATCAAAATATACATTACTTAGCTACAAGAAGAATGTTCTTAATTTGAATAATATTTGGGATCCTTATGCTATTTAAGTCCCCTATTTCAACTATAAGATCTTCATTTCTCTTTGATGCTAATCATCAATTAGCTTTAAATTAATAACAAGTTCCATGAAGAATTTAACTTCTTGGTCTACCAAGTTTCTAAGATATCTATCATTTCTTCCTAAAGCCTCTTTAATGCTCTTGGATTCAGTAATATTTTCTTATGCTATTAGAATCATATCCATGGTCCTATTATTATCAATAATAGTCTTACCTATGCTTTAGTTCTTTACCCCTTGCATAAACTAGGATGCTCTTTGCTTGAATTAATCATTTGTATTTAAACCAATTGGACTATTTTTGGTGGGATGCTTGACTAAGCTTACCAATGTGTGCACTGATCTATCCTCCAATTTTTTGAGATCCTTTGAAGATATCCCATCTCATAGGACCACTTTCTCACATCTTCCCTTAAAACACTTTTCCAAGCTATCATTTATATAAATTCTATTAAATTACTCACTTCTAGACTATAATTCAACTTCTAGGTTGAATTATATTACACAGATAATAATTCAATCTTCCTTGGCTCAATTATAATGATCATAGGTTCTCATGCTTCCTAGGGTATTTTCTAAATGTTTCTTTAGATCTATAATAGTGGCATATTTTTGAAATCATATGAACTTCATGCCTCAGATTTTATTTAGATCACCTATTTATACTTTTGCATTGTCATGAATTTTCAAAATCTCTTAGACTAACTTATGTGTCTCTATCATGGCATTTTTCTCATTGATATTCAAAAAGTGACCATTACATTTAAAAAATTCTTGATTGATTTCACACCATTAGATCATCCTTACACAGATCAACATGGATTATCGATATTGATTTGAAAACTTGAACTCCATTAGATACTCACTAAATTCCCCATGGTTATTACACTTGTCACTTATGCATTTGCCCTAAGCTTTGTTGAAATGTCAACATTGATTTCACATCATTGATCTCAATTGCATGAATTGGCATACTTTATTGATCTTGATTTACCTAATATCACCTACTACTATATAGACCATTGATCTAAATGTGTATGCTTATTTGCAACTATTGATCTTTAAAAGATGATCAAGATTTAATTTGTGGCTCACAGCTATGCCACATGTCATCTTGGCATTCATCTTGTCTTCTTAGCATTTACAACACACTGTTAGATAATTTTCATCTAAGAATACTTTCTCTATTAGATCTAGATCTAAGTAGTGGAATTCCATTGGCTATTGAGTGTTCTTTGGCTAAGATTGTGACACTTTTCACTTTCTCACTTATCTTGGGGCTCCTTTAAAGTTTTGACTTGATACGCATCATTGGATCAATCCTACTTGAGCAAACACATGCCATTGATCTTAAAAAGATGATCAAACTTTAGCATAGGGTTGGGGTTTTGACATTTTGACTTCAATATTACACCATTGATCTCATTAATCCAATCAAAATCAGATCGTTGATCCTACAGATGAAAATGATGTTTAAGTCAGTGTTCAAGAAAATAAAGAACTTAGCATAATGTTTTGGACTATGGTTTTATTTTTTGTTAATAAGCATGATCAAAACCTTAGGAAAAAACATGTTAAGCTAAGTTTTAAGCATAATAAATGGGATCCCACACAAAATAAAATATATATGTCATAAAGTCTTAGGAAAATTCTTTAGCTAAAGTCTAAGACATAACAAAAAGGACCCAGTGGTTAGTTAAACCATGTTGAAATAAAAGGGACCAAGGGGGCTTAGGAAAATAAAGAGACCAAACATAAAAAAAATTAGACTAAGGTTTGGTTGTGTTAATAAACTTGATTAAACCTTAAGATAAAGATATAACTAATTCCATGACAGAATAAATGATTCCCATGCAAATTATTCCTGCCAAATTTGAATTTGTTTCAAAGGGACGTAAGCTAGGGTAATTTGAATGAGGGTTTCAAGATGACTTTAGTTTGATTTTCAATAGACCAAAGGCTATTAAAAGTAAAAATAATATAAAAGTCATGAAACCTAGGCATTACCCATTCCAAATGGACTCTACTGGATCTGTAACCTAAAACATGAAGATCCAATGTTAGAAACTTTAGGCAAGATTAAATCATAATTATGTATAAATGTGCTAACCAAACTAGGTGTGTATGATCTTCAAATAAATACATTGTGAAAATGTGCTATTGACACTTTGATCAAGTGAATTTTCAATTTTAAAGTATAATATTTTCATAATTTAATACAAGGGTACCCATTTTTCATAAATGGGGGTATGTTGACCTCAAAAAATGGCAACTTCTGGGGGGAACATAGAAATATGTTAGAATTTAGAGACTCTAATTTAAAATAATAATAAATTTAGTTATTCCAATTGATTATTCACCATTATTTAGATCAATTCATGGTTGAAACAAGCCTTGCACATGTAGAATTAGGATCAAACATCAAGACCTAGTCATGTTGTGTGTGTGTTTTAATTCCACTTATTTTTTGCCATGGGATTTAGAGAACAACTTCCATATTTCATGACTTTAACCATTAACACTAACTTATATCATATTTATATGTCCATTAAGAGCCAATATTTAGCTTAGGGAAGGCTTTGGCATTACTCTACTACCAGTCAAGCATCCATAACCTCAACAAAGTGCCTTTGGTTCTACTCAAGGCCTTGCTCTACTACCAACTAGGTGTCCATAGCCTTGATAGAGATAACTAGAATCACCTCTACCTAGAAATCCTTTTAATTTTTTCTTAAAGTTATATTTTTTGTATTCTAGACATTTTGACTTTATAACAAAGGTTGGGAACCAAATTAGCTAGGTTTTAGGATTTGGTCACATGTTTTATCTTTAGACAATCATCTTTGGCTATAAACTATGTCCCAAGAAATTAATGTTTTTTAAGTTCAAATGACTATATCCTAATAATCTAATATTTCACCCTTATATATGCAATCTTTCTTAGAACCAAACTTAGACTAGAAGAAGGTTTAGAATCTCAAGGAACAATTAACTTATTTATTAGTCTTTACTAGTTTCTTTGAACTATAACATTAGGCTCATATTTTAATAATCCATGATCAACCAATGTTGAGGGACCATTCTTGCATTCCTGAACTATGTGGGTTCTTTTAATCAATCATATGAATCTTGAATAGACGACTATCCAAAAGGACTTATTAAAATCAAGGAACAAAGTGGAGAAATAAAACACACCAAACATAAAATAAACAAATATATGCAAACATATGTACAAATAAGAGACATGAAGGAATGAATAGAAAGAAACTAACTTAACCTATCTATACTAAATCTAACTAGTCTTAAACTTCACTCCATGACGACTCCAAGTGGGACAATAGAGAAGTAGTGCTTAAGGTACTAACCATTAGTGGGTAGAGTGAACTCTACTCCTTATAAGTATTTCATCTTGAAGGTGTTATTTCCAAGTATCTTAAAATATTGATAGGGAAATATCTCAAAATGTGTGAAATTATCATTTTTACCCTTAGGCTCAGATGTATTATCCTAAATAAGGACTAAGTTTCCTTGCCTGAAGACAATTATCTTTGAACACTTATCAAACTACCTTTTCATTTTGGTTTAGTGCCTGCTAAAATTAGCAAAATCATCTTCTCTTGCATCTTCCATCTAAATAATGTCAAAAAACCTTGAGCTTACAAATTCTTGATCGTCTTCCATGTATTTTTTTCATGAACCTATATGTTAGATTCTTGAGGGTGATGGGGAAGATGGGTTCTTGACCATAAACTAGTAAGAATGGTGATGCCTTGAGATCTTGTTTGACTCTAGTTCTTGTTATGGGCTCAATTTTCACCCTTGGATAGTTTTCTTCAAGCTCTTTCCAATTGAGCCTATAAAACTAGGACAACCCTAGGTTGTGGGTCATGTATGTTGAGGTTGAACCTATGGAGTAGGCCAAATTCATCTTTGATGGTCATATAAGACTAAAAATAAGCCCAATGCTTCATGGAAAAAGGGTTATAAATATATTAATGGATCCTAAGAAAGTTAACCAGACTATGCACCAAATTTAAAATGGAAACTCTCATAAGCTTGAACCCATAATAGATCAGTAGAGGATGGTGCTAGCTTACACAACCTTAAGATCAAGCTAATTTTCATAAGGATTTAATAAAAGAGGTTCATGATAGAACACTAATATAGACCTACAAACAACATCAAAAATTCCCAAAATAAGGTTAGAAAAAAGGACCATGAATGAGGAAGATTCTCCTTCACACAATGCCATAATGAAAAACTTCTAAAACATATATTAAGGGAAAAAGATAGGTAAAAAAAGTCCTATTACATTAAGAGGTAGTTCTTAAAAATGCTTGATAGGGTGAAGCATAATAAATATGAGTATACTTTGTAGTACCTCAAGGACTGTCCCATCTCTTAGAAAGATAAAAGAAGTCTAAAATCTGAGAACCCCTTACAAAATGGAAAAAAGGGTTAATATAGGAGGAGGGAGAGGAGAGAGAAAGGGGGAAGCACTTTGTTCATGAAAATCAATGAGATATCAACTCCAAGAGATTTTTTTACTAGGATATTAATCAATTTAGAATAGGTTATTATGAGAAAGATGATTTAATTAGAATCCTCCAAATCATTCTATTTTTAGTGGGATACATTAGAAGACAAGAGTTTACCCAAAGTGGCAAGTCATGATCCAGATGAAAGTGAATGCTCCAACTACTTTCCAAATCCCCAAGTTTTGATTTATTTATCCTCTACTATATTTCATCAAGAGAATAAAATCTTTATATCTTCTAGGGACACGACATGCCTATTTTTAGTGGTTTGTTGAGGGCCTAACTTTGGATGATCTCTTCATTTATCATATATTTTCTTTGTGCTTTGGATCCTATACTGAGATAACTATGGTTGAAAACCAATCTAAGGATATTGGTTTTCCTATAGTTTTACATATATAGGGCACTTTGTTCAATGATATGTCTTATCTAAGTCTACATGAAGCTCCTTTCCTTTACTTCTTCCATTGACTTCGGTTGGGATTAAGATCAGGTACTTTGCCTCTACTTACTGAGTTAGGTCCATTTTCATTTATCAACTTTCATTGAATATCCCAGCTCATATTCTTTAATATTGGTTGTCATAAATACCTCAAATTATTGAGCCTTTTAAATTTATCTCACTCCATTAGATTTTGAGATTTGATTAAACACATATTCATTGATCTTTGTGACCCACTACTTCTATTTCAATCTCTCATTAATTCCTAGTTTTCACTAGCCATTTGATTTGCTTTTATCTCCCACATGCTTGACACTTGTCAGCCACACGTTCTTCCTCAGGCTCCCTCTAAGGATTTTGGATCTAAATGATCACTTTATGGGTCTCAAAAATGACATTTGCATAGACATCTACCATTTTTAACCAACTTTGTAATTTTATAAATTGAAATTTAGAGATTATGGGGGAACCAAACTTGTAGAGAATAGACCTAATGCTAAGGGAAATAAACCCTTTTGATCTGTTGGTCATTCAAGCTTTCCACATACTTCTATAAAATGTTGAATTCAACTGGTTCATATAATCATGTATGACATCTTGATGATAGTCTGGCCTAAAATGGATAAGTATGTAAATTTAGTAAATTTTATGTTAGGATCCAAATTTACCCATGCATATCTCTCTTTTTGTTATAGGGCATGACATATAACTTGGCACATATGTACTAGAATCCAAAATGAATAGACCCATATGATTTTTTTTCTTTTTGAAACTATCACACATGTGAGATATGACCTCATCAACATGCTTACTCGACTCTACTTAGACCCTTTGAAAATTAGCTAAGTATGAAAACTTAGGAGATTTTATGTTGGGAGCCCACTTTGAACCCTTAGATCTTATGTTGTGATTATACAAATGAGTTGAAGCTTGGTGAATGGTAGTCTAGGGATAATGTGAATAAACCCATGTGACTAATTCTCCTAAACTCATTTACATGTGTGAGATCTAGTGCCATGAAAATGCCTACTTAGATTTTTTGCCACTATAACCAAATGTCTAGATAAGATATGAATAGTGAGTGACCCATATGGATACCACGAGCTTCCATGATTATTTAAATCACTCCATAGGGACTTTGTATCTTTGGAATAGTCTTTATAATTGAAAAATTACACTTCAAGTGAACTTGAAGTGTTTCAAAAGCTTATGAGATTCATGGCCTTTCTAGTCCATTCATTCCATCCAAAGCTCATCCATCCATGTGATCAATTATGAACTCTACCTCAATACCTATATAAATTGGTCACATGCTTGGTATATGGGCCAAATATGGCCAACAGTTTAATCTACCCAAAGGAAATACTTAAGTAGCTTGTGCCATGTTCTAGGTTTATTAGTTGTAAACTTCTTTATAGCCTTTATCAAGTTATTATTTGTTGATTCTAACACTCCATTACCTTGAGGATAATGGTTGGATGAGAACTTGAGGAAAACGTTGTTTCCATATTCTCATTCAGTCATTTCAATGGATACAAAGGTAGATCAATAATCATAGACTAGAGATATAGGTGTCCCAAACCTTGAGCATATGTTTTATTCTAAAAATCTTATCACCTCTTTAGTTATGCACTATTTAGTTACCACCACTTTAATCTATCTTATGCATGATTCAATATCAATTAGAACATACTTGTGACCATCAGAGGAATTAGGGTTGATGACCCCCACAAAGTCTAATCCCCATTCTGTAAAAGGTTTATCAATCATGACTAAATTTAATGGCATGGCTACCTTGGGATCTTTGGTGTTGAATACTTGACATGAGTGGTATTTTCTCACTTGCTTGTGAGCAGCTTTGAAGATTGTAAGCCAGTAATAACCATCCCTTAATATTTTATGTGTTGTTGTCCTTCTATATGGATGTCTAATTCTTAGCTTTTCATGGAAGGTGATCATGATCTCAGTTGCTTCACTCTTGGAAACACATCTCAAGTATATTGCCTTCAAAGTTATTTCTATAAAACATTCCATTTTGATTAAGAAATGTGCTAACTTAAGCTTTAGAACTCTTCTTTGTTCTTTAGTTAATCCTATAGGACAATAACCATTGATTAGTAAGTGGACAATGGGATCATATCAATCATTGGGTCTAATACTTTATTGCTCTATTTGCATAACACTTAGCTTGGGATTAGTATTGGAAATCAACTATATTAAACTTTGGCACCTTACCAATTTTGTAATCTTCATCTCAATGTCATATTCTTTGAGCTTAGAAATCCACTTACCTCTCATTTCTCCTAGTTCATTTTGACTTAGCATGAGCTTAGTGGTAGGGTCTGGTAAGATTGCATGTAACTTATTCCTAATAATATAATGCCTAAGCTTTTTCACTACCTTAAACCAAAGCACATGCTTATCTTTCAATCAAAGAGTAGTTTAACTCAACATTTTTAAGTCTAGTGATCATAAAATCTACTAGATGGTCACATCCATCTATCTTCTAAGTTATAACTATAGCTATTATATGATCTGAAGCAAAGGAGTAAAGATAAAAATCTTTAGTAAATTTTGGACTTATCAAGACTGGGGCTTGTCTAGTTGTCTCTTTGATGTCTTTGAAAGCCTTTTTGGTCTCTTCTTTCCATGTGATTTTGACATCCTTCTTCAGCATATCATCTAACAGTTTCACAACTTTTGAAAAGCCATAAATGAGATTTCTTATAAAGTTTATTTTATCAAAGAATTACTTTAATTCATTCCTAATATTAGGGTGATCTATATTAGATATTGCATATACTCTATTATGTTCTATAGAGATTCCCTCCTTATTGATAACATGCCTTAATAATTTTCCCTTAGTAACACAAAAAAACTTTTCTTTGGGTTGAGAGAAATCCTATACCTTCTATTTCATTTAAATACCTATTGTAGGTGCATAATATGATCCTCCCTATTTTTATAAAAGATAGTCATATCATCCATATATATGATAATGAACTTACCTACAAGACATTAGAAATAAAGATCCATTACCCTTTTAAAAGTGGCTCCTACATTTATAAGTCCAAATGGCATTATTTTGTAGGCAAAGGTGCCCCACTTAGTAGTAAATGTAATTTTCATCTTATCTTCTTGGTTTAGAAGCACCTAGTTAGATCCTAAAAAACCATCAAGAAAAGACATCATAGTAGAAATGTATACAATTTGGATCACTTGGTCAAGATAAGACAAAGGATAGTTATCATTTTCAAATGATCTATTCAAATTCCTAAAATCAATACATAATCTAATTTCGCCATTTGTATTTATGTCTAGTAATAAGTTAGCTACCCAAGTGGAGTGCCTAATGGGAAACACAATCTTAACATCTAAGACCTTATTTACCTCTTTGTATATCAATGGTTATAAGATTGGGTTGACAAGCCTCTAATTTTGTTTGAAAGGCTTGTAGTTTTCCTTTAAAGTTATGGTATGTGTTATGACCTTTGGATCAAAGATCTTTAAGTCATGTAGGACCATACTATGACATCTTTATATTTGGTCAAAAATTCTTTAGATATTTCAAACTCAATTATTGTATAGAATATACCAATAATAACCAACTAAGGTTAACCTTAAAGTCCAAGATCAATTGCATTATAATCTTTCCCACTTGATTTGGGAATTTTGACAGTCTCAGCTAGTTTGTCTATGTCAAATAGTCTCTCTAAGGTAATCATGACTTTAGGTATCTTATCATCATTCAACTGAATGACCTTGTCATCTAATTTCCCAAATTTTTCAAGAGTATTTTCATTAACTTCATAAATGACATGAGCTTCAAATTATCTTAAGCTAGTCATGAAGTCTAGGATCTATTAGTCATCACTAAATACTTGTAGATGTTTTACATTATCAGGGACTGAAGGTCATGGAACCAACTCAATACTAATGTTTTATGAATCTTGGCCTAGAATAAGATTGACATCTACTAAGGCAAGCTCATTAGTAGCCTTATTCTCTTCCCTAGGGATGGAAACAATGTTAAAAGCATCAAAACCACTATCTTTGAGTCACCATATACTAGTAGTTTCTTGATTTTATACTTGATGAAAAGTTACAATCCTAATATTAAAGATTCATATTATACAAGATTTTTAGTTTAAGGAAACTAAATTCTTTAATAATAATGATATTATTTACCAACAGGGTTAGTTAGAACAATTCTTACTCCAAATCTAGACTTGCACCTAGCACCATCAAAGTGTAGTTTCCATAGTCCAAGCATAATATGATAAACTTTAGAGTCACGTACCTTAGAAGTCTCAAGAGTGTGCACTCCTAAATTAGAGCCTACCATATTAACCCTTTCATTAACATCATTGTACTCGGTGATCATGTGATTAATTTTAGGCTCTCTTTCTATCCTTATTTGGTTGGGGACTCCCTTCTAAGGCAACCACATATGTGAACAATTTTTTGACATATAATCATTCAAGCTCCTAGTCTAGTCTCTGCTCAATATCATCCCATAACCATTATGGATCTCCACCACTTACATATCAATAAACTATTATATCCTTGGCTCTGAGGCAATCTATATGTGAACATTTAACAACTCATAAATTACTTTGATCTTGACTTATCTAATTGAGTTACAACTCAATCATATTTAATTTGATTCAAACCAAGTTACTCACAAATAATTGAAAAGATGATGTTTGTATATGCAAATAAATCTAGCAAATAATTATTCAAGTTCTTACAAAATATTCTGACTATTAATAAGAAAGGTGGAACATCTACTTTGTTTTTGTGTATTACAACATTGGCATGTGTAGTCTTTTATGTTTTAGCATGTTTTTTACTTAATGACTCTAACAACAAATCCCTTTATTTAGTAATTTGTGTCAACTTTTTCAATGTGATGTTATCCTTAATATTTTTCATGTCCTATACAATATTATATCTAATCTTATTAGAAGAACTAGATGTATCATTATTATGCTTAGAATTACTTCCCTTATGAGGCTCTAGATTGTTATCTGAGGTAGTATCAGGAGGAGTGTCAAAGTTATTTGGAGGATTTGAAGTGGTCAATGGTTACTTCTACTCCCTATTTCTTAGAGGATAAGTCTTGTTCAAAAATTATTGAAAAGCATGAATCTCTTTAGGAATATCCTTAGGCTCATTATCCTCTTGGAAAGGGAACCCAAATGTCTCCAACATGAGAGTTGAATCAAATGATCCAGATGAATTTGAAGAACCAAATGTACATACATAACAATCTTTATTAAGGACAACTTTAAAAGTGGCTTCAAAAGCATTGCAAAATTCAACATAGTCTATTTCCCCATGCTTAGAAGTGCAATAGACTCTACAATAGTCAGGTAAAGCAATATCAATAAGATTTATATTACGAACATTATTGCTAGTAGATGGCTCATTATTCTTATTATTATGGTAACTATCACTCTAAAATTAGTTAGTGGGCCTATTAAACTTTTGAAAGGAGAAATTCCTACCATATCTTTGTCTAGTATTACCTATTTGCTTTTGTAATTGAAGAAAGTTAGTGATAAGCTCTTAAACCATTTTGAGGATAAAGTCACTCTCATTCTTTAGTGCCTCATAATTATGAACTTGATTATTAGCATTATTTTTAGGCATTAAAGCTTTTTGATCTTATGGATGATATCCATTAGTATCATTGTTTAGGAATCCTAAGTTTTGAGTAGGATGTGCATGACTCAAAGTTAGTTGGTTCAAGACTAGAAGTTAGTTCATGGTAGGCATATTTTGGTTGGCATTGAGAATGAATTTTAGAATAGGTAAATTTGGATTGACATTAGTAATGGAGTATGCCAATTGTCCTTGGGGTTAATCTAGTCATTAATGATCATAGGTTCAACATAAGCTAAAGCTACTATATTCATGGTCCCAATAGCTCTCTTTATAAACACATAAGTCATGGGATCCAAGGCATCCTTATAGATTTCTAAAGCTAAAGCCTCATCAGGTTTGTAAGGATCTATGATCTTACTAAGCATCTTTTAGAATCTATCATTAAAGGCTCTTATGGTCTCATTTACATATCTTTTCACTATGTTGAATTGATGGTACAAGACACAAGGACTAATGATTTTACCAAATTAATCAATGAAAACATTATTAAAATCAACCCAACTGGTAATGTAGTTTTTAGGAAGGTTAAGAATCCATTCATATGCAACATATTTTAAAGTAAAAAGGAATAGTCTACATGTTACATCTTCATGATTCACATTTATCTATATTAAATAACCTTTGAAACTCATAGGAAAAAGGAAACACGCCCTATTCTACATGAAGGCCTTATTCTGCTTATCGAAGGCTACTGCAAGAATAGTGCAATGGTAAAGCACCCCAAACAGGGGAAGATTAAGGTGTCAGGGAACAAAAAGAGTGAAAGTGTAAACAGGAAAGGCAAAATAAAGTTCCCTAGTGCTAAAAAGTAGAATGTAGAAGAAGATACGGAACGGGAGAGAATTGAAAACCCCAGGGAGGAAAACTTGGAAGAAGAAGAAGAAGGGACTGAAAGCTAGGATACAAACTCTAATGAGGATGAAGAATGTTCTAAGAAGAATGAAAAAGATGATGTCAACACAGAGGAGGATTCTGCAAATAGAACTGTAGATACAGAGGAAAACTAGAAAGTGTTAGAGGATGAATTTGTCCAAGATGACCCTATTGAGGATCCAATTTCAAAGAACAAAAAGGAAACTTCAGGTCAGGATGTTAATCAAGATACAGATATGGAAATTCAAACTGGAATTAAAGAGTAGGAACAAAAGAGTCGAGAGGATATCTTTGAAGAAGCCAGGAACAGTCCCAATAAAAATTCTGAGGAATGGAGAGGGAAAAAACAAAATGATGAAACACACACACCTATGGCTTGGGTTAATTGTAAAGCAGAGGCATCATCCCAATTTGATTCTTGGACGTGTAGGGAGATTATGGATCTCAAGAGGAAAGTGGAAACTATGGAAGATTCCCTGAAAGCTGTTTGGAACAAAATAAACAATATGGAAAATTAGATAAGGGAGATCCTAGTCAAGCTCAAAGTCTATGAAAATAACCTCCAAGAACTTATTAAGGACAACAGAATGAAAATGGAGGAAGTTACATCCAATATTTGTGTTGTTGCTGTCAATATAGGTAAAAGAGCCAATGAGGAGACCAAAGCCCTGGAGGGACCCAGCAAAAGGACGAGACAAAGTTCTAGAAAGAAGGTTACACAAAAAGGAGCTATGCAGGCAGCAACCATTGCCCAGGATACTATTATGAAAGGAAAAGAAACTATGAAAATGATATTGGAACTAGATGAATAATCTGGTTCTTCTAGTTGGTTTAGTAACTGGTCCTATTTTTTGTTTTCTTTCTGTAATCCTTTGCCTTTGGTGATACCAGATCTCTGTTTAATCTGGGTTTTGACTGGAAGTCTTTTTGGTGGTTTTAGGTCCATTTAAAACCTATTTTTTCTACTTCCTTGTAGTAGTTTTTAGGCTTTGCCTGTGGTCTTGGATGATCTTTCTTTCTTTCTTTGTAACAGGGTTTTGGGGCCCCTTCAAAACCTGCTTTTACCTCAATCTAAAACCTTTGAAACTCTTAATGTGTTTTTCAGTAGTTATAATGCAACTAAGACTAAATTATAGAAAATACTTTTCAAGATTATGAGGAAGGTCATGTACCACTCCTAACACATTGATTGAAGAACCACCTAGCCAAGCCATACCTTGATAGAGATCAAACATAAGAGCACCCTAAATTGGTGAATTTGGAAAAGACTTTGAAATTTTGTGCTTACCTTTATCTTGCCTAGCTATCCTATGAACTTCTAATGAAAGCAAAGGTTCTCTAGTCTCTGAATGTGACTTTGTCTTAATTCTTGGTAATTCCAGCTTATGGGCTTTGAATCCCATTTGAAATATAATGTGTCAATCCTATCTTTGTAAGTAACAACAATAAAACTTTCACATTAAGCAAATTTTGCAAATAATTATACAAAGGACAATAAAGGACAACACTATTTAACTAAGTTAGCTCAAATATGTATCCAACCACATAAGTATGATTGATCTTTACATGTTTAGGCTCAAATAAACTCAAATTTGCAAAATATCTATCAATATTTGATCAAAAAAACTATTACTAACCTCAAACCTATTGAATTAATAAAACTTAAGCCATCTTTACCAAAATTAAGAATATACCTTCAAATAACATTGATCTTTATCTAAATGATGCACAAAGATTGGTCTCAGACCATAAAGATCAATGATATTTACACAATTAAGCAAATAATGACATAATTGTATAAATATTACACCAATATTTGAACACAATTCCTAAAAATGAGCAAAAATACTTAAAATCTACAAAGATATAACTAGGCCCTCCTTATAGCACCAGTGAAGCCCCTCTTATTGATGCCTAAATATGTATCACAAGTGCCTAGAGTTTTTAAGAAATACTTTTTATTTTTAAATTCTTGAGAATTTAATGCATGAGTTACAGGTTGTGATAATCATGTTATTTGTTGATGTAATATAGGTATAAAAAGTGGTTTGTTTCACAAATTTGTATTAATTTAGAGGTTGAGAGCCACCATGGCCAAATAGATAATCTATGTAAAATATGAAGTATTATGTGCTAATAATAATGAATTATGATCAAAATCTAAGAACTAATCTAAGATGGATGTTTACAATGACAATTAAAATAGAGTAAATTGATTAAAAAATGAGAAATAGGAAGGGTAGGGTAGAGAAGAAACATGTTGTTGATCTTCATTCCAAATATCATGATAAAGTTAAAATTTCATGTAGGCATGGACTTAACCAATGTATGACATGAAGTAGCATAATCTAAAATCCTATCACACATCAAGAAAACATCTAAGGATAATGTGAAATAAAGAAAATAAGAACTAGATTTACTTTAAATATTTACTCTTAAAAGCAAACATCATTACCCTAAATACAAGAGCAGTAAAGAAAATGAAGTGAACCTAAGAACTTTCAATTAACCTAGCATTGGTACAAGTTTAACAACTCTACATTCAAAGGTGCACATCAAGAATTCATAATAATAATTCAAATCTAGAAATTAGACCAAGCAAGTGAGAGAGAATCCATAATAGTAAACACATGACAAATATTGGATAAACTTTGTAGAATTCCTTACTTGTCCATCTTGCTTCAAGTTTACAAAGTAATTTTATCTCTAAGAACTCCCTCCTTTTTACAAATGGAAATACTCCTTTTATATAATGTAAGGAAGTATGTCAATCATTCATATCCAATTACAAAATTACAAGTGTTAGGACAATTATCCTTTCTACAAATGTTCTAGAATACATTAGACTTTCCCTTAATGGATTGATCTAGAGGAAATGTTTTTTACAAGGTGCACATCATTTTATAAAAATAATATTCCATTATAAAAATATAAAATGATTAGCTACATGAATAATATTCTTAATTCAACTAATCTTTAGGACCCTTGTGCTACTGAAGTCCCATGTTGTTGCTATAATATCTTCATTTCTCTTTGATGTTGTTCATAAATTAACTTCAAATTAACAATAGGTTCCATGAAGAGTTTAACTTCTTGATCTGCCAATTTTCTAAGATATCTATCATTTCTTCCTAAAGCCTCTTTAATTATCTTGGCTTCATTAATTTTTAATTTTATTGTTAGAATCATATCCATGATCCTATTACTATCAGCAACAATCTTACCTGTGCTTTGATTCCTTACCCCTTGCATAAACTGGGATGCTCTTTGCTTGAATTCATCATCTATAATTAGACCAATTAGACTAGTTGTGGTGGGATCCTTGACTAATATTCCCAATACATGCATTACTCTATCATTTGTTTGAGATCAAGAAAGAATTTTATGACACTTGTCACTTATGCATTCACCTTGAGCTTTGTTGAAATGTCAACATTGATTTTTCACTATTGATCTTAATTGCATGGATCAATCGTGCTCTATTGATCTTGATCTACTTAATTGTACCTCTTATTTTTTAGACCATTAATCTAAATGTGTATGCTCATCTACATACCATCGATCTTTAAAATTTACTCAAGTTTTAATTTGAGGCCCACAACTATGCCACATGTCATCTTCACATTCATTTTTATTTTTTAATGTTTGTTATGCATTATTTGATCATCTTCACCTGAGCAAATGTGCTCTATTGAATCTTGATCCAAGGGGTGGAACACCATTGGCTATTGAGTGTTCTTTGGTTAAGATTATGACACTTATCACTTTCTTGCTTGTAATATCTCTCCATTGAAGTTTTGACTTGATATGCATCATTGGATCAACTCTGCCTGATTAAACATTGACATTAATCTTTGGAAGATTCTCTAAATTTAGATTTAGGGTTAGGGTTTTGACTTTAATCTTGAACTATTGATCTTTTTCATCTAAGCAAACTTAGACTATTGATCCTACATATGAAAATGATGTTTAAGTCAGTGTTTGGGAAAATAAATAACTTAGTATAATGTTTTGGACTATGGTTTTATATGTGTTAATAAACATGGGCAAGACCATAGGAAAAAAAATTATATAAGTTTTAATCATAATAAAGGGGACCCTGCACATAATAAAAGAGGCATGGCATAAACTCTTAGGATAAGGCTTTAGTTAAAATATAAGACATAACAAAAATGACCTAGAGGTTAGTTAAACCATGTTGAAATAAAAGGACCAAGGGGGCTTGGGAAAATAAAGAGAGCAAACATAAAAAAATTAGACTAAGGTTTGGTCATGTTAATAAACATGAGTAAACCTTAGGATAAAAATAGATAAAAGTCCATGGAATAATAAATCATTCCCATGCAAATTGTTCCCACCAAATTTGAATTTGATTCAAAGGGACCTAAGCTAGGGTAATTTGAATGAGGGTTTCAATATGACTTTAGTTTGATTTTCAATAGACCAAAGGCTAGTAAAAGGCCAAATTGATATAAAAATCATGAAACCCAGGCATTACCCATTCCAAATGGAATCCATTAGAGGTTTAACCTAAAACATGAAGATCTAATTTTAGAAACTTTAATCAAGATTAAATTAGAATTATGTACAAATTTACTAACCAAACTTGGTGTGGATGATCTTCAAATAAAGATACTATGCAAACATGCTAGTGACACTTTGATCAAGTGAATTTTCAATTTTAAGGTACAAAATTTACACAATTTAATACAAGGGTCCCCTCTTTTAGGAATTGTGGTATGTTGACCTCAAAAGGAGGTGAACATCAAAAAGAAAATATCTCTCCATGGTTTAAATGTACCAAGTCTTGCTATACTAGTCTTCACTAAGTTGGTTGATGCAGACATGCTCCATGTAAGGGGATTATTTTAACAAGTTGAGCTGAGGCTAGATTTGGATAATAAATTTATAGAGAGAGGTTATGTGATTCACTTGGATATGCTTGTAGGGTACAACCTCTAAAAGAAAGAAAACTTATTATATTTTACATAAGATGACAATAGTCAATTTCTTTATTAATTTACCATGTTAATGGATGTAACAATGCTATGATGATGATAAATAAATGGTTAAATAAAAATTGAGATAATAAATTAAATTTATATTTATCTTCATCATAAATGAACTTGATCATAAATAAAGTGAAAAATATTAGGGATAAAGATATAAAACATCTCCTACAAACACTAATGAATCTAGAACTATTTGGCTAAATGAATCTAGTAAAACCAATCTTCAGTTGGGCTAGACCTATCACAACTCCAACTAAATGTGGTGCAATAGTCTATGGAGTTTAAATGTGAGAAGGTAACATATAAATACCATTAAAATGTGCAAGTAATGACTACACAATCTCAATAGACTTCAAATTAACAATATTTTCCTTTTAATTAATAATACCTTAGATTCATATAATCATCTAAACACAAAAAGCATTTTTGAAAGAACAAGACTTAAAATAGGGAGAAAGGGACAAATTATTCTAGAAAGTAGTAATGTTCGAGAAAAAATGGGTATAGTCTTTATATGTCTCTCTTATAATTTACAAAGAGACAATCCTAAATGAAATATCTCAAAACACAATATATAAACAAAGGGTGACAAGCCCTCCTTGACTTCAAAATTAGCCCACTATCAGGGCTATTGAAAATATTCATTGATAATTGGATAATGTGGTTGGTCAAGGCCTGATTTCTAATATAAATAGAGGTGTTCCTATACTTTAGTTAAGTCTCTAGTCAATTTTTTTCTAATCTGGCAGTTGATTGATTTGGGATTCATCATTCCATCATCCAACTCTCATATGTCAGCCTCTCATTACTTTGAAACTATCTCATGTATCCACTTCATTAAAGTGTAAGGATTTTTCCCAACCTCCATTTTGTCTCATACTTTGTTATGCTCTAACTATGGGTTCAAACCTTCTTATGAGGACATAAGTACAAAATTATCAGCATGGATTGAAATATTGACCCTATAAGACCAAACATAAAATTTAGCCACAGATATCTTGAGGAAATTTCAATGCAACGTTAATGAAACAATATTATCACTAAAGGGAAAGACATAACTAAAATGCAAATAAAAAATTAAATATTTTCACTATTGTGCAAGAGACATTCACATTGATTAGATTTTAAATTAAGAACTAGTTTTTTCATGAGTACATACCATATTAGTCTTATCCCCAACATTTTAAGCATAATAGTGACATTACACAACCCACATAACTAAATAAATTTGACATTTACATTGACCAACATTCTTTTGGTCCCTTTAATAGTCATGAAATTTTGGATGACCATCAATTTTAATCTTGTTTAGTGCCATATAGCATGCCCTTATTGGTTTTGGAAGCTCAATGTTTACGTTCTAGTGACAGGTAGATGACCATCAAATCTTTGTTTAAAGGAAGGATGATGTCATTAGGGTGCCACACAACATACCATTATTCAACTGGGTATTTGGCCTAGGTACTTGGTATGATGCCACATGATGTCCTCTTAGGGCCCTAGGCCTTTATCATAGTCATTACAATTAGTATTGAATATGAGGTCCTAGGTTTCTAGGAAGTCAACAAGTTGTAGATTCTTAGGGCTTTGGGGTCTTTTTTAAAATTAGGAAATTAGGGCATTGTTTATTCCTTATAAGTCTCTAAGGTCCTAGGCTTTTGAGAAGTCACCACATGGAAACAACTTAAGGTTATGGGGCCCTAAGGCTATTAGACCATCCTTTTATTAGTTTAATCCCTTTAATGTTTTGGGATTCTATGAATTTACCACATGTTTTCTCAAAGCCTATATCTTTTAAAAGACTTAGAAATTTTGTAAGATAATTTTCAAACTTAGGTTTTTTTTTAAATTGGCTTGATAATTTCAAATTAATTTTAGAATGACATGTGGAAGGACTCATGAAATTTAAAATATTAAGGATTATAAAAAATTTGAGAAAAGACTAAGGCAAATGAGTTTCAAATTTAAAATAGGTTGACTTGAATTTGAAGGCCTTGAGGCTTAATCAGACTTTGAACTTAGTTGGCTCAAGTTAGATGAATCAAGAGATCTCAACTTGGATAGTTAGGAAGAATTAGTAAGAATCAATCCTATCAAATTAGGAAAAACACAAATGAGCCACTCAAAATATAAAATGAATCAATCTAAAATCTAGCTCATGACTATTAATGTAATGACACTCTTCTTAGATAAACTCTTACACATGAAAAGGTCTCTTCAGACCATATTTAGAAACAAAAGGATTAGTCAATAAAAATAGGGTCCCATTTGTGGTATGAAAATGGGGTGTGTTGTATGAGTAACAAAAAATGGAAACTCCTATTGGGATATACTCTTCAGTATCTCAAGAATCCATAATCTTAAACTCTTATCAAAATAAAAGCATTAGCTAAAAAAAACCTCCAAAAATAAAATCATAACATGGCATACTAAACTTTAGTTATACCTAAAGACCATAAGTGTGTGAGTTTATGTGATTGATTAAATTATTTTAAAAACACACATAATAAATCAAATTTTCTTAACTGATGGGCACTACTGAATGAGAAAGGATTTTATAATTCATCTCAGGGAAAATGGCATTGGCATTACTCTTATTATAGATAAGAAATATATACCCAATATAGATACCTTTGGTCCCTTCTTAAGGCCTTGATCCACTACCAACTAGGCCAAAAATTCTATGGTAGAGTTTTCCAAAATCACCATTTTAAGGAGAAAGTGTAGATTTTGTATTTTAACTCAATTATTTTTAAAGGAGGTTTTGATTTATCTTATTTATTGAGGTTTGGGGACCATGCCATTTGATAATAAGCAAGTGTATAGTCAATTAAAATAAAATTAAAAAAAAATCATAACTAAATCTCACTTTATATTTTATGTTATGTGCATTCGATAATCTATAAAATAAGAAATGTAGCCTTTATAAATCCATATATTTCATTACAAATCATAGGCCTTCATATTTTAACCATAAAACAAAAATTCAATAGGTCATGAAAACATATTAACAAGATTTTATGCATTTTTACACCTAGGAATGCCATTATGTCTCTCATAAACAAGCCACCATAGAACATTTACTAATCAAGCAGGGGAAACCTCAAGTCAAAACAATAGGTTCATCTCAAAAAGGTATATGATGGGTATGATCTTGGTGAATAAAATATGACAAAAATAGGAAAAAAAATAAAAACTAAACTAAAATAAGGAACAAAAGGGAAAAATAGAAAACAAAATATAAATTATTTATAGGGGATTCTAAGCCACTCAAGCCTAGAATTAATGTTTGAGTAATTATCCATTGAAAAGAAATAGAACATCCTTTCTAGTAATATACCATAGGCATAAAGTATTCTTGCCTGAGATTTTAGATATTTGGTACGGACTGAGGGATAAAACATCAAAATTTCAATGCAATCCCATTTTTTTAGCCTTCTTCCATAATAGGACTAGATCAAAGATCTTGAAATGAAAGCTTTCACTTTGGTTTTTATATAAAAGAAACATTTGAAAACCTCTTGATGTTTATTGAAATGCAATAAAGCTACATATAATTTTTCTTCTAATTTCATGAGGATCAACAGGCAAGTTTATATTAGATCATCAGTTTCAAGGTAATATTTTATGAATGGCAATGTGGAGATTTTCAAATTGGTTGGAAAGATAATATCTAGGCCATATACTAAATGGTAGGGAGAAGCCCCTATAGTAGACTTGATCCTAGTTCTATCATACCCTAAAGTGAATTTCAATACATTATGTCAACCCCTTGGGTTTCTAGCTAAGATTTTCTTAATTATATTCAATAAATTATTATTTGTTAATGCATTTAATCCATTACCTTGTGGATAATAATTTGAATAAAATTTAAGGGTTACCTAATGATCATAAGCCCATTCAAGGAATTTTAAGGATGAGGAAGAGGGTCCATTATCACATACCAATGTGGTGGTAATACCAAACCTTGTGGCAATGTGTTCCTTTAAGAATTGAATTACTACATTAGTGGTGAAATTATTGAATGGTTAAGCTTCAACAAATGAGTATATTAATCTATCACTTAAGGATGAAATTATGGCTTGTGAAATAATTATCATTAAAGTCTCCCACAAAGTATAGTCCCCATTTCATAAATGGCCAAGCTTCAATGACTTATGGTAGTGGCATAATTAGGGTGCATTCATGGTGCATAATAAGCTATAGGGTGTGGTAAATTCATACAAGTATATGTGCATCCTTAAAAAAATGTGTCCAATAGTACCTGAACATAATATTTGATGAGTTTTAGTACTTCTTAAACCATGCCTAGTTCCATACTTCCCAAGAAAATCTCTAAGTACCTTAACTACTTATTTGTTAAGTCCTCTTAAATATATGTACTCATGGTTTATTTTATAGACAGATCTATCTCTTATTATGAAATGAATGATTATTAGGTGTATCTCTATTCATTGTGTATAGTTTAGGTTCTTTAGACACTCATTATTCAAAAAATAACCATCTATTTCTAAGAACCAACCATCATTAATGATGTCCTAGACTAAGTACTATTAGCAAATGATTTGGAGATCCACTTTGGCCATGGTATTATAGAATCATTGACCTTAAACAATTTTCATTGATTATATCTCTAGGAATAATTCCTTTGAGTATGGTCATCCATTTACCATACCTCCCTCCTAATTCATTATGCATTAATAAGACCTTCATGGCTAGGTCAGGTACCACAATAAATACTTTATATCAAAGAATGTAATACCTAAACATTTTAAAAACCTTGATTAAATCAAACAATTGTCTATCAATCACATAATATATAAGTTCAACATTTATAAGTGGGTTGTTTATGAATAATATTGGCCTTTCATCTCATTATTCTTTATTTTGTGTCAACATAATGACAATAAAATGCTCTGAGGCAAATAAATGCACATAGAAGGGTTGTGTCTAATCTTGACTAATGAATACTAGTGTGTTTATAATGGTAGCTTTAATCTAATCAAAATATATTTTCACATAGATAGTCTAATTTATTTTAGCATCCTTCTTCAACATGCTATCTAGTGGCATAATTATCTCAATAAATCCTAAGATAAACTTCATCATGAAGTTGATTTTTCTAAAGAATCTCTTCAGCTATTTCTTATTGTTAAGTTTTGGGATTTTCAAGATTACCTCCACTCTATCTGGGTATATAAATATGACCCTTTTATAAATAATGTGGCATATATATTTGGATTTAGTTACCCAAAATATACATTTATTTTGATTTAATGAGATTCCATGGTTTCTACACCTTTATCATACCTTTCTCAGGTCCTTTACATGATCTGCTCTCTTTTGGAGAAGACTATCAGATCATCTATGTACACAATTATATATTTTACTATGAGTTATTTGAATGCAATGTCCATTTAAATTTTAAAATTGGCACCCATGTGGATCAACCCTAAAGGCATTCTCTTGTATGTGATGGTGCCCCACTTGGTAGTGAAAGTTGTCTTGGATCTATCCTCATAATTGACTACCACTTAATTATATCTTGAATAACCATAAAAAAATAT
Organism: Torreya grandis; assembly: GCA_037957365.1. Lineage (NCBI taxonomy): Eukaryota > Viridiplantae > Streptophyta > Pinopsida > Cupressales > Taxaceae > Torreya > Torreya grandis. The sequence continues at coordinate 208,004 of JARHVA010001048.1, forward strand.
TACCATTTGGGCACCATTCATAGTATTCAACTCTTCATATAATGAATTCAAGCGGTAGTTATCCTTTTTAGAAGATTTTTGTAGGTTTTAAAAATCCACACACAATATGATTTCCCCATTCATTTTCCTCACCAGCACTAGGTTTGAAACTCATGTAGAGTGTCTTACCAAGAAAATGATCCTTACTGCTAGCATTTTATGGACTTATTTGAAAATTATGGAATCTATTAGTGGATTGGCATGCCTTTGTTTTTACCTAAAGGGTTTGAATCTAGGATTTAGGGGAATAGTGTGTGTTAATATAGAGGTGTTAAAGATCTTGAGATCTATTGGTATGAAAATTTGTTGAGGGACAAATAGAAATTTCTCATCAATAATGAAGGGACAAAGTCCCTTTCCTAGTACAAGGTGAAGCTAACATTATTTAAAGCCAAAATTATGTAGTAAAGTAAAATATTTAAAACAAAAATGAGTTTCATCAGGGTAGTACTTTTAACCTAAAAGTATAAAAAGACTGTAGAAAGGAATAATGACTTAAATATTTAATTAAGAAATTTGTTTTTGAAGGGTAAAAAATATAACATAACCAATTATCCAAATTTATAAACCTATTGGAAATGTCAAGAAGTTTGGTATATAATCTAATGGGAAACCTCTTTTATTATATGGATAGGAAATCCATATATACATTTATATAAATGCGTAGCATACACCAAAACAACCATAAAACTAATAATAGTAAAAAATAATCACTCTATATTTCCTTTCTAAAAGGTAAAAATTTACTTTAATTCCACCAATATTCTCTAATATGAAAATAATTAATATAGGTTCACAAAGAAATACTACAACAAAATTTTCATGGTTTATGACTAGTTTATAAAAACTATGACAACATTCTGAAAATAGATTTTTGAATACATGAAAATAGTAGAAACATACATTATCTACATAGAAATATTTAAATGCAAAGTTTGAAAAAAACTCCTTTGTATCGATATTTGATGGATTACAAATATAAATTCCACTTTCAAAAGTTTTCTTATAAGTTTCTAACTATCAAGACCTTATAAATGAACTCCTAACTCCTATTTATATCTTTAATTGGGTAGTTATAGAGCATAAACACCTTTTTCATATTTAGAGACTTGTAAGAATACATTAGTGAATTTACACAACTTGAAAATTTGGAAAAATACATTGAGAAATTTGCACAACTTGAAATTTTGATTTAAAATTTTTACAACTTGAAAAAACATGTTAGTAAATTTAAATGACTTGAAAGACTGTAAATGTAAATTTTCACAACTCAAAAATTGAAAAAATATCTTAATACAATTAAATGAAGTACATTTCACAAATCACTACTAAATTATATGACTTAAAAATATTAAGTTAAAAACATAGGCCAAAGGTTCTCGATACATCAATATACTTCTTCTTCACTGAGAATAATATGGGTTTATTCTTTTTGTTATAATTTCTTCTTCTCACCTTGATATTTATCAAATATTTGTAAGATATCAATAACCTTTTATTTTTCAAGACCATCTAAGTATGTGAAATCCACCTTTATATCATAGTGAAGTTATACCATTTTATCGATCATTGTGTAATGTTTATTTACTATTGCATTGAGATCATCCAAGTTGAATTGGTATTCGATCAATCTTTGAATTGACCCAAAATTTAATGTAGATTTAGGAGTTATAATCTCTTTTATGTTTTTTTTGAATTGATTGATGATAATATGTAGAGAGACTACTTTACTATCATCATCATTGATTATGTAATTTAATATCTGGAGCCCTCCTATTATCTTGAGAATATCATATCCTACCATGGATTTAGAAATGTATAATTTATTTCTATCTTCTCTAATAATGTGAATATTGAACCTAAAAACTCTAAGAAATTCAGTAAGATATACAACTTCATATTTTTCAATGACTTTTACCTAAACAAGATCATCTAATTAGCATTAAAAAGTATTTTAACGTAGGAATAAATTCTTCTCTTTTATGCATTTCTTTATATATTTGTCCTCTACTTTTATTTCATCATCATATTGTGATTGGATTTCAAAATAGGTTCATCATACTTTGGATAGAACTAACTCCAAGTTAAAAAATATCTTTTGACCATTTCTTTGTTGCTTTACCCATAGTTCTAATTTCCTATGCTACATTCAATATTTTAGTATCTAAAATTTGATGAACAAATAAAGAATAAGATTGAATTGGCTTTGTCAATTTCTCAACTTTTTCTTTGAGTTGATATTTAGTCACTTTATCATGATCCATTTTTTCAAACAAAGTACTAATAGAAATTTAAACATACTCTTTCATTCCTTCCTTGTATCTTTTCCCAAATGTATTTTTTTATTTAATAATATAAAGTAGCAACATTATCCTTATCATTTTCTATAGTGGGAACAACTACTTTTGCATATCTTTATCCTTTTTCTTTGAATATTATTATCACAATTTTGGGATTACTAATTATCCATGGAGGAAGGGAATCTATTGCACTAAAATCAATTTCTTATGGTTCAATAATTTTTTTCCTTTTCTTTACCACTTCATCAAGCCAATTATGAATTTTAAAATTGACCAAATATTGTTGCATTTGAAAAAACTCATATTTAATGGAGATATCAAGATAAGGAAGAATATTTTTTGAAGATTGGATTTAGTCCAATATTATCTCATCTTTTTCTTCTTCAACCAAAGGACTTAGAGTCTTGGGTGAAGGTTCAATAATAAATTTGGGATTAAGTGGAAGATGTAGATACAAAGAATCATTAAGCTAAAATGAGGATGTTGGTAAAAATGAATAATTAGATGCAAGAAATTGTTGAGCAATATTTGTTACCAATGTTTGAGATTGAAAAAAACTATCAAGAGGAACATCTTCATAAATAGAGATAATTTTAGAAAAATAAGATTTCTTTCCAAACCTTTTGATTTTTATATTGAGAGGCCTAGAACTTGAATAAATTATTGAGATAGTTTATTTTTCATACTCTTCTTTTGTCTCATGGATGCCTTCATTTTCATTGATTTCTTCAAATGTCCTAGCTTTTACTTGATATTGTTTATGAAATATCCCTAGTGTTGGAAAAAAGATGACTGAGAGGGGTTTGAATCAATATTTAAAACTTTTCATTCAATTCCACTTAACCAAAGATGAACCATTATAACAAGCATGCACATCTTATCAAGCATAAGCATCAAATCATAAGAGAATGAAACACATGAACACAACATATACGTGAGAAACCCTTTAGGGGTAGAAAACCTAGTGATGAATCAAATGGACTATATTAATATAATAAAAACATAAATATTTAGTGAATTACCAACTCCACATGGAGTACCAACCCCAACTAGCTCAACACCAACTTAGCTAAGCTTTAACAAGCACCCACTTTCAAGGAGGCACCAACTCCCAAGATGACTCAACACCAAATCATCCACCTAATTGTTTGATCACATTAATAAACCCATATTTATTATACAATAGATGATGATCTTCTACTTCATCTCTTCACTTACTTTTATCCCTCTCAAATTGGCCTTCAGCCTTCTTTGCTCAATTATTCCTCTTCATGGATTGATTAGGTATTCTGGCCTTGATCCCTCATATACATAACCTCTATTAGATATTAATAAAATTTATCTAATGGTCCACATGACCTTCTTCCACTCACCAATGATAAATATCATTCTCTTATTCTTTTTTCTCTACCACACTTAGCATTCTTTAAGCATACTAAATAGGCTTAAACTACCTTGCTTTTATACAAGTCACCTGAGCATATCCTTCTTAGTTAGCCACACATTTCAATCACTTAGCTCAGATATTAATAGGTATTATAATATTAAAATAACATACATTAATTATTAATAAATCACTACAATAGTTTTTCCATACATCAACTATCCCTTACTCCTCTTTTAGGCTTATGAAGACCTAATAGGCCTTCTTAACAACACGTTACCCTTTGATATTTATTAAATCATATAAAAACACCTCACATGGTAGTAAAATGTCATAAAACACTATAATACACCTTATCTAACTTTAATTTATTTCCACAACATCTTTTAGGTCCAATCACCACTTTAACCCTTTCTCAAATCACTGCATATAAAAGGCCTGTGCATATACAAAAACTTTATTTTGAAAAATTGAGGCATATAATAAATTTTACCAAAAAAACATGGAAAAAAATTATATATTTAAAAACCTTATGACCTCAAGTTTATCACAAAATTCATTTGATGCTTCAACTCAAGGTAAATAGGATCAAACACTTCTCTACAAGATGTTCACTTTAGAACTACCAACTAAATCCAAAACACAGTCAAGGAAACATGAACATATAAAACATGATTGGATATCCTAAATGGATTTAAATTAATTAAAATTATATTATAACATCCTTATAGTAACCTCAACCAATCATATCATGTTCTCTAATAAAAACTATTGGTCTTACAGACCAATCTATTGACCTTCTTTCTCATAGACTCTACTCAGCTAAATAAGCCATTTTGGCTTCAATTTTTCAAATTATTACATTATATTCCAAGATTTTGAAAGGTGTATATATATATATATAATTTAAATCCCAAACAACAACATCATTTATTTCAATGCATCATTCTTACTTGAAAACACATCATGAATCTTCTTCTCACTTTTATCTAATTTCCTTACTATTTACACCACTAAATCTATTAGCAACTAACCAAATTATATCACCAAATTTTCACACATAATATTTGGAACCTATAAAAAAATGTTTATAAACAAAAAATACATGTATCACACTTTTATCTTCATCCACTTAGCAACTTTGACTCAATTAACTCTATCTGTTGCAACAAATCTCTGAAAGACAAGTACTTTCCTATAGGGCCTACTAACTCACCTAAGAAACCAATAATTCTTAGAGATTATTTGTAGAATTGAATTTAACCTATAATCACTTAAATATTCATATCAAATCATTCTAATCTATTTATAACAAGATCTTCAACTTTATGTCACTATGAGGGTTTTATGAGGGTTTAAACCATCTTATAGTCTTTATGATCATTCATAAAACTTAGCTCCTCTTTCCAAAAAATAATTATTATAAATTTAATCTATAACCCTTCATCATCTACCATAATTAACTTAATTTCTCATGAATATGCTACACATGGCAACAAGCACTGAGAAAACATTTTCGGGTAGACAACTCTTCATTCTGTGCATTCAAGAAACCTTAAAATATTTTTTAAGATTTTTATTGTAAACCAAGACCTATAACCTCATATACATACATAAAACAACTTGACTCACCTCTTTCAATTTTCACCTACTCACCCATGTCATAGAAATTGATCCTATTACCTCATCTAGCTACCATCTCTCTTCTTGCTTTCTAAGCATTGACTTACAAGTCTTATTAGGCCTTGAATCTAACCTTTTAGTCACACGATAGACTTTACCTTGAAAATATCCTATGTTCTAATGACAACCACTTAATTGTATCATAAATAAACATCAATTAATAATACCATTTTGGCACCATTCACAATATTTAACACTTAATATAATGAATTCAAGGGGCAATTATCCTTTTTAGAAGCTCTTTTTAGGTTTTAAAAATCCACACACAATCTAATTTTCCCATTCTTTTTTCTCACTAGCACTAAGTTTTCAACTCATGTAGAGTGTCTTACTAGGAATATGATCCTTAATACAAGTATTTTATAGACTTTATGAAAATTAGGGACTCTAGTAGTGGATTGGCATGCCTTTGTTTCTACCTAAAGGGCTTGACTCTAGGATTGAGGGGAATAGTGCATGTTAAGATAGAGGTGTTCAATATCTTGAGATCTGTTGGTATGAAAATTTGTTGAGGGAAAAATATAAAATTTTCATCAATAATAAAAGGGACAAAGTCCCTCTCCTATTAAAATATGAAGCTACCATTATTGAAAGCCAAAATTATGTAGTAAACTAAAATATTAACAAAAATAAATTTCATCAGGGTAGTACTTTTAACTTAAAAGTACCAAAATGCTACAAAAAGGAATAATGATTGAGATATTTAAATGAGAAATATGTTTTTGAAGGGTAAAAAATATAACATAACCAATTATCCAAATTTAGAAACCTATTGGAAATGTCAATAAGTTTGGTATATAATCTCTAATGGGAAACCACTTTCATTATATGGAAAGGAAAGACATATATACATTTATAGAAATGCATAACATAAATAAAAATAACCATAAAATTGATCATATTAAAAAATTATGACTTTATATTTCCTTGTTGAATAGTAAAAATTTACTTTATAACTCCACCAACATTCTCTAATATGAAAATAACAAATATAGGTTCACAAAGAAATACTACAACAAAATTTTCATGGTTTTTGACTAGTTTATAACAACTATGAAAACATTCTAAAAATATTCAAATACATGCAAATATTAGATGTGTACATTATCTATATAGAAATCTTTGAACACAAAGTTTAAAAAAACCTCCTTTGTATTGATCTTCGATAACTTAAAAATATAGCTTCCACTTTCAAAAGTTTTCTTATAAGTTTCAAACTATCAAGACCTTAAAAATGAACTCTTAACTTCTATTTATACTTTTAGTTGGGTTTTTATATAGAATAACCAAATTTTTTTCATATTTAAAGACTTGTAGAAATACATTAGTGAATTTACACAACTTGAAAACTTGTAAAAATGCATTGAGAAATTTGCACAACTTGAAAAATTGATTTGATATTTTTACAACTTGAAAAAACATGTTAGAAAATTTACATGACTTGAAAGAGTAAAAAATCAAATTTTCACAAATTAAACCCTAAAAATATATCTTAATATAATTAAATGAATTACATTTCATAAATCATTACTAGATTATATGACTTGAAAATCTTAAGTTAGAAACTTAGGCCAAAGGTTCTCTATGCATCAATCTACTTCTTCTTCACTGAGAATAATATGGGTTTCTTTTTTTGTTGTTGTAATTTATTATTCTCACCTTGATACTTATTAAATATCTACAAGATATTGATAACCTTTTATTCATCATGACTATCTAAGTATGTGAAAACCACCTTTTCATCATAGTGAAGTTATACCATTTTATTGATCATTGCATGATGTTTATTTACTATTGCATTCAAATCATCAAAGTTGAATTGGTTTTTGATCAATCTCCAAATTGACCTATAATTGAATTTATATTTAGGATTTATAATCTCCTTGATGTTTTTATTGAACTTTTTGATGATAATATCTAGAGAGATTAATTTACTATCATCATCATTGATTGTGAAATTTAATATCTAGAGCCTTCCTATTATCTTTAGAATAGCATATCCTACCATGGATTTAGAATTTTATAAGTTCTTGATACCTTCTCTAATAATGCAAATCTTGAACCTTGAAACTCCAAGAAATTTAGTAAGATATATAACTTCATATTTTTTAATGAATTTTACTTGAACAAGATCATTTGATTAACATTAAAAAATTATTTTAACTCAAGAAGTAGTTCTTCTCATTTCTGCATTTCCTTATTATATTTTTTCTCTACTTTTATTGCATAATCATATTCTAATTGGATTTTAAAATATAGGTCAATTGCACTTTAAATAGACTAACTCCAAGTTGAAAAATATCTTCTAACCATTCCTTTATATCTTTACCCATAGTTCCAATTTCCTATGCTACATTCATTATTTAAGTATCTAAAATTTAATCAATAATTGAAGAAGATTGAACTGGCATTATCAATTTCTTAACCACTATTATCAATTGCTCAATTTTTTTTTTGAGTTGATCTTTAGTCACTTTATCTTGATCCATTTTTTCAAACAAAGTACCAATAGCATTTTGAACATCCTCTTTCATTCCTTCCCTCGTAGCTTTTCCCAAATGTATTTTTTTAGTTTGATAATATAAAGTATCAACACTATCCTCATCATTTTATATAGGGGAAACAACTACTTTTGCATATCTTTCTCCTTTTTCTTTGATTATTCTTGTCATAGTTTTGGAATTATTGATTATACATAGAGGAAGAGAATTTATTCCATTGAAATCAATCTCTTGTGGTTCAATAATTTTTTCCCTTTTCTTTACCACTTCATCAAGCCAATTAGGAATTTAAAAATTGACCAAAGATTGTTGCATTTGAATAGACTTGTATTTTATGGAGATATCAAGAGAAAGAAGAATAGTTTTCAAAGATTGGATTTAGTATAATATTAATTTCATCTTTTTCTTCTTTAATAAAATGACTTGGGATCTTGGGTGATGTTTCAATAATAAATTTAGGATTTAGTGGAGGATGTAGATACAAAGAATCATTAGGCTGAATTGAGGATGTTGGTAACAATGAAAAATTGGATGCAAGAAATTGCTAAGTAGTGTTTGTTACCAATGTTTGATATTGAAAAAACTATCAAGAGGGACATTTTCATAAATAGATACAATTATAGATTAATAATATTGATTTCCAAACCTTTTTATTTTTAGGTTGAGAGGCTTAAAACTTGAATAAATTATTGATATAGTTTGTTTTTCATCCTCTTATTCTATCTCATGGATACCTTCATTTTCATTGGTTACTTAAGATGTTCTAGATTTTGCTTGTTGTTGTTTATGAAATCTCCCTAGTGTTGGAAACAAGATGACTGAGAGGTAGGGGTGAATCAGTTTTCAAAACTTTTCTTTTAATTCCACTTCACCAAACATGAACCATTTTAACAAGCATGTATATCTTATCAAGCATAAATATCAAATCATAATAAAATCAAACACATGAACACAAAATATACGTGAGAATCCCTCTATGGGTATAAAACCCACTAATGAATAAAATGAACTATATTACTATAATACAAATATAAATCTTTAGTGAATTACCAACTCCACATGGAGCACCAACCCCAACTAGCTTAGTAGCAACTCAACTAGGCTTTAACAAGCACCCACTTGCAAGGAAGAACCAACCCCCTAGATGACTCATCACCAACTCAAGCATTTGATTATTTGATCACCTTCAAAAACTCATGTTTCTTATATAATAGATGATGATATTTTTATTCAGATATTCACTCACTTTTATCTCTCTCAAACTAGCCTTTAGCCTTCTTTACTAAATTAACCCTCTCCATGGCTTGATTAGGTCTTCTAACCTTGATCCTCATGTACAAAACCTATGTTAGATATTCATAAAATTTATATAATGGTCCACATGACCTCTTTATTCTCTCAAATTATCTATATAACTATTTTATCCTCTTTTACTCTCCCACACTTAGCATCCTCTAAGCATACCAAATAGCCTAAACTACCTTGCTTTTATACAAGTCACTTGATCATATCCTTATTAGTCAGCCACACATTCAAATCACTTAGGTCAGCCATGAATAGGTATAATAATATTAAAATAACATGCCTTAATAATTAATCAATCACTACAATAGTTCATCCATACAACAACTAGCCCATACTCCTCTTTTAGGCTTATGGAGACTTAATAGGCCTTCTTAACATGTTACCCTTTGATATTTCTTGAATCATATAAAAAAACCTAACATAGTAGGAAAATATCATATGCCACTCTAATATACCTTATATAACTTTAATTTAGGTCCAAAACACCTTTTAGGTCTAATCATAATTTGAACCCTTTCTTAAATCATTGTATATAAAAGGCCTTTGCATATATAGAAACTTTTCTTGAATAACTAAGGAATATACTCAATTTTTATAAAAAATCATGGAAAAAAATTATATATTTAGAAAAATTATGACCTCAAGGTCATCACAAACTTTATCTAATGCTTCAACTTAGGGTGAACATGCTCAAACATTTCTCTGCAAGATGTTCACTTCAAAACTACCAACTAACTCCAAAACATAGTCAAGGAAACATGAACATATGACACATGATTGAATATCCTCAAGGGATTTAAATGCATAAATAGTATATTTATAACATACTCATAGAAACCTCAACCCATTAGATCATGAACTCTAATGAAAACTATTGGTCATACAGACCAATTTATTGACCTTTCTCACAAACTCTACTTAGCTAGATAAGCTATTTTGTCTTCAATGTTTCAAATTATTAAACTAAATTAAAATATTTTTCAATGTATGGATAGATCATTAAATTCTAAAACAACATCATCATGTATCTCAATACATCATTCTTTTAATGAAAACACATCAGGAATCATCTTCTCACTTTTATTTGAATAATTTCTTACTATTTGCACCAATAGGTCTGTTAGCGACCAGACAACTTGGATCACAAAATTTTAAAAAAAAATATATCTTGTCCATAAATATTCATGAAAAACAATTATAATTCTCACACTTTTATCTTTATCCACTTTGCAACTTTGACTCGATCAACTCTATCTATTGTAGTAAATCTCTGCAAGACAAGCACTTTCTTATAGGGTCTGCTCACTCACCCAAGAAATAAATCATTCTTGGAGATGCCTAGGAGAGTTTACTTCAACCTCAATTCACTTAACTAGATATATCAAAATATTTTTAGATCTTTATAACATTATCTTCAACATCAAGTCACTGTTAGGGTTTTATGAGGGTTTAAACCATCTTCTAATCTTAATGAGCACTCATAAATTTAACTCTTATTTCTATAAATTAATACTTGAAACTTTGATATAAAACACTTCCTCATATACCATTAATATCTTATGTTATCATGAAAATGATGCACATACCAAAAAGCACTAAGAAAACCTTCTCGAGTAGCCAACTCTTCATTCTATGGATTTGAGAAATTTTGAAATACTTTTCAAGCCTTTTCTTGCAAACCAAGACCTAAAAATTCATGTACATACTTAAAATATCTTGACTCACCTTTTTCACTGTTCACTTTCTCACCCATGTCATGGAAACTAATCCTATTACCTCATCTATCTACCATCTCAATTCTTGATTTCTAATCCTTGACTTACAAGTCTTATTAGGCCTTGAATCTAACCTTCTAGTCACACTATATACTTTACCTTGAAACTCTCCTATGTTCCAATTCCTCTTGTGTATTCTCAATAAACCTCATACACTCATTATTATTCAAATTTTCAATAGATCATCTTTGGAGCTTCTTATAGATCTTTGAAGTTCAACTAGGATCTTCGTAGCATCTTTAGAGTTGTATATAAAAATATTTAGAGATGGCCTTTTAATCAATTTCAAGGTCCTCAACACATTAGGTAAAACCTAAAATAATCTCCCTCATGATCAAATACTATCAGGTTTTATTTAGAGCATTTACTTCTTTACACCCTATTTAGAGCATCTTTGAAACTACTTACACAGATCTTCAGAGCATACTCCTTTAGAGCTTACTCCTTTCATAATGCCACCTATAAATACCATCTCACAAGGTCTAGATAAATCATTACAAGATGCTTGACACTTGAAAAAATGAATTGTATTCACTCATGTTACTTATCAATTATTTCATTCAAGTTGAAATTAAAATAACACTCATTATGTTGGAAATCATAACTCATCATACACATACCTGAAGGCTTACTTAACCAAGCATTTTCACAAGAAACTTTGTCATCAAATATATTAGATTAACATCAATGAAATAGCCATGCATCTTCAAATGAAATTTTGACATTAATTACAACATTAAATACCAAAGCTCAACACTTAATGATAACGATCAATAGACTCTCCTATAACTAATGACAATATTCAACAATCTCCCCCTTTGTCATTGATGGAAAACACACTCAAAAAACTCTATCAATCACTCTTGATGGAAATCATCTATTAGACTTGGTTCTTGTCTTTTCTTTCTCCCTTTATGATCTTGTTAAACTTTTTCCTTTTCTTATCTTTCTCCCCTTTTGACATTAATGACAAAGTTCTTCCACAACTATCATCTTTTTAAGAATGAACTTAGATTACAAGACCAAATCAACACAAATCAAGTTTAGATAATAATATGATTAGTTCCACCTCAAGCCAAATAACCACCATGCTTCTATTAGTAGTAGACATCAATAGTCACCTGTAACTATTGAAATCATACTCTCTCCCTTTGAGATAATACTATCTCTCAAAGAAACTAAATAACACAGTCTTTAAAAACTATGACGACCATTCTTAGAAACTTCTCTCAATCAAGTTAGTCTCCTAGTAGATCCATCAAAAAATAAATAAATAGAGTCTATGAATCATATCATACACAATGTCTTCTTAACTTCATATATATCAAAATAAATCATTTTCTTGACAGAGAACTCAAAGGTACCAAGCTTAGACCAAGCATATTTTATTTCAAAAAAATATAAACTTGGATTACTTACCTTTCTTGATATGATAGAATAATATCAAACTCTTGATCACACACAAGGCCATTCCATACTAGATAGCAGATGTAGAAATAGGGACTTTCCCATTATCTTCATAGATCAAGATTAATTACTCATAAAAATATATATCAAAATCTTACCTCTTATATACCAATTTTCTGTACTTTGAATTCAGATACCTAATAACAGACTTAGATCTCTCATCATGATACCTTATATACTTCAAACCAAAAAGTTATCAACATATAAATGGATGATATCCATCTTCATATTATTTCTTGAAACATATACAACCTAAAATTTTCTTAAAATAAACCTTTTTTGACTTCACCTTCATGCTTCTAATAATATAATATTGTCTCTATGAAGCTTAATGGATCCACCCCTTTTACATAGAGCAATAAACAATATGAAATTAGGAAATTCCTAGATCTCCATCTTTTTAAAAGATTGAATATTCTTCAACATTATTCTATAATTGATTGGAACCATAGGTTTGATCTCATCAACAACCTTTCCGTCCTTCTTCTTTTCTTTGACTGCCTCGTCAACACATGTAAATAAAAAGTGTTCTTGGCATTCCTTACTTGATTTCTCACTTGAGGTATGCTTTATCTCAACAAGTAGTCCACTTTAGCTTGTATATTTATCATGACCTATCTTTAGTACCTTTGGTTTCCATCATACATTTTCCTTCTTTCTTACACTTTAGGAACTTCAAACTTCTTGCTTTGACTTGATGATATTCTAACTCTTTTAGGACATAATTTTGTAATGTGTCCTATATTATGACAATTGTAATAGACCATATTATTCATTCCTTTTTATTGATGATGACTATAGATAATTAGGAGTGAGTGATCTAAAAAACTTTTGGATAATAGTACATTGATAATATAGCTATGATTTCATAATCATCAATAATTGAACATACCTCATCTTTGACCTTCTTAGCCTTTAACTTCTTTTCAACCTTGAAAGTAGATTCCTTTTTGGGAGGTCTTACTTTATTTTATCTCATCTCATAGGCAAGCAAGATGCCATGAAACCCATACATCTCTAGCTTATCCAAATCTTGCATCTCTTCTACTATAAACACTTTTGGATATACTTGAATAATATGGTCTATTACAATTGTCATAATATGGTCTATTGATAATTGAATATACTTGTAGAGAAACCACCTTGAACTTATTGACTAGTCATCCTTGCTTTTTAAGATCTCTTTTAGGATGTCAAACCTACACCAAATTACCTACTATGATACCAATTTTTGGAATTAGTCTTCAAAAACTTTAAATAAATTCCACTTATCCAAATATGAACCATTCTAACAAGTATGTACATCTTATCAAACATAAGCATCAAATCATAAGAACATGAAACACATGAACACAACATATACATGGGAAACCTTATCATGGAATAAAACCCAATGATTAAATAAATAGACTATGGTATTATAATAAAAAAATCAATCTTTATTGAAGCACCAACCCCAACTATCTCAACACCAACTTAGCTAGTCTTTAACAAGCACCCATTTTCAAGGAGGCACCAACCCTGTAGATGATGACTCAACACCATCTCATCCACTTGATTATTTGATCACTTTATAAACCCTTATTTCTTATACAATATATTATGATATTCTTATTTATCTCTTTTCTCACTTATGTCCCTCTCAAATTGGCCTTCAGCCTTCTTCACTCAACTAGCCTTCTTCATGGCTTAATTATGTCTTTTAACCTTGATCCCCATATGTAAAAAATATATTAGATATTCATAAAATTTATATGATGGTAAAAATGACCTATTTATACTCACTAATTATCTATATCATTATCTTATCCTCTTTTTCTCTCCCACACTTACCATCCTCTAAGCATACCAAATAGGCCTCAACTACCTTGCTTTTATACAAGTTACTTGATCATATTCTTATTTGTTAGCCACACATTAAAATAAATTATTTAATCCATGAATATGTATTATAATATTAAAATAACATTAATTAATCATGAATCAATCACTAAAATAGGTCAACCATACATCAATTAGCACTTACTCCTCTTTTAGGCTTATGGAGACCTAATAGGCCTTCTTCACAACACGTTACCCTTTGATATTTCTTGAATCATATATAAACATATAAAATAGAATTAAAATATCATAAATCACTCAAATATACCTTATATAAATTTAATTTAGGTCCACAACACCTTTTAGGTCTAATCACCACTTGAACCCTTTCTCAAATCATTACATATAAAAGGCTTGTGCATCTACAAAAGCTTTGTCTTAAACAACCGAGGCATATACTCAATTTTGACAAAAAATAATGGAAAAAAATTATATATTAAAAAATTATGACATTAATTTCATCACAAACTTCATATTATTCTTCAACTCAAGGTAAATAGTCTCAAATAGTTCTCTACAAGATGTTCACTTTAGAACTACCAACTGACTCCAAAACATAGTCAAGGAAACATGAACATCTAACATATGATTGAATATCATAAATGGATTTAAATTAATTAATATGACCTTATAACATCATTATATCAACCTCAACCAATCGGGTCATGAGTTTTAATTAAAACTATTGGTCTTATAGACTAATCTGATGTCCTTTCTCATAAACTCTACTCAGCCAAATAAGCCATTTTGTCTTTAATGTTTCAAATTATTACACTAAATTATAGTATTATTAAAGGTATATATATATATATATATATATATATATATATATATATATATATATATATTCTAAAAAAATATAATCATGCATTTCAAAGAATCATTATTTCATGAAAACAAATTAGGAATCATCCTCTCACTTTTATCTGATTTCCTTACTATCTACACCATTAGCTCTTTTAGCAACTGGCCAACTTGGATCACTATATTTTCACACCTAATATATAAAAAATATCAAAAAATATTAATCAATAATAAATAAAATTCTCACACTTTTATTTTCATCCACTTAGTAACTTTGACTCAGTCAACTCTATATATTGTGTCAAATCTTTGAAAGATAAGGACTTTATTATAGGGTCTAATCACTCACCAGAGAAACAAATCATTCCTATATATTATTTGTAGATTAAAATTAAACATAAAATCACTTAAATATCTATATAAAACCATTTTTATATATTTATAATAATATCTTGAACATTAGGTCACTGTTAGGGTTTTATGAGGGTTTAGACCATTTTCTAGTCTTAAAAATCATTCATAAAACTTATTTCCTCTTTATATAAACTAATAATTATAAATTCTATATAGAACCACTAATAATCTACCATGAATATATTATGTTCTCATGCAAATTATACACATGCCAATGAACACTTAAAAAACTTTCTTAGGTAGACAACTCTTCACTCTATGCATTCAAAAAGTGTTAAAATACTTTTCAAGCCTTTTCTTGTAAACCAGGACCTAAATCTTCATGCACATACTTAAAAAATATTTAATCACATTTTTCAATGTTAACCTACTCACTCATGTCATTTAAACAAATCTTGTTACCTTATCTGGCCATCATCTCTCTTCTTACTTTCTAAGCCTTGACTTGCAAGTCTTATTAGGCCTTGAATCTAACCTTATAGTCACACTATAGACTTTATAATGAAACTCTCATATTTTATAATTACTATTGTGTATGCTCAATTTACCTCTTACATTCATTCTTATTTGGATCTTCAATGGATCATATTCAAAGCTTCTTGCAAATATTCAAATCTTGATTGGGATCTTCATAAAATATTTAGAGCTACATATATAGATCTTTGGAGCTAACCTTTTAATAAATTACAAGGTCCTTAACACCTTAGTTAAAAACTAAAATAATCTCTCTCATGCTAAAATACTATCAGGTATTCTTTTGAGAATTTACTTCTTTGCAGCCCATTCAAAGCATCTTTGAAACTACTTACATAGATCTTTAGAGCATACTACTTCTTCTTTAGATCTTACTCATTTCATCATGCCACCTAAAAATACCATCTCAAAAGGTCTATAAAAATCATTATAATATGCTTGACACTTTACAAAATAACATTTATTAACTCATGTTAATTCTCAATTATTTCACTCAAGTTAACATTACAATAACAACACTCATTATGTTGGAAATTAGAAATCATCATATAAATACTCAAGGCTTACTCGAACAAGCATTTTCATAAGAACCTTTGTCATAAAATGCATTATATTGACATAAATAAAATAACAATGCATCTTAAAGTGAACCTTTGATATAAATGACAACATTAAATACCAAAGCTCAACACTCAATGACAATGCTCAACAGATTCTCCCTTATTCAATGATAATGTTCAACACCTAGATTAGATTATATTATTAGTGGTAGTGGGAAGCCTTCTTGGTCAAGATTGAACCATTTAAATTTTAGACATTATAATTTCATATCAAGTATACCATGAGTTCTTCTTACAAGAGAGGTTGATTCTTTCTTGCTCTTGTAAATCTTGGGAATCGATTCAGATTATTTTTTTTTATTTTTGAAAACTTATATCTTATGTATCTTCATCATCTAATATTTTCTTAGGGACTTTTAAAATCCCAAAGTCAACAAATAGTTTTACTATAAATTGTGATAAATCTCTAATCCTCACATATTTTCCATCATTACAATCTAACCATTAGTCTTCAAAATGAAGTAGATGTTGATATGAAGACCCAAGGGTGTGAGACACTAACATATTATATAAAATGAATCTCTAATTTCAAATGGAATTATAGTGACATGTGTCATCTCTTCCTCAACTAGTTTGGCTTTAGCCAATGTTAAATATGTGTATCTTCCTATGGTGATAGGAAACTTTACTCAAGCCTTATGTTTATTGCCTAAGAACTTATGAGTTTCAACCAATTGTCTTACTAATTCAATTAGGGCCCATTTATCATCAACATATTTAAGAAACATGTATGATGACAAATCACATCCACAAACCCTTATATAATAAAAAAAATAGAACTAGATGCACCAAGCTCTCTATTTAATAATATTTGTAATTGTTTCCATAGATATTCTCATGTTATTGGGTTCTCTTTCAAATATTTGAATAACATATTGAATGAATTCATCATTTACCCTCCAAAAATGATAAACACTTTATTTTAGTGTGAGTTGAGGTTATAAATCATATATTTTGTAGTTTTAGTGTTTCCTACTTAATTCAATCTACCATAAAATATGTTCTTATTAGCTGCATAAACTAATTATGAATCCATGTAGAATTTTAAGTTGTTTTGACTTTGATTAGCTATTTATGGATTGATTGACTGATCATCTATCCCCAATTTATGTATTTATTTTTATGATGAATGATCTATATGTATATAGACATCTAATTCTATAAATGCCTTATATTCGAGATTCCAACTACCTTGTATAAGAGTGTGATTATGTCATTCATTCTATTCATGAATTTAGACCTAGAAATATTATTCAGAAGCCTTGTTACTAAATGTTTATGGTTTTTAACCCATTGCATGTTCACCCATTTTACACAAGAATTGACATTATCATCCTAAAAATGTTGAGTTGAAGCAGGAGACAAGTTAACATATGATTCTCATTTTTTAAATTGTAATAACTTGTCAATATGTTTTGGATATAAACATATGACATATTATCCTTTGGGATTCAACATTTATCTTTTATCAAGGTCATAATGCTCAACTATGGTAAAGACCAATTTTGAGATTTGTAATAAGGTTCAAAAATCAATTGCAATTGCTAATCCACTATCATGTATACTTTGGCCATAGTCTATCTTATACACCCCATTAATTATGTTCAATAAATCTTCCATGTTGATATGTCCTATATCAATGTTAGCTATGTTTTTAACATTTGAATTTAGGATTGATGGATGAATGATGCCTTAAAATAAGTAATTCATCTTTACTTCCTCTTCTCCATGTAGAATCTTGTTTGGAGGAATTTTATTTGGATTAACCTTGGTAGGATCCCTGGATGTTGACATCTAAGAGAATCACACATCTTGATAGATAAACCCCAAACTGTATTGTAATTAGAAAATAATATATGTTGAGAAATTAGCCAAAAAAAAAAATTTAAGAAAAAATTATCATAAAGGTAGGGAGTTAAATAAGACTATTTACAATAGGGTTGGGTTCTAAAGGTGGTGTTAGCAACACCATGTCAATAACCCACCCAGGTTTTGATGAGATTGTAAGTAACTAATTTTAGGTCCAATGGAAAAAAATACTACGAAATTAAAATTTGATGAAGGTACAAATAGATAGGGTAGATCAGGTTAGAAAAAAGAACTCTTGAGGAGGAGAGATGAATGCAAAAATTTAGGTTTTTGGGGTTTTTCAAGAGAATAATTAAAAATCTCAACAAGACATTGAAAATTTTGAAGACATAATTTTTAGATAAAAATGGTCAAGAAAATATTTTAAAATAATGAGCTTTATTTTTAGAATGAAAACATGGGTTTTGAAGAAGCTTATGTTTGGTCAGGCCCCAAAACCCTAGTAACTAATCATAAGGACTTGGTAAATAATGGATGGCAATAAGAAAGTGAGTGAAGGATGTAGTGGGAATAAAAAGGATACATGAGGAGGAGATAAAAATATATAGTAGAGAGGTGAGAGACAATGATAAAAATAATAAATATATATAAGTATTGGCATGTGTAGAGGAAGGGATGCCACTAATGGCCCAAAAAGAAGGGTTTTCTACAAAAAACGTGGGATTTTAAAACTTTCACATAGACATGTCAGGATTTAGAGGTGGTGCTTATAAGGTGATTAGATTATGTAGAACATGTTAGCACACATGTGAGGTTATGATAGTTGTGTCTTCAAGGGTAATAAACTCTATCAATTTTGTTTGTAGTGTGCCCAGGATCTATAGTATGTGCTAACATGCTTATTAGGATTTGAGGGGTGTATTAACAATTTTTAAAATTTCAACATAAATAAGTAGACTTAGCAAAATTTTCTAAGTCATTTTCACAACTTGACTTTATGACAATAAATTTTCTTAAAAATTGGAAAATAAATAATTAACCAACTTTAACTTTCACTATTTTTGACTTTTTAACCATCTTTCAAAAACCAAGACAATAATATCCTCATAAATCCATGCAATCATGTCTCTAAACTCCTTGAGAGTTTATGAAAAATCATTATTCTCTTATGGGTTGTATGTGGTTTCTATAAGTACACACTTCACATTACTTGCATAATCTAGGTTGCATTTCTCATGTTGTATACCTTTGGGAAGGGCAGGCCTATTTTTATCCCCCTAATATTCCATGTTGAATAGCCTCTCTAGTAAGACCAATCCATTAGGTATATTATCTATGTTTAAATCTATATCCCCATATTCATCTAATTTAAAGTATTCTCAATCATATTCATCGACTATTTGATCTCCAAATATTTTAGTGTTGGTGATGAATTCTAGGATGTGTTGATCATTATTAAAAAATTGGAAGTTTTTAATATTATCTAGAACTAAATGAGTAGAGACTAGATCTACTTATAATATTCTCATTCTTAAAGTGGAAATTAGATATAGATTATTCACATGAATGACCAATGCATTAGATATATAATTATTTTATCTGGGTAAAGTTTAGATGCCAAAAACATCAAAATATTTGACCAGTTTCTAGACTCTACTACAATATCTAGATAGGCATTTATCATTTCATGAGTACTTGTTACTCACTTTCTTGACCACCAATTTAGGATCACCCAATAATTTAATATTATTTAATTTCTTTCCAAAGGTGAATAAGAGTCTATAAACCAATGCTTCATATTCAACCACTTTATTTGTACAAGTAAACTATAGGAATTAGGTGGCCAAATAAGATTTTACTCTTGGATTGATTAACTTAAATCTAGTGCCACATCCACTTTTAGACTTTGAACCATCAAATTTCAATGTCCACAAGTGTGATTTAACTATACCATAGTATGTTTGTGGTCTTTGTAAGGGAATGCTACTATAATGTTCACCTCTTGGTGTACTTGATCATCTTGGATTATGTAGTAGCTCTTCCTTTTGATTGGGATTTTAATATAAGTATCAGGTCTATGGGTATCTAGATTTACTTTTATCTCATTGGAAGAGTCTAAGATGGTATCTTCATCCCCATTAGGACTACTCAACATTGTGATATCATATTTTAATGATATAATTCTAAGTTTATATATAGAACTTATTGAAGTAACTTTATGGGCAATTCTCCCTTAGCAGGGATAAGGATATAACTATCCATCATGATCATTCTACTTTGTGAAGAGATTTAAAATTACTCAATTCTATTTAGATCATTAGGTATCATACTTTTATATGTCATAGCTACATCTAGGAATGATACTAGTTTAAGAGCTTCATAGAAATCCTCTTTGTCTAGCATATCTAATTCTTCCACTTCTAGACTTTGGTGTACATCGAGCATGCTAATCAAGAGGGTATTATGGGGAATTTATTCTTTATTCCAAAAATACACTCCCATTTTAAACTCATAAAATATCTCATTTTTTATTATACTCAGTTATTATATGAGTAATTTTAGGATCTCATTATATTTTGATTTGGTTGGGAAAACCATGCCATTGTATTTGTATATGGTTGAAATCGGTTGTCATGTAATCATTCATAGTTCTTGACTAGTCTTAGCTCAATAGAATGTCATAAGCATCCAAAATATCCACCACTTTAATATCAATGAATTTTTGAATTCATGGATCTAAGTCTACTTGCATTTTTATGTGGTTAAACTTGCCCACTACCTTCACCTTTGTCTTGTCTAGTTAGATAACCTTTCAGTTTGAATTTGTAGGTATAAGGCCAAATTATTAGAAAATAACATATGAAATAATTTTCCAAAAAGTATATGAATCAACTAAGCAATTATGTAATGTTTTTAAAAATATCTTGACTATAAGTAGAAATAGAGGAGTTTTAGTCCTTTATTTATAAATGGAAACATGTGCATCATAAATATTAGCAAATTATTTCCCCTTGTTATCAAAAAAATTTGTCAAAAATAACTCCTTTTGATTATATATTTATATAAACTCAAACATAATTATATTGGCCTTGGTTTTCTTAAGATCCTCAAAAATATCATAGCTAAGTTTGGCCTTTTCTAGTTGCTTGTTATCTAGGGTATATGTAGCATAACTCTTGGGTTGATAAGAAGTGGGAAGTCTTTTAGGTGGATGAAGATTATTACTCAAACTTACATCATATGGGACCTAAGTATTGCTCAGAGGAGTAGAAGTGATCAAAGGGTTGGTTGATTTACTCATTAGCAAGTAATCATTCCTTCTCTAGAATTTCTTAAAGGCCTAGACTTCTTCTAATTTATCATCTAGTTCATTTTCATCCTCAAATGTAAATCCATAAGTTTCTAATATTAAGGTTGTGTCTAGGTTCCCTCCATCTTGGTTATGACTTTCATCAAGAGTAGGCACAATTTCTATGTTGTCCATATCCTTTTGGAAGATGTTTGAGGTAGATATGAACTCTACACAGTTTATTTCTACATGTTTGGCCATGTTGTGTACTTGACACTAGGTGTTTAAGGATAGATATATGAAGTTTATAGAATATGAGGTTTGATTATTATTATTATTATTATTATTATTATTATTATTATTATTATTATTATTATTATTATTATTATTATTATTATTATTATTATTATTATTATTATTATTATTATTATTATTATTATTTCTATGGTTGTTTAGATGATTAGGCAGGCTTCCATTATTAGTCCTAGAATTACATTGCATATTAGGACATTGAAAATTAAAATTTATTCTTTGAGGTGGATTATTAATATTCTAGTTTTAATTCTGAAGTCCCTACCTACATAGGTTAATCAAATCATTGGAAAGTATTTAAAACATTTGTTTTAAATTTCTAACTTTAGAGTTGGTGCTAGTGTTGGGTTGACTTTCTACCTAGCATTGAAGTTTAGTAATAGGCACATTTATATTTAAGAATATAAGGTTAGTAATGAGATCATAGTTGTGGAAATTTATAACATGTGCCTATGGACTCAAGCAGGATGGGAGTGTTTGCTAGGTGATACTAGATGCAGCGTACCCACTAGTGTTTGTTACATCAACAATGCCATTATATGTCAGTGAGATTAGTTATTGACTAGTCAATTGGGGAACCACATGGTTGGGAGGAAAATAGGGCATGTCATTAGGCATGTATTTCACTAGAGTTGGATTATAAATTATATTTAGACTTACATATAGGTCCCATGGGATCAGATTTATCATTGGTATATTATGCTAAAGGGATTGGTTGATCATCATAATTTGATTGTATGTACCTAGTTGGCCCAATGAAGGTAAAGGACCTAATTTGTAGCCTTGTGGGACTATCTATTACTCAATGTTGATATTTTAGTTATATGCTAAATACAATTATGTGAGGTATGCTACAATTATTCTAAGAAACATAGAAATTAAGGAATCTAAAGTCCTTAGGCAGGTTTGTATAATAGCTACTTTAGTTTGAATGTATGGGTATTTCAACTACTAGTATAGTTTATGAAATAAAGCATTGAACATGCTCATATGCTCATTTTATTATCTCTTTTTAGCTACTAAGTGATGATATAAGACTATAGGGTCAATGGGGAGCCTAAAATTGTTCACAAACTCTATTTCTAAATTAGCTTAGGTAGTTATTGACCCATGGGGTAATCCAAGATACCAAACATAAGTGGTCTCTCCTAAGGAGTATGGGAATAATCCATAGGAAACATTTTTCTATTGAAATTGGGTTTTGATTATTGTATATTTCAAGGCTTGAATATGTTCCTCTACCATTTGGACAACTTCAACTATAAACTTGGGAGAGAATACATCTAGATTCTTGGGTAAATCATGAGCAATACTTGGGACAACCACATGGAAATAACATCCTTGTCCAATCCAAGCCACAATGGCTATTGGTAAATATTAAGGGAAGATAAATGGGTTAAAAAAAGTGGGGAAACATCACTATTGGTGAATTACCAATTGACTAGATGGGTTAGCCTTTATTTTCCATTTTTATCCTCTTTATTTTTGTATTCTAGGGTTAGTAAATTATATGAGATCTAAGTTATCCCAAGTAGATTTAGATTATATTTTTATCTTTATATTTTATAAATTAAAATAAGGATTATATTAGTGGGATAAAAGTATTCTAAAATATCTCAATTTGAGATTTGGTTACAAACTCAAATCAAGTTCATCACACTCCTTTTAGAACCAATTCTTTGGTGGGTCCCTTAGCATGCCAACTTAGAGAAGAATTACTTATCCTTGCCTCTCCTACAAGGGTGGATATCCCATTAATAAAATACCTCTTGAAGGTCTAAGTGTACTAGGTCTTGGTATACTAGTCTTCACTAAATTGATTGATGTGAACTTGTTCCATATAAGGGGCCTATTTTGATAAGTTGATATGTGGTTAGATTTGGCTAATACATTCATAGAGAGAGGTTATGTACTTCACTTATATATGCTTGCAGGGTTTAACCTCTAATAGAAATCAAACTTCTAAGAATTATATAAAATGACAAAATTTTATTTATTAACTAATTTTACCATGTTAATAGATGTAACAATGCTACAAAAATGATAAATTGATGGTTAAATAACAATCAAGATAAATAATTAAATTCATATTTCCCTTACTCCTAAACCAATTTGATCATAAATAAAGTGTAAAAGATTAAGGATAAAGAGATAAAACATCTACTATAAATAGTGGTGAATCTATAACTATCTAACTAAATGAATCTAGTAAAACTAATCTTTAGTTGAGCCAGACCTATCACAACTCTAACTAAAGATGGTGCTAGAGTCTAGGGAATTTAACTGTGAGAATTGTTGGTGCATTTATTTTGTTTATTACATTTACTTGTATTTATTATTTAGATTATTACACTAATTAATTATTTTGATTAGTTTATTATGTTTATTAATAATTTACACCAGATAGGATAAACTTGCTTAGCTAATAGTCAACTTGGACATCTATCTTTTTACTATGGAGTTGCACTCCACTATTTAGGGTAATATAGGAAAAGAATGCTTAACTAGTAGTCAACTTGTGTTGATTATTTACACAAGTTTGACACTTATCTTATTATTATTGAGTTACACTCCACTATTCATGTAATCAGATATCAATTAAACTATACGTGTTGTGTGAGTTCCCTAATCTTTATCTTACATGCCTTACTCTATTTAATAAATGAATATTTGCATATTCTACATCAAATCAATATTTAATTATTAGAGTAATTCATCATATTTTAGTTATTTATTCATTTTAGTTATTGCCTCAGATATAGAGTTATTGTTTATTACTATTACTATTTTATCTTTTGTCCATGCTTTCTATTAGATTGATTATATCTTATAAGCTAATTTTAACATGGTACTAGAGCTATCTAGAATCTATAGATTGCTAAATATTTAAGAGAAATATATATATATATATAGGATCCTTTTTTAATTTTGTATATAGGCACAAATTAGAGATTTGTGGAGAATTTCTAAGCTCACCATTAAGTTCAAAGTACCCAAGCTAGTCAAAATCATCTACAATTTTGTCCAGATTGGGCACAGGAGGTGAAATTGGTAAGGCTTTGATCTAGAAGCACCATACCTAATTCCAGTGGGTACCTAAAAATTGAAGCATTTTTTAGCAAAATGGACCTCATAATTACATTTGGAAGGCATAAAAACCTACATGTCCATATAAAATTTGTCCAATTTGGACACAATCACTTGGAAGGAAATTTTTTTTTTTGCTCCCAAGTATGTCTGTATGAACTATGTAGGGCAACAAAAAATGAGCAGGCCTCACGGATCAGCAGGTAGAATTGATAAGGCAACTTCTGGAGCCCACCATTTGAACACTAGGAGGTATTTTTGAGCAAAATGTTTTTTGAAATAGCTTAAAATTTTATGCTCTTTGCTTCTCTACTTTCATTTTTTTTAGATTTTTATAGAATTTAGGTTTTTCAATAGCATCTCTTTCCCGTCCTCATTTTTATAACTTTAGAGGCTCATAATTTTCACAAATGACCTCGTATTGAGGTCCCATTTTTTTTTAAAGTTATTTTTTTTAGAATAATTCATTGGTGTAGAAATTTTTGTAATAAAGTGGATACAATTTTGTACTTTTAACCTAGAGGTCCTAGCTAAGATTTTTGTAAATTGAAAAAATATAATCTAACTTCGTAACTGCACTCAATTATAAAGTGCCAACAAATAATTATTGGGTGGGATAAAACTAGGTAATTCAAGGGGGTTTGGTGTTGTGTTATATACTTTGATTTTTGCTTTGTGATGGTTTATTTTCAATTACATCATGGGGAATACTAAGTTCCCACTATTAATAACATACAACTATAACATAGAAACAAAATGCTTGGAATTCATTGATGATTCTAGGATATATGCCTTATATAATAACTCTTCTTACTCCACCTAATAGTTCAAAAGAGTTACATCACTTTCTCTTTGAAACTACTAAGGTTATTGAATGCATTAGGTCTTACATGTCTTTAGATATGAATTTTCATCTTGATAAATGTACAAATCCAAAATATGCTTGGGATAAATTAGCATCATTGTTTGGAAAAATAGGTGAGGTTTGTGGTTAGCAAATTGACAATGAACTCATTAGTTTGGATCCTAAAAGCTATGCTACAATAAAATACTACATCACTAAAGTCATATATTTTAGAGCATAAATTTCTGAATGTAAAATTGATAAAAAGTGATATTTAATTGATTTTCAGTGCCTTACACAAATTAGGTCCTAAATATTCATCCTTTGTCTCTAGATTTTAGACTCATAGGATGGCATTGTGCACAACATATCAAATGCCCACCTTTGAAGTATTCTTTGAGATTTTAATGGTTGAAGAAGAAAAATTAATAGCTATGGGTCTAATCAAGTCATCCAAATCTCAAGATTTAGTTACAAGTCAACCTCAACATAAGCAAGTTTCAACATCAGCATCAAATATAGGTTCAAGCAAAAAGAAGTAGAATAATTAGAATAAGTCATAGAAAGATAAGAATAAATTGCAAAAATCTTCCTTACAAGGATATTATCAATCCACTAATAAGAAGGAACTCACAAAAAAGGACTAACACTCCTTGCCCTTATTATAAAAAGGGGTTTCATGGTGAACATGATTGTTGGAAAAAAGAGATTGATGACCTTAAGGATCTTCTCAAGAAGAATAACATCAACCAATCCTCTTCAAATTATTCTTCCACTCTTTCAAATTCAAGGAAAGGGAAAGCTACGTCACTAGTTGCACTAGAAAATTCTCCCAAGTCATGGGTACTTGACTTAGGTGCTTCACACCATATGGGTTCTGATCAAGAACAATTTTTTATATTAGAACAAAGTTCCTTGCCTCATATTCTCATAGGTGATGATTATAAGGTAGATTTCATAGGAAAAGGTATATTTGATGTTGATAGTGGTGTATTTGAGGTTTTCCTTTATGTTCTAGAGTTATCAACTAGCCTTCTCTATGTCTACCAAATCACTCACTTTGATACTAGTAGGAAAGTTGAGTTCACACTCAATTTTGTAACAATCATAAAATTTGAGGATAATTCCTTAGTTTCAATGGGAAAATTCAACAATCATACTCATCTTTATTCATTCTCCCATTTTGTACCTCATTCTTCCTCTACAACTTTGTTCTCACACACTGATTTAGTGAGTAATCTATGGCATGAGCAGTTTGGTCATCTAAACTACCGCTATTTATAGTAACTTAGTTAGTAGGAGATGGTTATATAAATTCCACATATTGAGTTTTTAGGGGGTGTATGTCATGGTTGTGCCTTAGTAAAACATCGAAAGGATAATTTTGATAAAGGGAAGGCTTGGAGGGCTACACAAGTCCTAAAACTTGTTCATAGTGACTTAGCGAGTTTATTACCTACTTTGTCTTTTATTAAAACCTATTATGTTCTCACATTCATTCATGAATATTCTAAATACACTTGAGTTTATTTTTTAAAACTCAAGAGTGAAGTGTTTGATAGATTTCCAGAGTTCAAATCTCTAGCAGAGAAATAATCTGGAAAGTCAGTCAAGATCTTGTGCTCTTTAAGAAATTGATCTTTAGTATTTAGTTGCATACACACCTTAGTATAATGGTGTAGTAGAGAGGAATAATAGATTCTTAAAAGAGATGACAAGTATGATTCATACTAAATCATTAGTACCTAAGTACTAGGTAGAAGCAATTAATTATGCTACATATATATATATATATATATATATAATAGAGTTCCTCACAAATATTTAAAGGGGATAAAACCTCTTGAATATTGGTACAATAAGAAGATAAAAATGCATAATTTTAGAGTCTTCAATAGTCTAGCACGGGCTTACATACCTTTTGACAAGAATCATGCTATAGAATAATAAAGTCAAACTTGAATATTTATGGGATATCTTGAGGGTGTTAAGGGATATCAGGTCATTGATCTAGATTCACATAAGCTTATTATAGCAAGAAATATTTATTTTCAAGAAAATCCTTCAAACTTATCTTCTAACATTTCTCATTCTTATTCCTTATAACAATTAGATAAAAGTGATGATGATACTCCTACTTTATCTACTCATAGGGATGATGAGGTAATACCTCTCTAAATGGGTGTATTAGGTCAAATTCTAGTTCCTCCTCCTCTAGTTCCTTGCCCATTGATGCTTTTGTGGGCTCGAAAAACTTTGGAGGATACATACCCTCTTATTGGGGATCTATTGGATAGAAGGAGAACATGATCATAACATGATCTTCCACATTCCTACATTACCATTGCTTTTGATCCATAGTCTTTTTAGGAAGCCATAAGGATAGTTGAGTGGGATGCAGTAATGGAAGAAGAGTATGACTCATTGCTTAGGAACAACACTTGGTATCTTGTTCCTCTTCCCAAGGGAAGAAAATTAGTTTGATGTAGGTGGATATATCAAACTAAGTTTTTAGTGGATGGAAATATTGATAAGTATAAATCATGCTTAGTGTCCAAAGGTTTTTCCCAAATGGAAGGCATTGACTATACAAAAACCTTTGCACCTGTCACTAAGATAAATTTTATTCACTTGATACTAGCTATTGGTGTAGCTTATAGTTGAGTTGTACATCAGATGGATGTGAAGAGTACATTTCTTCATGGGGATCTTCATGAGGAGATATATATGGAGTAGTCATAAGGGTTCAGTCAAGATTATTCATTGGTGTGTTACTTGTAAAAGTTTCTCTATGGTCTAAAATAAGCCCCTAGGTCTTGGTATTCTAAGATGGACACATTTATTCTCTCAATTAGGTCCTTGAGATATCACTCAGATTCAAATGTCTACATTCTATGATAGGAGGATTCACTATTGTACTTGATGCTCTATGTTGATGATCTCATTATTATAGGGAGAATAGAATCCATCATCAATAGTGTTAAGACTGCACTTCATGATAGGTTTTCTATGATATAAATAAGCCTATTGTATTATTTTCTTGGGATTTAGATAGCACTGTCTTCTTCTAGGATTACTCTTTCATAGCCCAAGTATTCCATGGACTTATTAGCTAGGTTTCACCTAGTTGATGTAGGCCTACACTAACTCCTTTCTTATTTAGAGTTAGACTTGATGTTCATTATTCCATTACCTTGGTTGCTGCCACATTGTATCACTATCTTTTAGGTAGCCTCATCTATCTAACTCATACACAGCTTGACATTTCATATGCAATTGGCATGGTTTCATGTTTTATACAAACACCACATGAGCTTTATTGGAGAGCCACCAAGTGCATTTTGAGTTACATTCAGGGCACTATCAGATACGAGATTCACTATATAATAGGTATAGATTTAGACTTGGTGGGATAAATAGATTTTGATTGGACTAGAATTATAATGATCATAAGTCCACTTCTAGTTATAGCTTTCACTTCAAATTTGGCCTTACTTGTTGGTAGAGAAATAAATAACATGGTATTGCTCTTTCATCAATAGAAGCTGAGTATCATGGTGTTATTAATGCCACTATTGAGGCTATTTGGCTTTAGAATATTCTCATTGAGCTTGGTATTCCATTTTGGAAGCTATCAATCATTTAATATGACAACTAGAGCACTATCTAGATCTCAAATAATCTAGTTCATCATCAAAAAACCAAACACATAGAGATCTATATGCACTTTATAAGGAAGCTGATTTAGGTAGAGATCATTGATCTTCAATATTGTCTTATAGAGGAGTAGATTATAGATATTTTCACCAAACCTTTCACTGAGAGTAAGTATCTTCACTTGTAATCTCTTTTGGGGGTGTGAGACATTAGTTATTTAGGGGACATTAGTTCTTCACGAGGGGTCTCTTAGACCTTCATTTTGAGGAGTTTTTTCTTTTATTTTTTCTCCTTTCCTCATCTATTTATATAGAGTACCTAATATGGCTACACATTATTAGGACTCTTATCTGCATAGCCCTACCTAAGCTTCACTTATGGGGGGTGTTGGTGCATTTATTTACTTTATTACATTTACTTATATTTATTATTTAGATGTATGAACTAATTACTTATTGTAATTAGTTTATTATGTTTGTTGATAATTTTCACCAGATAGGATAAGCTTACTTAGCAAGTATTCAACTTGGACACATATCTTGTTACCATGGAGTTTCACTCCATTATTCAAGGTAAGATAAGATAAGATTGCTTAACTAGTAGTCAATTTGTGTTGATCATTTACACAAGTTTGACACCTATCTTATTATTGTTGAGTTGCACTCCATTATTCATGTCGTTCAATATTAGTTGAACAACACATGTTGTGTGAGTTCCCTAATCTTTATCTTGCATGCCTTGCTCTATATAAGCAATGGCTATTTGTGTATTCTACATTAGATCAATATCGAATTATCAGAGTAATTCATCATATTTGAGTTATTTATTCATTTCAATTATTGTCTCAGATATACAATTATTGTTTATTACTATTATTATTTTATATCTTGTTTATGATTTATATTAGATTTATTAGATCTTGTATGTTAATATTAACAAGAAAGGAAGACATAACTACCATAAAAATATTCAAGCTATGACTACACAATCTTAATAAACTTTGAATTATCAATATTTTCCTTTTGATTAACAATAGCTTGGATTCATATAGTCATCTAAATACAAGATACATGAAATAAGCCAAAAAAAATGTAAAATCACTACATGTTTCATGAGAATAACCAACATTAGCATGGAACCAATGAATTTTTTTAGGATCATACCATGAGGGAGGAGTGTTGATAATTTGAATGAAAGGTTTATATGGAAATAATAACTTACTCATTTTTGACATGTTCAAGGGTAGGTTCGAGGGAGTTTTAATATATAATTGGTTTACTCCTATTTTGGTTTGAGGAGGATTAGAGTTATAATTGGTAATGGTGGTTAAATTAGTTGAAGTTTGGAAATTATCCTTGATGAGACTATGAGAATGTTCAAATTGAGTCATGAGAAAATATTTTATATTGGCCTAATCAAAATCATCCCTAGTTTTTAGGGAGAGAAAATATGAACCTTATATTGAATATAAGGTTTAAGGGCATTGATGAAGAGTTTGAAAATATAATAACCACTCATGTTATGATCTACTTTATGAGCTAATGATTTCCATCATTTTATAAATGTATGAGCACATTCGTTAAGTAATTATTTAGGATTGATGAAATGGGTAAGACCATTTTTAGGAAGAGTTATGTGTTGAAATTACTTAACTAGAGAATTGACTAAATATTATATTTATAAAATGGAAAGTTGAGGGATTTATTTATACCATTATAGAGCATCTCCCATAAATGTTTTGACAATAAGTTTAGTAGTAGTGAAGGTATTTTTTGGATCCATTTCTTATAAATATTAAAAAATGATTTAATGAAACTAGATGAATCCTTAGTCTCATCATATGTAATATTTGGATAAATGTTTCTAATACATACATGCATACATAAATAAATAAATAAATAAATACATACATGCATACATAAATAAATAAATAAATACATACATACATGTGTGTGTGTGTGTGTGTGTGTGTGTGTGTGTGTGTGTGTGTGTGTGTGTGTGTGTGTGTGTGTGTGTGTGTGTGTGTGTGTGTGTGTGTGTGTGTGTGTGTGTGTGTTTACACACACACACACACACACACACACACACACACACACAATAAAGTGAGCTAAAGGTTCATTTTGAATATGTTGAAGCATTTTTTTATACATAAGAGGTCAAGGAATGAATTTCTTATTATCATCCTAGAGAGGAAGTGGGGGTAGGGGAATTATGATTATGTTGAGTCACGATGATGGGAGATTAACTTTACATTTATAAGATATGATTTTGCATTTAGATCATTTGGATGTTATTAGTTGTTTGTATAACATATATTTGTTGAATCATTTGTGTTATAATTTGAGTTACATTAATAGGTGTATTTTTATTATTAGGAGGGTGCAAAGTCACAATATTAGTAGGAAGATCATTCCAAAGATTAATTATATAATAATTCCTTAGAAATAGATTCCCAATGTTATTGTTAATTGCTCTAATATTGAAGTAGGGAAGTTTGGATAAAGTAACATTCATGTTAGGATTATAGATAGTATTGTCATCTATGTTTTTAAAGATATGGTAATAATATAGATCATCATTTTGAGTTATTTGAATAATATATATTTGTTGGGAGTAGTTTCACCATGAAGTTTGGTCATCATTAGTGTAAAATTTAGGTAGGAAAGAGAAACCCATGAAAAATATAAATGAGTTAAGACTATCAAGAAATATTTTAATAGGTGATTTCATGATGTTGAAGTGGATTAGAGAGTTCAAAGGGTATGTGAGTGATTACATAAAATGAACATTATTGGCCTAACATGATATAGTAGTTTGTTAATGAATTGTATCAAAAAAATAAACTATATCAAACCTCGTAGATGTAACTACACACACTAACAAAGAAGGATAAAACTATTTCAAGTTGGTCAATGTAGTAAAATATGGGGAATTTTTGGTAGTATCAATAATAAAAAAATATACTATATCGACTATAGTCAATGTATTTACATAGAAATAAATGTAAAGATAAAACCATATTAAGCATAGTAGATGTAATAAATATAGATAGATTTTCATAGTTTTTTTGAAATTTACTATATTGAATTTGGTCAATGTATCTACAGTAACTAAAAGGTATAGGTAAAGCTATATTGAGCCTAGTTGATGTAGCTAAATATGGTTAAAATTTTACAATATCAGGGAGTGTACTATATCAATCTTGGTTGATGTAACTACATAATCTAATAAGTAGAGATAAAATTGTATTGATCCTATTTGATGTAGTCAAATATGGATAAAATTTAATTGTATCAATGAGTGTGTTATATCAATCTTAGTTGATGTAGCTACATATACTAATAGGTAGAGATAAAACTATATCAAACCTAGTCAATTTATTTAAATCTAGATAAATTTAATAGCATAATGACTAAACTATATTAGTTCTGAATAATATAATATGATAGAGGAAAAAGAAAGGTAACCTCAGTAGACTATATCGAACCTAGTTGATGTAGTCTATTCACATGTAGAAAACTATATTGATAATGGTTTATGTAGTTGGGGCACACATCACAAAATTGTACTAATGTTAACTAATATATTTTATAATAATAAATATAGTAACAATTAAGTAAATGGTAAATTTAACTATTTTTGCTAGTTATTTATCTAAAATGAATATCAAGTAGTTGTACTAAAAGGATGTGACTAATTTATAGGCTCTGAAAGATACTTTCTTTTCTATTGGATAGTGTCAGCCTAATATTTCAAAGAACTAACCATGGTGTAAATATCATTCTCATATCCCACTAAACCTAATTTAAAGGGTAAGTTGAAAGCAACTTCTTAGTGCTAATTGATAATAGGTGCACTAAAAAATTAGATAGATAGTCGGCTTCTTGAGATTTAATAAAAAAATGGACTCTTAGGCATTTCCTAAATACCATGAGGTATAGAAAAAATAAAATCCATGTTTAGATATATAGTATGGATATGAGTATTGGGGAAAGCCTATCCAACCATGATGTTTATTAAAAATAGACAAGGATTGTAAAACGAGCATTGTGTAGCCTTGCATGATGGTAGATGAGTAGTTTGAAAACTTTCAGAGCATAGTTTCTAGGGAAAGGCAAACAAAAATAAAAATAGTCAAAAATCAATGCCACAAATAAAATTTCAGCTTCTAATGATTGGAAATAAATATGAGGTTAACTTGAAAGTAAATGTTTGATTAATTACTAAAAAGGAAATTTAATTTCCCTCACATATGTTAAAAATGAGAAGACACATGACTATATTAATGTAAATTAATGTAGTTTTTTAGATAGTACAAAAAGAGTAAACTAGATTGGATAGGGTTGATATAGTTTTATGAAAAAAAAAAAAAAAAAACACATAACTGTATCAACCAGGGTTAATAAATTCTAACTAGGAAGAAAATGAATTTATAACTGTCATCTTGGGTTGATATAGTTGTCTATATAAAATTGATTTTGATAGAATGTAAAATTTGCATAACATAATTGACTACAAAGTAAAACAATATCTTATAGGTTTTATATAGTATATTATAAGATTACCTATAATATATAACTATATTGACTTTGGTTGATTTAATTTATTGGTTGAAATTAATATAAATCTAAGTTAAAAAAATGGGTTGTTGTGTGTCAGAGTAGCCTACTAGAAAAACATGAAATTAAAATTGTATTGACCTACATCGATATAATTTCTTGGAAAATACATATAAATTAGATTTTATCGATTAGAGTTGATTTAGTTTACAAAAATATCAAAACTAAACTAGACAAATAAAACTAGATTAGGCCTTATTGATATAATTAGATAATTAAAAAATAAATGTAGAAATTAAACTAGATTGACCTACATCAATGTATCCTATTGAAAAATAACACATATAATCAAATTTGTATCAATATATTCTAATGTATTTTTCATAAAAATAAACAAAATTTAGGCTAGATCGACCTTTATTAATGTAATCTACTAAAAATGTAGAGAAATAAAATTGTATTGACCTACGCCGATATAATTTATTTAAGCATAAAAAGTAATTGTTAGTTCATGCCAAGCTCACCAAAATATATGAAATAAGATAGGATTAACTTATAAATTATAATTTATAACATATCTAGACTCAAAGAAGGTAAATTAATTAGATCATGTTGGTATATAGTTATACCAAGGTATAATCAAATAGATCTATCAAAGCTAACTAGAGGAGTACTTATAACATACAATCATGGAGAGGGTTATAAAGGATTTAGGAAATAAATATAATGGAATAATCCTAACTAGGTATTATAATATTAATCTAATATATTAATTTTAATATATAAATTCAAATAAATAGGGGATGATTAAACTAAAAAGGGGTAGGGAACCATAGTATGAAAATTGGGGCCTAGGTTACCTAAAGGGGAAATGGCAAGTTTTAAAAAACCTATATCCAACCTAAGTATAAGTGTAAAAGAGATTAAAACAATGAGTTATACATTCATTCAATCTATTAATTATGCAACATCTATCTATCAAATAAAAGAGCTAGTGTTATAAATATATACCTTAAATAAACATGTTGCACCTTAATATCCCCCTTGGCCAATGGTGCTTTGTAAGATATTATTGTGGTTGTAAATATCACAATGATTAAATAAATATCTAGGATAAGTGTTATCCTCCTATTGCATCCAAGACTCCATTAGATAAGATTTTCCATCTAAGGTAAAATATAATCAATGTCTTCTCCAACTATATACTTAATTAGAATTATGAACAATAATAGTGTGGAAATAAATGTTCCTCTATATGGGATTGAAATGGGACTTGTATTTATAGTGATGGATGACAATAACCATTTATATAATTTTATCTTACAATATCAACCCACCCTAATGTATTTTAAAATTTATCATTTAACCTTGAACTAGGTCAATCAGGGTTGACTTAATTATGAAGCATGTATTGTAACTTTTGAACTATGTTGACCTTGATTGACCTAGTTTGAAATTTGAAAAGAATTAGAAAATACCACATTGACCCATATAGTTTGATCCAAGATGGAAATCATTAGTAAATAATAAATTTCAAAAATATTATGTGTATGTAGTAATGACAAATTAAGGGTCAATCTCACATATAGATAAATGGTTTAGAAGAATCGTGAAAAAGAGTCATGTATTTTAAACAAGTCATGTGATTTAGAATGTGTCAAGAATTAGCATTGTAAAGTAAGTATGACCAAATTTATGTGTCTATATCTCCCCCATTTATTCTAGTAATTTAATTTATATAGTAAAGGATAAATAATTAAACTTGAGTGTGTACAACACACTTTATCTTTAAGCAGATATTTCAATTATATACAACACTCAAATATAACAAACCCTAAAACAATTCATGAAGTAGTCATTTGTGAATTTGAAACTATAAAAATCTTAACTTTGTTTCTGGTTAAAATTAAAAAGAGATAAAGGAATAAGTACACCTATATAAAGGTGAAACCAATTTTCCATGTAGCCTATAACTAATAATGGAGAACTATGCCCCCTTGTTGAATCACTTGAAGATTTTGAACCAATGGTGAATTAATAGTGACAAATTCTAATTTTGAATAACTAATCTATATCTTGAGTTGTAAAGATACATTGTTCTAACCCTCATAAATGGGGAAGAGTGACCAATATACTAATCCAAAAAGATGGAACTAAGATGGGCTCATTGGAAGTGATGCCAAGTTAATTGATGTAACTATAATAAAATGTACATCACTCATACATATTAAAATCAAACCACTATAGATGGATCTTGATTTTAATTTGTATGATCAAAATATAATGAAGAGTATTCATATCCCCATCATGACCACATTGCTCATAGATTTTTCTTTAAAATGAAATATTTTGGTTTTTAACTTTTAGTTTCTAAAATGTTCATGAAAAGTATCATAATTTATTGCAACTTTAAAACTTTGAATTTTACAATTTTATAATTAGAAACTTTGAAAGTTACAAATTTAAAATTTGAAACGTTGAAACTTTGAACTTTGAAACTTTTAATAACCATTTGAATGAATGAGTAGCATGCCCCCTATATTTGTGTTAATTATATAAAATTTTATTTACCTATATGCATAATTTTAATTGATATGTAACCTATAAAATTGATTTTATAAAAAAAATTCATATGTTCATGCATATACATTAAAGTTTGTATTATTACATTATTTGATTCTTTGATAAGTTAGAGAATTTACATGTCATATGCCCCTAGAATATTTATCAATGTACCAATATATGTTCATATGTTTGATTTATAAATCACATTGAATATTTGAAAACCTATACTTTATTATATAATTTGTTTTGCATTCATATTAATCTTTGAAAAAATTATACTCTATCTTAAACATGTATTCGATACCAAATATTATTTTTATTTCTCATGTAGGCTTAGATCTCTAAAATAATCCCATTGTTAATCTTCTTTTTTGAGATGAGGGATATAACCTGCAAGTCACTCATCTCAAAATAATAGTTAATTGTATCATGTGATATGGTTCAAATCATATATTATAATGTCAACATGTTAGAGAGTATGTCATCATAAAATTAAAATTTTCATTAAACCATATATATATATATATATATATATATATATATATAGAATGTGAATCATACATGTGTCATGTCTAGATAGAATTACGCACTTAAGTAAGCATAGTAAAAGAATTAAAATTTTCATTAAACCATATATATATATATATATAGAATGTGAATCATACATGTGTCATGTCTAGATAGAATTACGCACTTAAGTAAGCATAGTAAAAGTGAATGATATGTATCATGGCACTACTAATAAATATAAAAAAACACATAGAAAAAGGACCATAATGTAACAAAATAAATCCAAGCTTTACATACAAAGGATATGTTCAAATTTTGTAAAAATAGTTAGAGTCTAATAGTAGATGTAGTTCAATGCCTAAACTTGGTAAAAGGAAATATTATAAGCACTTGTATGGCCTTACAAGATCAATTTTTAGTTGAAAATGGTTTTAAAGTGTCATTTGGGATCTTGCACACATAAGGCCATGGACCACAAGTAATGGACATATTTAAATGTCACACATACCAAGAAATGATCTCATGGAGATTTTAAATCAATTTTCACACAAGGGAAAATGGACACACAAATTAATAAATTAGTTTTAATTCTATTATGAAGTAAAGTAAATATCATTGAAGGATAATAGAACATGTGAAAATTAGTCTATTCCAATTGTATTATTTTGTTAGAAAAGTAACATATCTAGGCATCAAGATGTAAAATATGAATGGTTATCAAGAAAATAATAATATATGGAGTTAAATATTTAATTTTAAGTCATCTATATATACAAAATGTATAATTTATATGCCCCCATCATAATCATGGACACTAGGTATAAGGGAGTCTAACATCTAATAATGCATGTATTATGTATGTCCTACATCACATTCATAAACCTCATGAAATACATTTATATATAGAAAAAAATATTTTATCTACCAAAAGATGTGATAAATAACATATTAAAATAAGTAATTATCATCTGATATTATGAACTATCATCTCATATTATGATCATGACCTAAATTTTATTTTTTTAAATATTTTTTTATTTTTGTAATATTTGATATTTTTATTTTTTTTAAATAATTGGAATGTAAAGTAACCTATGATCCCATGAATTAGAGAATCATAGTGTGTGCTTGTATATAAGAGTTTAAGAGTGAATTTAAATAAATGATAAGTGATAAAAATGGGTGTATTTGAATCTAAAAAGATAAGAAATGATGTATTATAACTAGACTCATCACTACTTATAAAATATTATGAATCTCAAGAAGGTGTAGGGATTGGTAAAATTTGATATAAAATAAGAAAAATTATAACTTATTGTGTTCGCTATGGAAAATATTAAATTCTTTTAGTATTAGCCTTAGGATACATTGTAGGATATTTATAATTATTTGATCCTAAAACTCTTTGATATGAAGCTTGTTGCTTTGGAAGGTATAGCGTATTACATGAACTAGTTGTCTAAAAATATTAAATATGGATACTAGAGTTGAATATACATTAGTATCTTGAATTTGTGTACTTATTATCTTTTTACTTCACTATGGAGTAGGTTTCATAATTATCTTTGGATGGTGCTCTTGAATAGGTGCCACAATAAACTATGGTGGTGGTCAGGGAGGAGGAGGAGCTACCACCAAATTTAGAGGATACTCATATGGGATGCCTTAAAATTTGACCACTTCATTTAAATTTATTTAATTGAGGAGGAATATATGCACTATAGATGGTATGCACAAATATTCTAAATGTAAGGTAATCCTAATAACATATTGAAGGCCAACGTGCTTGGTAAGACTAGAAAGGATTATCCATTTTTACTAAACCAAGTTAGAGGGGTATCACATATATCCCAATGTATCATTTGTATTCCCATCAACTGATTTGAGTTCCCTTGATGTAACTTGTAAATATCACTCCATATATTCAATATTGTAAATTAGTGTCATTATACATGCATTTTTATTGACTCGTTATCAATCATTACATTATGGATGGGTTTATTATTGATGTATTCTTTGACAAAGAGTGAAAACCTATATGAATCATCATGATTGAATTAATTTTTTTCAAATGTCATTATTTAACATGGTGAAAATGTGCCTACAAATGTGCCAATAATTCCATCCATTGGAGGCCTATATGATTGAGGATGAGGATGCACATTATATGCATGATGTAATTTTGAATTATATATATTATTTTGTGAACCATGGTTGGGAAAAGGGTTACTAAAACATTTCATATTTTAATTTCCATTATGTTGTGGTCTTGCTTCCCCTCAATACAACTTACCTCAATATTTTTATCATTGATAAGGTCTTGTATTTTATGCCTTAATAAATAACACTTGTTTGTGTAATGGTCAAGACGTAGATGATAGTCACAATATTCATTACTTTTTAAGAACTTAGGTTGAGCCTTGGTAAAATCAAGCTAAAATGGAGGAGGTAGAGATATGAGATTGAAAGTAATTAGTTTTTTTAGCAAGATGTGAGGAGGTGTAAACCTTGTCTTCATGGTAGAGCTATCAATTGAATCTTGTTTGATGGTTTTGATATCACATTAGTGTTTACTTTTGCTTTAGTTTGATTTCATTAGATCTAAATTGTAGTTTGTATTTATTTAAAAATTATCATTTGATGTAGTTAGAACACTTGGTTAATATTTTATCTTCTTCAATGATAAAATCTTAACTTCCATTTATTTTACTTTGTGGCATAATTCATCAAAGAATTTGAGTTTATAAAAATTGATTGATTTATGAAGTGGTGCTAGTAAGCTTTGAGTGAAGATATATTGCAATTAATTATCTACCATAGAATTTTTCATCTTTTCTAGAATGGTCTTATATTTAATAACATATTTACTAATTGGCTCATTTGACCCTTGTTCGAGTTCACAAATTATTTCATAAGCTAAATTTTTACCTATGTTTATTAAGAAGTACATTAAAAATTGGTCTACGAATGTGCTGAATGCTATAACTAGTTGAAGTGGGAGATCACATAATCATGTTATATCATAGTCTTTGAGACTTATTGAAAAAGTTTGGTGAGTAATTTATCATTGTAAACATAGTCCTATCATGTCTCATGGAATGAATGTATATGTAACTTAGGATCACCTTTACCTTGATATAGTGGTAGCTTACGTGATATAAATCCTACTAGTAATGGGTAATATGTAATTTTAGGTTCCAAAGAATTGTGAAGAAATGTGTGAGAATATATTAAATGAATGGATTTAGAAAAACTTGTTATAATTGAAATATTTTATCATGTAAGGGTAAAATATTTTACTTAAGAGAGGGAGTATTATGTGTAGTTTTAAGTAGAATTTGTTTAGTAATAAAGATATTTTTATTATATTATATTTTTTAAATATGCATGTTAGTCTATTACAAACCAAGTGATGCCCCCATACTGAGGGGTTGAGATGGGAAGACAAGCAATGGTACTAACTAGAGTATCTAAAGTAGAAGTGGAAGTGGATTATTTTTCTCATATCATGAAAAATATAAGATCACATCAATATTATGTGGGTTGGAATTAATATATTCAATGAATTATTTGGAATTAACTTTATCTTATTTTTATATATTAATGTGACTAATCTCAATAGCCATGGTAATTACATCACTAGGATGTGCAGTAGGTCATATAGAATTTTAAATATATAATTGTTCTTGTTCCCAAATCATGTTATAATATACAAATATGGATCCTAACAGTACTTGTGAATTAAATAACTCTTGATATTATTCATTATTAAATTTATCCTTTATGTTGTATTTAAATTTGATTCATTACATTATATGCTACACAATTTAGAATTTAAGACAAAATATAATAGAAAAATATGTAATAAAAATGTATCTACCATGATTTGGTACTTCTAAAATATTTCAAAAAGGAGAAAGGGTGTGTTTTATTTGTAGGCTCTCATGTATATTGATCCTATTTGTAAATAATGAACACTAACACAAAGGAACTAAGGAGGATTCACACATTATCATATTTTCACTACCTAATGTCTATGATAAGTTAAGAATAACCTCCCAAGGATAACCACTTACCAGTGTAAGAACAAATAGTAAAAGGCTTCTTATCATTAAATATATAACATTGGTGTTTTTGATATACTATAAAGCATGTGGAAACTAAAATATATGAATGGTGATGTCCAATGGCTTGAGTATTTGGTAATTAATCAACACACCATGACTTAGGAAAAATTAAAGATTTATTTTCACATAATGAAAACTCCTATGAGTTTTAAAACTACCATAATAGAGTTTCTAAGAAAAATAAAGCTAGAAAAATGAAACAAGAAAGAAAAGGCTCAAAAACAAAGGTTTGGGTTCACCAATATGTTTTACCCTATTTTTTTATTTTTATTTTAAAATTAATGTGTTATAATAGGTGTAAAATTTGAAATATCTTAATTCTAAAGATATACAATTATTAACTATTTTGATTTTGACATTTCTAAATATGGAAAATTATTATTTTTAGAAAACACTATAAAGAGATATACTTAGCTTCAATACAAATATCTAATAACTTTTATGGTTATATAATAGTGAAAATGTGAAGAATAAGTGATTGTGAAAATTAAATATTAGAACTAAGAGTAAAAACAAAATATGAATACCCTCTATTATAAATGGATAGAGGCATAATTCATCCCAATATATTGACCATAGACTTGTCCCAGTTGACAATGATAGATGATAGATATATAAAAATAGAGAGAGTAGAATTCATGAAATAATAGATAATATAAGTATGAGTAATATATTTTTAGATGAAACCACTCTAAGTGGACAATAATGCAGTG
Organism: Torreya grandis; assembly: GCA_037957365.1. Lineage (NCBI taxonomy): Eukaryota > Viridiplantae > Streptophyta > Pinopsida > Cupressales > Taxaceae > Torreya > Torreya grandis. Next base: position 250,123 of record JARHVA010001048.1, read on the forward strand.
CACTTGAATCCATTGATCATATACTTATCCTAGTTGACTATGCATAAAAAATTATTATTGCTCCTTTTACACATGTAAATTTTAATTAATTTGAGATATTATAAGTATATGTTTTCCACATAGAAATCACTATTTGTCTTTTATTATATTTAAATCCCTTAGATAACTTTGATATCTTGAGAACCTATAATAAAAAGATGTTAGTGTATTGGGTTGAGCTGACCTCAATCACCCCTTGATGATTCTCCACTGCCTACATATCTAATGCTCCAAGGATGGAAATAAAACCCACGTAGTTCTCCCACCCAAAGTGAATGTGTATTTGTGATCATTTTAATATGTGTAAGTATCTATAATATGGTTTTGATACTTGAAAATGATATCTCTTGACTTAACTTAGAGGGCTTTTGACTTGACTAATGGGTACTCCTTGTGAATGATTATAATTTTGGTAGATTAAGATGGATTTTATCAATGTGTATAAGTGTATATGCTTGAACCAAGTGAATAAAAAGTTATTTTAATGAGTGAATCTTGGCATATATTTATAAGTAAACCTAATTTCCTTTATCTGACCTTATGAAATGTGTAGGAAGACCCAACAGATTGATTTTAAAGTTGAAATTGTATAGTATTTAATTCAAGATTTGGGCATTATAATTGGATAGAAGCATAAAGTGCTTCAATATTTCTAGCACAAATCTACATAGAAGTATCAAAGATACTTATCCTAGACTGGAAATAGTCTAAATGTGATTTTATACAACTTTATAATTTTAAATTTAGAGTTATGTGTAGTATGAATGATAAATATAAGGTCAAACCCACATATAGATAAATGGTTGTATACACCCTAAATTGGTCAAGCAATAACACATATCATGTCTTTTCATAGTCCTCTTCATAGGAGACTTTGATTGGAGAATATGATCCTTATTCGCACTATCCATGTCTTTGTTTTACTTGTCTTGTTCTTGTTTCTTGCTTTTATCACCTCTTTGTTATCTCAATCAACTGATCTATACCCCTAGAGACCCCCAGACGTGGCTTGTGTCAGTCCTAGCCTATTATTTTGAGTCTCAAACAATAGAATTCTAGGGGACTATAACACTTGATGCTCCTATCCTACTTAGCACTATTCTCCAATGGTCATTTTTTCTTTCCTAATGGGTCCTAAATGCTTCTTAGCCCCTACCTTAAGTTTTGTTTACCTTTTTGATGTTGGCTAACATGAATAAAACTCCCAAATTAAAAATAAATAGTCTCCTATATAAAGGACTTCACAAGTCATTTTATATCTATCACTTACTACTTTGGCACACTAAGTAATTAAAAATTAGTCAATAATATATCTCAAAATTATGTATCACACATAGATTTACATGATTGATCAAGGAAGGGCCTATGAAAAAGTTCATTCTTACATCCACCATGTGAATTTATTATGCACATTACCTAAGAGAGAACTAAATTTGATCCAATACCCTAGCTTAAGGGCTAATGTACATAGTGATCAGGATAATAGGGGTTCTAGATTGTGCGATCATACCTCCCCTAACCTAGTTTTTCCATTTTTTCTTTTGATATGTTTGTTGTTTCATCTATATAGGTATACCTAGGGTTTGAAAAGAAAATAGGTCATATAGTGGCACCTATAAGTGATCATGAAGAAATAAAGATACCCACAGGACCTAAAAATTAGATTGCATCATAATCTAGAACTAGAAATTGATTTGGACAATAATGCTAGAAGTGGACTACAACACTAGACACCAAAGTGTCTACTTTTTTTCACTCCTATCCTTTCACTAAAAAAATATAGATTTAGGTTTTTAACATCTTCCTAGTCCTGCACAATAGTTTTTAGCTTCTATATCAACCATCTGGGCCTATTTTTTTAAATAAGTCATTTCCTTTCCCTATGTAATTAATTTCATCAAATTAATATAAATCTATGTTTTACTATATTTTATTATATTTTACCCCTTAATACAACCCCTTTATTTTTTAGGAACTAAACTCGGGTTTCCTAAAAATAATAAAACATTTAGTGAACCTAACTTACTTTGAACAAATCTCAAACCCTAGCTACCCCTAGTGTTTTTTTTTCACATTTTGTGCAAAAATTCAATTTCAAAATTTTGATTTTTTTATAAATTTTTGTACATTTTTTTATTTAAATTTCACGTTAGAAATCAAATTATTGCAATAGTTTCAAAATTCTAAAACTCCAACCCAAAACCCTAAATTTTCAAACTGGGTCCTCAAACCCCAAGCCTTCCTCCCTTACAATTTTTAGATAAAAATTTTGAAATTTTTACAAGTTTATTGGAGTGTCAAAAATATTTTCAAAATATATAGGTTAGTATTCATTCTTATATTTATTTTATTAATAGTAATTTTACATACTCTCTTTGGTGAAAGCAATAAAATGACCACTAAGGCACTAATTCCCTTTAATCTTATAGATAAATTTCTAATTTTTTCTCATAATTATGACAATGAATAGACAAATTTGAAAATTTTCACATTAGCCAAAAATGAGTAAAATTATTTCATTTACAATGAATAAAATTACTATTATTGAAATAAGGAATATGATTATGTATATGAAAGTGATAGTGAAGAAAAAGTAGATGCATCTTCTTCTCTCAAACATATCTCTTTTCTTCCCTCTTCTAAATAAAATAATTTTGATAAATAAGAAAGGTACTTTTTGCCTCATTCTCCTATGCATAATACATTAAATGAACAAATTAGCCATGCATTTCCAAGTGAACCTCTCATTGGTAATTATCTAATGTCACTTGAATCTAGTCTCTCTTTCTCTCTTTTGCTACTTCTACGTTCAAATTACAATAATATAAACACAATAGAATTAAATTTTCAATGCATAGTTTAAATGATACATCTCATGTTCTTAACTCTACTTTGTCATCTCAAAAAATGACAAAAGAATGTCTAAATGATAACTCTCTTACTCTTACTTCTCATATCACAAATGAAAATAATGCATGTACTCCATTTAAGGATAATATAAATGCACCTAATATTCCAATTTCACATTATAATTTATTTCATATTATAAAATAATTAACATCTTCCCTTACCCCTCTCCCTAGTGATAATGAGTATGATAGTGAACATCCAAATGAATAATATAATGAGAGTGAATATGAAAGTGATAATTCTACTTCTCCCATTTCAAATGAACAAAATTTTGATTTTGATAATGCATGGAATAATGATGACTATTATGCATATAGTGAAGAAGAATATACATCTCATGCTTCTAACTCTTCCCTCACTCCTTCTCTCAAACATAATGCATTACAAAATGTTGTTTCTACTTCTATACATGATTTTATTTCAAATGATGTAAATATCAATGATAAAATCACATCTCCTATTCAATTAGAATGTGATTCACTAAATATTAAAGATATCAATGAATCTCCCAAGCCACCCCCTAGTAGAATAGCACCTGTGTCTCACTTTTCACTGAAATAGAATGATATCCCACATCCATCTACTAAGGTCTAAGTTACCATTCCTACAAAGGTTCAAGTGTCCATACCCACTCTTTATGATTTAATTGCTAAATGTAGCATTCCCATGGCTAAAATAAATGATCAAATTCAATGATTAAATGAACCACTTGAAGATACTAATATACCATCCCAAGAGATTATTTAATGCTTGTAGTTGGTGAATTACAACACCAAGTACATCTCGTTACTTTGGAAAACAAGGCTTATAAGTCTTGTTTGGATACCAATTACTTACATGGTAACCCTATTTTGAAGACATTTCTCAAAGCTTCATTGCCTAAGCATTTATAGATATCATCATTTCCTCAATTTGATGGAACTAGAGGTCCATTTGTACAACTTAAATCCTTTCAAAAGGCTTTTCCATTTCATGTGAGTCCTTTGATTCTACTTAAGTTGTTCCAGTAGACATTAGTGGGTAGTGCACAAAATTGGTTCTTTCATCTACTACTTATTGGTTCCTTACATACATATGATGATTTAGAGGAGGCATTTCTCAGATATTACATAGAAAACATAAGCCCTCATGTTATATATGAGAAACTTGCTACATTACATCAAAATACTTCAGAGCCAATTAGTGATTATATCTTATGATTCAAGACTCGCATGTTAAGATTGATATATAAACAAATAGATTTAAAGATTCAACATATCTTTATTGAGGGGCTTCACCAACACCTCATAGAGAATATATTATATCAGATAGATTCCTCTTTTAGGCACTTATGTTATACAATTTTAGCTTTAGAGAAGAAATTGGGATTGATTGAGTTAGATTCAGTTGATTGGCTTACTCTGGATTTCATAGCATTACCTCAATCTATAGCTCCTAACACTCAACATCCACCATGCCCAAAAAAAGATAGGAGACCACAACTAGAATAGTAACTAGTTAAGAATAGAGAGAGTTTCCAGAGTACCACCTATAATATGCATTATAGAGAATAGTAGTAGATCACCACTATAGTTTGATTCAGAGCAAGATAGACCATATGTCATATTATCAACACTACTAGATAGGAGGTTAATCACATTGCCTTCTACTCATCATCATGATCCATATCTCCTACATAGGTAGCCACATCATCCCTTTTGTAACTATCATCATATCTAGGGACATAAAGATAATGATTTTTATGGACTCAAGGATTGTATTAATAGATGTGTTGATAATGGCATCATAGCATTCACATTGAGGGCACTGATATCTCCTCCATCATGGATCCATAGACCTCATTCCTCCATGACTAATTCATCCCAAGACATCCCTTCATAGGAATCATCAATTACTCATCATGAGAGTCATGTGGTTTCTAAGATAGAGCCTCATAGGAGATCTCTTATCCCACCTACTCAAAGGGTTTAGAGATTAGTACAATATAGTCCATAGAGTACATAGTGTAGTTCCATATACATATCCAACATAGTCACAGGCACTATATCAATAAAATTAGGGGCCTATCTCACATAACAACCTGCTATAGTTAAGATTAGATTCACCCACATCACAGAGTACTAATCCATATAGATATTCATTATACTTAAGTTTTTAGGGACCTATCTCATGTAGTAACCTACCATGATTGATATTAAATGATTCCCCATCATAGTTTAAAATTCCATCTTGATCTATTTCTCACTCATATGCATTACAATAGAGACACAAGGTTTTATTTCATATAGAAATCCACTATGATTACAAATAGATGAGCCTCTTTCACGACACATAATTTTAGTTGTGCACCCATTGAGATTGCATCTTACAAAGTCTTCATGTACAACTACAGTTATTGTACTATAGATAAAAAATGCATGGCATGTTCCTACATAGTATGAGTAGTATGGGAACTTGTTCAATTAGCCATCAAGGTTTAGATAGTGATACAGTAGTTAAGGACTGATATGCACAAGAGTGATATCTTACATCCTATTCTACTAATAACTAACATTCCTAGTTTCAAATAACCATCCCTAGCCAAACCAAATTATCCAAATCTTGATCTTACCAATATCCTATTTTACCAATCTTAAACAAGTTCACATTATCAAATAAATTTACCATTCACAAAATAACACAATTTTATTCACATATGATTTAAAATCAGACATTAGCATCACACTTATCAACAATAATCAAATCACATCCCAAATACCATTTTTCAAAACATATGCAACCTCAACATCAATGCCAAATCAACTATTTATAATCAACCATTTGCAACAAATATACCAATACACTCCAAATTCCATAACATAATATGCCTGAGTCAAAATCAAACAAGTATCCATATATATAATGAGTTTTTCAAAACATATACACTGATATCAAGTATAATCTGTCATGAATGGCATCAAGCCCTCACTCTCAATCTCACTCTCCCCACCATTACTAGTCCTATAATCTACCCTAGCACTTGATGTCCCCATACCTCTTAGAGTTATCGCATGCCTCTTATGATGACTCTCACTCTAATAGTCGACCATGATCATCACACAAGTTTTCATATCATCTCTAAATATCTATATACTCATCCATGATCTTTGTACTAATAAATAAAAAATTAGGTGGGGACATTATGCCTATCCAACTTAGTTCTGAACTCATCTCTCTCTTATACTTTCCTAACATATGCAATTATCACTAAATTTGCCCTATTAAATAGATGATCATGAATACCAACCATGATTATCACTCATTATATCAATCCCTCCTCCACCACATTATCAGGCACATACCATGTGAGTTCTCAAAGTGTCGACTTAATTATGGTCTCCCAATAATCATCACCCCCACCTTCTACCTCAACCTATGCTCCATCTTGAGCACTTCCCACTTCACCTACACATAAATTATGACACTTTGTTAGTTATATAATTTGAAATCAAACTAAATCACAAGTTTATACAAAGTTTAAATCTAATTACTGCTTACCTCCCATCAGCTAGATCATCTCAGGATCCTCATACTTAGGATCATCCTCTACCTCAATAGGATACAATGGATCCCACTGATGTTTATCCTAGCATGCGATATATGCATCTATACATCCAACATCATCTAAATACATAATATTAATGGTTGCATCCCTTGCATCTAAAGGTAATGGTGTAAGCTCAACCTTAGTAGGCCTCACACAAGCTCCTACCATCACTAGATACTCACACACTCCTCACCCACACCCATGCTACTATGAGCACATCTTGTGGTACCCAAAATTGTCTAGTCATGCATTCATACTCAAATCACTCATACACCCCATCCCAGTTGTCATTTATCTAATAGTTGACCCTCATATATCATAGTTGTACTCCATCCTTTACCCACCTAGGAAATCCTATATAAGGCCCCCATATGATGTCATCATCCACCAATCCATCTAAAAGCCACATATAATGGTCCATCTTAGGTAATTGAATAGCCAATGTGCTCATCCATCACTCTCTAAATGGTTGTGGAAGTGCCCAATTTTCCCTCAATAATCCAATTAACCACACAACTTCTATATACTCATAGGCCCAATAATGTAATAAGGCTACTACACTCACCCTGCCACTGAATGACTCCTATGTAAACCTATAGAGATCCTTATATAGGTGGGATAGCATAGTATTCCCCCATGAGAATATAGTGTCATATACCTCCACACTATGCATAATCCTATGCTTATTATATGTAATAGATACTCCACTCCCATCCATAGTAATTAAAGATGCCAACAAAATAACCAACCACTTCTACAAGAACATAACATTACACTACACAATGATTGATAGTAGCACATCACTATCACTACCTCTTTTGTATACCTAAAGGTACACTAATAAAATACAAGGATGCATGATAAATTTCATCAACACCCATGTCATCTTGTATTATCACTCACCACCCACTAATTGAGAAATACAGTATATGTTACACATCCTCTAGAGTCATAATCATCTCCCTTATAGGAAGCCAAAAAGTACATGTATCTACATTCTACCTATCATATAAAGGATTCGTCAGATATCAATCCCATTGCAATATACCTAGGTTACACACATAACCCAACCCCAACCTATCCAAAATATCTCTCTCATCAATAGATAATGGTAGAAGCTTCAATGTCTCCATCACTTATCTCTTAAAAAACTCTCTCATCCATACCTCACCCTAAAAAACACCAAAAATATCATATATATCAATCATTAATATTAAATCAAAAGCCAAAATATAAAAATATTGAAAAACAAAGCAACATAATTAAAAAATTATGCCTCTAGGATAATAGTATTGGATCCAAGATAACAACACTAGACAAGAGCACTAAAACTTGGATAAGAGAGTTGAAACCTAGATAGGAGTGCTAGATATAGGACAGGAGCACCAAAAATAGAAAACAAATTAAAACTACTCTTAAAACCCTCAAAAACACTAAAACAAGCCAAAAAAATGATAGGAACCAAGTGTTTGAGCTATTTACTAGGTTCACATTACCACTAACCTAAACCTGGGTTGTTAGCTGCTTGAACTGGGTCATGACAGGTGCTCATCTTCTTGACATTTTTCTTGTTCCTCAGCTCAAAATCTCAGCTTAGTCAATACACAAATGAATCAAGAATCAATCTAATGTCTTATATTAACCAACTTTTTTATTCAAAATTAAATAAAAATTTTCCCATAAATCAAACCTTGTAACTCCATTTTTTAAACTATTTTATTCCATGGAATCATGATAATGATACCTTAGACATCATCCAAGCTTCACTCTCATACTACCTTATCTACATGCTACAACATAAACATCTCTATATTTCTCTTATACCTAGACACACACCTTGGTCATCACCAATCAAAAACATATTCCACTCTCAAATAACACAATCTAAGTAATCTAATAATCTTTCAATCTATTCACAACATACCACTCTTGTTTCTATAACCATGCCACTAATCATCACTTTTGGCTCAACCCCATCTATCATAGCTTTTATCCCTCTCCCCCAAAGAGGGGCATCATTTATACTATTCATAGTTATACACTTACCCAACATACCCATTCACTCTCATAAGTAGATACACCATGGTTTTTACACATATAGTATTCAAATTATCAGATTCAACTTAGATTGATTGAGATATATAGAAACTCAAATTATGTGGGTCACTCAACATTACCCAAGACATTTAGAGGGATATACCTTTAGTTTTTAGATATAGTGGTTTATATTATATGGATTCATAGTTATTTTAATATAGATATATAGACTATTCAACTATAGTGGTTTATATTATATGGACTCTTAATGATTTTTATATATATACAAACTTAGATACCATTTTTAGGGGCATGTACATGCTACATATCTCACACATATATCTTCATACAATATGACATAGTTATAGAGTTAGATAGTAGGTTATAGGCATAATGCAAAGCATAGTGTTTTGGTATCCAATTTTTTCACATGAGGCATGGTAAGATATTTCATATCACATGTGGTTATATACATTACCAGATTGTATAGATGCATTACTCACATACCAAATTTGGGGGTATGGTATATATGTTCATGTTCTTCATCACTCTAGATTATATAGATGGAATGATAAGACATGTCATTCTCTTCTTTCACATTAACCAAAGCTTTAGATTATACCTAGTTGTACCCAAGTTGTCACCAGTTTAGACCACATGGTTATTTACAATCATTGGTCTATTGTGTTACTCAGATCTAGACTACACATGTTCATGCAGGATATAGGACAAACATTGGTTTTAGGCCTCCAAGAATTTCTTAGTTCTAGTTTAGATATTTAGAGTAGAGGAAAGATATATTTGTATCCTCATAGCATACAAATTTTTATACACATTCTAGATTACATGAGTTACTATGGGATAGAGGACAAACATTAGTTTTGGGCATCCAAGCATTCCTCATCTTTAATTAGATTCAACATAGGGGAAATAATTTCCATCCATATCTATGATACATGGATTCCACATTCAGATTTATTATAGGGGGAATCCACTCCATGGATTCCTTCTCTCTCCAAGTATTATTTATCTCTCCATCCACTTCCCTAGCTAGGAAGTAAATTGGATCCTTGTAGCACATTCACCTCCATATAGGGAGGTTTAGTTATGCATTTTCTTATTTTTTTTACTCTAGTATTTCATTTTATTACATCACTATAATAAAAGGGGTGCAAATTTATACACCCTAAATTGGTGAAGCAACCACACATATCATGTCTTTTCATAGTCCTCTTCACAAGAGACTCTGATTGGAGAATATGAGCCTTATTCACACTAGCCATGTCTTTGTTTTACTTATATTGGTCTTGTTTCTTACTTTTATCACCTCTCCATTATCTCAATCAATTGATCTATATCCTGAAAGACCCCTAGACTTGGCTTATGTCAGTCCTAGCCTATTTTTTTGAGTCCTAGACAATAGAATTCTAGGGGACTACAGTGCCTGGTACTCCTATCCTACTTGGAACTATTATCCAATAATCATTTTTCTTGCTTAATAGGTCTTAGACCCTTCTTATCCCTTCCCTTAAGTTTTTTTTACCTTTTTTATGTCATCTAATGTGAATAAAACTCCTATATAAAGGAATTCACAAGGCATTTTATATTTAGCACTTACTACTTTGGCACACTAAGTAATTAAAAATCAATCAATAGTATAGCTTATAATTTTGCAACACACATGAATTCACATGCTTGATCAATGAATGGCCTAGGTGAAAGTTCATTTTTGCATCCACCATGCATGTTGATTATGTACATTCCCTATGAGAGAACTACATTCAATTTGAGACACTAGCTTGAGGGTTAGTGTAGGCAATGATCAAGACAATATGGGTTTTAAATCATGCAATCATACCTCCCCTAACCCATTTTTTCCCCTTTTTACTTTTGATATGTTTTTTGTTTCATCTATGTAAGTAGACCTAGGGTTTAAAAAGAAAATAGGTCATATAGTGGCACCTACAAGTGATTGTAGAGAAATAAAAATACCTACAGGACCCAAAAATTAGACTGCATCAGAATCTAAAAGCAAAAATTGATTTGGACAATAGCACCAGAACTGGACTACAATGTTGGACACCAAAGTTTTTACTTTTAATCACTCATTTCCTTTAATTGCATGAAAGATGGATTTAGGTTTTTGACATCTTCCCAGTCTTGCACAATAGTTTTCAACTTCTATATTAGCCATCTTGGCTTATTTTTCTAGATAAGTCATTTCCTTTCCCCATGTAATTGATTTGATCAAATTAATATAAATCTATGTTTTACTGCATTTGATTATATTTTACCCCTTAATCCATTCCCTTTATTGTTTAGTAACTAAACCCTAGTTTCCCAAAAATAATATAATAATGGGTTATAAGAATTACAAATAAGAGTCATGTATTTATGTATAAGTCTTGTGGTTTAGAATATATCAATAATTTACATTGTCAAATACTCGTGACCAAATTTTTCTATTTATAGTAGGGAAGTTGAATAGTCTTCATAGAAGGTGAAATGAATATCCATTGTGTGGCTATAAATATCATAATCTTTCATCATTATTAAAAGTGAATATAACATTAGTTTGTACTAAATTATTGTTTCTATTATCATTCTATTATTCTTATCATGGCATTGGTATCAGAGCACAAGTTTTGTATTTGTTCATTAAGCCTCTATTCTAATTTATCTTAATTTATTCTTCCTCATATTTTTCAACTATAAAAGCTACTAAAATTATCTCAAATTTATAAAATTATTTTAACATTATCATTAATTTGGTGTATTAGTATTCCAAAGGACTTTAAAATATTTGGAAATCAAACATTTACATGACAACTATATTTTTCTTGTGACCTTTTGACCAAACATTGGTATTTCAACTACCACATATAAGAATATAACATTTAATTAACTAATGGACTATGTTAGTTATAGTTAGCCTTATTTTTATTAGATTACATTAGTGATATTTTTCCATGGACTATGCCCTAGAATAGTGTGACATTTGTTTGTCTTAATTTAAACCTGAAAATGTCACTTATTACTTATTTTAAGACATTTTGGATCATCTATATAACATAGTAAACTTGCATTGAAGTCATAAATTGAGTTGGATTTGATGTTTCACCCAAAATTGGGATATATTTCATTTGAATAAGACAAAATCACCAATTATGGTAGCTTCACTAATATTATGGAATTTTAAATGGAGACTTTAATTAAATTAATGCTTGATATGTGGTCTATACAACATCATGAAGCTAATCTAAGGGTTTTTTTTCATCATATGATTTTTAATTTTAAAACTATATAATTATTGAAGAAATATTTTAATTAATTTTAGTTTTAGAAAATAGTATAGGTTAGAGATTATTAATTTTGACTTATAAATTAACAATAAGTCATTTTTAAAACCAAAACATTACCATAATTAATTTCCTTCTTCAAAATCAAACAAATTTGTAAAAACACACAACTTGTGAAAATATAAACAAATCATAGATTTTGTTAGCAATGGGGGCTATGGTTCACATTTAAGAGTAGTGTGTTTGTGATAAAAAAAACTACACTTATATCCTAATATATCTGCAATAATGATGTTTGAGGCATCATCCTTATAAATCACTAAGGATAAACAATAAACAAATTCAATTTTGTATTCCCTTTATTACCCATTCATGTCTATTACTATAATTAAATATCAAAATAAACAATACTTTGAGTATATTGGGTTATTATTCCCATGTACCAATATTTACCACTAAATGGGTGTTGTAGATAGATTGAATCCTTTTCATGCATAAATCGGTACCAATTTACATTATATTCTTGTGTGTTTTAACATATTTTTCATGTAAGACGGACATATGGAAAGGACAATCTTCTCCATATGCTACTAAGTATATACAAAGGGTGAGCATATATAGAGGTTTTGTATATCAGTTAAGTGGTATAAAGAAAAACGTACCTTTTATAGTGATAAGGAACCATTCCATATTCCTATACTATAATCATGTATTCAATCAAAACTATTATTCAAAAAACTCTAACTAAGAAGGACAACATGTTAGAATTGTCAAGACATGTGGAGAATACACTCATTTTAATGACTTATGGTTCAAAATATATGTTGGGGATTCATAACCTATTTAACTTAAGGAATCAAAGGGGATATCATCTTAGAAACACAAGAAGTCAAAAGAATTGGCCTTGATGTAGTCCTCAATTTATGGTGAGGTTTTTAATCACATACATGGGTGAAATAATAATTTTTCATCACTTTGAAATTCTGAGGACTTGTAGGATTCTCACTCAAATTCAAACAATTACATTTGAAATTATTTAATCTATGATCTAAATAATGGTAATGACATGGGGTTGGCTTCATAAATATGTAATATCAAATAATATGATGATTTTATTGGTGTAAAAATTAATATATATAAGACCAACTTCATAAAATATATTTTCCCTACATACTCAAACTACTTGGAGCCTTTTCAAGTAAGAAATATATTGAAAACTCTCACTTTTGATCAATAGATTGAGAATAAATTTGGAATAAAATTAGGTCCATGATAAAAATTATTTATTATGATAATAAAAATGAAAATTATTCTAATAATGTAGGAAATGATAGAGGTAAAATAAAAAATAAATGGAAAGGTGTTGTTGAGGTCAACATACCCCCTTTTTTGATAAATGGGGACCCTTGTGTCAAATTTTGCAAATTTGTGCCTTAAAATTTAAAATTCACTTGATCAGAATGTCACTAGCATGTTTACACATTATATATATTTGAAGATCATCCACACCATGGTGTGGTTGGTTTATTTTATTCATGGCACTAGTTTAATCTTGCCTGATGTTGATTATAATGGATCTTCTTGTTTTAACGTATAGGTCTAATGGGGTCCATTTGGAACAGATAATTTCTAGGATTCATAAATTTTAATGGTTCTCTCTCAATTTGTTCTTTTACTAGCCTTTGGTCTAATAAAATCCAAATTGACTTCATTTTTGATCATCATGAAATCCTTGGTTAAGAAACCCTAGCTTAATCCCTTTGAATCAAATTCAAAATTGGCAAGAATAAATTATGCAAGAATACTTTAAAATTGCTCTAGGCTTAGTATAATTTTTATACTAAGGCATGTTCATGTTTTTAAACACAACCTAACCTTAGTCTAAAAATTATATTTTTGGTTCCTTTATGTCTTGAGCCCCTTACTCCCTTTTATCTTAAGCATGGTCTAATTTTATTGTTTGTAGGATCCGTTTATTATGTTCCTAGCTTGGTCAAAAGTAACACAGCCCCTTTCACTATAAACTTAGGCTAAAATCTTAGTCCTAAAGTATTATTCATGTTTATTAACATAATAAATACCTTATTTCTAAGATTTTATCCTAAGTTCCATATATCTCCAAGTCCTAACTTAAACATTGTGTTCCTTTTTAGGATCAATGACTCACGTTTACTTAGGTAAAGTTAATCGGATGGTGTGAGATGAGACTGATAAGTCAAAGGCTTTAATCCATGGAACCAATCTCTCTCAACCCCAATGATCAATATCAATGATCCGTGTTCACTTGGATCACCAATATCTAGTGGTGTGAGATCGAAATGGGTCCCCACTTTTCTATGACATAGACTTAACCTAAGTTTTTACCCTAAGGTTTTTACTGTATTTATTAATATAATAAAACCTTAGGATAAAATATTATGTTATGAATTTATTATTCAAAATGAATCAATCACATTCAATAACTTGGATCATAGTCAATGAATCACATTTGATTTGATGAAGTTAATAAGTTGAGCCATAAACCCTAGTTTAAACATCAAGCATCTTACCAAAGATTTATAGTACACATTCGAGTGTATAAATCTAGACCAATAGAATGTATCAAGTTAAAAATATTTAATTTATCTATGAGTTAACATGAGACTTCCACATGGAAATAGTACATTAACTGGTAGGACTAACAAGGTGTAGAGCTTAGAAAGTCCATGGGACTACCAAGTGGCACAACCTCAAAACCTAGTACACATTAAAGCCCGATCACCTTTTAAAGATCAATGGTCTATATTAATTCACACCTGAATGATCTAATAGTATGAGATCAATGTATAATTTTTAAAGGGCATAGAAGCATTGAGTAGTTACCAAGTGGTATACACAAAACATAATGAACCAAGAAGTGATAAATGGCAAGCTTAGCAAATAGTCTCGAAGACATATTTAAAATTGATGGTCATGCATCCATCAATGACATCCATGTAGAAATTAATTAATGGTTATGAGGACATCAATTTTAAGATATCAAAGAGACTCGATGATGTACTTAAAATTGATGGTCACCTCCCACCAAAGATGTTCACATAGACATCAAATGGCAGTCGTGAGGACATCAATTTTAAGATAGTTAGTTGGATCCAAATTTAAAGGTAATGGTCATTATGTGAACATTAATGATCAAGTCTACCACAAAAATTCTACATAGATGCCATGATGATGACACATAGAGAAAAAGCTACAAAACTAAAGATTTTATGGGCTTAAAAAGGTAAAATTATAAGTACAAGGATCTAAATGAAATCTAAGGCACAAGCTCATTTAAGTATAAATAGATACCACCATTAAAGATCTAAAAGGACTTAAAAAAGAAAATTTATGTCTATAAAATCACTAATTCAATCAATAATTCATCACAATTGAGTTTGGGAGATCAAATCATCATCTGAGCAAGTGAAATTGAGTCTAGGATTGAACTATAGACCACTAGTGAGAAATTTGAACAATCTCACAGCCATGGCAGTCAAAAAATAAGATAGAGAAGGTGAAGAGATCTAATTGACCTCAGATATAGAGGGGAAAAAAATCAAGGACATAGAATTAGACATAGTAGCTTTAAACATAGGAGACAATAATTGGTCCAAGCTTTTTTGGATGATTGAGGAGCTACCTACCATCACCAAGGAAGATGAAAAAAATACATCAGTTAAGAGGATGTAGTATGACCTAGTTGCCATTCAAATGACAAGCCTTCATCTCACTATGGAAAAACTAGAGGTTCGTCACTGCATAGATGTTCTATCCCTTATTTTCAAATATTATAAGATTCAAAAGGGCATGCTGGTTAATGAACATACTCACATAAGTATAGCTTATATTTATCCTAATGCTTTTGAGAACTAGTATAAGTTGTCCAAGCCCCAATTAGATATAACCATAATAAATGAATGGGCCAAGAAGAATGACCTAAAAATTATCCTCACTCCATGGTTATACTCTAGAAATCAAGTCTTCTCTGATCTCAATAACAATATCCCAATTAGCCAATTTAGACCTAGGTTCAGATAATTATGATTTTCATGAATAGGGTATGTGGGAATCTCACCACCACTTATGTTGATAGAATCTAGGTGCCCATGATATATTTTATGGTTGAGAGGAAACTCACCCCTCCCATTGGTGAGGTTGTTATCACATATTTGTGTAGGTAGATTTTTATAGTCAATAAAAGGAATAAGAACTAATTCTACATGATGTCTTGCCTATTAGATGGCCTCTTTGCCACTACTAAGATCCCTAATTTTAAAGGATGGTCACCTAAGGGGAAATATATAGTATCCAAATTCTAATCAAAGTTACACATATTAAAGTATAAGGACCACATTGATTTCATCTATGAATATGTCTATCTAACCTTGACTGAGGCCATAACTAGAAACTCAATGGAAAGAGTTAGTCATTTGGTCAAAAAGTCAATTGAATCCATTAGTGACATATGGTTTTACCTACATTACAAAATCATTAGTATTGATGGGACCTAATGCACCCCACTTAGGCTACCAAGCCATGTGCCAAACAAGTTAGTTGAGTAAGAGGTAACATATCAAATATGCAATGGTATAGATGGTGTGTGTAAAACCAAGAGGAAGGGACTATTGCATATCCTACCCATGACCATTGGTAGGACTTTATTTCATCAATGGGATAATGTTAAGGTTGATTCTAAACATAGATCCTCTTTCAAACTATAACATAATGAACTAAGATAGTGGGATCCCCAAGGAAGGATAGTGGGGCACTTGAAATAAAAGATGATAAGTGTGACATATGAACATATTCTTGGTGTTTATGACTCAATATACATAAAGGCATCATCCTTTACCAAAGTCTTGGCAAGATTTAAAGATCATAACATCAACCCCAAAGCTAGATTGATTAGAGATCATAAAGGGAATGATGATATATGGTAACTCGGTCCAAGGTAGTACCATTTTCTAGGGGTAAATCCTTCAGACCTCCAGCTCAATGAAAAATAGAGACATAAAGGCTTGAAGTATAGATTAAATAGAGACTTAAAGAAAGGATACCTAGTGAGGTGGCATCATCCTCAGGCCAACTTGAATAAAAAGGGTCACCAACTAAATTCATTAACATAGTCGCACTATATCCTAGTGAAACTAGAGAAGATCCACTATAAATGTTATCCAATTCTTATCAATAAGATGAGGAAGATATCCAAGTAAAGGAAGCTCAAGCTAAGGAAGCAAAATAAGAGAAGGGGAAAGAAGTGATAATGTATTTGGTCCCTGTTACCACACCTACCCCAAAGAGAAAATCTAAGTTATCATTAGTTTCAGTAGGAAATAAGAAACTTATACTAACCCTCACTTATCCTTTGAGTGAGGTCAACATTTTTAGTGAGGATAATCCAATTCATGGCCCAACCATTCTTGAATGGTTTATATATGGGAAGTTGAAAAAAAATACTATCATGCACCATCCTTGGGCCATTACAATGTCAATATCCATGTGCATGATGAGCTCAAACCTTAGATTTTGGCTCTGAAAAAGAATAATATTAAAGGATGGATGCCCTAGGGGAGTCAAGTGGGACAAAAATGGAAACCCCATTTCCAAAGATAACTCAATCATAAGTAAAGGTTAAATTAAACCCAAAGACTACCCATTTGGAAAGGGTGATTGAAAATAAAGCCATGGTTGATGGGGAAGAATTCACCCTCCAAAATATATATCCATTCATACGTATGACCCCTAATTAAGGCCAAAAGCTAGTAGAAGACAATATATTTGAAGAAAATATCCTTGATGTAGCTCAGGCCTAATGTTAGTAGTTGAAAACTATGATCAAGGGCCTCTTGAAACAAAACAAGAATTTAAAAGTAGTTGTTTTATCAATCCATGAAGATAGATTCATGAAGTTTGAGGACACCATGATTAACAATTTTAACTATTTTAAGGTAGTCAAAACTAGGTAGGGAGAAATGGAGATTCAAATCACTAAGGCTACATGCCAAGTTAACCAATGGAAGGATTCAAGCTATTAAGTGAAAGACTTAATCAATTTTTTAACCAAGAACCTAGTCCCTAAATTTAGGACTATCAACTTAGCACACTTGAATATGGATATGGACATATTTGTAGACAAGATCCAAGCCATAAGAAATTGGTCCAAGTATATGGAAGGCCTAGCCAAGGACTTAAATAGTAGGAAGATGGAATGTTACAAATCTTGGATAGTTTGATCAAAGAACCCACTTCACTCAGCTCATTAGGTATTATAACTAATGAAGAGTTCTAGCATAGAACCTTTTAGTTTATGTAGGAAGTGAGAAACCAAGGGCAAGGATAAATAATAGATGAAAAAAAGAATATCATGGGCCTACTTCTATCATCTGAAGAAAAAATGGGAGATGCCAAGGGAATCAAGAAAGTAGTAGAGAAGGTTGATAATAACCTCAAGATATAGAGGATCATGGAAAAGAGATATTCTTAAATCCTATTATTGACCTCCAGTTCATCAATGAGCAACACTAAAGTATGAATATTCTTCAACAAAAATAGTGAGCTATATTGGCTTAAGGACCTCAACTTAGTTAGGAATATTCTATTTTTTAGAAGCATTGTAATATTTTAAAATAGAATATTATTTTCTTTTTGTAAAATCATGTGCAACTTATAAGCACACTGCCTATAGGTCAATCCACTTGGAAAAGTTTAGTGTATTCTAGAACTATTGTAAAAAATATATATGTCCTTACACCTATACACTTGTAATTAGTTATAGCTGACCAACATAATTCCTTGAATTATATAAAAAGGAATATCATCATTTGTAAAAAATGGAGTTCTTAGAACAAATATCACTTTGTAAAATTTTGATCAACTAATACAAGTGAGGAATTCTGTAAAGATTGTCCATATTCATTTGTGTCATTTGTTATTATGGTTTCTCTCTCACTTGTTAGTTCTAATTTCTAGGTTTGAATGATTTTTATGAATTCTTGGTGTGTACATTTGAATTCAATGTTGTTAACTTGTGATAATTCTATGTTGACTAAAAGTCCTTAGGTTCATTTTATTTTCTTACTCTTTTTGAATTTGGGCTAATGTTGTTTGCCTATAGGGTAAATCTTAAAATTAAACCTAGTTCTTATTTTAATTATTTACACTTTCCTTAGAAGCTTTCTTAATGTGTAATAGGATTTGAGCTTATGCTACTTCATGTTATACATTAGTTAAGTGTATGCTTGGATGGTATTTGAAATTTTTTATAATATTTGGAATGAATATCAGGGACATCTCTTTTCTGCCTTACCCTTCCTTGTGCTCCTTTTTAACCAATTCACTATAGTTTAATTTTCATTGTAAACATCCATCTTAGATTAGTCCTTAGATTAAATATTGATCATAATTAACTATTCTTAGCCTAGATACTTCATATTTTACATAGATCTACTATCTAGACATGGTGGCTCCCAACCACCAAACATTATAAATATTGTGAAACAATCCACTTGCTTTGACTTTGTTGTATAAAAGATAATGAGATTATCATAACCTATAACTCATGCATTAAGTTTTTAGGAATTATAAAATGAGAAGTGTTCATAAACTCTATGGGCATTAGTGATACACATTTAAGCATCAATAGGTAGAGCTTCACTGGCACTAAAAGGAGGGTTTTAGTTAGATCTTTGTGAATTTATGGAATCTTTGCTAATTCAAGTGTGTTTTGATCAAATATTGGTGTATTATTTATATATTTATTTGATCTTTTTCTCAATTATGTAAATATCATCAATATTTATGGTTTTAGACCAATATTTGGGCTTCTTTTAGCCAAAGATTGATATTCTTTGAAGATCCAGGGATATTCATGCAAAGGTAGTTCAAGCTTTGTGTATTCCCTATGTTTAAGGTTAGTAATAGCAATTTCATACAAAGCTTGACTGGTTCTTTTCAAATTTAAGTTTATTTAATCTTAGAGGTGTGAATATCCCTCTCATTCATCAATCTAGATGTATTTTTGAACTAATTTAGTTAAAGATAGTTATGATGTACATGTATTTATGCAAAATTGGCTTAACATACAAATTAATCATTATACTTTTCAAAGATTAGTTTGATGCATCATATTTTAAACATGTTTGAATGTCACAAGCTGAACTTTATAGAGGCAAGACCAAGGTGAGTGTAAAATATCAAGGTCTCAACCAACTTCACCAAGTCAAGGTGCTCATGTGTTCAAGGTATGGCTTGGCTAGGTGGTTCTTAAATCAACATGTCAAGTATAATATATGATATTCCCCAAAATCTTGAAAGGTATTTTCCTTCTTTCAATCCTAACAATGTTGTCACTACTAAAGAGTATATTAAATCATTCAAGGTCAATTTGAGATTGTTAAATGTAGTTCTTGAAGATGTAGTGTGTATATTATTCCCATTCACTTTTAGATATATTGCTTAGTATTGGTTTCTCAAACTACTTGAGAATTACATTACTAGTTGGAATGACTTTAATAATATTTTTGTTGATCAATTTGGCAAAGTTATCAGTCCATGTACCCTTTACTAATAAGTCATCATAGTTAAGAGGGATTACAATGAGACTATAAAAGCCTTTAATGTTAGGTTCAAAAATATGTTTAGCATGACCATGGCCCCACATAAACCTAATGTAGCTTTGTATTTAGATATTTACAGGGATGCCTTAGACCCCATGACCTCTATGTTTTTTAAAAGATCTATAAATATCATCAATACATTAGCAATGGATTATGTTGAAGTTATGATCATCAATGACCAAATGCAACCCCAAGGTAAAATGACATACTCCACCCCCAATTTTAGTTATAATATACCTACTCTAAACCAACCTCTAATTTGGAACCAATTACTTTGATTCATCCATATCCTAGCCAAAACCTAGAGTTCCTAAATAGGACTGCTAGTGGGCTTCATCCACAAAATCAGGAACTCTATTGCCCATAACTAGAGGTAATGATCTATTTTGTGAGCCTAAGACACCAAAAAATTCAAATGACTTGATATTAGAAATGGTCCAAAAATTGAGCATTGATTGTCTTTAGTTGTAAAAACAAGTATTAAATATAGGGGAAGACTCTAACATAAACTATTCTTCTCAAAGGTTCAATAGGAGTCCAAATAGGTCTCATGATACTGAAAATAATGAATCATATGAAAACATACAAATGAGTTTCTATGATATATATTTGGTTGATCTTTTTAATGTTTTTGAATCATCTCAAGGTGAAAGGGATATAATTAAAATTATGCCTAACCAAGACAATATTATAGGGACATTTGGCTTTACAAGGACATCTCAAGGTTGTATGACAAATGCCTTTGATTTTCCATTTGAATAAGAAAGTGAACATAAATATACTTTGGTAGAAGGAACAACTCTTCAAGACGATTAGCCTCATGAACAAGATCATATACAATTTGACTTCTCTTTAAAAAGTAGCTCTGAGGACACTTCATATGAAATCACTAATGGTATAGAGGATACTACAAAAGAATATGACCATGGGAAGAAATTACACTATGATTTCTTGAAAAAAATTGAGGTGTCCCAAGAAGGAAATGATGTCCTATAAATCCAAAAACTAGATGAGCTAGAACTCAATTGGGTAGAAGAACTATCTTTCTTCACTGAGGATGAAGATGAAGCAGCTGAAATAGATCAAGAATTGTCATATGATTTCATCTAAATGTTAGGAGTATGGGGTAAACATGTTTTTGATGATATTTCAGATGAACTCCATTTAGTTAATCAGGATGAAGAAGCCTTTTGGGATGACTAGGAAGATTTTTGTGCAAAGATTGATAGTCCATTTCTACCTTAAAAATAACCTAATAAAAACATCAGTCTAAGGATACAAGCTAAGCTACCATTATTGATTGAAGATGATATAAGAAATTATCTATCTATGGATGAATCAAAACTAGCACTCTAATTACAAAGTAGAATAATTTTGGAGGAAGATGATTGGATCTTAAATTCATATCTTTAATCCATGAATATGAGAATGTTGATAGGAGACCGAGCTACATCACCTAGAGGACACAAGCATGCAAATTATCCCATCCATAATAAGAGGCCACTAAATGAAATCAAGCATGCTTCAAGGCTCTATGGTAGGCTAAATAACTTTCCATTTGACCTTGGAGATAATTAATATATGTAGTTATTATAGGGCTTAGTTTAGTTTTTTTCATGTTATTTGTTTCTTGATTTTTTTTAATTTCATGTCCCTTGTTTGTATATAGTGCCTATTTATATTTGTTTGTTTTCTCTTGATTTATTCCTTGCTTTTAAATAAGTTCTTTTGGATAATTCTCATATCAAGATAAACTTTATTACTCAGGAACTCCACAAGTTTAGGAATATGAGTATGAACCTTAAGCAAGTGTTGACCATGGATTTGAAATGCAAGTTATGTGTTATTATTTAGAGAAACCAGTAAGGATTAGTGGATGGGTAAATTGTTCTATAATATCTTTAACATTTTTTTAATCTAAACTTGGTTTTAATAAGTATTAAATATAATTATTAACCTTAATCAAGTGTTGACCATGGATTTGAAATGCAAGTTATGTGTTATTATTTAGAGAAACCAGTAAGGACTAGTGGATGGGTTAACTGTTCCATAATATTTTTAACATTTTTTATCAAAACTTGGTTTTAAGAAGGATTACACATGTGAGATGAAATATTGAATCATTAGGACATAATCATGTTTGTACTTAATAAACATCCTTGCCTGGGACAAACGCTAAAACCATAGGTGATTTTTTGAGGTCAAACACTTGACAAAATCCCTAAACATGGATAACCCAGTTCTTAAACTTTATTAGAAAGCCAAAAATGATCTAAAAATAAAAAAATAAGAGATTATTAAAAAATAGAAACCTTTCTAAGCAAAGGTGATTATGGTAATCTCTATCAGGGCTATAGATGCTTAGTTGGTAGTGGATCAAGGCCATGAGTGGAACCAAGGGCATCTTTGTTAGGGCTATGTATACCTGGCTGGTAGCAGAGAAATGTCCAAGTTTTTTCTTGAGCTAAATCATGGTTATTAATAGTTATCCAAATATGTTGTAAGTTAATTTTGATGGTTAAAGGCAAGAAATATTGAAGTTATTTCCTAAATCCCATAGAAAATAGTAAGTGGAATCAAATCACATACACAACATGTCTATATATTGATGTTTAATCCCAATTTTGTATGTGCAAGGTTGATTTTAATCATGAACTAATCTAAATAATGGTACTTGATCAAGTGGGATAAGTAGCATAATTATTTGTCTAAACTAGAGTCTCTGAATTCTAAAATATTACTATGTTTCCCCTAGAAGTCACCATTTATTGAGGTCAACATACCCCCATTTCTAAAAAATAGGTACCCTTGTGTCAAATTATGCAAATACGTGCCTTAAATTTTAAAATTCACATAATCAAAATGTCACTATCATGTTTGCACATTATTTGTATTTGAATATTCTATAAACCATGGTTGGTTGGTTTATTTTATTCATGGCACTAGTTTAATCTTGCCTATTGTTGATAACAATAGATCTTCTTATTTTAACTTATAGGTCTAATGGGATCCATTTGGAATAGACAATCTATGGGCTTCATAATTTTAATGGTTTTATCTCAATTTGGCCTTTCACTAGCCTTTGGTCTGATAAAATCCAAATTAAATTCATGTTGAGCATCATGAAACCCTTGGTTAAGAAACCCTAGCTTAAGCCCTTTGAATCAAATTTAAAATTGGTAGGAAAAAATTATGTGGGAACACTTTAAAAATGATGTGGACTTTGTATAATTTTTATACTAAGGCTTGGTCATGTTTTTAAACACAACCTAACCTTAGTCTAAAAATTATATGTTTGGTCCCTTTATGTCCTGAGCCCCTTATTCCCTTGTATCTTAAACATGGTCTAACTTTATTGTTTTCAAGATCCTTTTATTATGTTCCTAGCTTTGGTTTAAAGTAGCACATGGCCCCTTTTGCTATAAACTTAGGTTAAAATCTCAATCCTAAATTCTTATCCATGTTTATTAACATAAACAAGACCTTAGTTATAATACTTTATCCTAAGTTACATATGTCTCTGAGTCCTAACATAAACACTGTGTTCCTTTACAAGATCAATGACTAACATTTACCTAGGCAAAGTTAATCAGATGGTGCAAGATAATCCTAATCAGTCAAAGACTTTAATCCATGGAACCAATCTCACTTGACCCCATAGATCAAGATTAATGATTCACATTCACTCAGATCATGGAGATCCAATGGTGCGAGATTGAAATGGGTCCCCACTTTTTTATGACATAGACTTAACCTAAATTTTTACCCTAAGGTTTTTATTGTATTTATTAATATAATAAAACCTTAGGCTAAAATATTATGTTATAACTTTATTATTTGAAAAGAACCAATCACATTCAATTTCCCAAATCACAATCAGTGACTCACATTTGATGGGATGAAGTTAATCGAACTGAGTGAGATTAAAGTTAATAAGTTAAGCCATGACCCCAATTTGAACATTGAATATCTTGTCAAAGATATATATTATGCATGTGAGAATACAAATCTAAATCAATAGAATATATCAAGTTAAGACTATTCAATGGATATTTGAGTTAATGCAAGACTACCACATGGTAAAAGTGTATTAACTAGAAAAACGAACAAGGTATAGATATTAGAAGGTCGATGGGACTGCCAAGTGATACAACCTCAAAACCTAGTACACATTAAAGCTCAAACACCTTTTAAATATCAATGGTCTACATTATTTCAAACCTAGATGATCTAATGGTGAAAGATTAATGTATACTTTTCAAAGGGCATAAAAGCACTGAACAGTCACCAAGTGACACACATTAGAAAAAAGAACAAACCAAGAAGCAATAAATGGAAAGCTTAGCAAACAATCCTAAAGACATGTTTAAAATTTATAGTTTTGCACTTGTTAATGATGTCCATGTGGACATAAAATTATTGTTACAAGGAAATCAATTTTGAGACAATAAAGAGCCTCAATGACATGTATAAAATTGATGATCACATGCCCATCAAAGATGTTCACGTGGATGTCAAATGATGGTTAAGAGGATGTCAATTTTAAGACAGTTACTTGGATCTAAACTCAAAGGCAATAGTCATTATTTCAACATTAATGAGCAAGTCTACCATGAAAATTCCACATAGATGCCATGATGATGTGACATAGACATAAAGTGACAAAACTAAAGATTTTGAGGTCTCAGAAAGGCAAAAGTATAAATACAATGATCTAAATGAAATCTATGGCACAAGATCACTTAAGTGCAAGTAGACACTAACATTAAATCTCTAAAAGTACTTACAAAAGAACCTTTATGTCTACAAAATCCCTAATTATATCCAAAATTCATCACAATTGAGTCTAGGAGATCAAATCATCATCTAAGCAAGTACAATTGAGTCTAGGATCAAACTATAGACCACTAGTGAGCAATTTGAATAAACTCACAACCATGGTAGCTAAATAAGGTGTAAAGCTCTATTTGACCTTAGACATAGAGGGGAAAATATTCAAATACATAGAATTTGATGTAGTAGCTTTAAACATGGGAGACAATAATTGGTCTAAGTTATTCTAGATGATTGAGGACCTACCTACCATCGCTAAGGAAGATGAGAATAATGCATCAATTAAGACTAGGTACTATGACCTAGTTGTCATTCAAATGAAAATTCTTCATCATGTTATGGTAAGACTAGAGGTACTTCACTACATAGAGTTTCTCTTCCCTATTTTCAAATATTTCAATATTGAAAAGGGCATGTTAGTCAATAAACATACTCACAAAATTATAGCTTATATTTCTCTCATTGATTTTGATAACTAATATAAGTTTCCCAACCCCTAAGTAGATATATCCACAATCAATGAATGGGATATGAAGAATGACCTAAAAATATCCTCACTCCATGGCTATACTCTAGAAATCAAGTATTCTCTAATCCCAATAACAATATCCCAATTATCCAATTCAAACCTAGGATTAGGATAATTATGACTTTAATGAACAAGCTATGTGGGAATCCCACCACCACTTATGTTGATAGAATCTGGGTACCCTTGGTATATTTTATGGTTGAGAGTGAACTCACCCATCTTATTGTGAGGTTATTATCACATTTTTATGTAGGTAGATGTTTATAGTTAGGAAAAGGACTAGGAACCAATTCTACATGATGTGCTACCTATTATATGCCCTCCTTTCCATTACCAATATTCCTAACTTTAGAAGATAATCACCTGAGGGACACATATAGTATCCTAATTCTACTCAAAGTTTCACATAGTCAATCATAGGGACCACATTCATTTCATATATGATTGTGTGAATATAACCTTGATTGAGGCCATAATTAGAAACCCAATGGCAAGAGTTAGTCCTTTGGTCAAAAAATTAATTAAATCCATTGGTGACATATGGTTTTATCTAGATTACATAATCATCAAGATTGAGGGGACCCCATACACCCCACTTAGGCTACCATTCCATGTGCCAAATAAGTTAGCTAAGTAAGAGGTAGAATACCATATATACAATGGTATAGATGGTGTGTATAGAAGCAAGAGGAAGGGATTATTGCATATCCTACCCATGACCATTAGTAGGACTATATTTCAGCAATGGGACAATATTTTGGCTACTTCTAGACACAAAGCCTCTTTCAAATTATAGCATGATGACTAAGACAATAGGATCCCCAAGGAAGGTTAGTGAGGCACTTGAAATAAAAAATGATAAGTGTGACATACGAACATCTACCTAGTGTCTATGACTCAATGTACATAAAGGCATCATCCTTCATTGAAGTTTTGGTAAGATTAAAAAATCATAACATCAACCTAGTGGTTAGATTAATGAGAGATCATTAAGGGGATGATGATATATGACAACTCAATCCAAGGAATTACCATTTATTATGGTATTAATCCTCCAGACCTCCTACAACTTAGCTACAAATAGAGACATAAAGGCCTGACATATCGATTAAATAGAGACCTAAAGAAAGGAGACCTAGTTCAGTGGCATCATCCTCAGCCTAGCCTAAAAAATTAAGGTCACCAGTTTTATTCATTAACATAGTGGCATAATATAAGATATACTATAAATTTTATCCAGTGCTTATCAATAAGATAAGGAAGATGTCCAAGTAGAGGAAGCTCAGGGAAAGGAAGCAAAATATGAGAAGGGGAAAGAAGAGATAATGGATTTGGTCCCTATTACCACACCTACCCCAAAGAGGAAATTTGAGTTAGCATTGGTTCTAATAGGAAAAAAGAAACCTATATTGACCCTCACTCATCCTTCAAATGAGGTTAACCTTTTTAGTGAGGATAATCCAATTCATTACCCAACCATTCTTGAATGGTTTATATATGGGAAGTTGCAAAAAATCTTACCATGCACCATCATTGGGCCATTATAGAATATATCAATATCTATGTGCATGATGAGCTCAAACCTTGTATTATCTCTCTAAAAAAGGAAGAAGAATAAAATATGGTTTCCTTGAGGGATTCAAGTGGGTCAGAAATGGAAACCCCATCTCCAAAGATAACTCAATCATCAGTAGGGGTTCAATTTAATATAGATACTTCCAATTTAGAAAGGGTGATTAAAAATAAATCCATGGTAGATGAGGAAGAATTCACCCTCAAAAATATAGATCCATTCATAGGTATAACCCCTATTAAAGGCCAAAATCTAGTAGAAGATAGGATATTTGAAGAAAAGATCTTTGATGTATCCTAGGCCCAATCTCAGTAGTTGTAAGCCATGATGAAGGGCCTATTACAATAAAAAATGAATTTAAAGGAAGTTATTATCTTATCAATCCATGAAGACAAATTCATGAAGTTTAAGGACACCATGACTGACCTTTTCAACTCTTTGATGGTAGTTAGAACTAGGTAGGGTGTAATGGAGAATCAAATCACTAAGGATACAAGCAAAGTTGGCCAATGGTAAGCTTCAAGATATCAAGTGAAAGACTTGATCAAGGCCTTAACCAAGAACCTACTCCCTAAATTTATGACTACTAACTTAGCACATTTAAATATGTCCATGGCCATATTGGTAGACAAGATCCAAGCCCCAAGAAACTGGTCCAAGTAGATAGATGACTTAGCCAAGGAATTCAAATAGTAGGAAGATGGAAAGTTTCACATCCTTGACAATTTGATCAAAGAAACCACTTCACTAAACTCATTAGGTCTTATAATTGATGAATATTTCAAGCACAAAACCTTTTAGTTTATGTAGGAAGTGAGAAACCAAGGGTAAGGCCAAACAACAAATGACAATAAGAAGATCATGGGATTACTTCTATCATCTAAAGAAACAATAGGATATCCCAAGGGTATAAAGAAATAAATAGAGAAGCTTGAGAAGAAACCTAAAGACCTGGAGGATCATGTACAATATATCTTCCTAAATCCTTTTGTTGACCTCCAGTTCATCAATGAGAAACACTATAAGATGAAGATTCTTTAGCAAAAATAGGGAGCTACATCAACTTAGGGACCTTAACTTGATTAAGAATATTCTTTTTTATAGAAGCATTATAATAATTGAAAATATAATATTGTTTTATTTTTGTAAAGACATGTTCAACTTGTAAGCACATTGCCTATAGGTCAGTCCACTTGGAAAAGTTTAGTGTATTCTAGAATTGCTATAGAAAGGACAACTGTCCTTATACCTATACACTTGTAATTGGATATAACTAACCAACATACTTCCTTACATTCTTTAAAAATGAGTATTGTAATTTATAAAAAAAAGGAGGGAGTTATTAGAACCAAAATCACTTTATAAACTTTCGAGAAACTGATACGAGTGAGGAATTATGCAAATATTATCCATATTCATTTGTGTCATTTATTATTATGGTTTCTCTCTCACTTTTTGGTTTTGATTTCCATATTTTAATGGTTCTTATGAATTCATAGTGTGTACATTTGAATGCAGAGATATTAACTTGTGTTAATTCTATGTTGAATGAAAGTCATTAGGTTCATTTCATTTTCTTACTCTTCTTGCATTTGGGCTAATGTTGTTTGCTTACAAGGTAAATCTTTAAATTGAACCTAGTTCTTATTTTCATGATTTCCACCTTCCTTAGAAGATTTAATATTTTGTAATAGGATTTTAGCTTATGCTAATTCATGTTATACATTAGTTAAGTGTATGCCTACATTATATTTAAACTTTGTCATAATATTTGGAATGAAGATCAACAACATCTCTTTTCTTCCTTACCCTTCCTTTTTCTCCTTTTTAACCAATTCACTCTAGTTTAATTAACATTGTATTATCCATATTATATTAGTCCTTATATTATATATTTATCATAGTTTATTTTTCTTAGTGTAGATACTTCATATTTTACATAGATCTAATATCTAGCCATAGTGGTTCTCAACCACCAAACATTAAAAATATTGTGAAACAGTATACTTGCTTTGCCTCTATTTTACCAATGATAATAGGATTATCAAAACATACAACTCATGCATTAAGTTCTTAAGAATTCTAAAATGAGAAGTGTTCTTAAACACTTTGGGCACTTGTGACACACATTTAGGCATCAATATGTGTAAAATCTAGTAAAAAAATAATCAACATCAAGAAAATAAAAATGATAAGTAAAATTTATTTTAAAACCATTGGGAAAGAAAAGGGAGTCATGAGACCCATGAACTCAAAGAATCATGAGAAAAAAATAAATCCTATATAAAACAAAATTTAGAAAATGAAAATAAAAACTCAGAACTAGATTCAACTTAAGTTTCAAGTGTATGTGTGTTTTTCATCTCAAATGAAGCAAATAATGCTTCAGTGAGTTCAACCTAGGATAATGCCTAGGTTATAGACACTAGTGCTATGAAGAATATGATTTTTTGAAGGGAAATATTTTAGGATTTTCATATGTAATTTATTGTCCAATTATTTTTAAAATAAAAAAATTTTACAACCTCAAAGCAAAATTTTAATTTGAATCAAGTCACTAGGGATTCCATACTTCACTCTCCAAAATATGTTATACATTCATCTCTTGTTAAAAAAATTTATCTATTTATAATTCAACAAGGCCACTCTATAGAGGTTATTGCCATAATACAATTATTTTGAATAGACATGAGGAAGGAGAATTTCTTAAACTCAAGAGTGAACACCCATTTCCAAGAAATTTTTCTCATCTCACTAAATATGGAATGCTATCAAGTATTTTTTGGTATTCCAAATTTTGGCATACTCAATATAACAACATTTACATAATGTATAAGAATGGTTTTTTAGGATTTCAACACCATAATAATATTACAAAGTGTGAAGCTTGGATATTAGATAAACATGAAAGGGAACCATTTTGAATACTAGAATGTAAATTTGACAAGAAATTTTAGTTGGTTCACTCTGATTTGTGTTATCTACCAATTATTTCCACTAGTGGTGATAAGTACTTCACATTTTTCATTGATCACTATAATATAATTATTTGGATATGTTTTTAAATAAAAACTTGAAGCATTAAAAAATTTAAATATTTTTTAATAATGTTTGAAAATGAGTTCTAGTCCCTTATTAGGACACTCAAGACTATAAATGGTGGGTAATTCACATCAAATGTGTTTGAAACTCATCTCAAGTAAAATTATATCAAGCATCATCTCACAATCCCTTACACTTTTCAATAAAATGGAGTATTTGAGTAGATGAACATAATTGTGATGAACATGATTTGAGTAATGTTATATTTCAAAGGGGGTAAATATGCATTTTTGGGTAGAATTAGATTTAAAAAATAGTGTATCTACACAACATGTGAACATCAATATCCCTTCAAATTAATAATCCATATGAAGTCTAGTGTAGTCATCTCCATTAAGTGAAACATCTATGGGTTTTTTAATCCTCTTTCTATCCATTGATTCCAAAGGATGAAATGAACAAAGTGGACCACATGAGTCATAAGTGCATCAATTTAGTATATTCAACATCCTTAAAGGCATATAGCCTATTTTATGATAATAATAATAAATTTATCATCATAAGATATGTTTTCTTTTGAGTAACTATAAAAGACACAATAAGCATCAGTTGATAATTGAATCAACTTGAGAAATATTCTAAATTTGATGTTTTAAAGGAGATTGATATAAAGGTTAAAAATATTTAAGGGGGAACCTCTAATTTGGAAAATATTTAATATATATTTACTCTTGTAATTTTTAATGACACTCCCCTTGTGGAATAAAATGAAACTTCATCACAATGTGGTCTAATGTTATAAAATGAAAGAGCTTCAAATCAATAAAATGAGGTACTAGTAATTATGTAATATACTTAGAAAACATACCATAATGGGTTAAATAGAAATTAAAAGATGTTAGACATAATGAGGTTTGAAATATAGGAACTAGAATTTCACATGCATCCACACACCAATCATACAAGTTCATTGATGAAATTCAAGATAAGATAGAAAATCTTACCTTGGAAGGCCCTCCATAAAATAAGTCAAGGTTTATTTTAAATATAAACCTACTACCCTCAAACAATATAAAAATATTTATGGATGGAGAAAATAATTGGAGAGTGAGTATGATGCATTGATCAAATATGGATCTTCGTAATTGGTTGAACCTCCAATCATATGTAAACCCATTAGTTGAAATCGGGTCTCACTAAAAAAATACAAAGCATCTTGATCACTTGAAAAACACAAATAAAGGCTTTTCATGAAAGGATTTTCTCAAAAATAAGGAATGGAATACAATGAGACATTTTCACTTACAATAAAATGTAGTGCCATTTAAATTTGTTGGATTTGGAAGCTGAAATCAAATGTAAATTTCACCAAATAGATCTAAAAACTGCATTTCTAAATGGAAATCTCAAATAAATAGTGTACATGATGTAGTTACATAGTTAGAAGGTCTTA
This sequence comes from Torreya grandis, assembly GCA_037957365.1. Classification (NCBI taxonomy): domain Eukaryota; kingdom Viridiplantae; phylum Streptophyta; class Pinopsida; order Cupressales; family Taxaceae; genus Torreya; species Torreya grandis. Next base: position 282,060 of record JARHVA010001048.1, read on the forward strand.
CAATGGATACCAAGAGAAAAAATTGTGTATACTAAAAAAACTTTTTATGGTTTGAAACAAGAACCAAGAACATGGTACATAAAAATCATTGAGCACATATTTAATATTAATATCAAAAATTTTGAGTTTGAAGATGTAACTCTTTTGTCAAAACAATTTTCAAAAAGATTGTAATTATGGTGGTGTATGTGGATTATTTGCTTATCATAGGAAATAATGAGAGATACATTACAAAAATATAATTAGAGTTGATGAAATATTTGAAATGACATATATGGACTATATTTATTTCTATTTGAATATTGAAGTGATTCAAAAATCAAAGTATATGTTTGCCACTCAAAAAAACAATATTGGTGAAACCCTGAGTAAATTTAGAATGATATATTTTAAGCATCTCAATACGTCCATGGAATAAAATTTGAAATTGACATCATAAGATACCATAGATTTGTATGTGCCACTAAATATAGACATCTCAATGGAATTATAATCTATAAAACCAAAAATAGACCAAACATTTATTTAATTGTTGTTTTTCTTTCTAGATTCAACTAATAACCTATATAAAGTCACTACATAGTATAAATAATAGTCCTTTGATATATAAAAGGAACACATAATTGTGGGTTCAAATACTTAAGGGTAGGAGACTTAAAAGTAGTTAGATATTTAAATTCTAAATATGCTAGTGACTTTTGAGATAGGAAATCCACTGCAAGTTTTGTGATGAATTTGGTAACATCATTCATCATTTGAAAGTTAAAGAATCAAATGATGTCAATAATTTATTCAACAAAATCAAAACTCATGGTAGCTTCAGATGCAACCAAAGAAATTTTGTAGCTATGAAGGTTTATATATATTTTTAGTAAAAATAAGTTTTGTCAACACCAATCATGTTTAAAACCACATATAAAATTAAAATTATGAATAATCCACACTTTCACAACCAAACCAAGCACATCAACACCATATTTCATTTGATTTAACATTATGTCAAAGATGGTAGTGTAAAATTTCTACATTATCATACTATGAAGAAACCAATAGACATCTTGACAAAAGTGCTTAAAAGATTTTTTTTTTAAAAATTAGAGGCATAATTGGTCTCACAATAACCCCTATAGATCAATGGAGTATTTAATATTATTATTCATGATATTAGATAATCCTAGGTATTATGAGTAGAGAGATTTTGTCTCATAGTGGTCGATGAATAATCTATGTAGGGAAGTTGAATAATATTCATGGAATGTGAAATGAAGCCATTTTTTGGAAATAAATAATTTAATATTTATTCAATTTTATAATGGATATATACATTTGGTTTGTAAAAAAATCTTATTTCTTTTTTACATTCCATTATTCTTGGCCTGACATAGTTATTATGTTATGTTATATTAATGGATACATGCATAGACATGAAAGAGACAATTAGGAAGTTTAAATAAAAACTAATAATACTTTGAATTTATGCAAGTTTTTATTTTTTGGGGTTTTTAAAATAAATATTTATATATGTTAGGTTTTCGCATACACATAATAATAAATAATACTATAAAAATAGAGAAAGAAAAGTGGAAAAGGGCTCACAAAAAATATAAATCTAGGCCAACATTAAAGGATTTTAAGCTAAAAAAGTAAGTATCTAAAACCCTTAAATATAAATTAGGGTTTTGATTATTATGGATAGTAATTTTTATTCAAATATTAAAAAAATTGTACCAATAGACATCTTGACAAAAGTGCTTAAAAGAGTTTTTTTTAAAAATTAGAGGCATAATTGGTCTCAAAATAACCCATATATATCAATGGAGTATTTAATATTATCATTCATGATATTAGATAATCTTAGGTATTATGAGTAGAGAGATTTTGTCTCATAGTGGTCGATGAATAATCTATGTAGGGAAGTTGAATAATATTCATGGAATGTGAAATGAAGCCATTTTTGGATATAGTGTAATATTTATTCAATTTTATAATGGAGATATACATTTGGTTTGTAAAAAAATCTATTTTATTTTTTTATTCCATTATTCTTGGCCTGGCATAGTTATTATGTTATGTTATATTAACGGATCCATGCATAGACATGAAAGAGACAATTAGGAAGTTGAAATAAAAACTAATAATACCTTGCATTTATGCAAGTTTTGATTTTATGGGATTTTTAAAATAAATATTTATAGATGATATGTTTTTTCATACACATAATAATAATAAATAATACTATAAAAATAGAGAAAGAAAAGTGGAAAAGGACTCACAGAAAATAAAAAGCTAGGCCAACATTAAAGGCTTTTAAGCTAAAAAGGTAAGTATCTAAAATCCTTAAATATAAATTAGGGTTTTGATTAGTATTTATAGTAATTTTTATTCAAATATAAAAAAATTGTAATATGTGGGGGGTATGATATTTATTGTGCATGGGTTTTTCCTATTATGAATAACCTACTAGCATTCTGGGTACATACAAACACTACATAATATTTTTTTAATTGTTGGTAAAAAGATGGGTTTAGAAATGTGTCATACCCTTTTATAATACCAAGAGAATATAAAACATGAATTTATTAAAAGTAAATATCAAGATAAAAAATAGGCCAACAAAAGCTAAACAAGCCTAGCAATTGTGGGCAAACAATAAAAAGAGAACACTCACTTAGTGGAAATATCAACACGGGTGCAAGAAACACAAATAGAAGTAGAAAATAAAACTAATAGTTGGTAAGATCATAAAGGCTCATAATAAACTCCCAATCATCCTTCAAAGTTTGGATCTAGTTTTTAAAATATGCTTCTTTAGACATCTTAGCTTCATCCACTCATTTTTTCTTATTTTCCTTTATCTTTTTATTGGGACCTTCATGGGGATCCCTTTCTTTTTATCTTTATGAATACTTCCTATAATGCCTTAATGACAGAGGCATAATTTTTAATGGTGTATCTTCTATTTGAAATCACTTGATCAACATAACCTTTGATGGTTTGAATATCATTATCCAACATATTTGATTTTATAAGAAAATGGAAATGACTTCCCTAATCTAATAGATATCTTGAAAAATGTCCCACTAAATTATGTCTTATTTGGGTTATATATTGATATTGGCCTTCTCATTTTCCCACTACTTTTTCATCTCTTTGAAATCCTTTCTCAATTCAATTTTCTTAATGAATAGGTCTTTCGTAGTTCCCAGTTACAAGTTAAAGACCTTCTCAAGATTCTAAATCCTCCCAAATTGGTAATATTTCTTCATAGTCACCTCCTTTGCCCTAGGTTTGGGGATGGACCCCATAAATAAAGAGTCTTCATCCTTCAAATAAATATCACTAAACTATGAGGGATGGGTATCCACTAAAGGACCATGAATATATTCACCAATTCTAAAGATGTGAGGCTTATACTTATTAAAGTACTCATAATTATCTTTCCTCTTATTAGACTCTAGGCTAATGTCTTTCCTAGAGGGAAAAGATGATTTTTAGGGTTAATAAATTTATAAGGACCTTAAAACCTTAACATTTTTGGGTAACCATCTTAGATAAAATTATAATTCCTCTTTTCTTTTAATAATTTTAGCTGAAGGGATCCTAATTGTGACCTAGGAATCCTTTTTAAGTTTAGGCCCTCCCTCTTTAGGATGGTTGATAATAGGGTTTACCTCCCCCTTATCTTAAAAAAAAGTAAGAAAATGTTAGGTGTTAATTTATTATAATACAATGGTGGGTTTAGATTCTTAAAAGAGAAAAAATACAAGATCTTGATGTATGGGCATGGTAATATTCTCACCTTGAAATTCAAAGAATGAATTTTCCAAAGACATGAGAAGAAAGAAAGGAATGCTTAACAACTTCATATGTCTAAAATGATTTCAAAATGGAAAGTGGTAGGAGTAGGATTTCATGTACATACCTTACAAGGTTACATATTTCTTGATATGCATATAAACTTCTACCCATGGGATGGGCAAGGAGGTTTTGAGGATCCCAACCTTTAGCTCACGTATTATTTCATTATCCTTGAATATAGTGTTGATATCTTTAATTTTCATACTTTTATCATCATATATTTTTAGTCTTAATTTGGCATAATATTAACTCTATAAATGATTTCTTTAGATACCTCTATATAAAAACCCCTCATGGAATTGTTTTTGTTCTATTAGGCCTTGTAAAAATCCATGGATAATCTAGGGTCATGGACACTAATTTGATGAAAATTAGATTCCCAACCCATCCCTCTTAAGGATGTTTCACACAATGAAACTTGTCTTAACCCCTTCATCATAAGAGGGTTTAACTCTGAGTTTTTCCCATCCACTAGTATTTATACTTATATTTAATTAAATGACATATATCCATTGAGATGTATACAATTATTTCAAATCTTATATTTTGGGTTTTTGATTCATAGTTCATATGATTACCTACCATGAATATAAAATAGTTAGCCACTTATCAAATAAAATTAATTGACATTTCAAACCCTATATTCTATTTTTCATTCATACATATAATAAATGGATCTCAAGACCCTACACAAGTGAATACTATCATTATATAGTAGAAACGACCCTGGATGACAATGTTAAGATGGAAAGAAAGATAAGCGGCTAATACACTTTTATTACAAATATTATTTTAGGTGTGTTTTACTTTCCCCATTATCTAAAATGAGTAAAAACTTGGTCATGATTTCCATTCCAAGACCCTAAAATTGGTTTGGATACATTTTATATATAGGCTCTATTTGTTTAGTATAAGGTTTTATACCAATGCAAGGGCATAGACATAAAAGGGTATACACCTTCAAGGTTGTTTTATGCCATGGATTGTTTGGATTTGAATAGTATTTTTGTAATATTATGAATTATTTATTAACTCTCATCTTTATATGGGATGAAATATATTTAATGAGAATTTGGTTATGGATGAACATGCATAGAATTTGGAAAACATGATATTGTTCATATTTTTGTAATATTGAAATTATAACTTTATTTCTATTAGTATTTATAAGTTTTTTCAAGGAATAAGTCTTAATTTCAAATTCTTTAAATTTTGGAAAATATGGCATGTTAGTGGTGTGTCAACTTTACATTTTATGAATAATTTAGATTTGAAGGATTGTGGCTTTATAAAATAATGAAAAAATATTGCATTAATTATTAAGAATATGCTTGGAGAAATATTTAATTATAATAATTATGTATTGAAATATTAATTTGTATTTAGAAAATAGAGACCAATATTGTGTTTTTGTTGCATGCATTGTATTTCAATGAAATTAAGGTTCTATTGTTGGAAATAAAATCAAGAATGATTTGGTTTGCTTAGATTGAATTGTTATTATTTGTGTGATTGAAATTGTATTACAAATATTTTAAACTTAGGTATTAAATATATAAAAATTATTGTGTATAAATTTTAAATGTTACATGTACAAATTATTGACATTATGATTCTAGTGGGTTTTTATGAATACTTCATAAAAATATGGTATATTATTGAAATTAATTATATTTATAGTGCTTATCTTACTTGTATTTATCTATATTGTAATGTGATTATATATATTATACCTAAGGGTAACTCTATTATGCATTAATTATACACAAAAATAGAATGTGGTATTTAGAACCTACATTGGACCTAATTGAGTATATGGGTAATTTTAAGATTAAATATTCTAGAGGATACTTGTTGTCATTATTATATTATATTGATCAAAGGTTAATATATGTGGATTTTAATGATGTTTATACCCAAAATATTTGGTGTAAACCTTACCCTCACTAGCCCTTATATACTCTACTTGTATATATCCCCAACAAATTATAGAGTCCTAATTAGAACTCAAGTCTAGAAGTTATTCAAATGATAAGATATGTCCACTTTCTGAAAATCAATATAATCAATAGTTATTATTGATTATTTTCATTGGAAGAGACAACTCAAGCTATATTTATTCACCTATTCTCCTTTAGGGATCAAGAAAGAACGATGTGATCAAATTTTTCATGATTCTTATGTTTACTCTTACAAAGCTAAGAATGATTGTATATATGCTCTACTCTAATAAATAAATACATAATATATCATTAATTTATTAAAAATGTTATGAATTCATGAGTATTACACACACACACACATGCTTAGAACCCCATTGGGTTCAACCCCAAAAATAGTTTTTTTTCCAACTTTACTTCAATAATCTAATTAGATTATTCCCAAATAAGATTAGTCAATTGATATATAAATAAATTCATCTTGCATAATAAAACAATTGTGATTCATTTAGATAATGATCAAATTAACACATTCAACAAAATTACAAATTTAATCCATCACAAAATGTACAACTGTGGAATAATAACGCATCCAATTATTGAAAGGTAATACAATAATATTATACAATGACAACAAATAATCTGATATTTATCAAGTATAATATTATAGTGTGTTTACATCAAAGTGTATATAAATAAATACAATGTTCCATGGAACCAACAAGTGCCCATAAACTCACTCTATGTAAATAAACTAAAATCATGAGTATAAGTCTCTATCAGCTAGCTATTAGATGAGAGGAAGAGCATCATCAGAGTGATTTTCAACACCAACCATAGATCATAGGTCCACCACACAATACCCAGCTAGGGAATGTCCCTCCCTTCATAGATGAGTAGATGATAATGGTACAAGTATCGAGAAGTCAATTTGAACTTGTGTGTTGTAATATTCTAACTACATGCAACATATCATAAATAATTTTATTCTAACATGACATCGTGCATACATGAATATAATTAATTAGGTGAAATTATAATTTTTAACTATAAACATTAATTTGGTCAAATTTTTCATATAGTTTAATGATCCATTATATCAATCATAATCACACACACAGAATCAAATTTCATTTAATCTAAGTATTAATGACTCTAAATATATGCATGAGAATCCATCTCATGATAATAATCATTAGTTTAATTAAAACCATATTAATAAATAATCCATATACAAGAATTCCATGGATTTATCATACAGATTAGTATTTAATACCACAATAATTCAATGCAAACAATATTGAAATAATCTCATGTTATATAATAACAAATTATTATCAACTAAATATTTCCTAAGTTTCAATACAACCAAAGTCCATTTTCCAATAAAGTAGTATTACAATTTAAAAAAATTCTAAAAACCATTGAAATATCTAAGAATTTACCATTTCCATGCAAATATATCTTGTTCATAAGTATTATGAATAAAATAATACAATTCAATAATTTTTCAATAAATCCTAAGTAAATCAACAATAATAAATACAACATTTATTATTATAATCATCTATTAGTTTATTTCCTCAAATTTATAAGTGAACACCATTATATAAATTTATAATTAAATCCCAGTTTGCATATGAATAAATATATTCACTTATATACAAACATCTACTAACAATATAAATTATCCGCATAAACATGTATATCAAATATGTCTACTTATATTTAAATACAATTAAATCCCTTAGCCACTGATTTCCAAATGGAATAATATATACATATAAATGGTTATACATTTATATATATACTTATGTGTGTAATTATAAGTGATAACTTATATATCTATGTATGTGTTTTTATGAACTATTCATAAAGAATATATATTTATCTTTATGTATAATCCATAATTACATATATATATATATATATATATATATATATATATATATATATATATATATATATATATGTATGTATGTATGTATATATACATGCTCATATTCCAAGTACCCTACTTAAAGAATATAAATTCATATTTTAAACCAAAATATAAATCATATTAACACCATGCAACATTCAAAACCTGAATTAAATGCATTGTAATATAATATAAACTATTAAATATTATTACATACCATATGGTACATTTATTGAAATCATTCAACACATGCTTAACCCCCAATTAAACACCTAAGACTCCAAATAGTTCAACTTTAAAATATTTTACAAATGATTAAAAAATTAGTTTGAACTAAACATTTAATAAACATCCAAGACCCCAACATATAGTCTTAATATCAAATTTGTTCGAAGAACTTAGAATAAATAATAATAGTCCAGTCTTACAAGAAGATCATTTTCACATAATTGATTCATATTTTTTTATACACAATCAACACTAAAATAAAATACATACTTGACTCATAATGATATAATCACAAACAAATAAAACTCATTTACATAGTCAACAAGGAGATCATTTACTCACTTAGCCAACTTATAAACTTTTATATGCAGTTGATACAAGTTTTTACACTCAGCAAACTTATAAATATTTACTAACATAGCCAACACATAATAATATATTCATAATTTATACATATTAAATACATAATTTAGTTAATTCTAATACTATCATTCAACCGTTCATACAACATCACACCAAAATTGACTCACAATCCATAATTATATGTTTAAATATTATTAATGAATCAACATTTTGATACTATTGACTCACAAACTTTTATACACAATCCAACATAACCCATTATACATAGATATATCAAATAAAAACACTCAAATATTTATAAGTGAATGAATACATAGTCATTTCATTTATATAGCAAACATAGTCAAATAAATAGACATTAAAACCTTGTTTCAAATCCCTATCTAAACAATGATTTAAGCCACTCTATTTACACTTAGATGTTTTGACCCATTTTTATAATATGTAGATGGAAAATATTCATATACACATACTAAGTTATCTAGTTTTGATTATATCTTATAAAAACTTCCAATCATGTATATTTACTCAGGCATGTTATGAATACTAAATGCATGTATATATTATTATATATCCAACTCAAATAATCTAAAACCTATGGTATGATATTTGACCTTGTTAACTCACTATCAACACATTAAAAAATTAACACAGTTAACACATACCATTTACACATAGTTGATATAAAATATATTATATGCAATCATTCCACTATATTTTAATGAATCAAAGAAATATGCAATCATTTACCTATATTTCTATGAAACAAAGAAATAGGTAGTCTAGTATGGATTGTAGGAAAAACTTGATTTGAAACCTTATCAAAACAATGTATTTAATCCATTCATTAACACCCAAATATTTTAGGCATAAATAAAATGACATGCATAGCCATATAATGACCATTTTAAAGAACACTCAATCATGCAATTTAATACACAAGGGTTTCTTTTCAACCTATAATCCCTAACCTTCTATACTTAGGGTAAGTTTTAAATGAATCATGGATTTGACTTTGTGAAGGGATTAATCCTTCCATAGGGATGAATCATTGATCCCCCTAGGGTTCCAAAATCAAGTAAAACCATTTTTTTAAAACCCTATACACATTTCATAAATTTAGTGTATAAGTTAAATATAGTTTTGTAGGGAAAATAAAAAACCCTACCTCATAATGCCCTGAATTAGACTTTATTACTTGGTCTATAAATAGTCCATTTTCTTTTCTCCTCTTTCCTCTGTCAACCTAACCACTATGAAAAAATCCAAAACTCCATTCTCTTTTATTATTTTTACAGTCTCTTGCATGCATTTCAAAAACACCTAATATTATGGCGACCTATTCTCTTCCATAATTTATCTAAAAATGACTTCCCATCAGACCATAAATTTTTGGCATTATTTCCATATCTCCCACCTCAACTTCCACACTTACATACTTCTCCATTATTTCTTCCAACTTGCAGTCAAACCCTCACCATATCATGTTTGCATGGCTCAAATGACAAAGCAACCAAAACTAAATGATAACTTACAAATTAGGGTTAACATCATGTTATGTCAATAAACATAATTATTATGTTTAATAATAATTAGAACACCTATCTTACACTTAGTTAATAAATAATACGTTTAAACAATAAATTGCATATACCTAGGTGACCATTAGATATTTAGGAACTAAGTCATCTTAGGTACAACATTAGTTCTATGTTAGATTAAGTTTAATAAAAATCATTATGTTATATAAATAAAATGCAATTCATTTATTTGTCATTTATATATTTTCTAACTATACTCTTTTTTTGCATGCCTGTAGGTACCCATTTGTATAGGTTATGAAGACAATAGAAAATAAAATCATCTATAAACATATATAATTAAAACAATTCATAATGGAAAACACATTGCAATCCAAAAATTAGTAACAATTACATTGAGACTGATTAGCATCAAAGTATGAATCTAAACTAAATCAACAGATCCAATCATGTGTTAATCAAACACAATTAAATTAAATCAATCATGAATTTATTGTTCTATTATGGTGTGTGTTGGGTTTGTTATCAAATCTCAACACCTCCAACATTTCCATCTATATCACCCTCCCTGATGATACTCTCCATCCATATATGGTTAGAGAGTATAATTTATCCTACATCCACCTCCCAAATGTAAATAGTAGTTATCTCATAACCATGATAATCAATACAAATGATACTAAAGCATAATAATACTTTATAATCATAACCCACATGTATATAAAACTCATATACAAATAGCCAATCAAGTAATGAGTCCCACAAAATAATCATTATATTTATATCCATACATAAACATAATGATAATAGTTTACTATAGTAATAATAATAATAAAAATAAGTTTAGTGAGGAAATCAGGATGTAACATCCTCCCCCTTAAAACTAGTCATCGTCCTGATGACACTTATTTCAAACCAAAGTTTTTAAATCAAATAGCATATAGTATCAAAAAAATAACAATAGTAAATGATCAAACAAATAAATATATAAATAGACTATATATTCCATCATAATCATCCTAAGTGCCACTATCATAACAATATGGGTCTCTATTATGCAAACTAAATTTGTGAGTGTCAACTATTTTAACCAGTTCTACTATGACCACATTGGGATATAGAACCTATAAATCATTCCAATCTAATACATAAGAAGGATCAAATACACACTTTTTAAGATAGGACACATGAAAAATATTATGCAAAAGAGCTAGATTTGGTGGCAAGGCAATTCTATACATAATAATATTGATCACTTTCAAGACCTAAAAGGGTCTCACATATCTTGGTGAAATCTTCATTGATTTAAAAAACTTAATCAAGCTCTTTTGAGGCTTAAACCTTAAAAATACTTTATCACCAATATAAAATTGTCTCGTTTTCCTTTTTAGATCAACATAGATTTTGTATTTATCATTGGCTTCAAACAACCTTTGTTTGATTAAATTTACCTAATCCTCAATTTATATAAGCATTTTAGGATCAAAGACCACCCTTTCTTCAATCTTGTCCAAACTAATTAGTGTTCAACACATCCTTCCATATAATTCTTCAAATGGAGCCATTTTTAAATCTGATTGGTAAGAGTTATTATTGTAGGCCTAGATTGTACTGTAGTTGAGCAAAGGATTATTTAGGTCTTCTACTCAAATCTAGTCTAACATGGAAATGACCCTAGGCTCTGAGTTACCTAATCTTGGGTCAGACCTCTAGTATTTTTAATGAGGCTATCTCCTTTGATGTATCACTTATCTCATTTCCACTAAAACCTACTAATTATTGGGATGAAAAGGGAGAGAAAGATAACTAAAAGGGAAATCTAAGTTAGTGTTGGTGATGCACATAATTTGATTGACAATCCACTCTATTTGAACTTCTAAAAACACTAATGAGATAAGCAAAATATTGAATCTACAACTCTAAATGTCTATTATGCATCAATATTTCATGTAGAGGTTCACCAAGTGATCAAAACCTAAGGAAAGTAATGGAAAGGCTTGATTTAAGGTACTAACCAGTCAATGTATCCATATGTTAGCTTTAATCAAATGACATTAAACACTAAACATGACCTACATAACAAGATAAAATAGTAGCTAGGTGAGATTAGGACTTGATAAGGGAGAGATTTTTACCACATATGTAAATCGAATTAACATTAACACACTATACGAGAATAATGAAATCTAAAATAGTCTTCAATTCATATCAAGAGGTTACAAAGCTAAATCTTGGTAGAGTATAATCATTCTCAAGAGAGGGATATATCTTAAGGCTCAAAAGATTGTATTTATAGTAGAAGGGAATATGAGATATGGGGAACATGCATATAGAAATCAATAAATGGGGTACAATTATTTTGGTGGAGTCCCAACTACCTTTATTTAATTATACATCATATTTTGATCAAATAAGGATGTAATCCATCATAAACAAATCAACTTCTATTTGTCCTAATAGCCTTCGATCTCTTTCATTGGTTGATAAATATGTTATATGACAAGAATGTTCTTAGGATTATGAGGCATGTTCCTACTAAGAAAGAAACAATATTGCAAGTTTTGAGAAAGCATTGAATGCCCCAACTACAATTTTCAACCACAAAATCTCCATCTTGGGAATATATGCCATCCTTTTCTTGGCTTACTTATAAGGACAATATCTTTATGTCCATCATCCTGATTGAACCAGGACTATGTCTAATTTAGGTAGATGAATGTTTCTACTAGATTTTAGATGATATGATTATCATACTTATTCCTTTTCATGCTCTTTACTACAACCATTGAACATGTATCTACTATAGATGAAAACCATTCTCATTTATTGGTTTTCATATAGTTATCATATCTCCTTAAGTGCACTTACATTTCTTGAATAGCCTAGTAGCCCACCTTTGATCTTTAATAGACCCAAAAGACCTATTTTACCTTTGTAAAGATTTAATGGCATCATTTGATCTTAAAAAAACCACTTTGGTTTAGCTTGGATCATGTTTTCACCTCCATTCAAAGTCTCATAGCTTTAAACTTTGATATAGATGATCAATCTCGATTTGGGATTTGAAATTATGACACCTTAAACCTTCATATTAACCATCAATCTTGATATGGGCTTCTCATATTATGCCAACTATTAGCTTTGCATTCATTCTTTAAGATCCTATTGACTATTTAACCTCTCATGCATTGGTAATCTTATTTTGTACAATTAAATTCAAGCCATAAATCTTATACCAATTTAACATGGTTGAGATACTTGTCACCCACACATTTATATTTTAGATTTGTTGATCTTTAAACCCATTGCTCACTATTAGATCTACTTTGTATGATTTCATGTATACCATCGATCGACTTAGACCCATTAACCTTATCAGTTGATGTACACCATTAGATCTATATTCTACTCCTGAGATTATGCCACTAATCACATGCATGTTTACGCTAAATTTTTGACTTGATTCTCACCTAATATTTGATGCATGATAAAATACACATTGTTTGATCTTTAGTACCCACTAGATTTATCAGTCACCACTTGTTTTTAGATCTTGAATTGAGATCTTGAGATTTAGACACTTGTCACTTGCATGTTCACCTTAGATAAATTTGAATTCAACATCTATTTCATGAATCTAAAATTTGATGTCTCCGTGCATGTTTCACTATATAAGTATAACTTTGAAGCTTTATATCTTGAGATATAAAAGACATCAAGATATGAAATTTTCAAAGGATGATCTTGACACTAAAATCATCATGTTTATGTGGTCTTTTAGCCTTGATTGATTCCCTAAGTACATTTATTAAATGCATGATCAAGTTGACCCATTTATTTCTTTGTGACATGTTTATGATGGTCTGGTCTCTCTAGACTTGTGCATGTCACTTTTTCTCTTTAGAAGGCTCCATTAAATATATAAAACGTTTTCAATCTATTCCATGCCCTTGAATGCTTTGAACACCATGAGAATCTACTAGTATCTTCTCTCTTACAAGAAAAAACTTGGTATGTGGGCCAAAATTGGCCAATAGTTATTATAAGCAAACTCTACCAATGTAAAATAATCTTCCTCATTGTATTATTGATCCATGTAATACATTTAAATATATTATAGAACTTGGTTTACCCTCTTTATTTGTCCATCCATTTTTGAATGATATGTAGTACTAAAATTCAATTGTGTGCTCAAAGATAAATTTAAAGTCAACTTAGATGTCATCCTCAAATTTTGATCCTAAATGATCTTCTATATAAACTCATGTAAACCATACACTTATTTCATGAATATATTTTCAAGATTTGTTGCATCATTAGTCAAATCACCTAGTATGAAGTGCTACCTTGGTTAGCTTTTTAACTACCACCAAGATCATGTCATGTCGATTATGTGATAATGTCAAACCTTAGAAAATTTTATATATAATAATAAATGCATCATGTCTATAAATCAATCCTAACTTAGAGAATATATATCATACTTATACTTCCAATTTGGGATACATTAGATAATTAGGAACATGACCAATATGTGTATCCACTAAACCTAATTAGGGGGTCTCTTATCACAACAACAATACTAGGGAGGGTTCTAAAGCCTCTAATCAAGCATAATAATGTAATAACCTAAACTAAGCCCTATGTTTTCATATTCATGATACTAATAACAAGTAAGGGAAATAAATATAATCTAGTTCTCACCAAATCTTGTGGCATAAAGTGAGGGAAATAAACAAAAAAAATTAAACATGTATAGAAGACATATACGCATGTCAATGTATATAGAATCCTAATGCATAGAAAAAAAGTACAAATGAATATTTATCTACTCTTACAAAGGAGGAACAAAGTTAAAAATACTTACCTTTGAAGATGAACCAACTAAGCCTCAATCTCTCTCTTGGCCAAGATGCTTCATAAGAGGTTATTTTGGTATATAAGGATGACAAGGATAAATTATCTCTAGGATACACAACCTATCAATGCATCCAAAAGACTTCTCCACAAGATAAGATATATATATTAAAATAAAGTATGAAACCCTAATCTTGATCTTCAAGTATAATGCTGGATAATTAGATTAAAAATAGCTCTTACTTCTCTTCTCTAAATAATGGTGAAATGACTTTATATATATATAGGTAGGTAGATCTAACCCTAAACCCTTCTGAAAGTTTCAAATGATAGGGTTGACCTAGTAAACCTAGCATTTTTATTGATAAAAACTCACTAGGTCATGGGCTAGGTTGGTCAAGAACCAACCTAGACCCTAAATAGGTTTTGCCAATAAGATTACAAGGTTAAACAATTTAACCTAGTCATGTAAACTATCAAAAGATGTTTTAGGTTAAGAAAAGGGGGATAACATTTGATAAATTATTAGAGGAGCATACAAGAGAGAAGAACAAACTTAGGGGAAAGGTTTTTAGGAGACAAGTGTGTAGATAACAAGTGGAAAAAGGGGAAATAATCCTATGAAGCACTAATGGTGTACCCACTCCTTTCCTAGTGCACCCCTCAGGGCATGCACTTAGAGAGATTGAGACTCAATGGGTTCATACAAGATAAAGAGAGTTAGTAATTGATAAAAGTTTGAAAATATTATATGTATACATATGCCTCACTTGAATCTCATCACGTGTCATGTAAATGCAACATGAGATGGTGATTTAGGAATAGAACATGATAACACATAACACTAATGTTAAGTAAAGTGTAATAAGGAAAAAATAAGATAAATGAAAGGATAAAACTAAAAAACATGTACCTTTTCTTACCTTAGTGTTGTAGATAAATAAGGAGACTACAAGATAAGTGAAGGCATCTAATGTGAGGAACATTAAGTGAACCTATAGAGATTAGTGCAAAAAAGAGTGAAAAATTGAATTTTTTAGAATATAGGCATATAGTAGTGGAAAATATTATCTACAATGTCATTATTTTAGAAATTTTTATGGTTTTAAAAATGAGTGAGTAAAAACAAGATATGATCTAAACAAGGAATTTGATGATAAATATTTGAAAGGTAAAGAATTATGAATAGTAACTTTAAATATGGTAAAAAAAAGTCATTTGTTATTGTTTGACTTATTATGAGAGAAAAATAGAGCTTTGAGAGACCAAATGAAAGTTGAAAGGGCCAAGATGGTGAGGAGATGATAGCTAAGATGAGGAAGATGCCTAGTGGCCATACCAGGTGCAGTACAGGTAGGCAAATAAGAATTTCAAATTTGTTTTGAGTATTTTATTTGAAATTAAGTGTCTTATTGAAATTTGTAATTTAGACCATTTCTAAAAACCAAAATGAACCCTAAGAAGTTGCTAAGGGTACTGGAGGCCAAATAGGGAAATGGGTTGACAAGAATTAGAGTAACAAATGTCAAAGGAATTTATTACAATCAAGGTAAAGAGTCAGCAATATAAACCAACTAGGTCAACCCAGTCGACCTAGTAGGTTAAAAATCTTGATTTGACACTGTTGACTTAGTTGGTATGGGATGACTTAGTTGATTAGGTAAGTGATGACTTACTACCCCTATGTTGACTTAGTTGATTAATCCACTATGTTGACTTAGTACTAAGGGGGAAACGAAAGGGTTGACTTAGTTTGTTAAGTCCACAAAGTTGACCCAGTACTATTTGGTCAACTTAATATGTGACTAAGTGGCTGGTATAATACTAAAATTTAGGGAATTAGCCAAAATTGTATGTATAAAGTCCAAGTTGATCGAAGAAGTACTGAAATGAACAAGTGGGCTAAAAATAGGTGAAGTTGGTAAAAAATGGATAGATTAAGGCAAATTAAGTTCATTTTTGTTAAGAATTAAAAAGAATGTATTTGATTATGAGTGACATAGAGGTCTAATACATTTTTATTGTTTGATGATTGCAGGGGCATTGTAGCTTCTGGTTATTAGTGGATGCTTCTTAGATACCATATCTATTGGAGTGGTTGATAGTAAAGGACAAAGCTAGGTTAGTCATGCTAGGCTTAGAAGGTATCATGGAGATGTAATAAGTTCTACTAAGTGTAGATCTAGTAGTCATGTTCCTAAGAGCTTAGGAGTGCTTGACTAATACATTTAGGTGGATGGTGGGTAGTGATACCTTCAAGGTGGGTATCATGTGAAGGATGTCCATGATATACTTGGAATGTGATTTATTATTTTTGGAAAAGTGGATGTTTAATTCATAAATAATAAATAGATCTAAGTAGATAAAATTAGTAAATAATATACAATAATTAATCCACTAATTTATTTAAACAAGTTGTATTTTTACCTTTTCTAAAAATAGTAATGAGTGAGAAAAAATATGACTTAGCTTATTTTAGGCTATTACGAGTGAGACAAAGTATGATACTAGAGGAACAAGACTGAGACACTATCACAAACTCAGATCTAGAGTTTTTTCTTTGATTGGATAAGACCACAAAAAATAGGACACCCTATTGTCTAACAATGTAGTCATCATCTTACTGCTACTGTCCAAATTGCTCATATACATATGATTTTGTGGGTTTTCTTTATAGCATCTATGTGAGCTTGTGTACCAAATTTTAGATCCTTGTTGTCAATAAAAATCCCTATAGAGCTGATTCTTCATGTTCTTTGTCTTCTATGAAATCAAATGAAAATTTGGAAAATAGGGAAAAGGGGTTAGTATGTAAAGGATACATTGGATGCCCTTCACACCCTATGTGTGGGCATGTTTCCTACATACCAATACTCCAAGGAGAGATCAAGCTATATGTAGTTCTCCCATTGAAGTGATTGGTGCAATAGTGTGATGAAAATGCAAGTAAATGAAAAACTAGGTATACTTAGAATGATTAGGGACTAGTGTAAAGGTTTAAATAAGCTTGAAATACTATTGGATGGTTGTATGCAAAGAATAGGAAAGAGTGTTTGAGTAGTCTTGCTTGTATTCTTGCTTCTCTCTTTTAAATGAGTGATAACCCTTCTAAATGGACTTTTATTGGCCTTTTATAGGGGATTTAATGATCATAGGTTAAATGAATTCATGCTAGATTGACATGAATTAGGATAAGGATTTGATAAAATATGACTGTTAAGACCAAAATTACACTTGGACAATAGTGCTAAAAATGAGACACCCTAGGTTTTAGTGCTCTTATCCAACTTGGGTGCTATTATCTAGAGGTAATGAGACCTAGGGGGTAGATCTGGGCTTGAGAGAAATACCTAGTTCTATAAGGGTTAAGTCTAAAATGTTATGGATGATTAGGAATCAATGAAAGAAAAGCCTAAAAGAGTTATGCAAACAAGTAGGAGGGCCTATGGATTGCGTGTCATTAGCCATACTCGAGTAACCAAATTTCACATTTTATATGACTACATTTGCCCCACCCTTTATTCTATTGATGTAACAAAGGGAAATATTAGGATAAAGGAAAAAAATAAAGTGTGACTAAAATTACCTGTAAAGGTAAAACTCATGAAGTTGTGCGATGTTGGATGTGCATAGAGAGAGCATGGTTTGAAGTGTGAATCTATAATGAAAAACATAGAGTAGATTAGTCCTTATTAGATATGTTATATCTAAAATAAGAACATACAAAAGCTAGGTAATGGAGAGAGGAAGAGAAAGGAATAAATACACTTGACTGAATACATGGACCAATATAAAACCTATTGTGATGTTAGATTGTGTTGGGTGTGTGTTGTACCAAAAGTAATATCATGAATGGAGTTGAGTGCTTAATTCCCTAAAAGTGGCTCAAAAATGCAAAGGGAAGCCCTTTAGCTCCATCATCACCTACTAAGTGAATTTAATGAATCATGCATGTGTTAATAATTGTTTGGACTATGTGTCTAATCCCTCTAAATAGGTGGCTCAAGAATATAAAGGCTAGCTAGTCCTTTGTCTCTAATGTTGCCCTATGAAGTGAAGCTAAGAAGTGATATCGGTATGGAATATATGTCATATAAGATGGCTCATAAATCCCATTAATGTATTATAATCTAATAATGTTGGCATGGATAGTTGAATGTATGTTTGAAACTAGGCCACTCTTAGCCATTTCAAAAAATGAAGACTAGGCTTATATGAAAGCCACTCTAAAACTAGTGCAAAAGGCTTATATAAAAGCCAACTCAAGAACTTAAGTACTTGATAATTTAATCTTGTATGAAATCCACAATTAAAAAAATGATTCCAACCAACTACAAATGGAGTAAGGCATGCAAATACTGAGAATGCTTAGGAAAAATAAACTTAACTCAAAAATAGAGGAGGACCAATGTGTGATGCACATTGCTCCCAATACCTGGTGTCTAGATCATGGATTCTGATCTAGAAGTTATATCAACTACCTAATCTAAAAATCAAAGTGAGATTCATCATTTCATGTATGATGCCCCCTATATCTAGATTCTTTGAGCAAAAATTATACTGAAACATGTTGAATCTAGACTATGCTATACTAAAAAACCTGTGACTAAACTCACCTTTCTATTTGTTTCTATAAAAATTGATTTTTTTTCTATCTAGATAGGAACACTAAAAATAAGACACCCTATTGTCTAGCACTATAGTCCAAATTTGGTCTTATTATCCAAGGCTAAATATGACAACTATTCTAAAATATCTATTGTCTACCTAGTCTATTTTGCCTAGTTTGATGTTTAGATTATGTTCTGAGTGTTCTAAAAACTATTGTTTTGACCACTAGAAGCTCTAATGTCTATGACAAAACCCCTATTTGTTTCCCCCTCTTTTGAGGTTAGTAATAAGTACCCCACAATAACTACCCTTAAAAGAAGAAGCCATGTAAGTGTGTTAAGATATAAATATACATGATATGGCAATGATAATCAATAAGATATCTTGAGATATAGAAATATTTTTATTGAGATATTATTAGATCAATAGGGGCATGCCTAGATAGATATAACAATTTAAAAGCATGTGTAATGTATTGAACTAGAATCAAAAGTGTTAGTTGTTAAGTGAAAAATTTTGAGGGATAGAGCATGATGTCCATCATGGCATCCAAGAAGGAAAAATAAATGCATGATATGGATCATGGCATTGCAAACAAGGACAAAAAATCAAGAAACAAGCATAAAAAGTAAGAATAAAGAATCATACAAGGGTGGCTAAGGGACCAAGCAAAAAAGGGACATGGGCACATGTCACTCATACTAGAAATCAAACATACAAGGCATGTTCAAATGCTACATACACATACCATAGATCAAGCAAGATTGGCTTGAGGGACAAAGTCACATAAAAGGGTAAAATTAAGGGACATTATAAAATGTCAAAAGGTACACACATATGAATATAAATATAGGATATTGGCTAAATGTCCTAAGGCACACATAAGAGACAAGCTAAAACTAGAAATGCAATCTAATAAGTTATTCTAACCAAGAAGATAAAGTAATAGCTGAAAAGATAGAATCACATCTACCTAAACAAAACAAGATTGAAAGTATACAAGACTTGTTTAGTACAGGACTAGGTATATGCTAAGATATACATAAGTACTAGATACTAGTGAAATGTTGATATAGTAATATGTGTTATCTATTAATACATACATACATATATATATATATATATATATATATATATATATATATATATATATATATAAGAATGATAACTTGGAGTGTGTAGTATAGGAATGACATGACCCAGATGGTGTAGTCATGTATAAGATTCCTCGAATGGATGTGTATATCAAAGTGTGTCTTGAATGTATAAGTAGGATTCCCCCTCAATGGGTAGATTAAAGTAATCAAGGATTTGGATGTCAATGCACACACTCAAAGAATATTAAGTGAAGCATGGTAATGTAGATAAATAAACATACAATAGCATGAAACAATAAATGTAAGTCTATCATAGTAGTAGTATTGTAAAGCATAGATGATACATACAATCAAAAGGTTTTTGTGTTTTTGA
Source organism: Torreya grandis (assembly GCA_037957365.1). Lineage (NCBI taxonomy): Eukaryota > Viridiplantae > Streptophyta > Pinopsida > Cupressales > Taxaceae > Torreya > Torreya grandis. Next base: position 302,849 of record JARHVA010001048.1, read on the forward strand.
CATTTTTAAATGTTTTTGGATTTTGAAATGTTATATTTTTTTTGTATTTTTTGAATATTTTAACTATGTATAGTCAAGAAAAAGATATTATATACAAGCAAGGCTATAAAGAGATGATACTAACCAATGATTCTCATGGGATACTCCCTATCATGTTGTCTTGTATCAAAAAGAAGGATCGTGCATGATCGTGAAGCATGATGAAAATGTTGACACTCATTCTAAAAGCTATATATGTTATAAATTTTCAAAAATCTAGGTAGTGGAAACCAACTATGGGGTCCCTCTATAAATTTGAGAAGTGGATGCAACTATATGGCTCTTAGGGACCCATATTAAAGTTGTAAAATCTCTCTAAACATGTGTTTTATGTTTAGAGGCATGATACCTTAATGATATTGCCATGGGTGTGAATAATATAGCTAGATACTATCTAGATTCTTGAAATTATGGTTTCTCTAAAAGAGGCTTTTATGGAAGTGTATGAATTATCTATTCTAGCAATGAAGGTCTTGATTATGTTTGAATCTAGACAAGAGGAAGAATTGTAACAGGTGGAGGAGCTAAAAGTGGATAAAAAGGGATGCTAACCTAAGTGATAAAGCTATAACCATGGGTGTAATCAACCTACCTATCTTTGTAAACTTGGGTGATAGCATGTACCACATGATCTACTATAAGCATAGAGCTACTAGTAGGTGCAGGATGAAAGATATATGAACCAAGTTTGTAAAAAGTAGGGATAAATATAACCACTAGTGTCTACTTGTGTCTAGTAGTGATAGGGAGATGCTTAAAATTAGCCAAAAAGTTAGATACATCTAAGTAGGAACCATATATAGTAATATGATTATAAAGAATATTCCACATGATAGATAGCAAACAAGGGATAGAGAGCATGGAATTGTGCATTAATGCATAGAAAAATTTGACTTGAATCATGACATTCCTAATGTGTTTAGCATGATAAACTTGAAAATTATTCCATATGAGAGTTATAAATTAAAGGATAGAGAGTATGACTTTTTGCATAAAGGCATAGAAACTTTTGACATGCAACATAACATTTCTAATGTGGTTATCATGATAAGCTTGAAAATTATTCCATATGAGAGATATAAAGCAAAGGATAGAGAGTATGACTTTTTGCATAAAGGCATAGAAACTTTTGACATACAACATAATATTTCTAATGTGGTTATAATGATAATCTTGAAAAAAATTCCATATGAGAGATAGAAAATATGCAAAACAAATATTGAAACCTTGTGTAATTTTAGTAATACATTTTTTAATATCGTCCCTTATTATGAAACATAAGCATGAAATGCAAAGGATTTATCTTTGTACTAACATATGATAGACTTTAGATTTCATGTACATGATAGGGCCCATTATGGTTTCTTTATTATTTGCAAGATATGTAAGAAAAGTTTGTAAATAAATGAGCAGCATTTTTACAATTTGAGTTTGGACGTAAGGTGATACCTCAAGAAGCAAAGTAGGAGCTAGTACATGCAACTAGGGAATTTTCAAAAATATTTTTGCAAAATACTATGAATTTTTGAAATTGAAATTGAATTTTTGAGTTAAATATGTAATTGAAAAAATAGAAATTTAATAGAAAATCAATGATTTAATGGGACCTAGTAGATGCAACTAGGGTTTTGCAAAAAATAAATATTTTTGATTTTTTACTATAATTTTTTGAATTTGAAATTGATTTTTTGATTTAATATTCAACTAAAAATTCAAAAAATGATTAGAAAGTTAATGTAAAATTACTGGGAGCTAGTTGATGCAACTAGGGTTTGAAATAAATTTATTTTAAAATTTACTAAAAAAATTTAAAATTTGTGAGGAATTTATGATTTTAATATTCAAGAAAAAATTCAAAAATTAATGGGAAAAATTAGCTAGGAATTTACCCTAGGGTTTATAGGGATTTTATGTAAAATTTAAAGTAAGTTGAGTTCACCAAATGATTTATTATTTTTGATAAATTAGATGTTTAATTCTTAAAAAATAAATAGATCTGAGTAGATAAAATTAGTAAATAATATTCAATAATTAATCCATTGATTTTTTTAAACAAGTATTTTTTCCTTTTCTAAAAATAGTAATGAGTGAGAGAAAATATGACTTAGATTATTCTAGGCTATTATGACTGAGAAAGAGTTTAATATTGGAGGAATAGGACTAAGACACTATCACAAATTGAGATCTAGAGTTTGTTTTTTATTAGATAGGACCATCAAAAATAAGACACCCTCCTATCTAGTGTTGTAGTCCTAGTTTTGCCATTATTGTCCAAATTTCTCACAAAGATATGATTTTTCTAGGTTTTATTTGTAGCATCTATGTGAGCCTATGTACCAAATTTTAGATCCTCTCTATCAACAAAAATCCATATAGAGTTGATTCTTCATGTACTTGTGTCTTATATACAATTAAATATAACTTTAGAAAATAGAAAAAATGGGTTAGTGTGTAAATTATATGTTGGATGCACTTCACACCTTGTGTGTAGGCATGCTACCTACAATACTCTAAGGAGGGATCAAGTTATATGTAGTTCTCCCATTGAAGTAATTGCTGCAATAGTGTGATGAAAATTAAAGTGAATACAAAAATAGGTGTACTTTTAATTACTAGGGACTGGTGTAAAGGTTTGAATAATCTTGAAATACTATTGGATGGTTGTATGTAGAGAATAAGGAAGAGTGCTTGAGTAGTTTTTCTTGTATTCTTACTTCTCTCTTGTAAATGAGTGTCAAACCTTATAAATGAAATTTGAATGGAATTTTATAGGGGATTTAATGATTTTGGTTTAATTGAATTCACATTAGGCTAACATGAATTAGGATAAGGATTTGGGAAAATATGATCGTTAAGACCAAAAGTACACTTGGGCAATAATGCTAAAAACTAGATACCCTTAGTTTTAGTGCTCCTATCCAACTTGGGCATTGTTGTCTAAAGGGAATGAGACCTAGGGGGATGGATCTGGGCCTAAGAGAGCTACCTAGGTCTACAAGGGTTAAGTTTAGAAGGCTATGAATGATTGGGAATCAGGGAAAGAAAAGCCTAACTTAGGAGAGCCTATGGATTGGGTGTCATTATCCATAGTCAAGTAAAAAAATTTCAGATTTTATATGAATAAATACTACTAATGGGAGGGACATCAGTGATTATGGGGATATTAAATGGGAAGGAGGAGAGATGAGCATTAGTCTAATGGGTGACATGCTTAGATAGGATATATATATAGGGCTGAGGGTGAGCCTATTTGACATGTATATATCTCATATTATAGATATCTATAATTAAATAATAATAATTATGTGAACACAAGTGTTGTGTCACAAGTTAGATGTTAAGGTATCACTATATGTAATAGCCTTATGCTAGTCTATTTTAGAGTAGGGGTACTTTATGAACTGGTTTCTACCATTTGGGTTCATGTCATGCATGATATGTATGGGATGTTATCTTTAGGTTAAAATAAAATTGGGCCAATGATATTATTTATTGCTTAGATATATGAGAGGTTCTTGATGTATCGACCAATTGGGTTACCCCATGTGGTTGATGATTAATTACTTTGTGTGTTGAGATGGAGGCATGATCAGGTGGCATGGGCCATGCCCCACATGCTATCAATATATATGATCACGTGAGAATATATTATGTGGTACCCATATGGGCACATTATGATAGTATGGCCAAGTTAGAGGATGGTGGTACCAGAGTTGGCATGAACATGGATTGTAGGCCATTACACTTGGTGGGTAGAGCTACATCCAATGGCACACATACCAAGATAGTTTAAAATCCCTTACATAGTAGCTCCTATAGTGGTTCCAACATTTTGGGTTAGACATGTGATATATCCAAGGGGGAGAGGAGGAGTGGGACCACCATTCATGAGACTAGAGATCATACTATGGAGTGAGAGACCATGGACAGGCTGATCATGATGGCTAATAACTATATAGGAGATGGATGTGGATGTAAGAGTGATGTAAGTACCACAAATAGAACCATAATAAGAGGATTGGTGACCACCTCAATATCACCATCAATAGAGATTACAGTGATGAGAGAGAGCATAAAGGGTGGCCATCTAGGATGACCCATCAATTGGCCTAGGGTAGAGGTAGTCTATAAAGGCACCACTGAGGCAAGGCTTAAGATAGGCATGGGTGGTGACCCCAGGGTTTGATTTGGTTGGGAGTAATCCCATGGATGAGGTACTCAGGTGATAATCCAATGGAGATACCATGTTTAGTGGTCATACATATGAGGAGATAGTGTTAGGTGACATTCAGACAAGTAATAAACAGTTGAAATTTGCTTAAGTTTTTTGAGATAGATTCTAGATAGATGGATTTTGAGATATATTTGTGATATAATATCCATATAGTTTGAATTATGTATATCCTATAGAGGAGGAGGGGACCATATGGGGATCTTTAGTGAGGGGAGCACTCTATGAGATCTTGGATAGGGTGTTGACACCATATAACCTTGCCACATTGGATGATCTTATGGTACTAACTACCCCAGTTCATGTAAGTTGATTCAAAATAGTAGAATGGGCCATGAGGTAATTACAAGCATGAAAATATGAATGATATCCACCAATAGGGGTAGGAGTGGGATAGGAACAAGCATGGTAGGCCTTGGCTCAAGAGAGAGTTATACATATGGCTCCTATGAGTTAGCTAGCATAGGTACAGGCCTAGGTGGACAACCTACAAGGATAGGTGATAGGTTTGAAATCTTAGATAGCTTATTTACAATGTAATATTTAGAGGGGAATATCCAAGGCATATATGGGCAGCATGGCTAGGCCATGAGATAGACAAGATAGAGGCTAGCCTTAGAGATGGAATGATATTTTGTACTTTTGTATAACAAAAATGATATATATAGATTTTATATGTTAATAATTGGTTATTTATATTATGTGTTTGTATTATGTTTGTGGTTGTGGATGCATCAATATATTTACTTCTATCACATGTATTTAAACTTTGTTGTATATACTACAAGAAATATGTGTTTTGGTTTATTTTATAACATTACATAAGACACATGCATGGTTAAAAAAAGGTAAAAAGACCTTGTAAAATATAATCAATCAAAAATAAATGTACTACACACTATTTCACATTGGTAAATGTGTAATAACAAAAGATGACTAAGTATAAGAAACTAAAGAGTGGTAAACAAGAGGGCAAAAGGTTTTGTTTTTAAACCATAAAAAAAATTGGCACCAAATTAAAATAAGTAAAATCACACTAAATCACATTATGAAGCATGAAAATAATGTAATAAAATGGAAAGCACGTGAAAGATCAAATGGTATAAAAACAAATAAATTAAGTCAATCAATCATACTAAATCACATTGGAAATTATAAAAGAGAAACAAAATTGGTAAATATGGTCTTAAATTGATCACACCAATTCAAGCTAGGAAGTATGAAATACTCAACAAAAATGGTTGGATTCTTATATGAAATTGTAAAATAAGAAGATAAAAGTGAAAGAGTAATGAAGTAAGCATAAAAAATACTAAATAAATATGGGAATCATGTTAATGATGTGTAAATTCATAATAAATAAAATCTACCTCATTTTGACACATGTAATTTTGTTGTGACTTAGACTATTAGAAAATTTTGTGAGGAAGGCTAAGTCATATCCGTGGTCTGACACTTCGACTCACAAAGGGAATCCCTAGGGGAGTGATTAGTGAACAAAATACTATTTCTCAATGGAAAATATTAGTATTGGAGAGAGTAAAAAAGGGTATGTAAAAATCATAACTTAGGCATCTTATGAGAAGACCTTATAAGGCATGAGATGCACTAATGACATGAGAAGACACTAAGTGACTAGTGACTATCAATATACAGAGGATACATGTTCACTATAGACATAAAGCTATGTGGGAAAATAAGTGTGCTACTAAGATAAATTCATCAAGGTAGTTTTGAATAATAAAAAAATTGGCCTTCCTTCCCATGGCATGTTTTATGTTCCTTAGGACCCCTTACAAAGTCATTAATCTGTTACAAATATTGGGTACTTGCATGATAAAGTAGGTATCACTAAAAGATTTATTATTCTCCTTTTCTAATTTACTTGTCTATCACACTCCAATGGACCTTGGATCTATTGTGAGGCCAAATATGGAGTTTTAGCTTTGATTAGAAGAAGGAGATATCCTTAGATCACATCTTTTAGTATGATTTGACTTTTGAGAATTTTGAATGTTTCCTTTTGGATCATTTCCTTTTATTAAATGATTTGGATTTTGAATTTTTTTATGGATTTTAATATTCCTACTTCATATAGATTTGGAATGACCAGTCATGAGAGATAGAGTGATACACATAAATGAGCTTTAGGCTTTAGCTAAAGGAAGATAAGTATCCAAAGGCAAGATTGACTAGATCACTTAGGCTTAACTATGAACCAACATGTTATCTCAATTCTCAACCTTATATATGCTTAGTGTGTGAAAAATAATAAAGGGGAAGAAAGGAGATCCAAAGTGGACCAGTAATAGGATATTATAATTAGATGAATTGTTTGTAATTGATCACATGATAAAGAAGAAATGACTAAAGGGAACAAGGTTTTTATAACCAAGTCACAATAATAATTATCTATGTTTATAGAGATAAGATAGAAAAAAATCATGAAAAATAACAAGGGAGTCTTAAGAAAGAAAATCAAGAAGAAAAAATAAGGCAATGGTAAATAAGAAATCCATAAGCAAACATAAATGACATCATAAGTAATATAAAGTGAAAAAACAAAGTCACCATGTAAGATAGATAAAAATTTGACACAATGTCAAATGGTATAAAAAATAGATAAAGATAAAGTTGGATCACAAGTCCAATCCTAATGAAAATGTAAGAATACCATTAATGTGCTCATGAGTGCTGATATATTTGTCCACATGCATTATCTATAGAATTTGATAAGTCTCTATGAAGTTAAATGCAAATTTTAGCTAATGTCTCATCTATCTTCAGTGAAAGATAGGAAAATACTTCATGATGAATCTCCTTAATATAAAAGGTAGGAATGCTTGAAGAATCATGTTGATGAGGGATATTAGGCAAGGTATGCATAGGATAATACATGGGAATGGACTCTATTGGATATGAAGGGATCACTAATGGGGAAGGAGCCATGAGTAGGGACCCATGGGTGGAGAAGGATCCATGAGTAAGGGAATGTCCATGGATGAAGGATTCATGATTGGAGTAATAAGAGGTGTAAAATGGACCATGGGAGGATATGGAACCATAGGAGGTATAACCATGGGGAAGAAGGGAGAGCCTTCTTGTGAGAATGACCTATGGGAGGAATGATAAGAGGTGTATAAATGGTTAAAAGGTTATCTTTAAGATGTTGAAGGATGCTTCAATGATCAGTGTGATGCATGCCACATTGTTACCAAAAATAATATACATCACCATACTTATATAGATACTTAGGTATTACTTTTGGGGGAGGTATAGCCTTGTATAAGGATTGAGGAGTAGTGGGATGCAAAGTTTCAATATATTTTCATAGCTTGTGACAATGTGTGGATGAATGGTTATCTATGCTATGGAAGAAATAGATATGCCTGTGATTAGTTTTAGTAGGTGTACTTATAAGAAGAGGTGTAATATAAGTATAAGGTGTTTGGTATAGGGAACAATCTCTAGTCCAAAGACCAACAACTTTATGAATGTCATAATAAGGATGATTGACCCATTTGGTGGGTGAAGGAGCCAGATAAGGTAAAGGGAGAAAACCATCACCAAGAGAAGGTGGATCTAGTGGAGAGATTGGACAAGGTTCGATGGTAGGAATGATAAGATTGGAAGTAGGAATAGACTTAGCTAAATTAGGAGTAAGAATGGGATCCAATTATTCTCTATTAAGGGAGGGGTAGGGTCCATAAAATGTTAAAGGAGAGTTGCACACATATCAAGGATAAGTATGATATAGGGGTCATGGTACCTATAAAAGTGATAGGACTTAGTCATAACATGATCCATAAGCATAGTACTCTGAGCTTCTTAAAAAAATGGAGGTGTCCACACCATCTCTACCCTAAAATAAAGAGGAAAATGCTAAAAGTAGGAATGATATATTATGGAATACATGAAGATATACTAAAATACTAAAGTAAAGAGGAATGACAATGGATAATATTAGCATCAGAGGCTTGAAACAGACCTAAGAATGGATCTTCTAAGTTATAATCATCATCATAATTAGGTGTATGAAGATCAATGTCATAGGTAGGGGTGACCTTATCATCTGATGTGGCATGATGAATGGAATGTCAATTCTTAGTTAAGACTGAGGATGTCATCACAAGGTAGTTTGTGAGAATGAGGTTATAAACAAGTGTGAATCTAAGAATGAGATGAGGTGAGAGATCAAATTTTTTAATCTTAAGATTGATCTCATTAGGCTTATCATCATCAAAATCTATGAGGTTAAGAGGGATATGCCCAATGAATTTGGGATAACCATTATAATCATGAGTGGAATTGATGGGAAAGTTAAATCTTTAATATTCATGAAATGAAATGCTTGGCAAAGGTTCAAGGGTAGGAATTTTGAATACACCCCAGTCTTAGAATTGTTTAAAATTCTAAGGATTGGTGTCACCCTAAATCCTATAAATAGCTCCATTGTGAGGAAATTTTATGCATTGGTAAGTAAAATAGGCAACCTACCTCATATAATGAGTCCATGGACTACCAATCAAAATGTTGTAATATAGATGAAAGTTAAATATCATCACCTTCACATGAATAGTGATAGGTGGTGTGGTAATGGGGATCCACAAAACCTAAAGGAGGCATTTGCCTTCAATCATAGCCTTGACATGTCATTCATATGGACTTGAGATTTCATTTATAATATCCAAGGGTCTTGATAAAATTTAGACAGGCAACACAAGTGTCAGAACTCTCATCAATAAAAATAAAGGCACACTTGACTTGGATATCACTAATTTGAACACTAATGAAAATAGGAGGATCATCTACATGAAGTAGAATCTCATCAAGAATCATGGAAATAATGGGAAATTTTATGGAAAGAGAAGTGTCCATTATTTCATCAATATGTATGAATATATTGTTTCACTATTACAATATGCTATCTTCACATCTAGATAAGGTTGCTTCGCATCCTACTAGGGGAGGATGAGGGATGTTCATTTCAAACAAAATTTGCATAAGATGGTTATGATTATGTAGAGGGGTCTACATAAGTTTGAGAAATGGGATATAGGATGGGATATTAGTGAGTTATATAATTGGATTCCACTCAAAATAACTCATAAGAATATTGTGAGAAATAGGTGCATAGTATTCAAGGAGGTCCTTAGAAGGAGTCAAAGTGCATGTGAATTTATGTTGATAAGAGGTAGAAGGTTTAATATGAGATCAATTTTGTAGATTATGTTGAGAATATGGATTATTTTATGTAGGTATGGGTTAAGGTAAATTAGATAAAGTGTTGATATAATCTTTAGTATCATTGGTATTAGGTAAAGAAGATGGAGGGATGGTAGAAATAGAATGGGAAGTGTTATCCAGGGGAGGAGTTGGAATTGGTTCATCAAAAGATATAAATTAATCTTGTCCCAACTCATTTAAGTTATTTGGAGAGTAATCTTGGATAACACAAAATGTATGAGATAATGAAGGTGTGTAGATGGGTTGAGGATCAATGAAAGCAACCACCCTTCACATATAAGTCATATTAACCACATTCTCTTCAATATTTGGGTTAATAACACTATCAGCATTATTATTAAATGGGTAGGTTTGTCTTGGGTATGTTGGTGATTTGGAAGAGGATCTTTATAAATGTCCAAATGAGCATTAGCTTGTTCAAATCTTGACATTTAGTTTGCATTTCATGGGCTTTGAAAGCAATGTCATAGGCTTGTTAGCACTTACCAATGATATATTTGTAGTCAAAATTGGGACCAAGCAGAAAATCCATAACCAAATTATGAATTTTCCTATATGTCTCATGAGAATGAGCCCACCTAACATGAAACCAACAAAATGTATTGGGATCATACCAAGATTTCATAGGATGAGTGGGATTAAGTTATCATGGGAGAGGCCTTGAAAAATGTTTTATAATTTTTATTGAGGATAAAGGTTAGTGAACATTGATGTTATTAGTTGAAGAGAATTGAGGATTGGTGAATTGGTTGGAAGGGGTAACTTGTTCCAAAGATTAGTTAGGAAAAACAACTTGAATATTGTGAATGGTATCATAAGAGTCCATGACACCATCATTGGTATCATGAAGATTCTTATTCTTAAGTAACATAAGAGTACTCATAAAATTTTGGGATGGCTCTAATTGACACATAATTAAATATTAGCATTTATCTTGGTTAAAAGCCTCTTCCAAAGTACATGGAGAGAGAGTTTAAACCCAATATTAAAACTTGGGAAAAAGAGAATTGGTAAAGAGATGAAATAGGTTATCATCAACCATATTATGTTCACATTTATTGTATAATGTCTTCCATCATTTAATTAAAGCTTGTGAAATTTTGATTTCAAGTTGCTTACAATTTATAAAATGAGCAAAGGTATTCTTAGGAAGATCACTAGTTTAAAACTCTTGGACTAGATCATTTAGTAAATATTCCAAGCTAGTAATATAATGAGTTTTATGTTGTTTGTACCAATCTAAAGGATCACCTATGAGAGTTTTCGATAATATCTTGGTAGCGGTAAAGGTATTTAATTAGACCCAATCTTTATAGAGATTTCCAAATGTTTTTAGATCAAGAGTAGGATCAGTTGACCATTATAATAAATGGTAGGGGTGATACTTCTAATATTGCTATTAGTAATTTGAGATGTAAGAGGCTCATTTAGAATATGCTTTATTATATTATTAACTAGAGGAGGTTGAGGGTTAATATTACCATAGGAATCCCGTAGAGGAGGTGGGGGAATATTTTTATTATGAATGCCCCATGGCATCTATTAAGGGTGGGTTTAAAGATGGATAAGGTGATTTTTCATTTGCATTATTATCTTGAAAATTATTCATTTAATTAAGAGTTTGTAATAGGATTTGATGGGATTGAGTTACATTTTTGGCATTTTTTGAAGCATTAGAATTGGTAGTAGTGGTTTGGGTACTATTATGGGTGTTAGTGGGATCTTGAGAAGAGCTATTAGAATTTGAGGCACTAGTGGAATAATTATCCTGTGTGGCAAAAGATTAACTAATAAAGGAATGAGAATAAGTATCACTATAGGCATGGTTACCATGGGTAGAAAATGATGCATTAGTGGATGAATTGAGAAGAGTGGGTCTTGGAAGAGGCCCACTAGATGTAAAACCTACCATGTTAGTAGAGATACTAGGCATGGAGGTAGAGGGGATTAAAGAAGTGATAGTATGAGAATGGGTAAAAATAGAGGGAAGAGGTTGAGAAAAAAATAATCTAGTTTCCAAAAATTCATGTGAGAATGTGGGAGAAGGTGAATGAGTCTCTTTGGTTTGACCATTTATCATGAGTTGGTAAATGGTAGAAGGATCCTTTCCTTGATGTTCAGGAAATTCAAAGATAAATAAGATAATTTATAAGGTATGCTCTAATTTGTTTTAATATTCAAGTGAGAATAGAGGATTAAAAAGTGAAGAGGAATGAGGAGGGGTCCCATAGTTTGTTATGCAAGTGGTTATATGAAAATTACTTTCATCCAAGAAAGGAGACACAATCTACTTATGGGAGAACCTATTAGGGTTGGTACGACTCATCATATCAATTGAATTCAACTCAGTGTTGTCTTAAAATTGTAATTTCATGATTAGGGATAAGTGTTAGGAAAGTCAAAGGTGATTCAAAAGAAAATAAATACAAATGGGAAGATTAAAGTACATAGTCGATTAGGTTGACCTAGTACTATAAATAGGGACTTGAAATTGATAAAATAAGGATACATAGTTGATAGGGTCAACCTAGTACTGTAACTTCGGATAAAAAATAGTTTGATAAGGATATATAGTTGATAAGGTCAACTTAGTACTATATCCTAAGAGGCAAAAAAGAACACTAGGTTGACCAAGTCAACTCAATATTGTAGGTAAGGAAAAAAGATAGTATATAAGAGACCGTGTCAAATAGAATGATAGTTTACTAAAATAGGAAAAAAAATATGATTTAATTTGAAATAAATAAATGAAAGGAAACACACAAGCAATTAGATCAATAAGGATGATCTAATTGAGGCACATAACACAAAACTTTGTACCAACACTAGCCAATTCAAGTTTTTGAAATACAACATATAATGAACAAAGAGAAAGTAATCAACTTGAAAAATAAATGTTAACTAAGTTGTCATCTTGAATGTTTTTAGATTATTATAATGTTATTTTAAATATGATGGGGAAGTTGGCTGAAAGTAGGGAACTAAAAAGTAATATATGGATGATTTCAAGATGTTTAGGTTAAAAGGGATTTGTGTTGGTAATGGTAATGGCTTGGTATTGGGGCCTACCCTGTCACTTCAAAATATTGTAGTGATAAGGGTATCATGTGCTTTTCCAATATATACCATTAACCATGTGTTTATACTTGGCCAAAAAAACAAGTCAACTTCCCCCTTGGTGATGAAATTTAAGTAGGTAGGCCTTGGTAGACAATTGTTTAGATGTGTTTTGAGATTATGTGATTTGGTAGTATGTGTAAGAAAGATAAAAATAGTGAAATTAAATGGTATATTTAAAAATCACCTAATTATATTATGTGATCTATTCTAGGCATGCAAGCAGCTAAAAGTGAAAGTGTGAAGTAATTACTAGCATATAAATGTTAATGCCAACTTTGAAACATAGTACAGTATCAGTTTAGATGATAGTGTATTTATACATTATAGAACAAAGTTGATAGTGTCACTATTATACTACTAAAGCAAGGATCTTTAAGAACTATGTCGAAAATGTCAACCTAGTCTTTCAGATAGAAGATAAAATACAAAACTAGGTCAACTAATTTGACCTAGTTTATTGTATAAGGTAGTTTTAAATAATGCAAAATATGTAAAATATAACTATAGGGAATAAATAAAATTATATAGAAAGAGAAAAGGAAACCTTGGTGGGTTGGAAGATGCAAAGTAATGTGAGATTATTGTTAAAGTGCCTTGAATGTTACTTGTAAATTCTACCAACTATGTCAATTGGGTCAAACAAGTTCTAAAGTTACCTATTTATTGAATCCTATGAAGGTAACTATATTATCTTGGTTAACCTAGTATGTTTTTTGGAAGTTATCTAAAATACTATTCTAGCTTGGTTAACTTGGTATTTTTTTGGAAACTTGTAAGAGTATTGTGTCAACCTATTTGACCTAGTAGCCTATCGAAAAGTGAGAATTTGTACTATGTCAACCTGTTCAATCTAGTAACCTATATCTGATGAAGACCTGCATAAAAATAATAGAGCTATTTTGATGTGACTATGTGTTAAACCTATGCACATAAGATAGAAACTATACCATCCCTATTGACATAATATCAAAAATATAGAAAAATAATAAATAAAATGATAGAAAATGAAAAACATGAAATAAAACATGTAATGGTTAGATTCAAGTTGGGTTCACTAGAATATATGCAATCAAAAAATCATCATGTATCTAAATCAATCCTAACTTTGATAAGATAGATCATACTTATAATTTTGATTTGTGATACATTAGATGATTGGGAACATGATCAATATGTGGCTATATGCTATAGCTAATTAGGGGATCTCTTATCACAACAACAATACTAGGGAGTGTTCCAAAGCCTCCAGTCAAGAATAATCATGAAATAACCATAACTAAGCCCTATTTTTTCATTTTCACTATACTAATAACAAGTAAATGAAAGAAATATAATCTATTGCTCACCAAAAATTTTGGCATAAAGTGAGGGTAATTAAAAAAAATAAACATGCATAGAGGACATAAACTCATGTCAATGTATACAAAATCCTAATGTATAGAATAAAATTAAAAATTCATATCTATCTACTTTTATAAAGGAGGAATATAGTTATGAATACTTATCTTTGAAGATGTACCCACCAATCCTCAGTCTCTCCCTTGGCCAAGGTGATTCACAAGAGGTTATTGTGGTATGTAAGGATGCCAAGGATAAATCATCTTTAGGCTGTACAACCTATCAATGCATCTAAAAGACTTCTCCATAAGATAATATTTGTATATCAAAAGAAAGTATGAAACCCTAACCTTTCTCTTCAAGTATAATGTTGGATAATCATATGTGCAATAGCTATTACTTCTTCTCTTATCTAAATAATGGAAAAATGATCATGTATATATAGTTGGATCTAACCCTAAACCCTTCCAAAAGTTTTGACTAATGGGGTCAACCCAATTAACCTAGTATCTTTATTGACAAAAACTCATAAGGTCATGGGCTAAGTCAACCAAGAGCCAACCTAGTCCCTAAATAAGTTTTACCAATAAGAGTACAAGGTCAACCCAATTGATCTAGTCATGTAAACTATTAAAAGAGGTTTTAGGTTAGGAAAATGGGAATGAAATGTGGGAAATGACTTACAAGAGAGAATAAAAAAATATAGGGGAATGGTTTTTAAGAGACAAGTGTATAGATAACAAGTTGTAAAATGAACAACAATATTATGAAGCACCAATGGTCTACCCACCACTTTCCCTATGTACCCTTTAGGGTGTGCACTTAGAGAGATTGAGACTTGATGGGTTCCTAAAAGATAAGAGCATTAGTAATTGATAAAATTTTGAAAATATTGTGTGTGTATATAGTCCATACTAATTACCTATCACTTGTATTTCTATATATCATGAGTATACAACAATTTTGCTAGATGTACATGTTCAACCTTCATACATTGTCACTCCAAACAATAAGACATAAAATGCACTACATCCATTTTAATTCCTTTTCATAAATAAGGAGGTTTTATCTTATCCATGAGTCTAGTCACTCTTGGGTGACCTAAATAGGGGGCATTGTGCAATTCCTTTAGCATTTGCTCTCTAAACTCTCTCTAATAGGAGCATACATTATACCATTATACCTCAAAAGACCATAATTCTCTAAATTGGATCCTTTTAACTTAATATTTTGAGCATCCTTTGACAAATATTTCCTAACTTACTCATAGAATTCATCTCTAGGGGAGAATTTAACAACTTGATCATGAAAGGTACTCCTGATAGTAACCAAAGATGTCATATACCTTCTATGACTTAGGTCATTAGGAACTCTATTTTCATTGCCCTTGATGTAGTTAATATCAAAATCATAGTCAGATAAAAACTCTAACCAATGTCTTTGACAAGCATTCAAGTTTGGTTGGGTAAAAATGTATTTGAGCCCCAAGTTTGTTAGTATTAAGCTTAAATGGTTTCCCCAATAGATAATGCCTCCAAACTTGTAAAACATGCATAATTATTGAAATTTCTAGATTGTGTTGAGAATAATTAGACTCATATGGTTAAACTTATCGGCTCATATGCTACAAATAAACCATACTACATAATAACTCCTCTAATATCATCCCTAGATGATTACTGAGAACTGACCATTATGATCAAGAAATCTTAGCATAGGTGACAACATAAGCCTCCTTTCCAACTCTTGAAAATCTTTCTTAAACTTGTCCAACCAAAAAAATATGATTCTTTCATTGAAGAGAGGTAATTAGGTCATCTATTTTTGAGAAATTTGGAACAAACTTCCTATAATACCTTATTAGACCCATAAAACTTCTCACCTTGTACACATTTTTGGGTGTTAACCACTCCATAATGGCTCTTATCTTCATTATGTCCATTGAAATTCCATCTATAAAGATAATATGTCAAAAATATTACACTTTTCTCTATTAAAATGCACATTTGGACAACTTACCATAAAGTTTGTGCTTCTATAAATGTTACAAAACCAGCTCTAGATGTTAGTGTTGTTATTCCTCATTTTTAGAATAAATGAGGATATCATCCATAAAAACCAAAACAAAGTGATCCAAATAGTGCCTAAACACATTATTCATAAGATTCATGAACGTTGTTGGAGCATTGGCTAACCTAAAAGGCAACATTATAAACTCATAGTACCCATACTAAGTTTTGAATGTTGTTTTATGAATATCTTCTTCTCTAATCCTCAACTAGTGATATCCCACTCAAATATATATCTTATATAAAAATATTACCCCATGCATTTGATCAAAGAGATCATCAATATGAGGTAATAGATACCTATTCTTGATTGTCAATTTATTCAACATCATGTAATCAATACACATGTAAAGAGTACCATCCTTCTTCTTAACAAACATGACTAATGCACCCCATGAAAGGAGTACCATCCTTCTTAATGAATATAACTAATACACCCCATGGTGACATACTTGGTCAAATTAACTCTTTTGATAACAACTCATGTAGTTGAGATTTTAACTCAACCAAATTTGTTGTCATCATCTTATAAGGTGCTTTAGATTATGGTTCTAAACTAGGTATTATGTTAATTGATAAATTGAATTCTTGCTTGGGTGGTAATCCTGACAATTCCTCTAGAAACACATGCTGAAAGTTATTAAGGAAAGGGTAATCCTAAATGGATGATTCCTTTTTTACTCTATATCATTTATTTTAACAAAAAATGTCTAACATCCTTTCTTATGAGCCTTCTTAAGTTCAATTGTGTAAATTTACTTAAGTTTTGACTCCTTTTTCTCACCCTAAATCTGAGTTTGATTCCCAAAATCATCCTAAAATTCTACCTTCTTCAGATAGAAATCAACCTTAGATTTATGCTTAGCAATCTAATTCGCTCCTAGGTTTACATAATATGACCCTAGTAGAGTTGAATAAATATCTACTATAGTAGTGAATTTAGGATTCTCAATCTTATCTTCCATTAAACACCTATTGAATTTGACCTTGGTGTCATTACCATATTGAATTGACCATGTGTTTGCCATTGAACTAACTTTCCTAGACAACTTAAAAAGCATACATGGAGAAATAAAACACTATATAGCTCCAGTATCTATCAAAATAGAAATAGGTTGACCAAAATGATTACTTGGAACCTCAATAGGTAAAACTTGAATATCAATTTAATGATTGTTAATAGCCACATGGATTCTCTATTGAAAGCTCCCTTGCTAGATAATACCCTTAGTTTTTCTTTCAAATTTTAGTTGATTATATTCCCTATCATTGTGATCACCTCCATAAATGAAACATCCACTAAATGGTTCTTTCCTTTCTGACTACTAGTTCCCTTTGAAACCAAGTTTTAATCCACCTTCAAATTTATTACTACCTAATAAATTATTAAACTTAGCATTCTAACTCCTGAACTGATTCTTGGAATTCCCATTCCTCTTCCATTTCTTCTTCTTAAGATTCAGTTTGGAACCTCCAAACTTCTTATTGAACTTATCTCTGACCTAAGAAAGAGACTTTAGTTTAGACTTCTACTTAACCACCTTCTCAAAGACCTGATCCATCATAAATGGTCTATGCACATCTACCTCACATCTAATTTGGGGTTTTAATCTCATAATGAAATTTTAGATGTGAAAACTTTTATCTACCTAAAAATAAGGAACATATTATATGTGCTTAGTCAACTACTCCTAGTACTTATTCACTGAAAGATATCCCTTCTTTAGATTCTAAAAATGTATCAACTTTTGGTCAAAATATAACTAGGGAAACCATCATGATCTAAATAAAACCATGAATTATTTATAGATGGTGGTAGTGGATTCAAGGTTCATCTTGAGATTCTTATTTTCCCACCATATTGTTACTTCACCAGAAAGTTGATATTCTCCCAAAAATTATTTAGTGACTTCTTAGTAATCTCTAAGTACTTTTCCATTTTTATCAACCAAGCTTCAACACCATCCCCTAAATCAAACTTAGGAGGATTTACTTTCTTCATGTCCTAAGCAAGTTATGTAACTACATGAGCCATCATGACCTATGGCACTTCATCATACCCATGTTATTACCAAGCCTCTTGATGATATTATTGTTGAATAGGGTGCTCTTTAGCCTCTTCTTGATTGAATTCCTCAACATGACCATGCACTTCCTTCTCTAGGTTAGTGGTTTGGTCCCTAATTTTTTACATGGTAACAAGAATCTGATCCAACTTTCTAGCATACTCTATAGAAAATTGGTTTGGATATATTATAGGGTTAGTGTTTGAATTACTCTCACCTCTAGGTATACTTCCCACCATTATCCATATTTAATAACATGAGAATATGAATACGTTAGCAAAATTATTAAGTCCTCGAGTTTGAGCCTCAACTCTAATACCATAATGTTAGAACCCCATTGGGTTTAGCTCCAAAAATTGTAATTTTTTTATACTTTACTTTAATAATTTAATCATATTATTCCCAAATAAAATTAGTCAATATATCTTTAACTAAATTCTTCTTGCATAATAAACCAATTATGATTCATTTAGATAAGATCAACTTGACACATTCAATAGAATTACATATTTACTCCATCACAAAATGTACAAGTACTAAATAATAACTCATCCAACTATTGAAAGTTAATATAATAATAGTATATAATGAGATTATCCAATTTATTCTTTATCAAGTACAATAGTATAGTGTTTCCACTTTAGAGTGTATATAAATAAATATAATGTTCCACAAAACTAATGAGTGTCCATAATCTTTTTATATGTAAATAAACTAAAATCATGAATTTAAGTTTTTTATCAGCTAACTATTAGAGGAGAGGGAGAGCATCACTAGAGTGATTTTACATGCCAACCATAGAGCATATATCCCCTAAACAATGTCAAATTATGAAATGGACCTCCCTTCATGGATGAGTAGATGATAATGGTGCAGGTATCAAGAAGCCAACTAGAATCCATGTGTTTTAATATTCTAACTACATGTAACATATCATAAATAATTTTATTCTAAATAACATCATGCATACATGCATATAACCAAATAGGTGAAATGATAATGTTTAAATATAAAAATTATGTTAGCCAAAGTTTTCATATAGTTTGATCCAATAAATCAATCATAGTCACACACATAGTCAATTGGATTTCATTTAATCTAAGTATTAATGACTCTAAATATATGCATGAGAATCCATTTCATAATAGTTATTATTAGTGTCATTAATACCATATTACTAAATAATCCATATATAAGAAATCCATAGATTTCTCATATAGATTAGTATTTAATAGCACAATAATTAAATACAAGAAATATTGAAATAATCTCATGTTATATAATAGCAACTTATTATCACTTAAATATTTCCTAAGTTTCAATACAGCCAAAGTCCATTTTCCAATAAGTCAATATTACAATTATATTTTTTTTTCTAACAACCATTAAAATATCTAAGAATTTACCAATTCCATGAAAACATCTTGTGTTCAAAAGTATTATAAATAAAATAATACAATTTAGGAATTTCTCAATAAATCCTAAGTAAATCAACAATAATAAATACAACATTTATTATTCTAAGCAGTTATTAATCTATTTCCTTGTAAGTTATAACTAAATAACATTTTATAAATTGATGATTCAATCCCAGTTTATATATGAATAAATATATTTACTTCTAAATAAACATCTACTAACAACCCAAATTATCTACATAAACATGTATATCAAATATGTCCACTTATATTTATATACATTTAAATCCCATAGACATTGATTTCCAATTGGCATAATATATACACTTATTTGTGTAATTGTAAGTGATAACGTATGTGTGTGTGTGTGTGTGTGTGTGTGTGTGTGTGTGTGTGTGTGTGTGTGTGTGTGTGTGTGTGTGTGTGTGTGTGTGTGTGTGTGTGTGTGTGTGTGTGTGTGTGTGTGTGTGTGTGTGTGTGTGTGTGTGTGTGTGTATGTATATATATGTATATATATGTATGTATATATATGTATATGTATATATATATATATATGTATATATATGTATATATATATATATATATATATATGTATATATATGTATATATATATATATATGTATATATATGTATATACATACATAGATATATATATATACATATATATATACATATATATATATATATATATGTATATATATATATATATGTATATGTATATATATATATATGTATATATATATATATATGTATATGTATGTATGTATATATATATATATATATACATACATATACATATATATATATATGTATGTATGTATGTATATATGTATATATATACATACATATATATATATATATATATATATATATATATATATATGTATATGTGTGTGTGTGTGTGTGTGTGTGTGTGTGTGTGTGTGTGTTTATGAATTATTCATAAAGAATATAAATTCATCTTTATGTATAATCCATAATTATATGTATATGTATGTATATATGGTCATATTCCAAGTACCCTACTTAAGGAATATAAATTCATATTTTAAACCATAATATAAATCACATTAACACCACATAGAATTCAAAACTTGAATTAAATACATTGTAATACAACATAAAATATTAAATAGTATTACATATTATATGGTATATTTATTTAAATCATTCAACACTTGCTTATCCCCCAATTATACATCTAAGACCGCAAATAGTTCAAATTTAAAACATTTTTAAAATGATTAAAACTTAGTTTGAATTGAACATTTAATAAACATCCAAGACTCTAACATATATTCTTAGTATCAAATCTATTTAAATAACTTGGAATAAATAATAATAGTCCAATCCTACAAAAAGATCATTTTCACATAATTAGTTCATAGTTTGTTTATACATAGTCAACACTAAAAGAATAGATAGTCAACTCATATGATATAAGCAAAAACAACTAATATTCATTT
The DNA here is from genome assembly GCA_037957365.1 of Torreya grandis. Classification (NCBI taxonomy): domain Eukaryota; kingdom Viridiplantae; phylum Streptophyta; class Pinopsida; order Cupressales; family Taxaceae; genus Torreya; species Torreya grandis. Next base: position 323,843 of record JARHVA010001048.1, read on the forward strand.
ACACAATTGACAAGAAGATCATTTACTCACACAACTGACTTATAAAATTTTATACACAACCAATACAAGTCTTTATACTTAGTCAACTTATAAATATTTACCCACATAGCTGACACATAATTATTTATTCATAATGTATACATAGTCTATAAATGATTTATTTAAGTCAAATAATATCATTCAACCATCCATATAACATTACACTAAAATTGACTCACGATCCATAATTATTTTTTTTAAATATAGTCAATGAATAAACATATTGATACTGTCAACTCTTAGAATTTTATACATTGTCCAACATAACACATTATACACAAAGATATCAAGTAAAAACACTTAGTGATTTTTAAGTGAAAGAATATGTAGTCATTTCATTTACATAACAAACATAGTCAAATAAATAAACATTAAAAATTTGTGTCAAATACCTAACAAAATAATGCTTTAAGCCACTCTATTTAGACTCAGGTATTTTGACCTATTTTTATAATACACAAATGATAAATATTCATATACACAGTATATTAAATAATCTAAGTTATATCCTATAATAAATTCTATCTATTTACATTTACTTAGGCATGTCATGAATATTAAAGCCATGTGTATACTATTATATATCCAACTCAAATAATATAAAACCTATGGTATGATGTTCGACCTTGTTAACTCGTTATCAACACATAACCAAATTAACATAGTTAACACATACCATTTACACATAATTTATATAAAATATATTATACACAGTCATTCCACTATATTATAATGAATCAAGGAAACATGTAGTCATTTTCCTATATTTCAATGAAACAAAGAAATATACAGTCTAGTAAAGATTGTAGGAAAATCCTAATTTGAACCCTTATCAAAATAATGTATTTAAGCCATTCATTAACAACCATCCATTTTAGGCATAAATAAAATGACACACAAAACCATATAATGACCAAATAAAATAACACTTAGTCATGCAATTTAATACATAAGGGTTTCATTTTTAACCTATAATTCCTAACCTTCTATACTTAGGATAAGTTTTAATGGAATCATGGATTTGATTCTATGTATGGATTCCTCCTTCCACATGGTTGAATCCCTTATCCCCTAGGGTTCCAAAATCAAATACAACCATTTTTTAAAACCCTACACACATTTATTGTATAACTTGAATATAGATTTTTAGGGAAAATAAAAAAGAACAAACCCTACCTTGTTATGCCCCGAAGTAGACTTTCTTCCTTAGTCTAAAAATAGTCCCTTTTATCTTCTCCTCTTTCCTATCAACCCAACCTCTATGAAAAAAGCCAAAATTTCATTCTCTCTTATTATTTTTATAGTCTCTTATATGTATTTAAAAAACCCCTAATATCATGGTGACCCATTCTCTCCCATAATTTCTATAATAAAGACTCATTATCAAACTATAAATTCTTGACATGCTTTCCATTTCTCCTATCTCAACTATCACACTTACAAACTTCTCCATTATTTCCTCCAACTTGCATTCACCCCCTTGCCATGCCAAGTTTTCATGGTTTGAATGACCAAGAAACTAAAACCAAATGATATCTTATAAACTAGGGTTGACATCATGTTATGTCAATAAACATAATTATTATGTTTAATAATATCTCAAATTCTTACCCTCCACTTAGTTAATAAATAATATATTTAAAAAATCAATGCCACATACCTAGGTAACCATTAGATATTTAGGAACTAAGTCATCCTAGGTCCCACCTTAGGTCTAGGTTAGATAAGTTTAATAAAAATCATTATGTTATATGAAAAAAATGAAATTATTTTCTTTGTCATGTATATATGTTCTAATAATACTCTTTTGTTTCATGCTTGAAAGTACCCACCTTGATAGGTTATATAGATAATAGAAAATAAATTCATCTATGAATTCATATAATTACAACATTCCATAATGCCAACCACATTATAATCCAAAAAATATTAACAATTACAATGAGACTTATTAGCATCAAAACACAAATCTAAACTAAATCAACACATCCAATCATGTATTAATCAAACACAATGAAATTAAATGAATCATGCATTTATTTTTCTATTATGGTGTGTGATGGGTTTATTATAGAATCTCCAACATTTCCATTTTCAAAACCTTCCCTAATGATACTCTCCCTCCATATATTTCTAGAGAGTAGACTTTCTCCTTCATTCACTTTCAAAATTTGTAAATGGTAGTTATCCCATAACCATGAAAATTGATACAAATTATACTAAATAATAATAATAATAATAATAATAATAATAATAATAATAATAATATCAAATAAGCATAATCCACATGAATATAAAACTCATGTAAAGCTGACCAATCAAGTAATGAGTCCCAAAAAATAATTAGTATATGTTTGTCTATACTATAGTTCACTACAATATTAATTAAACAACATTAACCCCATAATATCTATTTAATAAGCAAATTAAGTCTAGTGAGGACTCTCTCTCTCTCTCTCTCTCTCTCTCTCTCTCTCTCTCTCTCTCTCTCTCTCTCTCTCTCTCTCTCTCTCTCTCTCTCTCTCTCTCTCTCTCTCTCTCTCTCTCTCTCTCTCTCTCTCTCTCTCTCTCTCTCTCTCTCTCTCTCTCTCTCACACACACACACACACACACACTTTTTCCATAGATTATGAATATATTCAATGAATTTCGTCTAACTATATAATTTGTAATGAACTTGTTTAATCATATGCATGAGAATAAATTCTAATAATATAGTACTTACATATCAGATTTCACAATCACTAATTAGGTGGTTTTTGAATTCTATGAAAGGATTCTAGCCATGTGGGTATATATTGATAATATTATTTCATTATTATTATTTATACATGAAAGAATTCTATTTTTAGTGTTAGGTTGTATCATATATTAAGTTATGTGAATAGTATGGTTTTGTATTAATTTATACAATTGCCTCTATTGTTGATTAAAAAATATCTAAAATATTGTAGAAACTACCTATGGATTGATATTATTGATATATGTGTCAATGAAGTATAAAATTACATGGGATACATAGATTTTACTTGGTTCCACTAAGGCCATTATAACATCATTCAACCATTAGATCATGATAAGACATATCACAGTAGTGAAGGGGAACTAATAAAATTTAGATATGTATTTATTACAAAGATGTGGAAGGAATTCAGGGATATATCTAGCATTAATAAAATTAATAAAACCCCAAATGGTGGAGATTATGAACTAGTCCATTTATTTATAGTTAGTTATTAACTAAATTATGGAGTTGTTCAATATATTTTTGGACTTAAGGAGTTACTATGTCAAATCTCAAGATTTTACTATCTTGGAAAATTTTCCTATTCTATCTCATCTTTAATTGAAGGTAAATTTAGTTATATAGACTTGAGGTTACAATAATAAATTATTTCTAAAACTTTATATGTTTTTAAGAGTTTAAGCATGTTATTATTCATGAATGATTACAAAAAGTACCTAAGCATGTTATGTATATTTAGTAGCTAAAATGAGATAAAGCTTACCTTTGGTTGAAATAAATACTTAGGTATCAATAACTTCTTATAAAATAATACTCAGTTTGAATTTTGGAACAAGGTTGATTGTTTGTATGAAATGCTAATATTTGGATGTCTTACTATTGAATATGAAATCATTCATATAAATGAAAGTGAAATAAACATAATAAAATCAACAAATCTAAGGACCTAAGGGTGATCAAATCTCATAAGACATGGTAGCTGTAATTTTGTATCAAGTATTGGATGATATCTTGAATTTTAACATGTATGACAAAGTATATTATCTTAAGATTTTTATACTTGTATCCTTAGTAAATGGTTAAAACATTGCATGAGATTATAACTTATTATTCCTAGTAATAGTGTCCTAATTTGAAATGGAGAAGGGACATGTTTAAGAGGTAGTTATGAACCCTATTGAATGTGATAATAATGTAAGGGATATTTAAACCCTATCACTTAAATGAGATGTACTATGTCTCCTAAAGTGTCTTCTTAGTGTGAAATCTTATTAATTGTAGATTAAGGCAGTTTGAAATTATAAAATGGTATGCTATGAAATTATTAATACATTCTTTAGGTAGTCCTTTTAAAACCTTAAATTATAACACTCTATTCATACCTTTTAATCCTTGTTGGTATTCATAATAAATCTATTATTTTTTGGGGATAGAAATATGGCTACTTATGGCATAGAATTCAGTGAATGTGTACATGGAATTTATTTAATGACTCCATAAAGTGGATGCCATTCCATCATACCAGTAAAATATTTTACATTTATTTTTTCATTATCAACTATCCATGTGGACAAAAGGTTAATAGTACAATAATTGTGATTTTATAGTGAAAATAATACTAGATTGATAAACTTTGTCAAGTGCATTCACTAGATATCATTAATCAAGGTAAAAAGATCTATAATGGGTAAGAGAATTTTGAGGATAAGAGGATATAATAGAGATAATTAATATTTTTTTAAAGTATAAAATTAGTACAAAACTCAAGTAATAGAATGGGGTTAAACATCATAATATAAAAGTGCCAAAATATCCTTTTAAATTCCATATGATATATGATACTTTAGATTGAGATCAAGGGACATTAATGCCCCAATCTCACATGTACCTATAAAAAATTTTAATCCTCTTATGCTTAATATTATCCTAAAAAAAACATGTCATCAATCATTTAGGTCACCAAGTCCAACTCATAGATTCATTACATGCATATGTGGCTCAATATTTATATAAGGCTTCACCAAGGCCACATTGATCACCACAAATAATGACAGGTCAAAAATTCAAAATACATTATGATTAAAATGAAACCCTAACTATTTTTTTACTCCCCTAAACTCATGTTGAATTATAAAAAATCAACACAACCATATAACTCAAAGCTTAATACACCATTATCTATGTTTGGCTAGGTCTAAATTCAAAAGTTGTGAATTCCATTATTTCCAAGGTCAATCCCAAGCTCATAAAAAATGAAATTAGATATTTTCCTAGTGTTTTTAAATATTTTTTTATCAATAACCACTTTAAATATTATGCCTATGATTAATTCAAAACAAACTTTTTTAATCGAATGATCTAGCCTCTACATTTCTCTTTAGGGATCTAGTTTCATAATAACTAAGTAGCATATGAATATGTGAACAAACCCTCCATAACACTAGTGTGTCTATATGGTAGTGAAATCAAAAATTAAATAAATTAGATTTATAGGCATTGGTAATGTGATATATTCCATCTATATGCATTATAAATTTTAAAGATAAGTAACATAATGTTATTTTATGTAAAGTATAAACTGAGGTACAAAACTCAAGTAATAGAAAGGGTTAAACATCATAATTTAAAAATGTTAAAATATACCCTTCTAAATTCCATAGGCTACATGTTGATTTATATTTATATCAATTGTCATTAATGCCCCAATCTCACATGTACCTAAAACACAAAAAACATCAACAAAATCTACATGTAATAAAATTTTTACTACATATTAACAATAGATTTGAATTAATGTAGAATGAAAAGAATTTTATTTATTGATCTTTCTAGTTTTGACATAAACTACAACTTTATTAAAAATATAACATATGAAAGTGTGATTATTATATTAATCCAATTTTAATTTTAATTTTTCCATGAAAGACAAAAATGTAACAAAAGGTTCAATAATTAACATTAATACAACAAAAATAGATATCCTAAATCTAAGGATATGAAATCTCCCCCCCCCTAAAATAGATTTGGTCTAGAGATTTACTCAAAAAAGTGAGGGTAATGATATGCATGAGTATTTTATTCTCCCACATAGAAATTATCTTAGTCATTTAATCCCATTTGATCAACACTTATTGGATGTTACTTTTTTTAGCTTAATTTTATACTAGTCCAACACTCGTATTAGGTCTACTTTAAGAATCCCATTATCTTCCACATATAATTTATGTGAATCAATAATAAATAAATTATGAGAATCATATTTATTAAGTACTAAAATATGGAAAATATAATTAATTTTTTAAAGAGAAGGGCCAATTACAAATTGATAAGACACCCAATTGATTATTGCAATCATATCAAAAGACCCAATAAATCTAGGCTATAGTTTGGCTACCTTTACAAATTTAATGGAGTTATTTTTAAGGAAAACTCTTGAAAGTAATTTATCACTAATCTAAAATTATCATTCATTTCATTTCATAATAACATATCTTGCCTATCTCAAAATGTTTCAAAAGTGGATACATTAAATTAAAAATTAATTCGATGTCAAAAGTTGCATTCAAAGTTTTTAAAAATTGAGATGTGAACAATTTATATTTATCTAAAATTATTACTTGAGGCATTTCATGAAGCCTTAAAATCTCATTAAAAATATTGTTTCAAGAGTGGATTCATCCTCTATCAAATTTACAAGTATGAATTGAGTTATTCTTGTGAGTTTATTAACCACAACCAAAATTTAATCATGGTAGTTTTTATAGTTAGTATAAATTGATATAAAATGAATGGACACTATTTCCCATTTATGAATTGGTACATATTAAGGGTAGAGTTTTCCTCCATGGTGGCTATGTTCAGTATTCACTCATTGGCATTAAGATATTTTTCCATAATCTTATTAATGTAATTTTTAAGTCTATGTTAAAATAGTATAGATTTAGAGCATGAATAATATTTTTCACATGATTTGCACAATTGGGTGCATTGTGCACTTCATCCAAGAATTTTAGTCTTGAATATTTGTTGTAGGTAAATAAGTCCTATTTTAGACCTAAAAAATCCATCTACGTCAAAGTAAAAAATAATATTTTACCTTAACCTATATTTGTAACCTGTGATACCTTATTTTTAGGTAAAAAGGGCATTTTGGTTGTTATTAAAAAACCAAATCCTTAAATTCATATCAAATTTAAGATATATTATCAATGTACACTCATTTACTAAGGGAATCAACAACTCTATTTTCCTTTCCCGTGATGGATTAAATATTAACCTCATAATAATTGATTGAATCAAGACACCTCCACTATCTAGCATCACATTTTCAAACATTAAGATGTGTTTAAGCCCACAGTGATATGATTTATTCACAAAATGTTTCCTATAAGATAGTCTTTCCATTTTTCTAATGTGTACATTACCACAACAAGCCCTAAATCTCTAAATTTATGAGTTTTTAGTTTTATCAATTAATAGACTACCACATCTCTATTTTGGGATAGTAAACCACCTATTCCTTATTTAAATTCATCAATCCAAAATTAATTTTTTCTCATTTTGATATGAATCAATGAAATAGGTGTTTTTTTAAGCAATTACTTCATCCTTTGAAAGGATAATTCACACATTATAGTCCAAATAAACTTCCTTACTTTAAATTGTATTGAAGTGATTAGGGAATACTATGGATAATTTCTTAATGATCCTTTAGTGGTACTATCTAGTCCTATCAAACTCAATAATTAATTCATGTTATTCAAGGTAAACCACTCCATAATAGATATGATATTGGAGGGATCAAATAACACTTTTGTATATGATATTTTGTGATTATGTATCACCATAGTCTTGTACAATTGGAAAAATTAGACCTTGGTTGTTCCTCTTAGTTCTACACATGCCTTGCTTCTACAAGCTTTGTATCTACTCTATCTTGTACCCCTTGGCCTATCGCTTAGTCTGATTAATCTTATATTGATGACATAGACATACCATATTTCCAATAAATATTAAAATACACTTATCTTACACCTCTATAAGTTCTAATCTTATGCCTACTCTCTTTCTCCTTAGATACTAATATTTGGGATAGATAGTAATATCGATGTTACTATCCTACCCTGTTGCAAGTGTTTAGTACCCTTAAGTCATCCAATTTGAAAATGAAACATATTATAATGGTCAGCATGAGTGATTTAATGTGATTTATCTCCTAATAGGATTGGTATAAATACAATATCAACCCTAATTCATTCAACACCTATAAATTAGACCAAAAGAGCACTCAAAAATCATTGAGATTACCAAAAGCTTTTTTATTCTACCCTATTTTGATATTGATCAAAACAACCTAGTTATCGGTTCAAGTACTAAATGAGTAGTCATAAAGTCATATTTTCCAATTTTTAAGCCAAGACATTATTGTACTTTCTTTACACACATTACATGATTCGCACACAATCCACCATGTAGGGGAGAATTACATAATTATGAGGCCCTATTCTAGAATATTAGATATGTAGACAATGCCCTTTGACAATAAGGTCATTATGGGTTATCTGAAAACTATGTGCCCACTAACCCATTTTTCCCTAAGGTCACATTGAAGATTAAAATCTAAGGTTTTACCATTTCATAGGAGTGAGAGTCCATGACTTAAATCTAAATGCACCATAACAAAGGTGAAGAAAAATACAAATTCATCCAGGTGGTTCCATGATGTTTCAATTGGTATTTCATACAAGACACTAGTTTCAAACCCAAAAATTAGTGTCGTTGTAATCATCCTAGGCTGACGTAATTGTCTAGAGAGCTAGAGGCACTAGATCTAGAATCTAAAGATTTATACATAACTATCTTCTTGCCTACTTTCTACCTACACCAGATATAGATCTACATTAACATCAAAACTAATTAAGTACTCTCTTTTATGTCATTTATATATCTATCATGGTTTTAATTTCCATTAATAACCTATTTTAGTTTAATAAATTAAGCATATGGTACATCTGAGTTTAGCACATTAATTAGACTGCTATAGATATGATATTCATCCTTATGCCCTATCATTTCTATATCCTTAACCCTATCTATCTAAGGATTTCTTAATCTAAGTTAGGTTTAAACATTTAGTGAACCTGATCCATGTGAATAAGTATATTTTAATGATCTATGGCTTTAAAGCCTCCTAGGGTTTCATCTTGTTATGATGGGTTTTCAGATCTAAATCCTTGTCCTAAGATGTCACCTCCTTTGGTCATAAGGATTTATATTCATATGCTTTCACTGGGGTTCTTCCCTGATCATTAAATTTTAGCCTCCAAAAAAAATCCATTTAAAAATTCCTTGTAGGTACTTTTTACTTGTTTTTAGATACAAAACCCTCTTTTCACCAAAATTCAATATGAATTTTTCAATTTTTTCAATTTACTATTTTTAGTAAATATTGGCATACAAGGTGAATGGTCTACTTATGTTGAAATTAATTCTTGAGTTTTTATCAAAATTCATATTTTGTTTAAAAACATATCTTCAATTTGGGGAAAAAATCTAGTTTATTGCAATTTTTTAGTCTTTATTTAGAATATTCTAGGATTTACTTATGAAGCATTAAAAATTATTTGGACTATTTTGGATTTATATTAACTTAAAATTAAAATTCATTAGATTTTTCTCATAATTATGTTGATATATAAACAAACCTCTTTTAGTTTTCCAAAATATTATATGGATTTGCCATATTTAGAAATTTATTAGTTTTTATAAATTTAGATTTACAATTGATACATGTACTTTTGTTTCCCTATTTTTTTGGGTTCAATTTTATTTCCTAATTTTAAATAAAAACCTATATTTAATTTTTAAAAATACATAGCCAATATCCTAAAATTTCTATAGCCTTATTTTAATGATTGATTGCTCCTTGGCATTTATTTTCCTTGCTTATCCTATTCTAATATCAATTTTTAGGACATTTAAAATGGACAAAAATATGATTTCTCCTATAACCCTAAGGAGGGTGATAGCTATCCTACCTCTAACTATGTTTATGTTATCATCCCTTCAAATTAAAATTTGGATCATCCTATTATGCCAAAAGAGGGTAACCACAAAACCCTACAAGGTCAAATTGATAGTATGAGCAAGTTAATAAAAGAGTTACAATAGAAAAAATAGTCCCTAAATTAAACATCACTTTATTATAAAATTAGATTATATATACAAAGAACCCATAATATGTTACTATGATCTGTGTATGTGTATATTCACATAACAATTATGTGCCTAATAATAATAAATCTTCAAAACCAAAACCAAAACCAAAGTCACCTAATACCAATGGTTCTACAAGTGATTAAAAGCCTACTAAGAGGTAAAGTGAGATTCTAAAGAAGATTCTTAGAAATGATTTAGTCAAATTACCTCATATACATCCTATACAAAAATCTAAATATTAATTTATATATCATAGAATACATGGTCACTATACATAATCTTGTTTTTCATTGAAAAGAATGATACAAAACATCAATTATCCTAAATCAAATATGTCTAATGAAAAAAATGGGTAAAAAAAGATCCTCCTAAATAAAAGGAACCTTTACCAAATCGACCTCAAAATACAAATGATACATCACTAAAGGTGGATGAGCCTTGACATGATGTGCAAGTTTCCAATGCTATAAATTATCCAAACGACATACCAAAATTTCTGAAGAATGATCTAAAGCAAGAAATTTCAAAAGAACAATCCAAAATGCTAATGTTATAGAATGATAAAAATACATCTTTTTATAATGAGAAAGATAAGATGCACAATTTTTTTCTAGTTTATATCCCATAGGTTTCTAATGATGGAAAAAAATAAGACACGTCCATTTCCAATAAAGAAGATCCAACATGTGGTGTGGTTCATTTTTCATACGTAGATACTCATATTGTCAAACCATTTATTTAAAATACATTTATTCAAAATAGACCACCACTGGTATTGACATTACCCTTTATTGGTTATGAGTTTGATCCTAATGATGGCACAACTTTACACGTTCCTTTTATGCCTTGATGTGATCACATTGTTTTATGCACTTAAATGATACATCTTCTTACCCATATTTATTATATATGTTACATGGTTATATTCACATATTTTGCAGTTGTATTATCATTTTGAGGTGAGGTAACTACTAGTTCTTATCTTTCCTCACCTAAAAGGAGGGAATATTAGTGGGGGCATGTCATAGAGATATGTTATTCACATTTGGCATAAATTTTAGATTCATTGGGGGAATGTCATAGAGGCATGTTCTCCACACACTTTGCATAATTTAAAAATTTAGTGTGGGCATGTCATATGGACATGGCTTCCATGCATTCATGGTTTCTAATTTATAGTGGGGGTATTATTTAGATGCATGTTATCCAAATTTATTTAGTATTCGATACTTATGCTAGTTTTTAGATTCAATGGGGACATGTCATATGGAAGTTTATTACAACCATTCACAATTTTCAAATTTAGTGGGGGCATGTTTTAGAAGCATTTTCTCCACATTTCATTTATTATGGTATTTTTATCAATTCATAGATTTAGTGGGGGCATGCTTTGGAAGCATGTTCTCTACACCTATTCAATATTCATCATCTTTAGTTTATAGTGGGGGCATGTTTTGGAAACATGTCCTCCACATTGGTACTTATATCAATTTTATATTTTCCATATATAGTGGGGGCATGCTTTAGAAGCATGTCCTCCACACTTACATAATTTTCTGAATTGGCCAAAGCACATAGTTATATGATTCATATTCATAATTTTTGAAGAATTATATAAATGGTAAAATATTTATACACAATTTAAGCATGAGATATATGTAAGGTTCATATGTTATGTAACATGTGCCTAATATTGCAAAATCTAAATAAATATCATATTCCAAAACTATTACACGTACTGATACCTTATATATTTTTACAAACATTAGTGAGCCAATATACTATAGTAGTTGTTTCACTTTTTTTATGATTAAGGTGATTAAATCACTCAATACTTCCAAGTTTTAAATTTATAATTGGTCATCTAAACTCACTAGGTTATAAGTATCATTGGGTTGCATAGTTGAACTAATCTCGACTACTACATAGAAACTCACTTTTGCCAGAATGTGCCTTATACTTTATTTCTCTATCTATCTCCTTGGATATATGCAATTTAAAGATTTATCTATATTTATCATAATCTCAATTTCATAGCCTTACAATTATTCATCTTTTGCAAATAAACTTTCCAATAAGCAAGGCAGTTACATCAATACATAGGTGTATTCTTAAGCCTTGATCTTTTAATTTAAATTTATATCGAGTAATTTTAACCCAAATTATATGCATTTATTATACATTGTAACATGATCTTAGTTTTTGGTCAATCACCATAAAATTACTCAAATTTAACTCCATCAAATTGCCCAAATTCAACTCAAGCAAATATAAAGTGTGAATACACACCCAGGTAGTTATTCCTTTCCTTTAAACTAGTAATTTCATTACTAGATTAAAGTTTATAAAATATACGTGATATTTTATGATTATGTAGCACCTAATTCTTGTACACTTGGTAAAATAAGACCATGATTTTTCCTCTTAGTTATACATATGCCTTGATTATGCAAGACTCACATCTACTCTATCTTATGCCTCTTGGCTTATCTCTTAGTCCAACCAGCCTTATATTGATGACATAGACATCCCATATTTCCCAAAATGATTAAAATGTACTTATCTTACACCTCTATGAGTTCTAAGCTTGTGCCTTCTCTCTTTATCCCTAGACACTAATGTCTATGACAAACAATAGCATCGACATTACTATCATATCCCGATGAAAGCTTCCAATTCTCTTAAGTCATCTAATTTATAAATTAAATGTATTAAAATGGTCATCCTAGGTAATTTAATGTAATTTATCTCCTGATAAGATTGGTATAAATATAATATCAACCCTCTTTTATTCTTCTCCTAGAAATCAGACCAAAAGAACACTCAAGAAGCACTCAAGTAACCAAAATCTTTCCTATTTTTCCCTATTATGATATCAGTCAAAGGAAAAACCCAACTACATGTTTGAAGTACTAAAGGAGTAATCATAAGACCATATTTTTGAAGTTACAATCTAGGTCACTTTTGTACCTATTTTACACACATTGCATGATTCACACAAAATACAACATGTAGGGAAGAACTACATAAGTATAAGGACCTATTATAAATTATTGGCTATATAATAATGCCCTTTGATACCAGGGTCATTGTAGGCATCTTGACACTATGTTCCCACTAACCCATTTTTCCCTAAGGTCATATTAAATATGGAAACATAGGGATTTACCATTTCACCAGGAGTGACAGTCCATGACCTAGATCCAAATGCACTAGAATTAAGGTAAATTAAAACCAAGAAGCATCCAATTGTTCACGTCTTTTTTAATTGATATTATATACATGACACTAGCATTGAACCTAGAAACTAGTGTTGATGTAATTATCTCAGGTTAACATAATTTTCTAGAGAGATAGAAGCACTAGATCTAGAATCTAATGATTGATCTAGAATGATCTTCCTACCTACTTTATGCATGTGCTAAATCTAGATCTATATTGACATCATAACCATATAGTACTCTATTTTATGTCATTTCTATATCTAGCATAGTTTTACTTTCCATTAATAGCCTATTTTAGTTTAAGAAAATTTAGCATATGGTACATCTAAGTTTAGGACATTAATTTGAATGTTTTAGATCTAATATTCACCATTTTACCCTATCATTTATATATCCTTAACCCTATCTACCCAAGTAAGGATTCCTTAATCCAAATTGTGATTAAACATCATATTTGGAGTGCACATGGCTAAAATAGTGAATCTTATCTAATAAAAATAATAAATTGGATGGATTTGTAAATAACCTCTATTCACATAGTATCTACAACACTATTTTTAATTTATTCCCATGTTCCTATACATTCTCTGAGAAGAAAAGGATTCCATCAATAAATAAAAGAAAAATTACTATAAACAGTCCACAAATACACTTATCATAAGATTCATGAATCTAGTAGGTTCATTCATTATCCCAAAAATATTACACTATAAATTCATAGTGTCCATTACTTATTATAAATTTGTTTTTTTAGACACTCAATTTTTACCACTTTCATGCATAAACTGTAATTGGAATGACTTTCCATGATCACATGTAAATATAATCAAGAGTCATACACTAATATAATTTACCAACACAACTACCATTTTAATAAAAAATCATAGTGACACATCCCTTATTAGGGAAATGGATCATATCACAAAATAAATTTTAACTTATGCATCCAAAATCAAGTCAACCCTTTACAAGTGTTATTACAGGATAATTAAGTGAATATTTGAATGATAAATGAACATTTTAAGTGAATTGTTCTACTATTTTCCAATTAATAATCTTGATTAATTAGTCTAACCATTCCTCTAATATAAAATTATATGGATTTAGATTTATCTATTTTCCATAAATTAAAATGGCTTTATTACGTCACATTGGTGATGGCATAGGGTAAATTCAATGGAATCAAGTGGAGTGTGGGAAAGGTGGATTATGACACGGCCATTTACACACTCTCTTACACCTCTTACAATCCTCTTACACACTCCTCTCTTACATGGCCTATAACACACTCCAAAATTATTAGTCAATGCACTTTTCCTCCAAGACTTCCTTCCACTCTCTAAAAGGTCTTAAATGTATTTTATTACATACTCTATGTGTGTAATAATGAATTTAAAGAATCCTTCTCCACCATTGATATTGATATTAGATAAATGGGTCACATTCATTCCAAAAATATATAAATAAAAGGTACTTTGGCCATTATAAACAAGCTCTCTTGAACTAAACTTACTATGCAAAAATCATACTAGAGCTTCAGATTTCTTCATATACTCTCATGTCAATTTTCAATCCAAGCCAAGAGTATACAAGGGGAAATGTTTCCCATGCATGGATTAAACATTGATAAATACCCTTATCTCTATAATATGATCATAATCCTCTTCAATCCAAAAAAACAAATAATGTATAACAATGTTTGTCTACTTTCTAATTGATTCACTCTTATGTTTGACCTTGCTCACCTTAGGGATTAGGCTTAAAGTGTTATGTTCTTGAAGTTGTTTTTGGATTTATTCACTAACTATTGACTAACCATTTTTAGATTCCTAATTTAAAAAAATTCACACCTGGTGGGACTCATATTCACCCCAAAAACTCTTCTAGGCCTCCTACATTTTACTAATTAAATGAATTAACCTAGATATTGGCTTAATTCTCCTCATTTTCTTCTAAAACTTGAAGTCCATTCTGGGTGAAAATGGTGGTTTTGCCTTGAGTATCTATGATTTCACTCCATAAAATTGATATTTTCACTATCAAATCATTCATTTCACTCTCTATTATTTATTCTTCTATCACTTTGTAGGCTATTATAATAAGTTGTTCCACCCTACTTAACATTTTCACTAATTTCTTTTGCAGTTTCACCTTAAGTTTTGACAGTTTCATGTCTAGTATAAATTTATATCTATTTATAATTCTTAATGGTTTCACCTTTTAATCATTTTCACTACTTTCTTAAATGTTATATCTCTATTTTTTGGTAGTTTTGCCTTGTTAATCGATAGTTTCACTCTTTGTAGAAAAAAATCTAGGACTTAAACAAATTGATTTTTGACTTCATTATTGATCCAAAAATTCACATTTACAAACTCCTAATCATTTTTGTTGTAGGAAATTGACCAAAAAATTATATTTATAACTCAAAAATCAAACCAACATTCATTTCTCTTTAAAAACACTTCTATTTGGACATAAAATAGATAAACATTTCAAATTAGACTTTTAAAAAAATGCTTAATTTTAATTTGGGTTTAAGAATTTTTTATTTTATAAGACATTTATTTATTTTCATTTATTTAATTTAATTTGTATGTGTTTTAGAGATAATTCATCTATATTCTCTCCCCTCAATAGGGTAACTTAAAAACCTGAGAGTGATCATTTGCATGTATCCCAAGAGTTTCAACAAGTATGTTCTTTGCTTACCCTTAGTGGGATTCTAGGATTCTATGAATTATAAAGGTGATATATTTCCATTTTTTATTTGTAAGCTATGTGATTGGGGTGTCATTACCTTATCATATTTCTTTAGGGTGTGGAAACTAGTAACATTCATAATAACCTCATACATTCGATGAGGGATATAAATTATTGTTAGCTATCATCAAGTCATAGAAAAATTCCCCATAAACGGTTTCATGAAAGCAAAGGGTTAACTTGTTGATGCTAATCCATTATTCAACACCATCAAGGAATCTAGGGTCTCTTCGATAAGAGATGTATTCTTCTATGAATAACCCAACACCTATATCTCTTCATCAATAGATTTAAGCCCTTTGGGAACCATAAATAAAGCTAAAAAAAATGTTAAAGTAGTCCAAAATAAATTTGGTATTACTTCACTAAAATGCTAAGGATGAAGTGATCATGAAGGGACATGGCCACCCTATGAATATCCTAATTTTAGTTTAATTTGAAAAAAGCCTCTTTTACTGAGGAACATTCATTGATTTAGGGGTACAAAGGTAACAATGCCCAAATATTTCCTTAAACATATAGACCTTTGAGAGAAATTTGGGATTAAAACACCACCATTAATTTCATTTAATTATTTAATGAAATCTTAAATTTTTAATCCTCTCAAATGTGAGTATATCAAAGGATCATTAGATGTGACATAATCTTGTCTCAGTTATTAGAGTAGCCTTGTGATGTTTATGTGTTGGTGATTTATTGTTATGTTAAAAATATGTTTGTATTAAAAAAAAACAAAAAATTCAAGCCCTAAATAAAATTCCAAAACATTATCATACCATACCTGCACAAAAAGGCATTATTTTATCCATTTATTAAGTTACTCTTTCTAGATGTCTTATTGAACTTTGTTCAATCACATACCATTCTTAACCAAATCATGCCATTAAGATATCAAATTTGAACCAAGTTCTAAGTTCTAAAACAATTTCCAATTTCTAATTTTCAAAACTAATGTCTAATTTCTTGTCCAAACCCTATTGTGATGTTGTCCATTTAGTTTTATACCTAATCCAACTTCTAATTCTAGTTTTAAATTCCAAATTCAAACATGGTACATTTCTAGTTCTGAAATAAAAAATGAAACTCTTGTTTCCAAAAAGCTAACACCTATTTCAATTCTAGTCACACATTGTTTAAATTCAACCTTGATCCTAAGTTTTTACAACATCAAAAACCTAGGGTTAAAATATTAACAATTTAGTCAAAATGGTTTACTATAAACATTTCCAAGTTTAAAAGTTCTTAAATAATTAAGTTAATTTTCTACATTGACTAAACAAATTTTCAAGTTAAATATAAGTTTAAATGACACCAATACCCAGCTATTTATCACTTTTAACCTTAGTAGGACACAAACATTTGTGAGCATTTGAAGAGGCTTGATAAATTTGGTTCACACACGTATCTTGTTAGAACCCTTGCATAGGTACACATTTGATTAAACCATTATTACTTCAACATTCATCTTAACACAAAAATATATATATATATATTTAAAAAGGTCAACCATATTTCAATCAAACTATATCCCAAATTAAAACAAATTTAAACTATCCAAGATTAATACAAGACAAATAATAAATTTGAACATGCTAAAGTATACATGAAGTGGAGCCATTTATAACCCCTATTTTGATGAATAAGTAATTTATAACCCATATTTGCATGACCATGTTTGATATTTTTTATTGATGTCATGGAGGTATCCACTTGAGTGGATGAAGTGTCTTGATAATATAAGTGTCAATGACAAAGTGTACAGTCTGGTTGTCCTAGTATGCTTGAAGTAGGCTTGGTTGATATTTAGTTTTGTCATGATTAGGGAATGTTTTAAAGTATTGATCATGTGTGAGGGGTAATATCATAGGTCAAATATGATTGGAGAGCTTATGGAATTACATGGCATTCATCTGGTTCTTCATTATGTTCATCTTGGCATAGTTGGTTTTATGCCAAAAACATTTGAGTAGGCATATTGTTGACTTCATCATTACCATGTATGGATAATTCAAGGGGAGTTGGTAATATGTGTGTGATAATATTAGTCCCAAGTTTCTATGGTTCAAATTTTAGGTCATTAGGTTGAGTGTAGATAAATATATGTGGGTACAAAGTTGGTCTCTCAAATAGAAGTTTACTAAGTTTCTATACTTAGCTAGATCGTCATTGCATGTCATGCGTCAGACATGTATGATCTAAAAAATTTATGAACTTATTTCAATTAATTATGAAGTAAATATTAGTAATTTTTTTTCATAGTGATGTTTTTTATGGTTCCAATAATGTACCCTAAATATTTGGAGTCCTGAAGTATTTTCTAACTCAAGATATAAATCTTCAAAGTTGTACTTACAAACTATGATGGGAGAGAGACTGTCAAGATAAACTACATTGAATTCTGAGGTCATCTAGCCATTAGATATAATGGTGTACATTAAATTTTATATCTTTATCTAATAGTGCATGTAAAATTCAATATGTTAAATAATGAACATGCTAGTGACATCTGTAATATTCATGGAGCTTGGATAAAAGATCAACAGTTCGTGGGTGTTCATACTGTTAGAATGTTGATGGTCTGAGTCAAAGTGAAAGAGTAAAATCTATAAAAGTCATGCATAGCTACAAAGTGGCACAATCATGGGAGCTCAGATCTTATATCAATGATGATCACTATAAGATAAAGACCTAGTTAATCTATAGATATTGATGGAGTGCATTTGTTCCAAATTATCAAGAAGTAGTGAGATGATGACAAGTTTTCTATGTTTAACAGTAATCAAAGGTAAATATGGAGATAATTTTGAGGGATATAAATTATGAATATTCATTCAAGTTATGAGAGGGCATGATATGTTTACAAAGTGTTTGAATTTTAATAGTTGCTTAGTGACTATTGGAATTCAAATATTCAAATTTGTGATGGAGAACCAGTGCTTAGTATTTGAGCTATATATTTTGATCCAGGACAAATTTATTGATAAAGTAAAAAATAAAAGTTGTATATGAATTCAAGGTTAATATATTTAATCTAGTAAAAGATATAATTTTTTGTACAATATAAGTTATTAAGATCTGAAGTTGACTATGTGTTTGACCATGTTCTATAAGTGACCCGAGACGGATATTTAAGATGTTTTGATGGTATTTGGATGTTTCAAGATGAAATAAGTGTTGGAAAGTGTTGTATAATTCATGAGAAAAATATATGTGGATTATAGAGGTTTAACCAATTTAGATTCTATTTTATCAAAGGCTTATAAGTTGATTGTGTGTTTGTTCTTAGTGATAGTATTTACAGAATTATGTTTGAGCTAATTGTGCTATAACAAAAGGGTGTTGTGATGGATGTTGTCACTTAAGGAGGATATATAGGTTATGTGGAGTGGAAATATACATTTTTAAGTGGTCATATGTTTCTAATTTGTTATTTTAAGTGCTAAATGGGTGAATAGGTCTCCATGAGACCTATAAGGGCTACTAAGGCCTAATTGAAAGGTGTAACTGCTTAAGTGTGACCCATAATTGCTATGGATGACTTGTGAGAATGGTATTGAGTTATGTTATATGTCTTAAGTGATAAGACAAGTATTATGTCCAACTTAGAAGATAATAATCATGATGGATCTATAAAATTTGAAATCAAATGTGGTGATTTCTAGACTTGATAGAAGAGATGTGTGTGAGTGTTATAGAGTGAAGGAAAGAAGAAAGGGTGCATGCCTAGTGGATGTGTTATAGATCAGAGTAGGTTGATGACCTATAGGTCATATTTATGATGTTTTGTTAGTGCTCTTGATAGTTTTAATATTGAGGATGAGCAAAGAGGTCTAGAGTTATCCAAAAGGATGTTTTAGATTCCTTGAGTACGAATGAAGGATAGATGATGTGTGTGAGAGATTGGTGGTTGATTTGAGAGGCAAATCAGAGTGTGAACTATGTGTATGATAATTTGGTCATGTTTTTAAGGTTGTGAAAAAATTATTGATGAGAAGTGTAGTGTGATCCAAAAGGTGGTTTTAGATGTTTGTCTCTATTAAGAAGTGAAGGGGGTTGATATACATTATATCTCCATCAGATTGGTAAGCAATTAGTGTTCAAGAGATGTTTATATCATAGGTGTTGAGAGGGTACTCAAAATCTAAGTCAAAATGACTTGACCATCTTAGGACAAGGTTATCCTTATGAAATAAATATTTAACTAAAGTTTTGTTAGAAGGACTTGACCATCATTGGGGTAGGTGCTCCTTATAGAATAGGTGTTTCACTAAATTCTAGTCAGAAGAACTTGACCATCCTAGGGGAAGGTGATCCTTATGGAATAGGTGTTTCATTAAAGTCTCATGTTTGAATACTTCTTATAAGATAAGTATTCCATGTGTTTATAGGATTGAGAGTGGCATTTATTCCCTAAGAGGGTTTCCCACATAGATCTTATGTTGTATGTATGATCTTGCACTATCTATTTTTCATTACTATAAACATCTTGAATGTTTCATGAATGATTGTGTTAAATGCTTAAGTGTTTAAAAGGTTTGTAAATTGAATTGGATTGTTTTTCACCATTAATTCACCTCCCTATTGGTTTGTTCCTCTAATAATTATTATCAAAGTAGATCCTTTGGTAGAGGCTTGACAACTTGAAGGAGATCTAGGGTACACTATGGGTAGCCATCAAATGCAAGGAGGTTTTTAGAATAATCAAAAACTAATGTTTAATGGACCCAATTATGATTTTTAGAGTTAAAATATGAGGACCTACATCATGTCCCTAGGGTTTGACACTTGGTAGTTTGTTGTGGATGGTCATTTTTCACCTACTATTCCTCCATCTAATATTGCAGATAAGAAGTTGTTTGAGAACAATTCTAAGGCAATGAATGAGATCACTTGTGGTCTTTCAAAGATTGAATACACCAAGTCAATCCATTATATATATACCAAGGAAATGTGGGATATATTGAAGACTATTTATGAAGGAGATCCAAAGGTTAATTTAGCAAAGTTGTAGACTCACCGAAGATAATTTGAGAGTCTTAAGATGAAAGAAGAAGATTATGTGGCATCCTTTCTATAGAGAGTTGATGAGATTATGAACATCATCAAAGGTCTGGGAGAGAATACTGAAGAAGTTATTATAGTTCAAATGGTATTAAGGCCTCTCTCTCTCAAGTTTGATTATAAAGTATCTATTATA
This sequence comes from Torreya grandis, assembly GCA_037957365.1. Lineage (NCBI taxonomy): Eukaryota > Viridiplantae > Streptophyta > Pinopsida > Cupressales > Taxaceae > Torreya > Torreya grandis. The sequence goes on from JARHVA010001048.1 coordinate 345,030, forward strand.
AAAGAAAGTCATGATCTTACTTAGTTGAAGATGGATGAATTGCATGGAATCCTTACTGCCTATGAGATGAGAATAAGTGATGACATACCACCAAAGAAGGAAGAAACATTCAAGATAAAAATAAATCCAAAGAAGAATTTCCGAGGCAAAAAACTTGAGGATGACATATCCGATATTGATAAATATGAACTAATTGCTTTGTTTACAAGGAAATGAAAAATAGGGTCAGGCAAGTATAAGGGTAAAATACCCTTCAAATGATTCAATTGTAGAGAGGTAGGACATTTTTCTATAAGTGCCCTCATAATTATAAGAAGAATAATGATGAAGAGTATGGTGATGATCAAGATAAAGATAAGAAGACATACAAGTCTAATAAAAGGAAAAAATGATTCATAAAGTAGTCTCTACACCAATAATTATTGTAGCTCATCAGATGAGAGTGAAGATAGTGACTTAGAGTATGATCATGAAGAGGATGGTCCTATTAAAGATAAATCCCTTTTCATGGTTGAGGAAAGAAGTTGCTCATATGAAAATAAGTCTACTTTGAGTAATTCAAATGATGGTAAAGATGAGGTGGAATATGAGATTGAATTGATGAATTATCTTGAAGAACTAAAGATTGAGAAGAAGATTAACAAGAAGATGAAATCTCAAATCAAGGACTATGAAGAGAAATATAGTGTGTTTGAGGAAAGAATGAATTAAGATACCAAGGCATACGAATATAAATTCAAGCATCTCAGTTGTTAATTAGAAATCTTATCTACAAGCCTGAAAGCTAAAGAAGATGAATGTTCAAGGTATGTAATTGAAAATGAGTCATTAAAATCTAAGTTAGAGAAGACATATAGTAAGATGATGTCATTTGTGAGATTTTAAAATATCTAAAATGATCTAGACAATATTTTGAGTGATCAAAAGCATACAAGTGAGAACTGGTCTTGGATTCAAAGAAGAACTAGAAAATACAACTGAAGACAAGATGAAGACTAATGTAAATAAGAACTTAAAGGTCAACAATCAGTCAAGGAATGAAGATGTTGGAAGAGTGAAGGTAAATCAGATCAGATAACCAAATGCCATGAGGTATGTAATCTTCAATGGTTATTGTTACACATGTAATCAATTTAGGCATAGAGTGAAAGAATGCAAGAGACTTGTTAGAAATGAGTTTGCATAGAACTATGATGGGGGTCATTAGTCAAAAGGTGTGAATAAAGTTAACTAATTTAACTATCTTGATGAGGGACATTTTTCTAAGAATTATCCAAATAAGGTAAGACAAGGTGAGTTTTATTCAAAAGGAGTAGTTTGTTCCAATTGTCAAAAGAATGGACATATTTCAAGATTTTGTTCTAATCAAGAAAAGTAGGATAAGCTTATTGAAAAAGGTATAGTGTGATTCAACTATCATAAGAGTGGTCACATTTATAGATTCTACAATCAAATGCCCATAAGATATAATAGGTTTAATTAGGCTCCTAGAGTAAAATAAAGAAGGAAAATTAATTCATGGAAACCAAAGGTGGTAATTGTGAGTCATGATGAGACTTCAAGTCAAAGTAATCTATTTTCTATGGTGGAGAATACTATAGAAATTAGAGAGTACCAAGAGCTCTCATTGTCTACTCATGTTGTGAATGAAGAGACCAAGCTCAAGGAGAAGACCAAGGTGATAGTTAAGGCTAGTTCTGAGGTGTGTATGGATTCAAGTGAACATCATGTTATTGCTGAATAAGTTTCATGCAAAGAACATTAGTTGTTAATACCTATTGATGAGGTTCTAAACTACAAGGAAGATTCTTCAACTGAAAAGGTATGTCATGAATATATGTTATCCCCATGTGTTATCAATATAGTCTTAGAAGAGAAGGAGAATGCTATAGTGGATGACCAAGTTGTTTCTCTTAAGCTTAAGAAGAAGAAGAATAAGAACTATCAATATCAGATAACCAAGGAGGAGAAGGAATATGATTTGTGGGTAACTCTTGGTTTCACATTATTCTAAGAAACCATGTGAAATAGGAGGTCTTTATCTATGCTTCTTCAGAGACTCTTTTTAGTGGAGAATTAAGTGTTGTTATGGTGTTCTTCAAAAGGTCTTAGAAGGAAATAAATGAGTGTTTTTAGTTGGAGTTGGTGTTTCAAGATGGGATAAGTGCTTTGATGATATTAGAGTGATGTCATAAGGTGTTTTTATTATGTATGTAGTGTCTACAATATTAGAATGGGTGTTTTTAGGTGGCATACTTAGATTGATTAAATTTCAAGAAGATTTTGATGCTTAAAAAGCTATGTGTAATTTTTTGTGATATGTTCTAGGTGGTTTTGTGTATTGATGATCTTGTTTGTGCATTTTGGAGGTTTTCATGTGCTCCTAGGTTTATCTTTTTTATTATAGATCAAAGCCATGGTATATTAATTCAAGGTTCCCAAAGGTTTAAAGGCTCAAATATTGGTTTATAAGTGTCTGATGATTGTCTCTAGGTGTGCAATAAGTTTTAGAGGTGGGCATTGACCAGAAGGAGGTTTGTTAACCTTGTTTGTTTTGAGATTCTAAAGTTTTGGGCTATGATAAAAAAAATGTGTTTTCCTTATGATTTGAGTTATGAGGATTCTTAATAGGTTTAATAGGCCAAATGGGTTATCAAATCAAGTTTCATAGAGATTTGAAGGTTTGTGTTTTTTAAATTATTCAAGTTTTTGTCAAAATAGAGGCTTAATTAGCTAGTATAATTGTGAATGAAGTATGTTGTAAATGAGGATCTAGGTGATTCAAATTGTTTTTATTGATGGGACATATGAGAGTGATATATATATATGAAGTTTTAGGTCTTGAAGGTGTGTCTACTAAAAGTTGTGGGCTATACAAGTTTTAGGAAGGGCTATAAGGAGTCTAGACATGCCTAGTATGAAGATTTGATGTTTTTGCTCAGTTTCTCCAAAATATCAAGGCATGATGTTTTAAGGTGAGTTATCAGGTTGGTTTAGATCATGTTTCCTATTTGGTGAGTGGCATGAATTTTTGTTGGTGGTCCTTGAGGTGGCTTGAGAGAGAAGGCTAGTAAGCTTATGTGGTGGTTCTTAATGATATGGGGAGATCTGAAAATGCTCAAGAAGTGCAATGGATCATAGATCTTAGGGTAATTCCCTCTAAGATGTTTTTTGGTGAGTTTTATTAGATTTTAATGCTTTTGTGTGTTCTTTCTTTATTGGTTGCAATGCTTGGTTGAAGAGAGTATTGGCATTTAACAAGAGGAAGTTGTCAAGTTAAGAAGACATAGGATCAAGGTAAGGTGGAGTTTGTATCATCTTTATAAGGTGGTCCTCTCATGTTTTTATTTTTTTCAAGTCTTTAGGATCAGTTTGTTCCCACTTTGTCATTGTGTCAAAGGGGGAGAAGGTTCCTATTATAAGAGTGCATGAAGAGAGAGAAGGAAGGTGAGTTGTATGATGGGTGTTAACATCAATGACAAAGGGGGATATTTTGGAGAGTTATTATTGATGTCATGTAGGTGTCCAAGTGAGTGGATGAAGTCTCTTGATAGTCTAAGTGCCAATGACAAAGTGTGTAGTGTGTTTGTCATAGTATACTTGAAGTAGGCTTGTTTGATCTTCAATTTTGGCATGATTATGGATGGGTCTGAAGTATTGAACATGTGTGAGGGGTCCTATTAGAGGTCAAGGATTATTGGAAATCTTGTGAAAGTGCATGGTATTCATCCAGTTCTTCATTATGTTTCATCTTGTCATAGTTGGTTCTGTGATAGAAAAATCTGATTCGGTAGTTTTCTATCATGACCATTACCACATGTGGATAAATCATGGGGATTTGGTCATATGAGTGTAATCACATTAGTCCCAAATTTATATTTTTAAAATTTAAGGTCATGATATTTATTGTATCTAAAGATATGTGGGTGCAAATTTGGTCTCTCAGAAGTTTACTAAATTTTATACTTACCAGACTGTCACTACATGTCATGTAGATATGTATGATCTAGAAAGTTTGTGTATTTATTATAGGTAATTATAAATTCAATAGTGGATAAATGTTTTCATATTGATGTTTTATATAGTTTCAATAATTTACCCTAAATATTTGAAGTCCTGAAGTGTTTTTTAGCTCAAGATATAAATCTTCAAAGTTGCACTTAAAAACTACGATGGGCTAGAGACCATCAAGATAAACTACATTGAAGTTTGAGGTCATCTAGTTAGTAGATCTAATGGTTCATTATAAATCATAGATCTTGATCAAATGGTTCATGTAAAATTCAATATATCAAATAATGAATGTGCTAGTGACATGTGTCACATTCACATAGCTTGGATAGAAGATCAATTATTTGTAGGCATTCATACTATCAAAAGATCAATAGTGTGATTCAAAGTCAAAGATTCAAATGTGAATAAGGAACATAGATATTATAAGTGGAAAAATCATGGGATATCAAAGCTTATATCAATGGTGAGCATTAAAAGATAAATACCTAGTTAATCTATAGAGATTAATGGAGCATATTCATTCTAAATTATCAGGAAGTAGTAGGATGATGACAAGTGCTCAATGTGTAACAATAAGCAAAGGCAAACACTGAGCTAATTTTGAGGGATATAAAATATGTGTATTCACTCAATTTATAAGAGGGCATGAGATGATAACAAAGTGTTCAAAGTTTTTTAGTTGATCAGTGATTGTTGGAATTTAAATATTCAAATGTGTGAGGGAGAACTAGTGCTTAGTATTTGAATTATATCCTTTGATCCAAGAAAAATTTATTGATGTAGTAAAAATAAAATTTGTAGAGGACTTCAAGGCACATGAATTAAATCTATTTAGATTGTATAAATGTTTTTATGGTCATATTTATTAATCTCCAAAGTTTACTATGTGTTTGACCATGTTTTGTAAGTGACCTAAGAAGGTATATGAGTTATTCTGATGGTATTTGGATGTTTCAAGATGAACAAATTATTAAAGAATGTTTTATAATTCATGAGGAAATTTTTTTTGGATCATGGAGGTTTGACCAATATCTATTCTATTTTATCAAAGGCTTAGAAGGAATGTGTGTTCATTCTTGGTGATCGTATGTACAAAATGATGTTTAAGCTAATTATGTCATAGCAGAAGGGTGTTGTGATGGATTTTGTCACTTAAGGAGGACCTATAGGTAATTTTTAGTGGACCTATGAATTTTTAAGTGGTCTTATGTTTATAATTTACTTGTTTAAGTGCTAAATGGGTAAATAAGTCTCCATGAGACCTATAAAGGCTATTAAGGCCTAATTGAAAAGTGTAATTGCTTAAGTGTGACCCATAGTTGTTATGGCTAACCTGTGAGAATGGTATTGAGATATGTTAGATTTATTAAGGTATAAAACAATTATTATTTCCAACCTAGAATATAATAATCATGATGTATCTATAAAAGGTGAAATTAAAGGTGGTGATTTTTAGACTTGATAGAAGAGGTGTGTGCGAGTGTTATAGATCAGAAGAAAGAATAAAGGGTGTGTTCCTAATGGATGGGTTGTAGATTAGATTTGGTTGATGACCTATAGGTCATATTTATAATGTCATAATAGTGATCTTTTGGGTTTAAATATTGAGGATGAATGAAGAGGTATAGAGTGATCCAAAAGGATGTTTTGGATGCCTTGAGTGTGAGCAAAGGATAGATGATGTATGTGTGAGATTAGTGGTTGATTTGAGAGGCCAATAAAAGTATGGACTATGTGTATGACCATTTTTTCATGTTTTTAAGGTTTTGATAGAGTTATTTCTAAGAATTTTAGTGTGATCCAAAAGGTGGTTTTGGATGTTTGTGGTTGTGTGAAGAAGTGAAGGGGGATGATATACATTATATCTCCATTAGATTGGTAGGCAATCAATGCTTAGGATATGTTCATATCATATGTGTTGGGAGGGTGATCAACATATAGGTTAGAAGGACATGACCATTCTAAGGTATGCTCTTTATATAATATGTGTTTCACTAAAGTCTTGTCAAAAGGACTTGACCATCCTAGGGGCAAGTGCTCCTTGTGGAATAGGTGTTTCACTAATTTTTTTTCAGAACGACTTAACCATCCTAAGGGTGAGTACTCTTTGTGGAATAGGTGTTTCACTAAAGTCTCATGTTTTCATACTTCTTATAGCAAAATTAGTCCATATGTTTACAAGTTTGAGAGTGGGTTTTATTCCCCAAGACGGTTTCCCACATAGATCTTGTGTTGTGTGTGTGATCTTGCATTATATATTGTTCATTTTTATAAACATATTTAATGATTCATGAATGGATGTGTTAAATTATTAAGTTTTTGAAGGATTTGGAAATTGAATTAGATTATTTTCCATAACTGATTCACCCCCCTCTAAGAGGTTTATACCTCTAACAGACCATTATGTTAAATAAGTGGTAGATCAACAATAATTTACCAACATGTCATCTAATACCAAACCTAAAAAACATCAATAATACCTTCCAATAGTATACTTAGTGTTGCATATACACTATATGCAATCAAAAATACATCATGTCTATTAATCAATCCTAACTTTAAAAAGATAGAGCATACCTACACTTCTGATTGGAAATACATTTGTTAATCAGGAGCATGACCAATATGAGGATCCACCAAACCTAATTAGGGGATCATTTATCAAAATACACCATGTTAAAGAGGTTTTTAAAGCCTCTAGTCTAACACAATCATGCAATAATCCTAAGGGGGTCCTTTGTTTTGATATTTCATCTAAACTAATAACAAGTATAGTAAGTCTAATTTAGTGGTCATCAAATCTTGTGGCACAAAGTGGGGGTTAGAAATAATAAAAATAAACATGCATAAAATAAATATACTCATGTTAATGTATACAAAATCCTAATTCATGGAAGAAAATCACAAATATATATATCTATCTACTCTTACAAAGGAGAAATAAAGTTAGGAATACTTACCTTTGAAGATGAACCCACTAAACCTCAATCTCTCCCTTGGCCAAGGTGCTTCGCAAGAGGTTTTTGTGGTATGTAAGGATGGCAAAGATAAATCATCTCTAGGATACACAACCTATCAATGAAATAAAAATAATTCTCCATAAGACAAGATTTGTATCGCCAAAGAAAGTATGGAACCCTAATATTTACTTCTCAAGTAGAATGGTCAGTAAGCATATATTTGTTCACTCTTATTTCTTATTACACTTCTTATTAATAAATGATGGAAATGAACTTGTATTTATAGGTAGATTTGACCCTTGACCCTTCCAAAAATCTTGACCAACAGTGTCAACCTAGTTGACCTAGCACAATTTTAGATAATTATTCACTAGGTCCCAAGCTAGTTCATCCAAAGGCTAACCTAATTCCAAAGTTAAAATATCCCAAAATTATACAAGGTTGACCTAGTTGACCTATCATAGTTGATTGACAAAAAGGGATTTAGGTGAGGAAAAGGAGGATAAAATGTAGCAAATTCTTAGAATGAGTTCAATAGATAAGAACAAGCTTAGATTTAATGGTTTTAGGATATAAGTGTGTAGATAAAAAGTGGCAAAAGGGACAACAATCCTATAAAGCACCAATAGTCTACCCACCCCTTTCTCAGTGCACCCCTTAAGGTGTGTACTCAAAGAAATTAAGACTCGATAGGTTATTAGATGATACAAAGTATTAGTAATCAAAAAAAGTTTGAAAATATTATGTATATATATATGCCCCACTCAAAGCTCATCACTTGTCATGTAAGTGTAACACAAGATAGTGCTTCAAAAAATAGAACATGATAACACATAATGGTGATGTTAAGTGAAATGCAGTAAGAAAAAAATAAGATAAATGAAAGGATAGAATTGAAAAACACATACCTTTACTTACCTTAGTGTTGTAGATAAATAAGTAGACTGTAAGAGAAGTGAAGGCATCTAATGTGAAGAACACTAAGTGAACCTATAAAAGTTAGCGTAAAAAAGCAAAAAATCATTTTTTATGGAAAATAGGCATATGGTAGTGGAAAAGACTTTCTATGCCATCATTATTTTAGAAAATATTATGGTTTGAAAAATATATGATTGAAAAAAAAAAAAGGCAAAATAAGGAATCTCCCAAAAAATAATTAAAAGATTTAAATTTTGAAAAGTGATTTTAAATAGGGTAAAATGAAAGTCATTTGTTATTTTTTACTTGTGAAGGAGAGAAAAAGGGCTCTAAGAGACCAAATGAACTAGGATTCAAGTAGATGATAAGATAGGTGAGAGGGACCCCTAGAGGTGGCAATGGTTGCACTATAGGTAGGAAATTGAGAATCTCAAGCTAGTTTTTGAATATTCTAGTGATTTAAGTATATTTTTAGAAACTTGTAATTTTAAGTATATCTAGATGTCAAAATAAAACCAAATTAGGTGTTAAGGGTAGGAAAACCAAATTATGGGAATGGGTTTGAAGGGTTTAGGGAAATAACTACTAGAATGAACTTATTTTGCAAAAAGGGGTCGATAGGGAAAAATAACTAGGTCGACCCAATAGGCTGAAAATTTACAAAATCCATACTACTGAAATAGTATATTTTACAAAATACCAACCTAGTACAATTTTTTAACTAAGAAAAAAAGTTTAGTATGATAACATAATACTAAGGGGAGTAAAATAAGAGGGTTGACTTAGAATATTAAGTCAACTAGGTCAAAAAATAGGAAAATTTTGGTCAAACTAGTTATGATCAAAGGACCAAAATGATACAAAAATATGTGCAAGTGGATGAAAGAGTGTTAGAAGGGCCCATAATAACCGAGTCAGGCTAAAAGGTCTGAGTAGACTAAAATAGGGTAAATTGATTAAAAATTAATAAATTTAAAGTAATTTAGGCATGTTTTTATTTAAAATGTATTTTGACTATACATGACATGGAGGATCTAATACATATTTTGTTGTTTCCTAATTGTAGGGGAATCTGAGATTCTAGCATTTAGTGGATGTATCATGGCTATCTGATCTGTTAGATCACCTATTCAAAGAGGATAGAGTGATATTGATATCTATAGGCCTAGGAAGTATAAAAAAGATGTGCAGGATACCCCTAATCTCAGATCTATTAGTCATGTTCCTAGGATGTTGGGATTGATTGACTAACACCTTTAGGTGGGAGGTGGAGGGGAATAATATAAAGGTGGGCATCACCCTAGAAGATGTGCATGCCATCCCAATATTTTATATAGTAGGGACACTCATGGTCTTAGGGATACTAAATAACGATGAGGATATGAGAGCCTTACTTATATGGGCTACAAGATCAAAGAGGATATACTTAGGCTAGAGGGCGAGAATGTTTAATGTGTATATGTCATATATTCTAGACATCCAAAAAACTATGATAGGACTTGTGATAGCATGAGTACTATGCCATAAGTTAGATGGAAAGGTACCACTATTTGTGATAGCCTTAATCTAGGTGATATCAGAGGAGAGGTTGTTATATGACCTAAGGTATATCATCTAGGTATATCTCATACATGATATGTATGGATTGTTATCCAAAGGGTAGAAATTGATATGGATGATCATATTATTTATGGCATAGATCTATGAGAGGTTCCCCATGTATCATCTAGTAGGGTTATCCCATACAGTTAATCATAGGTTACCTTAGGTATAGAGATGGAGAGAGGACTAGATAGTGTGGGTCATACCCCACATGCCATCAATGCATACAGTGAGATGAGTGGACATAGTATGGTATTCGTATGGGCACATCACTAGAAAATGGCCTAGCTAGGACATAACTACACTAGATTTGGCATGAATAGAGGTGATAGGGAATTATACCTAGTAGATAGAGTCACATATAGTGGCATGAATGCCAAGATAGATGGTCTTGCCTCACCTAGTAGTGCTTATAGTGGTGCCCACATTTTAGGCCTAGTATGTGAGAGAGTCATATGGGAGAGGAAGACTATGGCCATCAATGGTGATGCCAATACTTAGACCATAATGTGAGATACCATGGACTAGTTGAGCATGATAGGTAGTACAGCGAGAGGATATGGGGGTGGAGGTAGGAGCACTAGAGGTACCACTACTAGTTATGTAGCAGGATGAGTAGTGACCACTAAGGACATAATGTCAATGGAGGTAGTAAGAGAAGGAGATAGCAAAGATAGTATATGTCTTAAATGACCTAGTAGGTGGACTAAGATAGAGTTAGACTATAGAGAGACCACGTAGGCATAGCATAAGATAGGTATGAGTAGCATCTCCAAGATGTTTTTAGGAGGTAACCAATAGAGAAGGTTTGTGAAGGTTGTGTAAATGGGGAAACCATGATTGATATTCATGTAGATGGTGAGATAGTAGTGGAAAACACATAAATAGGTAATAAAAATATGGTTACTTAAGTTTTTATTTGAGATATACTAGAGATATATTTAGAGATATATCAATGATCTAATATATATCTAGTTTTGATTTTTATAGGTATGGCATAGGATGAGGAGATTCAATGGGGGTCCCTAGTGAAGGTAGCACTACATAAAGTCCTATATGAGGTATTAATGTCATACAACCTTACCACACTAGATAATCCTAGGGTACCATCTACCTCAACTCAGGTGAGTTGGTTCAGACTAGCTAGAGATGTTGTGAGGTAGTTATAGGTACATAGAGAGGGGATGTAGCCACCAATAGAGATGGGTGTAAGAGATACATGGGCATGGTAGGCCTTAGTTGAGGAGAGATCTATACACATGCCTAGAGTGTCATAGATGACATAGGCACATGCCCATGAGAGAGTGACACATGAGGCAACCCTAACTCATATGACATAGGTATAGGAGTAGGAAAGAATGACACATATGGTGACCTTGGCCTAGTTGGCATAGGTGCAAGCTTAGGTAGCTTATATATAGGGATATATGTTAGGATTGAGATATTTAATAGCATTTTTACATCATTCTATATAGAGGATTCAAATTAAGGTATCAATGGGCATCATGGGAAGGCCATGACATAGGCAAGATGGGGCCTAGACATAGAGCTGGAGCATTGTATATGGGTGTATTAAAACCCATGAGATATGTGTGTGTGTGTGTGTGTTGATGATTTTGGATATTGATTGTATGGGTTATCATTATGGTTGTGGTTATTTATGCTTTTGGATATATTTATTTCTAGCACATGTATTTAGCTATTATTTTAAATGTTATAGGAAAAATATGAGTTGTGGTTTCTTTTCTAGAATTATGTAAGATGCATGCATGGCTAAAAAGAAGAAAGAAAAAAGGACTTGGTCAAATATAATCAATCAGAAGTGTACTACACACTATTTTGGAAATGTATAATAAGAAGAATATGACTAAATATAAATAACCAAAGGGAGGTAAAACAAGATGGTAAAAATGAATTTATTTTTAAACAAAATGAAAGATAAGAAACCAAATTAAAAAAAAATAAAATCACACTAAATCACATTAGGAAGTATGAAAATAATGTAATAAAATGTAAGATCATGTAAAAGGTACAAATGGTATAAAAATAAATCAATTAAGTTAATCAATTATACTAAATCATATTGGGAATTATAAGAGAAAAATAAAATTTGCAAAAAGTTGGGCCTTAAATTTATCACACTAATTCAAGATAAGAAGTATGAAAAAATCAAGAAATGGTTAGATTATTACATGCAATCAAAAAAATAAGATAAAATTTAAAGAGACATGAAGTAAGCATAAAACATACTAAATCAAATTGGGAAGCATGTCAATGACATGTAAGTTCATGATCAATCACATCTTATCTCATATTTGACACATGTAATTTTGATTATGACTTGGATTATTGGAAAATTTTGTGAGGAGGGTTAGGTCCTTTCCATGGTCTTACACTACAACTCACAAATGCAACACTCATGAGGTGGAATAAATGTGATAATATGGAAATAAATGGTGGTGGTAATAGGAAGGTAAAATTATGGTAATTTATGAGGGTGGCCAGGTCCTATCCATGGTCATAAAATGCAACTCACAAATGGAATCCTAAAGGATCAGTGAATAAAACAATATTTCTCAAGTGTAAATATGAGGAATGTAGGGAATGTAAAAATCATAACTTAGGCATCTTATGAGAAGACCTTAGGAGATAGGAGGTATACTAATGACATGAGAAGACACTAAGTGACTAATGACCATCAATGTACAAATGAAACCAATTAGCTATAAGCATAAATATTTGTAATTAAATGAGCATGCTACTAAGATCAAATCATCAAGGTAGATTGGTACAATAGAATTAAAATTGACCTACCTTCCCACGATGTTTTCCCCATTCCTTAGGACACTTTATAGAGCTATTGGTCTACTACAGAAATTGGGTACTTGCATGAGAAAGTATGTAGAACTGAAAGAGTTTTTTATTCTCTTTTTATAATCTAATATCCTACCATACCCCAAAGGACCTTGGCTCTACTGTGAGGCCAACTATGGAGTTTGAGCTTCAACTAGAAAAAGGAGATGTGCTTTGAATCACATCTTTTAGTGTGATTTGACTTTTAAGAATTATGAATGTTTTTGCCTTTTAGATCATTGCCTATTGTTAAATTATTTGTATTTTAATTGTTTTTAAGGATTTATAATATTCCTCCTCTATACAGACTTGGAATGATCAATCATGAGAGATAGAGTGATACACACAAATGAGTTATAGGCTTAGGCTAAAGGAAGCTAAGTAACTAAAGATAAGACTGACTAGAACACTTAGGCTTAATAATGTATTAGCATGTCATCTTAAATCTCAAACATGTATATGCTTAGTTTTTAAAAAAGGAATAAAAGGAAAAAGGAGATCTAAAGTGGACTAGTGAAAAGAGATTATAATGAAATTAATTATTTTATAACTAATCATATGGTAATAGGGAATGCCTAAAGGGAACCAGATTTGTATAACCAAGTCACAATGACAATTATCCATGAAAAATAGGGATAAGAAAGTAAAAAATCATGAATCGATAAGAAAGGAACATTTAAGAAAGAAACTCAATAAAGAAAGAAAAATCAATGACAAATAAAAATATCCATAAGCAAACATAAATGATAGTATAATCAATATAGAGTATGAAAGTAAAGTCACCAGTAAAATAAATAATAAATTGACACAATATCAAATGATATAATAGATATATAAAGATAAGATTGGATCACACATATAAATCAAATGAAAAATGGAAAATCACCATGCATGTGCTCATAAATACTGATAAATTTTCCCACACACATTACCTAAAACATCATATAGATCTTTATAAATTTGGGTGTGAACTACTACTAATGTCTCACCAATCCTCAATGAAAACTATGAAAATACTTCTCATCTAATATGCTCAATAGAAAAGGTGGGAATTCTTGATGGATCATGTTGAGGAGGGATATCAAGTAAGGGATGCTTATAAGAATGCATGGGAATGGGCTCTATAGGAGATAGAAGAATCACTAGTGGGGAAGATACATAGGTGAAGGACTCACAGGTGGAGAAGGATCCATGGGTGAGGGAAGGTCCACAGGTGAAGGAGTTATAGGTGAAGGAATATAAGGTGATGAAGAGACCATAGGAGGGGAGGGAACCACAAAATGTGTAACCATGGGAGAATAAGGAGGAACCTTCTTGTGGGAATAACATGTGGGAGGAATGGTAGAAGGTTTAGGAATAGTTATAAGGTGATTCTTAAGGTGTTATTGAAGGATGTGATAATAATCAATGTGATGGGTGACACATTGGTGCTAAAGAAAATATACCTCTCCATACTTAGGAATATATTCAAGTAGTAGTTTTAGGGGAGGTATGGCCTTATCTAAGGATTGAGGGGAAGAAGGATGAAAATTATAAATATATTATCATAGATTTCAATAATGTGTGGAGGAATGATTATCCATTTTATGGAAGCATCATATACACCTATGAGTAGGTTTAGTAGAATTACTCACATGAGGAGGTATAACAAGAATGGAAATATTATGGGAAGGATCTTTAACCCATTTGGTGGTAAATAGAGCCATATGAGGTAAAGGAATAAAACCATCACCAATAGAAGGTGATGGTGGGGGAGGAATGGGACTAAGCTCAATGGAAGGATCAATAAGATTGAAAGTAGGGATAGGCTCTGATGTGGGATCTACTAAGGGAAGGGTGGGGCCTTAAGAAGGCTGAATAAGGGTCACATGCATCTCAAATATAATTAATTTATAGGGGTCTGGGTACCTAAAATTTTGATAAGGCCTACTCATAACACAATCTATGAGCATACTCCTATGAGGTTCCTCAAAAACTAGAGGTGTGAGCACCATCTCTACCCTATGATAAAGAGGAAAAATACTAAAATTACTAACTATAAATGATGGAACATGGGAAGAATCACTAAAATACTAAAACAAAGAAGAATGATAATAGATAATCTTAGCATCATGGGCTTAAACAAGACCACCTAGGAATGGATCATCTAAGGTCTAACCATCATTGTATTCAAGTGTATGAAGATAAATGATGCATGTATGGATGAACTTATCATCCAATGAAGTGTGGTGAAGATAATTTTTAGTCTTAGTCAGAGTGATGGGAATATCATCATGAGGAGATTTACAAGAATGAGGTTGCAATAAAGTAGGAAGCTGAGAGATGAGATGAGGTGAGAGATTCAATGTTTTAATCTTTAGGTTGATCTCATCAAGTTCATCATCATTAGAATCTAAAAGGTTAGGAGGAGTGTTCCCAATGAGTTTGGGATGACTATTGTAACCTTGAGTGTAATTAATGGGAAATTTGAATCATTGAGACTCATATAATGGAATACTATGCAAATGTTCAAGAGTAGGAATCTTGAAGACACTATGGTCTTAGAATTATTCAAAATTCCAAGAGTCAGTGTCACCCTAAATCCTATAAATGGATCTATTATGAGGGAATTTGATGCATTAGAATGTATAAGAAGTAATTGCTCTCACATAATGAGTCCACGGTCTACTAAGCAAAATATTATAAGAGAGAGAAAAATTAAATATCATCACCTTTACATGAACGATGATAGATGGGATGGTAATAGGAAGCCACACACAACCTAAAGGAGGCATTTACCTTTGATCATATCCTTAGCATGTGCCATGTGTGGACTTGAGATTGCATTCATAATATCCAAGAGTCTTGATAAAATCAAGAGAGGTAATGCAAGTGCCAGAACCATCATCAATCAATGCATACTTGACTTGGATATCACCAATTTGGACACTAATAAATAGAGGATCATCCACACAAAGAAAAAACTCATCAGTAATCATAAAATTAATAGGAAATTTTAAAGAAATATAAGTGTCCATTATTTCATCAACATGTATGATCATCTCTTCACATTATTTTAATATGCTATCCTCAAATCTAGATAAGGTTACTTCATGTCCTACTAGGGGAAGATGAGGGATGTTCATTTCAAATAATAGTTGCATAAGATGATTTCTATGATGTGGATATGTCCTCATAAGCTCAAGGAATAGAATTTGGGATGGGAGATTAGTGTTTTATGATCGGATCCCACTCCTCATAGCCCATAAGAAGGTTGGTAGAAATAGGTGCATAATGATTAATGAGGTCCTCAGAAGGAGGAGCCAAAGTCCATTTGAATTTGTGTTGATAAGAAGGAGAAGGTTTAGAATAAGGTTATGAATTATGTTGTAAACATGAAATATTTAGTTTAAGTGTATGTTGAGAGTTGGTAGAATAAGTGTTGATATAAGCTTGATTATCATGAGTGTTAGGTAAAGGATTAAAGGGAGAGTAGAAATATAATGAGAAGTTTTATCCAAATGAGGATTTGAAATTGGTTCATCAAAGGTTATAATGTCATCTTGCCCCAACTCATTTAAATGTGTTGGAGAAGAATCCTAGACAACAAAAAATGTTTGGGATAATGAAGGATTGTAGATATGTTGAGGATCAATGAAAGAAACCACCCTTCACATATTAGTCATATTAACCACATTCTCTTTAGAAGTGGGGTAAATAAGACTTTTAACATTGTTGGTGGAAGGGGTGGTCTTGTCTTGGGTATCTTGATTAGGTTGATGATTAAGAAGAGGGTCTTTATGGATAGCCACATCAGCATTAGCTTGATTCAAGGCTTGAGATTTAATATGTGTTTCATGAGCCTTAAAATTAATGTCATAGGCTTGTTGACACTTTTGAATGATAGAATCATGATCAAAATTAGGACCAAGAAGAAAATACATATATAAATTATGAATATGCCTACATGTCTCATGAGAATGACCCCAACTAGCATGAAACCAAAAAAACTTGTTATGATCATACCAAGATTTTATAGGATGAGTGGGATCAAGTTCTCATGGTAGAGGCCTAGGTAGACATTTAATTAATTTAGTTTAGGATAAGGT
Source organism: Torreya grandis (assembly GCA_037957365.1). Classification (NCBI taxonomy): domain Eukaryota; kingdom Viridiplantae; phylum Streptophyta; class Pinopsida; order Cupressales; family Taxaceae; genus Torreya; species Torreya grandis. Next base: position 361,465 of record JARHVA010001048.1, read on the forward strand.
TTTGTGAACATTGATGGTATTTGATGAAGATAAATGAGGATTGGTATATTTTTTAAAAGGGGGAGTTTGCTCTCAAGATTGATTAAGAACAATAGCTTAAATAGTGTGAATAGTGTCATAATATTCTATGGCATCATCATTGGTAGCATTATGATTTTTGTTCTTGAGTAAGATATGAGGACCAATAGAAGGTGTGGGTGGCTTGAATTGACACATAAGGAAATATTGACATTTATCTTGATTAATAGCCTCCTCCAAAGTATGTGGAGAGAGAATGTAGACCCCATATTATAACTTGGGAAAAATAACATTGGTAAAGAGATGGAAAATTTTATCATCATCCATGTTAAGTTCACATGTGTTTACATAGTTTTCCACCTTTTAATAAAATCTTGTGTAGTTTTTTTTTTGAGATGTTTACAATTTATGAAATGGGATGAAGTATTTTTAGGAAGATCACTAGTTTGGAACTCTTGGACTAAAGCATCCACTAAATCTTCCAAACTATCAATATAATGGGTTCTAAGTTGGTTGTACCAATCTAAGGCATCATCCACGAGGGTTTTGTCTAGGAGATTGGTAGTGGTAAAGGAGTTCAAGACCCAATCCTTATAAATATTTCCAAATTTTTTAAGATGAAGGGTAGGATCAGTTGATCCATTATAAGAAATGGTAAAGCTGATACCTCCTATATAAATATTAGCAATTTGAGTAGTAAGAGGATAATTTTTAATGTGTTTTATGGTTTTGTTGACCAAAGGATGTTGAGGGATGAGATTTCCTTGAGAATCTCAAAGAGGAGGAGGGGGAACATTTTGATTATGCATGCCCCAATTCATTGGTTAAGGATGAGTTTGAATATGGATAAGATGATTTTTCATTCTCATAATTTGATTTGTATTATGAGCTTGAAAATTATTCATTTGATTGAGTGTTTGTAACAAGATTTGGTGGGTTTGATTAGCACTATTAGGACTATTTGAAGCATCAGAGTTTTTATTAGTGGTTTGGGTACCATTATTGTTGTTGGTAAGAGCTTGAGATGAACTATGATAATGTGAAGCACTAGAGGTAAAATTTGCTTGTGAAGCAAAAGATGGACTAGTGAAGGGATGAGAAGAGGAAGAACTAGAAGCATGACTACCTTGTGTATAAAATGATGCACTAGTATAATAATTGAGGATAATGTATCTTATAAGAGGCCCACTATATGCATAACTTGCCATGTTAGTGGAGATACTGAGCATAGAGGTAGAAGAGGTTAAAGAAGAAGAGTTCATGGTATGAGAAGGGGTCATAATCGAGGGAAGACACTAAAAATCAAATAAAGTAGTACACCAAATCCATTTGAGAATGTTGGAGTAGGTTAATGAGGCTAGTCAACTTTACCACTAATCATGATATGGTAAATGGTAGAGGGATCCTTTCCTTAATGTTGAGCAAATTCAAAGATATAGGAGACCATTTCAAGGGTATACTCTAATTTAGGTTGATCTTCAAGAGAAAAGAGAGGATTATTTTGTAAATAATAATAAGGGTCCCATAGTTTATTGTGTGAGTGTCTATATGAACATTACTCTCATCTAAGAGAGGACCCATACTCTATATATGGGAGACCCTATGAGGATTGGTAAAACTCATCATGTTTATCAAATTTAGCTCAATATTGTCTTCAAATAGAAAATCCATGATGAAGGAGAAAGACTAAAACATGCAAAAGAGATGAGAAAGCAAGGAAATAGGAAGTGATAAAAATTGTATAGAGTTGACTAGGTCAATCTATCATAGGTAATAGGGCTTTCAAAGTGTATAGGGTTGATTGGGTCAACCAAGCATAGGAAACAAAAAAAATAGACAATCTATAATAAATTATGTCAACTAAAATGATTATGTACTGAAATAAGAATAATTTTGAAAGTATTTAGAAAATCAAGAACTGAAGGGAAATAAATAATCAATTGGATAAATAAGGGTGATCCAATTGAGGCACACATCACAAAACCTTACACCAATGCTGGCTAATACAATTTTTTGCAATACAAGACATAATTAAGCAAAGAGCAAGAAATAAACTTGAAAATTGAAATCTAATTAAGTCATCAACCTGAATGTTATTAGATTATTATAATATTTTAAATTTGATAGGAAGTTGGCTATAAGAAATGAACTAAAAAGCAATCTAAGGATGGTTTCAGGATGTTTGGGCTAAAAGGGATCTATATTGGCAATGGTACAGGCTTGGTATTAGGTCGTACCCCCTCACTTCACACACCATAGATATAAGGGTGTTGGGTGTTTATCTATAATATACCATTAACCACGTGTTTATAATTGGCTAGAAAACTAAGTCAGCTTCCTCCTTGGTGATGAAATCCAAGTAGGTTGGCCTTGGGTAGATAATTGTTAAAATGCTTGTTTAAGATTTTATGATTTGGTCATGTGTGCATAAAATATAAAATAGTTAAACTAAATGGTATATTTAAAACCACCTATTAGACTATGTGAACTATTCTAAGCATAAAAGCAACAAAAAGTGAAATTGTGAGCTAATTACTAGGATATAAGGGTTAATTTCAACTTTGAAACATAATACAATTTCAATTTAGTCAATAATATATGCATAGAATATAGAAAAAAGTTGACAGTGTTGCCTTTATACTATGAAATAAAAAGGTCTAAAAATGAACAGGGTTGACAAGGTTGATCTAGTTATCCAAATAACACATAGAATGTAAAACTAGGTCAATACAATAGATCTAGTTGATTATATAGGGGAAGTTTAAAACACTACAAACTATGAAAATATAGACTATAAGGAAAGAGAGAAAGGATAGAAAAGAACCTTGGTGGGTTTGAAGATGTAGAAAAATGATATTACTATCAAATAATCTTATTGAATTCTTTCAAATCTTACCAATAGGGATGACTAGGTCGACCAAGCTTTGTAGAAGCTTGTTGCTAAGTACTTGAAATGTATAGGGTCGACTGGATTGACTTAGTAGTTTGAATTTGTTGCTTTAAAGTGTACATGGTCAAATAGGTTAACCTAGTAGTCTGAAATGGATGTCTGAAAGTTTGAAAAATTATACTATATCAATTGAGTCTATCTAGTAGCATATACCTAGAAAATAACTTACACAAAAATAATAGAGTCATTTGGATGTGACTGTGTTGTTAAACCTGCACACATAAGTTAGAACTATGTCAATATAGTTAACCCAACATCATAAATATATGATAATAGAAATGATAAAATAATGAAATAAGTGAAAAAAATCTTCCAAGGTTTAGATTCATGTTGAGTTTACCAGAATGTATGCAATCAAAAATGCATCATGTCAATAAATCAATCTTAACTTAGAGAATATAGAGCATACATGCACTTCTTATTGGGAATATATTTGTTAAATAAGAGCATGAATAATATGGGGATCTATTAGACCTAATTAGGGGATCATTTATCAAAATAGACCATGCTAAGGAGGGTTCAAAATCCTCTAGTCTAACACAATCATGAAATAACCCTAAGGGGATCCTAGGTTTTGATATTTCACCTAAACTAATAAAAAGTAAAGTAAATCTAATCTAGTGCTCACCAAAGCTTATGGAACAAAGTGGGGGTTATAAATAATAAAAATAAGCATGCATATAAGACATATACTCATGTCAATTTATATATAATCCTAATGCATGGAAGAGAAGAATAAATGCATATCTATCTACTCTTACAAAGGAAAGATAAAGTTAGGAATACTTACCATTAAATATGAACCCATCGATCCTCGATCTCTCCTTTGGCCAAGGTACTTCACTATAGGTTGTTGTGGTATGTAAGGATGACAAAGATAAATCAGCTCTAGGATACACAACCTATCAATGCATCCAATAGACTTCTCCAAAAGACAAGATCCATATCTCCAAAGAAAGTATGGAACTCTAAGCTTTACTTCTCAAGTATAATGGTTAATAAGTAGATGTTCATTCACTCTTACTTCTTATTTTACTTCTCCTCAATAAATTACAAAAATAAACTTATATTTATAGGTCAATCTAACCCTTGACCCTTCCAAAAATCCCAACCAACAGGGTTAACCTAGTTGACCTAACACAATTTTGGACAATTATTCACTAGGTCCTAAGTTAGTTCAACCAAAGGATAACCTAATTCCAAATTGAAAATATCTTGAAACTATATAGGGTTGACCCATTCGACCTAGCATAGCCAACTAACAAAAAGGGATTTAGGTGAGAAAAAGGAGGATAAAATGTAACAAATGCCTGGAATGGGTATAACAGAGAAGAACAAGCTTAGGGTTAATGGTTTTAGGATACAAGTGTGTAGATAACAAGTGGCAAAAGATACAACAATCCTATGAAGTACCAATGGTCTAGTTACCCCTTTCTTGGTGCACCCCTTAAGGCATGCATTTTATACAGATTGAGACTCGATGGGTTCCTATAAGATACAAAGTGTTAGTAATTGATAAAGTTTGAAAATATTATGTGTATACATAGACCATTTCAATTATACCCCACATATAATGTTGAACATGGACAAATCCAAAAACATTCCTTATATGAGTCATCTCATGTATAGTATAGACATGACCAAATTCACATGACACCTCTTTGATAACAAGGATAGACATATTGTAAGGTCATTATAAATTGGTGCTAAATTTCCCACTAGATTTCTTGTTGAATTTTTACCTTATTTAGTTTTAACTCCTAAATATACACCCCTTACATTAATAGATAATCAAGAAACATCTATCCAAAGTTAGACCTTTGTATTAGATTGTATTCAAGATCTCGCAACATCTAGCAAAGGAAAGGGTCAACTTGTCAACTCAACTTCCCAAATCCAATTCATTTCCTCTTAAATACAACATGATAGCCATGTCTTATCTACTTTAGCTAACTCCTTAACTAATATTTATATTTTAAATTTACTACTTATAGAAATTATTCCACCAACTAAACAACAACCAAAGTTGTTAGTCCATACAACAACCAATATCAATTCATTTCCTAGTAATACCTTGGTTTCAAACTTGTTTAACATAGCTATATTTGAAATTAATCTATTAGATAAACCTAATTCCAATCCCCTTGTAGATTATTCCCAATAGGTGGTTGTTAATTCTTAACTAATTTATCCCAATCCATGTCATGTGCCATCCAAATTCCAATAAAACATTTCTATAGCTCACTATCAAATTCTTTCTTCTAATATTCCTAATACTTTGTAATAATCAATTATAAACATGCCTAAATCAAACCATCAAGTTTCTCATCATCCTCCACCTCAATAAGTGGTGTCCAATCCTCTACCTCAATAAGTGGTGATAAATACCCCACCTCAATAAGTGGTGACCAATCCTCCACCTCAATAGGTGGTGACCAACCCCCAACCTCAATAGGTGGTGACAAGTCCTCCACTTCCCCATATCAATAGGTGGTGACCAATATTCCACCCCAACAAGTGGTAATTAATCCTCAATATTATTTATCCAATCAATAACACATTATTGATAGTCAACCCCATACTATTTATAATCAATAGTATGTTTTTTTATAATCAATAACACATTCTACCTAACCAATAACAAGCTCATTTCACACAATGTACCCCTAAAAATCAACATGTTCTTTTATCTACCCAAAAAATACCATTTAATCCCCAATAAATCATTCTTACATTCAGGCCATAGTTTCCTCCAAATCAACATCATACTCAACAAGTGCCTTGTTAATAAAAACTACCCTATCAACAATACAACCCCAAGCAATAGGTAAACATTCCTTATAGAACCAATTAGGTAAAAATTCCTTAATACCCAATACCACCACTATATCTAGTATAAGTTAATCTACCCCTCAATACCCAAAAATATATGCCAAATCCCTTTCAATCCATACGTACTATTAAGGACTTTTAAGAGGTAATAGATGTAGTTTTTTCGATCCAAGTAGGAAATCAGAATGAGAAGTTTAAATTGGACAATATATGATCTTATACCTTTGATATGAGTTATCTTTAGATCACATTCCCACATGATTTTTAGATGCCCAAATTTGATAAATAAAAAGGGAAGGGATATCTAAAGGAACACCTAAAAGAGTTCTTCATTGGTTGTCAAGAGGTTGCATACAATACTATGTAGTTACTTCATTTGTTTTCCCATAGATTGGTTGGGCATGATTTAGAGCGGTTTCTTCATCCACCCAAAAATTATGTGGATAACTTTGATGACTTATCCCAAAATTTTATGCAATAATTTTCCTACAATGGAAAATGCAAGTTGAATATGGTTGACTTGTGTTATACCAAAAAAAGTGAAAAATAGAGCTTTGCTAGTTATTTACAATGGTGGCAATCTTTATCCATCTGATTCCCACACAATCTCCCTAATAAATAGTTGGCCATAGTCTTTATTTCTAATCTATAACTAGACAATTTTAAAGGGATTATTGCTAAAGGATTACAAATTGAATAAGACCTTATTGATAAAGAGGTGATGAAAGTCTATTCTCAAAACCAAATTTTGAAAAATGTAGAAATTCCAACTCTACCATAGGCTTAAGCTCGTACATCCAAAAATCATAATATGATTAACATGAATAAAGATATTGAAGTGAATAAGCCACCGAATATATGCATTAAAACTATATAACTAATACCCATTTAGGAAACCCCATTAACTCAACTCATTACCTTACAATGGATATCTCTAAGAAGAGTTAAGTATGAAAATAGAGTTTTCAATGATCATGGAAGACCTATTGAGGTTTTATTCCAAAATTTGGTTGTAACTAACATGATCATTTGGCCATTTCCAAAACCATTTCTAGAAGGCCAACCTAAATCTAATTGGTACAAAGAACATGAGTTATGTGACTATTATCAAGTTATAGGTCATTTTATTCATACATGTGGGTAGTTGTATCACTTAATGCCAAATTTTCTAGAAAATATGGAAATAGAGCTAGATCATGTTGCCCTAACATCTAATCAAAATTTGGGTATATATCATAACCCTTTTCCATGGCATAACTCTAATCACCAACATCAAAATTAATGTCAAGCTAATAATCTAAATTAGAATTAGAACATGTCTTAATAATCAAAATCAATAATAGAAATAATAATAAGAACAACAACAAAATTTAATTGAAATCAAGGTTAGGGTACCCAATCTAACCAAGTTATCTATAATAATGTCTCCTATGGTTAATAAAATGTTATAGGGAACATTACTAGTAGACATATCATCACTATAAAAATCACCCCTATGACAATACCCAATAATGCTTAACATCCATCACCATCCATTTTTGGACCTCCTCCCCCATATGTCACCCTTATTTGGTTTGAAATGGCACTAATTCTATCCAATGAAATAGAGTTACCATTTTAGGCCCTAATTCCCCTTCTTCTAATTTTAGTAACCCTCTACCAAATGAATATTGTGCAGTCACAACTCAACACTACAAGGTTACCATCCAAGGTCTCACACCTTCTCCTTATAAAAATCCCATTCAAGGTAATCCACCTCAAAAACCTAAACCAACTATTTTATCCAATGACAATCCATATGATATTATGGACAATTATAAAATACACTATCACAAATTTTTATCCTAAATATTCCATGTACATCAAATGTCCACACAAACCTATTAAATGAGATTTGAAGTCAATTCAATGTCCCATGTGACATTGCTCCTAAAATACCCAAACCATTGTGAAACATTTGGCCCTAATCTAGCAACTCAGATTTGATCAAAGTGATATGTCACCCCTTGGCCCTCTTCATAATGACCCACTTTATATAGAGTTATTTATTTTTAGAGATAATATTAAGTGAATATTCATAGACAATAGTTCAGGTTGAATATTGTAACTTTGACTTTGGCCAGCCATTTGGTTACACATCAATAGATTTAAAATGAGACACAATCACCATAAAGGCCTATGATAATGAGGAGAGGCAATCATAGGGCACCATTTACTTGCCTATCATCATCGGGCCTTTAACTCATGATACTCTTCACCATGTCTTAGACCTAGAACTATCATAAAAATTACTCTTTGGGTGACTTTGGATACATGAGGTACATACAATACCTTCTACCCTACATTAATTTATCAAATTCCATGACTTATGTTTGTAGATCACCATACCTAGAGATTTGCATTCATACCAATATTATAAACATCTTGAATCAAAATATAAAAACTACAATTATTGGTTGGTCATAGAGCATGTCTCTAAAAAGGACAAAGAGGTAGTTGTTCAAACTTATGAGTCAACTTATGTGGATCTAATTATCCTTGCATTTACTTATTTTGGACCACCTTTTTAATTTTCTAACCATTTTACCATTACAAATAAAGGTCATGGTGAATAGTAAATTGGTAATCATTTTCACATATCCAAATTGCCTAAAACACCTAAATCACATGGTCATACCAAGGTGAAGAGTGTTAGAATGGAATGGCATAATAAATATAGTTCTCACCATAAATTACCTATTTACTTTGTCAAAACCACTACATAATAACAATAACAAATCAAAAGTGATAATGACTCATGGTTATATAATGATGACTTTGATACTTGCTACAAAAGCAAAATGTATCTTGTTCCCAACAAAAATATGGATAATAAACCTTATGTAGTCAAAGGCTTGGGTGAAAATCAATAAGGTCCTATTTATCTATTATATATTACCAAACATAAAGGAACAATAGGTATTAGATACAAATTGTGTGGCGGTGACCTCTAAGATCTCAAGAGTGATACCAATTTATTGTATGATGTTGATAGTGATGTATATTATTATTATAACATCTAGAATGAGTTATAAAATACCAAAATTTTTAATATGCTTACCATTACCCTTATCACCTATAATTTACCTATCTTCCTCCATCACCCCCAATTAATTGATTAAGACCAACAAGATGCACATATACCATTAGATAATTTCTATAATGTTGAGGTAATTACCAAATTTATGGGCCTTAGAGATGGTTCTCTAATTAGTGATCATAAAGAAGGATTTGTTATTACATTGAATCCTATTTCCTATTTTGGAGAGAAGGTAAACTTCCTTGGTCAACAAGAAAAAAATGAAAATGAAACATTGAGCTTCCAAAGTGAAAACTTCTTTGAGTCACTTTCAAACTAATAAAATAGTAAATCAAAAAATTAATTCATATGGTGATAACCTATTTTAGGCACCACTAAATGGGGAATTTCATACTCTTTATAATTAATCATATCCCCACATTCATATAACCTCATGCTAATTATAAATAATTTTATAAGACCAAAAAGTATTTGAATAATTAGTTCAATATTTCCTACATGCCTTTGTCGAGTGGTCTTTTCTAGCCATCGGTGATTCATATTCATCATACATAGGAGATATTGATGAATTAGGTGAGCCATAATATGATAAATAAAATCAATGCTAGTAAAAAAGGAATTAAAAAAATTATTAGAGTAAGGATGTATCCATACCATAGACTATTTGTAATGGATATCAAACATTGTCCCATCCAGTAAAAATCCACAAGGAATCTACGTATGCACACATTTCAGAGATATCAATAAAAATGCCCATTTTATGATTTTCCTTTACCAAACATTGATATTATTTTAGATTACACAATAGATTATTCTATTTTATCTCTCATGGATGGTATATCAGGATATAATCAAATAAAAATAGCACCTAAAGACTAGCAAAAAATAATTTTCACCACTCCATGGGTAACTTTTTTTTATCAAGTGATGCATTTTGGCCTCAAGAACATTAATGCTACTCACTAACTTGAAATGAATGTCATATTCCATGACATGATGCATGATATTTTAGAAGATTGTGGATGTCATTTTTGGTAAATCCAAGACTAGGGAAAATTATCCATAAATGTTACAAATAATATTTGAAAAGATTCATGAATATAAGATGTGTCTTAATATTAAGAATGTGTATTTGGCATCACTTCTAAAAAAATTCTAGGTTTCATTATCTTTCATAGGGGATTTTAAACTGATCCAATCAAGGTTAAGGACATTACAAAAATTCCATCTCCATCTAATTTTAAGTATCTCCATAGCTTGCAGTACGAAATTCAATCAATTTGATGCTTCATCTCACAATTGATAGATATATGGCACTCTCTCAATCACATTTTGAATAAGGGAAACACCTTTTCATAAAACACCAACTATAAAAAAAAATTGATAATTTGAATAAATATTTGTCAAATTTACCTATTTCATCTCCAACAACACTTGAGAAGACACTACTCTACATTTCTACAATACAACATGCCTTGGGGGCACTCCTTTCCCAACATGATGATCAAGGGAAAGAATAAGAAACATTTTATTTAAGCAGAACAGTGGTTTTATATGAAAATAAATATACACCAATTAAAAAATCTTAGTTATAAATGATATTTATAGCCTAGAATTTATGATATTACATGATCAACAAAAAAACCATTGTTATTTCTTATGTGGACCCACTCAAATATCTAATTTCTAAGATAACTTTGATTGGACACATATCCAAATGGGTCATGCTCTTGAATGAGTTTGAAATTGAATATGTACATCAAAAATCAATTAAGTGGAAAGTACTTATAGATAAACTTACCAAATCAACCTTATCAAATACCAAGCCACTTACTTTAAATTTGCCTGACGAATCCATCTTGACTCTAGAGTAAACCTCTTCTCCATCACAACACTGGGCACTCTAATTGTATGCTTCTTACACATCTTATTGGTTGAGAGATGGAATTTTATTTATAAAATTATAGATGGATCTTATTCCTAAAAATTTGAAATACAACATATTATAAATCACTCATTTCAAGGCTTCACCTAGTAGTACAATGGAATATCAAACAATTGCATGTTCATGGGGACTCAAAATTAATTATATACAAGTTGATAGAGCAATACCAAACTAAAGAAGACAAGCTTATACCTTAAAAAAACATGGTTCATAGTCTCAAGAAACATTTCAAATATATTCAATTTGAGTAGATACCAAGGGTCAAAAATAAGACTACACATGTAATGGAAATAATTGGCTCATTAATAGAAATCACAAATCATGTTTCATATTACCAATTCCTTATTAAACATCTTTTAAAGCTAGATCATGAATGTTTAACATCTTAAATGGTATGTGATATTAATTTTTCTAGTTCACCTTGGTATTATGACTTATATGACTACCTCCATGACCACATCCTTCCTGATAACCTTTCCCAAAATTAAAAAAATCCTTTATTCATAAAGCCTCTAATTATACCTTAGTGATATACCCTATCATAAAGTATATGATGGAACTCTATTCTATTTTTAACTTTGGTATAATCTAGCTTAACACTTAAATAAGTACATGAAGGGATTTTTGAGGCCCACACTAGAAGAATGGTCCTTGTTAATAAACTCATGTGTAAAAGGTATTATTTTCCCACTATGGAATTAGATACATGTGCTTATGTAAATAAGTGTGTTCTTTGTCAGAAGCATGCCAATATCATTCATACTCTAGCCTAAGCATTGTATCTGATTACTAATTTTTGTCCATTTTCCACACAAGGACTGATCTCATAGGTAAATTCAATCCTACTTCTTCAAATGGCCATAAACACATCCTCACTCCTAATGAATATTTCATTAAGTGGGTTGAATTTATTCTCCTCACTTACATAACTGGTAAGCAAAATTACAAATTCATTTTAAATCACCTTATCTATCACTTTAGAATTCCCTCTAACATCATTTATAATAATGGTAGATCCTTAAAAAATAAGGATCTTAAATCCCTTTATGTCAAGTATCACATCCTAAAATGGTTTTCCTCTCATTATTTTCCTCAAATCAAAGGCCAAGCTAAGGAATCTAAGAAAACCTTGGTCTAAATCCTTAAAAATACCATTAATGTTGTTAGTTGTGATTTGTATTTGAAAGTATTTCCCTTATTATGTACTTACTATTTTTAGTTGAACTTACACCCTTTGATGATATCACAAGTATGTCCTCATTAAACTGTTACAATGGAACCACCTCAGGGTTTTGGGTGACCCAAAGTTGAAGTGGATCTCTAGATTAGGGCTAGTTCACTTGATGTATCACTATGGCTTAAACCTATTTCTAAATTTTGGGTGGTGAAAAGGGATAAGGATAATTTAAAATTAATCTAATATATGGGATTGATATACCAAATATATGGTCTACTCACACCATTTACAATGCACTTGGACCCAAGGAGAATCCCACACATACACTTCATCTAATTCAACACTCCTCTTCTACATCAATATTTCAAGTATGGGGTCTTGAAGAGAGCTTATTCTATAATGAATTAGACAATAGTTCATCTATAAACACTAATTAATGAGCTACTCACTATAATTACAATCCACATAAGACACTTCTTGCTAACCTAAAAAAGAGAGCTTCCAATTCACATAAGGTACTAGGAAGAGTAACATGTGAAGGTAAGTGAAATACACTTGCATAAGACCAACAACCAAAACATACACTTAGTGAAATATTTAATGTGGTAAAAAATCATTCTTCATTAATTCAAGGAAAAAATTTGGCAAAGCTTCACCATACCTAGGTGGAGGGATCCATACAATAACCAAAAAGGCTAGAATTTATAGCAATTATGAGAGAGAGAGAGAGAGAGAGAGAGAGAAGCTCAAGAGTCACTAAGACACTTATAAAGAAAGTATAATTAGTTAAAATATTCATATAATCAGGCATGAGATAGGTCCTATAAGGAAAATAAGGATAAATGTCCCTTAACTCAGTTAACTCATCCATATGTAGTGTAGATTCTCTTTACTTGCACAAGAAACTACCCTCATGATTTTCCTTCACAAAAATACTTCACTAAATAGGGTTATATTTGATGATTTATATGAATGGGATGGGTAACCACAAATAACTCATATGAATTTAATTGGTCCTCAATCATTCCTATTCATTTGTCTATGAGCAATCATCTCAAACAATCACACATAAATCCTTTTCATGCACCTCTCACACTTGGAACCCAAAACCTGTCCAATTATAAAATATGATCCATGAACAATGAGGGATGACACATTTCAAGATTTTATAAATCATTAGGTTAATATATCAATCCTTAAAAGGATTCCCAATTATAGTTTCACCATTTTTCATTAAGTATTCACTATCTACTCACTAGACTAGCTGAGATGAAGAAGATGGTAGGCACACTTGGGAGATTATATGACTCAATATATGGGCATGAATACTTATAAAAATCCCTAATCTCTCTCCCAAAGTAGATTAAATATTTTTACACATCTCCATACCTATAAAACACAGAAATCTATCAAAATAGGCTCTATTTTACCTCATCTATATAGGTGTAATACATCCAAGTTGCATGGAAAGGAGACCTGGAGAGTCCTGTATAACTCTAAATTATTTTCATATCCTTTCCACTTAATTTTGATACTCCATTTTTAGTATCTTCTCTATCGAGTCTAAGAGAGGGTTTTTATTATCATTTATGGTCTTAACATTTATTCATAGAGAGGGCACATTAGAGGTCTAAACCAATTCCTTTGAGAGAATCTTAGGACCCTACCTAAAACCTCCAAACACCTTAGGCCACCATGAAAATTATAATGAGAGTTATAAACATCTTATGATGATCACTCATGTTATTTTTTAGCATTATGCAAGCTTGTAAGTACCTTCAAGCCAAGAAATGGCTTATTAATGAATTTATATGCAATATGAAGGTTTAAAAACCCCTTGTATGATCCCACAAAAATGTTTCCATATTATATAATACCTAAATTATGTGAAAATGTAAAAGACTCCCCACTTTGGCATTAGGCCTAATGTTGCCTAGTAGGTCTGCCCTACACTCTTGAGCAAAATGACCATTATTGGCACTTTCCATGCACTTACATATCTTGAAAACATCATTTATACCCTCATGAACACAATCCAAAGCATTATAATTCTTGTCAAATTCTAGGACTAAAAGTGGCTCCCTATTTAGAGTTAGGCATGTGTCCTACTTAACTAGGTCTACCTATAAGTCTTGTTTCATAGAGAATCCTATTTTATTTCAAACCTTATAGCTTGGTTTAACATGTTTATCTATGTGTTTCCCAACTCTACAAATCTTATTTTAAAACTAATTCAACTTTTGGTCTATGTTCTTTCCTATTTCTCAAGATTTGTAGGGTTTGTGCACTTGAAAAGTGCCCTAACTATGAGATAGAATAGAGGAATATTTCTCTATTGGTATAAAAAAATAAACATTTTAAGGTGTTATATATGTTATTAATATTCTCTATACCAATTTTCAGCACTTGACTCCAAGTTTTAACCTTCCAAAGCATCAAAAGGACAAGACTGTCTTGAGGAATGCACTATCTGCAAGGGTACATTGAGATGAACTATGTTTTCCCTTGTTTTAAACTCCTTTATCTAGTAATTATCCATAATTATGGTGATATTATAATATATTTAACATGGTGAAGGTTATTTCACTCTATTTATTTCCCCAATCTCTCACACACTCTCTTATGTACTTAAGCCCATAAGACTTTGTTAATGAGTTTTGACTAGATTGTCTATATTTTCTCTTTTCAAGGATGCATCTTGGATGTTTCATTTATGTTTAAAATTTTAAAACAAAGGTAAAAATATTTATCAAGGTAATTTTAATTCATTTATTCATTTTCTTTTATTTCCTTCTATCATCTTGAGTCTTAGACCTACTCACTATCTAGGCAAACTGAAACACTTATGTTACTAACTTGTAGGTGGATTTTAGGCCTCTTATAAGCTTTTTATATGTATGTGTGGATACCATTTTCATGTATTGAGATCACAAGACAATATTCATGCTTTAATCCCACTTTTAAATCCTTAAACCAATACCAACTCTATCCTAGGTCTTTAACTAGGATACCCCTACCTGTAGGTGTTTGTATCTTAGGGGAAGACTTGAAGCATTGCATAAGGGTTGATCATGGTTCAAAATACCTCATTTAATCTCCATTATGTCACAAAATACCCATTGTACTTCCATTCTCATTTAACACCCTTGGAACATCACTAAAACATTAAGAAAATCTCACTATCTACTTTGTCTCAGTTGACTGAGACATTTCCTTATAATACCTTATTGTAGGTGTTCTTTATTCTATGAATCCCATCAATCCTTTGGAGAA
Source organism: Torreya grandis (assembly GCA_037957365.1). Lineage (NCBI taxonomy): Eukaryota > Viridiplantae > Streptophyta > Pinopsida > Cupressales > Taxaceae > Torreya > Torreya grandis. The sequence continues at coordinate 376,739 of JARHVA010001048.1, forward strand.
AGTGTCCAGTCACTTGACTTTTCACTATATTTTTTTGGCATTCAATGTGCATCTTATACTCCTTATACTAGGTACTTCCTTGAATTACTGAGTAACTCTATCAGACCTTGTTGTAGGTGTTGCTTTTCCATACAAGGGAGTACCTATGGGTGTTAATATACTCAAAAAGAATAATAAATTTCCATAATAATTCTCTTTATCTTGATCATACTATTTGTGTGTCACCAAAACCATTAATCATGAAGGCATCACTTTATATTGTGGCATTAGGTAAAAATCTTGTTGGAGTCTCAGACCTGTAGATGTTAATGACCAAATTCACTATTTTATAGGAAATTTTGAGGGCTTTCAAACATCATCTTCCACTATTCCTCCCTCCTTAAGATTTTTCAAGGCAATTTTCTATGGTAGAGACTAATAAATTATTGCACTAATGATTATCAACTCTAATCTCCTCAACCTAATTTGGATTTCACAAAAGTGTCTAGTGCATTGTTTTACCATTTTGGGGAAAATTGTCTTAAACACATATTCTTCTTTTTGGAATGACTCTTGACCATTAAGTGTGCTACCAAAAGTTTCAAACATGCTCTCCAAGTTGTAATACAATTCAAACTCCTCATGGAGATCATAGCCTATCAATCATCCTTCTCTACAACATCTCTAAAACCTTGCTATGCACTTATAGGAATGTTTTTCTGTGTGGGGTAGATTTATATCACCTTTAGTAAGTTTTAGGCCTATTTAGATATTATAAGGTTAGGTTTCTTTTAACACTTGTGTAGAATCACATGAATTTTTCACAACCTCAAAAAAAAATTACACTTTCTACCAAATCCTTAAATGACTTCAAAGACAATGAAGCTCTTTGTGAAGAACGAAACAAGTCTGCAAATACAAACAAGCCTAGAAGAGGATTCTTGGGTTATTTAGACCTCAAAAGATAATAAGATGATGATAAAACCTATGGATAGGTCTTGAGACACATATAAAATCACCAAATCCATCAAACCAAAGAAAATAATTTTGAAACTATCTCAAAAAGTGACCCCTCTTGGATGAATAAGCATAAAAGCTACCTAACTTCTTAGTGATGGTTAATAAAGGATAAGCCATGAAACTAAAACTTATTGTAATGAAAATGAAGCTAACTTATATTATTTTCAACCCTCGATAGCATTCCTCCCAAGTCCAAATGTATGGCTTGTACCAAGCATTTCAAATTGACATTTCTTGGTTTGCAAAGGCAAAAAAGATTAAACAAAAGAAAAAAATGAACTTTTTGACCTTTTCTCAGCACACCAGGAATTTAAATGACTTTAGGGAGTTGAAGAGACACTATTCCACATTATTTGCTGAAGGCAAACTTCCCAAGTTTATATAAGTGCCACTAAGGGCCTATTTTCAAGGAGAAATTGCCTCTTTCTACATGAAATTTCTTCTTAAACTTAATATGACCACTTCATGACATCTCTTGACCTCTTCCACATTTAAATTCACCTTTGTGACAAATATTATTCCTTGAAAGTCTGTACAAGTCATTAAATGAGGTAGAAATATGACCAAAAGGCCCCTTTTGCATATGAAACATTGTGAAGGATAATTTTATGACTTATAAACACCTTAGAACACCTAAATTACCATATTATGACATTTTAAAGATAATTTGGACCTTTGAATAGGTTTGACCAAAGTTGACTTTGGTTGACTAGACAAGCACAAAGAAGATGGACTTAGACCAAGGATGCAACAAGGATAGGTAAGATATATAGGACAAAATGAGACCCCATTATAATATGGAAACCTTATAAAAGTTTTAAAATGTAGGGGTTTACCCAATTTTACTAAAATTCAAATTTGGTCAACACTTTTAGTAATTCCTAGGGGTAACATGCTTGCCTATGTTAAGGACCAGTAGCCTTATCCCATCCATTGGGTAAAGTGACTCAAATGCACTCTAAAATAATATGATCAGACCTTGAATTTACTAACAATACAATTTATTGACCTCAAAACACAAAAAGGAAAAGAACACATAGCAAGACCAAGAAAATACACAAAGCAAAAGCACACTTGTGCTACTAAGCACTTAGGGAAAATAAGACACAACAGAAAGGAAACTAATTTTGTAAATTAAACATAAACATACCTCCCTTCCTATATAAAAATTTAAGTACCTTGAGTCTCCTTCCTTGTGAGATGAATGAGGATGCCAAGCATGTTTCTTTTTTGATGTAGTACTAGATGACTCATGTTTCCTTTTTGCTCCTTGGCTTGGCATGTCATTCTATGGAGTCATATCTCATAGGCTTCCAAGTTATATTAAGTTTTATTAACCTTAAAAACATGCCTCATACTATTTTCCTTTTATCTCATTATGATATATTTACATATCTATGGAGGGGACAGTCTTTTGTAAGTCTATGCCTTCTTGAAAGACCTCATTATCTTCTCATTTGCTATAATATCTTCAAAGCATTCAATAAGTGTTGTTTCATATATCTCTATCAATGTTTATTTTTCAAACTCTTCCTTCATGGTTGTAGGAGTATCTTCACATGAGAATAAATAATCAAACTTCAAACCTTATTCAAAAGATTCATAGTCATTATGTATTACTCCATCATGGTTTAGAGCCTCTTGATGATGATACCTCTTAGCATATACTTGATACTCATTATCTTGGGTTTGTGTTATTTGGATTATTGTCCTATCATTATCTTCATATTCTTTAAACATTTTCATATATATGTGCCACATGTATTTTTCTTGAAACACATCATCTTGCTTACCATGGCTTGTAGTCATCTCTATAGGACTTGTAGGCCCCATGAAACCTTCAACTTCATTGAAAATGTCCTCAAATATCTACCACAATTCATCATCATTCTCTTGAAAAAAACATAATTAATGGGAAAAACAAGAGAAACCAATTCCTCTTCTTCTTTAAAAACCAAAAGAATTTCTCCCAAGATATCTTCATTAACATGAAGAGTGTCATCTTTATTACCATTATAATCTGAAGTCTCTTCACAAGGATTCATCTCTTCCTCATCATTAATATAATATAAAATCTCTATCTCCTTCAACCTCTTAGTGATGATAATATTAGGTATCTCAAAATAATTAAGTTTATCACAAGAAGGCTCCCAAGGATCAATGCAATCCTCACCATTATAAGGGGAAAATGGATTAGTTAGAGGAGGTGTAAAGATGGGTTTAATGACTTTTTGAGGAGGGGTGGGAGGGAGTTGAGTAGTCTCAAGTTTCTCTTCAATTCCAAATTTTCCACTTAAACATTCTTTATTCTTCTTTCCACAAGCTACCATTATTTCTTTCCATCTTAGGAAGGTAGGCTTAGAGAATTCTCCATGGGGCTGAGATGCAAATAGAGGGGTAATTGATAAGCTTAATAAAATTAGGGTTTCCTTTGGTTTTGTATCTTATTTCCAAATTGTAAATATAGGCTTAGGAATCTCTTTATTTTCTATGACCATGATGGATTGCCTTAAAAGTTGGTTTTCCAATTCAATCTTCTTGTCAATATGGGCCTCAAAACTCAAACTTCCTTTCTCAAAATCTTCTCCAAATAAATCAATCTACTCAATAGTGATGTCCCCCTTATTTTGGCTTCTCTCTTGTATGTAATTACAAAAAGGGAAAATTTTGGGAATTCATGAAGGACTTGGGTCATTTTTAAGCATGTTTGGATTAGAATCTTGAGTGGGCAAAGTTGACATACTTGAAGGTTGATGTGGGATTTATTAAAGATGTCAAGAATGAGCTAGTTCATGAGCTCTAAACCTCTCATCTAGGTGTAAAATTAGACCACACATATCAATCATCTCATTAGTAAGTCCTTTCCAATTATATCTCTCTATAGGCATCCATTATTTCTTTATTTCTCACACTCTTGATGCAATCACTAGGGATGATTTAACCAAAACCATTTCTAGTATCAAGTTCTAACATATAGTCTTTGTAACTAATGAGAGTCTTATTGAAACATGTAATGGACTAACTTGGAGAGGAACTAGGTGGACCATGTGAAGCATAAGCTTGATAAGGTTGATCATAGGCAATATAGGATTGATTGGGATCATGACAAGATTGGCCAAGGACTTGCTCATATTGAGAGGGAATAGGCAAAGATGAAAATGTCTCACCAACTTATGTTAGGACAAACTCAACATCAAAATAATCCATGAATCACTAATGAGAAGACTATAGAATAAGAAAACAACCTCTAATAGATTACTTATATTTGCATAACCAATATATTTATGCTTGGAGTCACAATTGGTGCTTAGTGAAATTACCTCCAAAGGCTAATATCTTTGGGAGAACAACAAAACTCCTCAAATTATTGGAATAAGTATCCCACTAGGTGTGCCAAAAAAATTTATCACTTGAACTTTCACCCTTTGATGAGATGACAAGTCTCTCTTCATTCAAGTGGAAAAATGAAACCACATTAGGGTTGTGAGTGACCCAAAGTTGAAGTGGATATCTGGATTAGTTTTAGTTCCCTTGATGTATCACTATGGCTCAAACCTATTACTAACTTTTGAGGGTTGAAAAGGGAGAAAGATAACTAAAAATGAATCTGATATATGGGGTGATATACCAAATATATGTTCTACTCAAACCACTTATAATGCACTTGAAACCAAGGAGAATCCCACACATACACTTCATCCAATTCAACACTCCTCTTCTACATCAATGTTTCAAGCATGGGGTCTTGAAGAGAGCTTAGGCTATGAGGAATTAGAATATAGTTAATCTAGAAACACTAATGAATGAGCTAATCACTATACCTATAATCCACATTAGACACTTCTTTCTGACCTACAAAAGAGAGCTTTCAATTCACACAAGGCACTAGGAAGAGTAACATGTGAAGGTAAGCAAAATACACTTGCACAAGACCAACAACCAAAACATGTAATTATTGAAATATTTAATGAGTTAAAATAGTATTATTTATTTTTTCATGGAAAAAAAATTTTAGGGCTTCACCATACCCAGGTGGAGAGATCTATACAAGAGCCAAAAAGGCCAAAATTTATAGCAATTATAAGAGGAGAGAGAGAAAGGGAAGCTCAATAGTCACTAAGACACTTGTCAAGTAAGGAAAATGAGTTAAAAAATTCATAAAATTAGGCTTGAGATAGGTCATATAAGTAAAATAAGGACAAATATCCCTTAGTTTAGCTAACTTCTCCATATGTGGTGTAGATTTTCTTTGCTTGCATAAGAAACTACCCTCATTATTTGCCTTCACAAAACTACTTATTCACTAAATATGGTCAAATTTTATGATTTATATGAAGTTTATGGGTAACCAAAAATCCCTCAAATTCATTTGATTGGTCCTCAATAATTCCTATTCCTTTGTTCATGAGCAATCATCTCAAATACTCACAAATAACTCTTTTTCATGCACCTCTCACACTTGGCACCTAAAACCTTTCCAATTATATAATATGATCAATTAAAAAGGAGGGATGACACATTTAAAGATTTTAAAAGTCATTAGGTTCATCAATCAATCCTTAAAAGCCTTCCCAATTAGAGTTTCACCATTTTTCACTAAGTGTTCACTATCTGCTCACTAGACTAGTTGAGATGAAGAAGATGGTAGGCATACTTGGGAGATTATATGACTAAATATATGGGTATGAATACTTATAAAAATTCATAATCTCTCTCCCAAATGTTATTTCATCTATTGAAACATCTCCATACCTATAAAACACATAAATCTATCAAAACAAGCTCTATTGTACCTCATCTATATAGGTGTAGTACATCCCAGTTGCATGGGAAGGAGCCTTGCAGAGTCCTCTATAACTCCAAGTTTGTTTCATGACATTTACACTACATTTTGATACTCTATTTTTAGTATCTTCTCCATCGGGTCTGAGAGAGGGTTTTGTGAGGGTTTCTTGTCATTTATGGTCTTAACATTTATTCATAGAGATGGCACATTGGAGGTCTGAAATAATTCCTTTGAGATCATATTATGGACCCTATATAATACCTCCAAATACCTTATACCACCATGAAAAGTATTAGGTGAGTTCTAAGCATCTAAAGATGGTCACTTGTGTCATTTCTAAGCATTATATAGGCATGTGAACACCTTCAAGCCAAGAAATGGATTATTCATGAATTTATATGAAATATTAAGGTTTTATCACCCCTAATATGGTCCCAAAAACATGTTTCCATATTCTATAATTCCTCACATATGTTAAAATGTAAAAGACTCCCCACTTTGGCATTAGGCCTAATGTTTCCTAGTAGGTCTGCCCTGCACTCTTGAGAAAAATGACCATTGTTGGCACTTTACATGCACTTACATAGCTTTAACACCTCATTTATACCCTCATGAAAATAATCCAAAACATTATAATTATTTTCAAATGCTAGGACTAGAAGTGACTCCCTAATTGAAGTTAGGCCTAAACCTTACCTGGCTAGGTCTACCTATAGGTCTTGTTGCAAAAAAAATCCTATTTGATTACAAAAATTATAGCTTGGTTTAACATGTTTCTCTATTTTTTTCCCAAATATACCAAATATTCTATCAAAACTCCTTCAAGTTTTGGTCTATGTTCTTACCTATTTCTCAAGATTTGTAGGGTTTGTGCACCTAAAAAGTGACCTACCTATAAGATAGAATAGATGAATATTGACCTATTGGTATCATAAAAAAAAAAAGAATTTTAGGGTGTTATAAAAGTTATGAATATGATATTTACCAATTTTTATCACTTTAATCCAATTTTTCACCTTTCAGAGCTTCAAAAGGATAAGACTGTCTTGAGGAATGCACTATATATAGGGGTGCCTTGAGATGAACTATGTTTTCCCTTATTTGGAACTCCTTTATCTATTAATTCTCCATAATTATGGTGATATTAGACTATATTTACCATGTTTAATGTGATTTCACTCTCTATTTATTTCCCAAATCCATCACACACTCTCCTATGTACTTAAGCCCACAAGACTTTGTTAACAAGTTTTAACTCTATTCTTTGTATTTTCTCTTTTCAAGGATGCATCCTATGTGTTTAATTTATGTTTAAACTTATAAAAAAAGGTTCAAATATTTATAAATTCTCTTTTAATTCATTTATCCATTTCCTTTTATTTCCTTATATCATCTTGAGTCTTAGACCTACTCACTATCTAGGTAGACTAAGATACCTTTATTATTGACCTATAGGTGCATTTAAAGCCTCTTCTAAGATTTTGTTATGTATGTGTGTATCCCCTTTTCATGTATTAATATCATAATACACTCTTCATGATTTAATACCACTTGTAAATTCTTAAACCAGTACCAATTTTATGCCTAGGTCTTTGACTAGGATACCCCTACCTAAAACCCTGCCTATAGGTGTTGATAGCTTAGGGGAAGCCTTGAAGCATTGAATTAAGGTTGATCATGGTTAAAAAGACCTTATTTAACCTATATTATGTCACACAATACCCCTTTCACTTTTTCTCTCATTGAACACCCATGGAACATCACTAAAACATTAAGAAAAGCTCATTGTCCACTTTGTCTCAGTTGACTGAGACATTTCCTCTTAATAACTTGTTGTAGGTGTTTTTTATTCTATAAATCCCATCAATCCTTTGAAGAAATTTCCAAATTTCTTGACTTATCACTATATATTTATTGTCATTCAATGTGCATCTTAGACTCCCTAGACTAGGTGCTTCCTTGAATTACTAAGCAACTCTGTCATACCCTACTATAGGTGTTGCTTTTTCATGCAAGGGAGTACTTGTGGGTGTTAATAAACTCAAAAAGAATATTAAATTTCCATAATAATTATCTCTATCTTGATCATACTCTTTATGTGTCATTAAAATCATTTAAGAATTAATGCATGGTTTGGGATTGTGTTATTAGGTAAAAGAGCTTGTTGGAGTCTCAATCATGTAGATGTTATTAATTAGATTTAGTGTTTTATAGTCACTTTTGAGGGCTTCACACATCATCTTCCACTATTCCTCCCTCCTTAAAATTTTTCAAGGCCATTATCTATGGTAGAGACTACTAAATGAATGTAATAAGGCTTCTCAACTCTAATCTCCTCATCCTAATTTGGATTTCACAAAAGTGCCTAGAGCACTATTCTACCATTTTGGGGGAAATGGTCTTAAACACAAATTCTTCTTTTTAGAATGACTTTTAAACATCAAGTGTGCTACCAAAAGTTTCAAACATGCTCTCCAAGTTTTAATACACTTCACACTCATCATGGAGATCATAACCTTCAATCATACTTCTATAAAACATCTCTAAAACCCTATTATGCACCTATAGGTATGTGTTTCTGAGTGTGGGGTAGATTTTTGTCACCTTTAGCAAGTTTTAGGCCATTAGAAGGTTATGATTCTTTTAATACTTGTGTATAATCACATAAATTTTTCACAACATTAAAATATTTCTACACCTAAAACCAAATTCTTAAATGACCTCAAAGATAATGGATGTCTTTATGAAGAAGGAAACAAGTCTGCAAATACAAACAAGCCTAGAAGAGGCTTCTTGGGTTATTGAGACCTAAAAATACAATAATATGAGTATAAAACCTATTTATAGATCCTAAAACACATATTAAATCATCAAATCCATCATACCAAAGTAAATAATTTTGAAACTATCTCAAACAATGACCCGTCTTGGATGAAGAAGCATAAAAAGGTGCCTATCTTCTTAGTGATGTTTATAACATAAATGATAAGCCATGAAAATAAAAAAAAATCATGAAAATTATTCTTACTCAGATTATTTTCAACCCCCAAGAGCATTCCTCCCAACTCCAATTGTATAGCTTGTACGAAGCATTGCAAATTGACATTTTTTGGCTTGCAAAGGCAAAAAAGATGAAACAAAAGAAAAAACTGAAATTTTTGACCATTTCTCAGAAAAAAAAGAATTTTAATGACTTTATGGAGTTTAAGATACACTATCCCACATTTTTTTCTAAAGGTGGACTTCCCAAGTCCGTATAAGTGCCATTAAGGGCCTATTTTCAAGGAGAAACCACCTCTTTCTACATGAAACTACTTATTAAACTAACTCTAACAACTTCCTAACATATTATAACCTCCTTCACATTTAAATTCACCTTTTTGACAACTATTATTCCTTGAAAGTCCATACAAGTCATTAAATGAGCTAAAAATATGACCAAAAGGCCCCTTTTGCATATGAAACATGGTGAAGGACAATTTTATGACTTATAAACACCTTATAAAACATAAATTACCATATTAGGACATTTTAAATATAATTTGGACCTTTGACCATGTTTTACTAGTTTGACCAAAGTTGACTTTAGTTGATTAGATAAGCACAAGGAAGAAGGACTTAGACCAAGGTTGGAATAAGGATAGATAAGATGAGTAGGAAAACATGAGACCCCATAATACATATGTAAATCTTATAAAATTTTAAAAATTTAGGGGTTGACCCAATTTGACTAAAATTCAAATTTGGTCAATGCCTACTATACTATAACCAAACCCATACAGGAGCGACACCATATTCTTTAGTTTATTCTCCCTATCAAGATCGAGTTAAATTCTATGCACATTTCATTGTAGGATATCATTATTGATGAATAATATAGTGTAACTTAGTTACAAGAGCTATAACTACTTTATGAAAAATGAGTGGATGCTTTGAATAATCTCTAAGTATATCATAATAGGTTACGCCATATGTATAACATGCATGTAAAACCTAAGCAATCTGTACTTATTGATCTTATGATGAAATAGAACCATAAAAATACCAATTTGGTTCATGAAAATAAGGGAAAATTTGATATTAATTGGCTTAGACCATTCATTATTATAATTAATTATGGATCTGGAGTATATAGGTTGGCCGCACCAAATGATCAAGAGCTAGATGAGCCCATGAATATTATACATCTCAAGTGATTTTACACTTGATTAACTTAAAAATTATCTATGAGGAACCCTTCCTTAGGTATTTTTTATCATCTCCCTTTCATATTGTCTCCTAAATTATGTCAGTCCTTCTCATTACCCTATCTTATTACCATCTTGATATTGATTCTAGTTTATAGGGGAAATATAAAAGATTTAAATGTCAAATTTAAATAAAGATTATGAAAATACTTCAAAATTAGGTCATCATTATCACATCCTTGAAGTATTATCTCAAACCACTTTGACTTGGTCACTTTGAATGTGTTTAACTACAATTCATATGGGCCAACTAGGACTCAAACCTAAGACCTTCCATTTGTTATTAGAGTGCTCTACCAACTAAGCTATTATCCCCTCTATGGCTAGACCATCATTGGTTTGGGTGTGGCTTATTTCCAACACTCCCCCTTAAGCCACACTATAGGTGTTTTGGGATCCTAGCCTAGCTCTTATACCACATGTTGATTTATACTTCATATAGACTAGTTAAGACTTAAACCTAGACCTTTCATTTATTATTGGAGTGATCTACCAACTAATCTAATAGCCTCTATATGGCTAACCCATCATTGGTCTAGGTGTAGATTATTTCCAATAACATGATGGTTCTTAAAACTAAATCTCTTATAATTTTATAGATTTTGTACCATTAATACCACTTTATCATTATCATACTTTAACTTGCTATTGATTAGTGGTATATTTCACTATAGATTAAACTATAATGACCTAAAGTCCATTTGGACTACATAGGCATCAATCAATTTCTAAGGTCAACTTAGTCACCTATAATCCATGATCTTGATTTTTTAAGATCACTTTAAACCATACTTTCATCATTTTATGAGTATTTTAATCCAAACTCTCATCATTTTGTGAGCATTTTAAGCCATGGTCTTATTATTTTATGAGTATTTTAAGCCACACTCTAGCCATTTTGTTATCATTCTAAGCCATACTCTCATTATTTTGTGAGCTAACAATGTTTTGAATCTCTTAATCCTCTATTGAGTTGAGATGCCAAAAAACCTAAAAACTTAAACATTTTCAAAAAACCTAAGAACTTAAACATTTCCAAAAAAACTAAAAACTTAAACATTTCTAAAAAAACCTAAAGACTATAAATCTCCATGAGATATATTAAGCCACAAAATTCAAAAACATTTTCCTTGTCATAGATATAGTCACAACCCTTAATCCAATCATTTTAAGTCCAAAAACATTATTGGGATGTGTCCTTACCAAATCCACCCTATTGGGGCAAACTCATTATTGGCTCCAATCATTTTAACCACCTTGAGATGTGTCCTTCACTTGCATGTATCCTTGCTTCGATGCACCATCCATTTATCATTTCATTGATCCTTTACATGTGGATTTTGACTTGGTTAAACAACAAGATGCTTTTTGTCACTTTTATTTTCAAGATTATGTGTGTGTGCTTGCTTATTTTCTTATTTGTTTCCTTCTTCTATTGTCACTTTATTATGACAACAGGGTCATCATCATGGTGTTCCTTATCACACAATCATACTTGAGTCCATTCATTGGCATACCTTAACATTTACATCATGGTTTTTATTATTGGTGTGTTAATCTTAATTTTATATTGGATCAAGGGTTAGTCCTTATACACATTACATCTCGATCATCATGGTGCATACCATCATTTGCTACATCAAAAATATACTAGAGGTTTAATCAGCAATCTCACGTCAATAAATCTCCATGTCTACCAATACAAAAATTCATAATCATTTCCTTAATTCATTTTTATCCCAATTTTTTGGATAACTACATTGACCTGAGGTTGATATAGACTATATAATCAATGCTTAGTACCAACTAGTTTTTGAGGTCAACTCAACCACCCAAGTTTCATTATTATTAACATTTGTATTCTTCCAATTCAATCACATCATTGTTCAATAATTTTTTTCATCATCTCTTTCATTACAGTTGAGAATTCTTATGTTCATGTATTTTTGTGGCTTCTTCATTATTTTACAATTCATTATCCCTCCACACCTACATTTTTTCCCAATCAGCATTCATCTATGTAACATGTTACATCGTTGACCTATGTTTTCCAACTAATCAATAAAATACCTAATCATCATTTATCAAAATGAAAATCTACCCTATCAGAGAAAATAATAAGTCGATCAAAGATTAAATATACCATATTGGGGTAACTCAATCTATCAACGATCAATTCTAAATTATTGGGTAAATTTATAGTGATAAAAAAGACCACCCTCTTTGGGTCAAATTCCATCATTTAGTCTTTCTTCTAATTCCAAGCCCACAACTTTCACCATGTTTGAGTCAAGTCAAATTGTGTTGCTTGTTTTGGATACATCCTTCCCACTTTCCCCCACCTTGGAGCCAATTTAATTATATTATTATCTAATCACCCTAACTTAGGGCTAATTTTATTCTATTATTATCTAACATTGGAAATCAAAGTATCCAAGCATTAGCTCATTTGGATTAATCTCATTCATGGGTTAATTATGCTAATATTATTGCTTCTTCCTCTCTTTTTTGAGATCCCATCCACATATTTCATACCTAAATGTACTCTTGATGGGAATTATAAGTTGATAATTATTTATTCATCAAAAAATTTAGCTTATTCTTAACAACTTTTTCCTTTTTTCAAAAGACATTACTTTGTCTGTCTCTTAATGCCTTCTCAAATAGGGGAAAATATAGACACTCTATTTTAACTAATTTCATGTATAAACTATAATCGAAATGACTTTCTATGATCACATGAAAATCTATTTGGGAATCATAAATTAATCTAATTTACCAACATAAATACTAGTTTAATCATAAATCATAGTGACACATCCCTGATTGGGGTAGTTAATCATATCGCAACATTAATCTTATCTAGTGCATCCTAAATCAAATTAACCCTTTTAAATTGTTATTAAAAGATAATTAAGTGAATATTTTATTTATAAATAAGCATTTAAAGTTTACCATTATTCTAATTTCCATTTAATCACCTTGATTAATTAATCTAATCATTTCTTTTAATAGAAAATTCCATGGATTTAGAAATATATATTTTCCATAAAGTAAAATGGCTTTATTACCTCACATTGGTGATGTCATAGGGTTAAGTTAATGGAATTGAGTGGATTTTGGGAAATGTGTCTTATTACATGGCCACTTAAACACTCTTTTACACCTATTATATGTATCTTCAACACTTCTCTCTTACATGGCCTATGACACACTCCAAAAGGACCAATCAGTGCACTTTTCTTCCAAGACTTCCTTTTACACTCCAAAAAGGTATTAAATAGAGTTTATTACACACTTCATGTCTATAATCATGAATTTTAGGACTCCTTATCCACCATTTATATTTATCTTAGATCAATGGCTCATATTCATTCTAAAATTATATAAATACAAGGGCCTTTGGAAATTATAAACAATCTCTTTTTAACTAAACTTACTATTCATAAATCATACTAGATCTTCCCATTTATTCACAAAATCTCATGTTAATTTACAATACAATCAAATAGTAGACAAGGGGAAATAATACTCACATGTGGAGTTGAAATTTCTAAATACCTCTAGCTTTGCAAGCCAAGCACAAGCCTCTTCAAACTAGAAAACAATGAATTATCCAAAGATGGTATAATGGTATTTATTTGATTTCTTCTTGATTCACTCTCATTTTTGACCTTGGTCACCCTAAGTATTAGGTTCAAAGTGTTATATTCTTCAATTTGTTTTAGGTTTTATTCATTAATGATTGACTAACTCTTTTTAGATTCTTTATCTATAATTTTATTGATCTATCCATCCTTAATTCTAAAATGATGGTACCCAGATCATAGATCAATCTTAAAAAGAACTCTTTCACCCTTTATTTTATTAAATAAATCATTCATACAAGGTAGTGGGTACTTATTTTTATGGTAACCTTGTTTAACATTCAATAGTTGATGCATAAATGCAACATTACATATTTATTCTTTACAAACAACACTAGTGTTCCCTAAGGAGACATGTTAGGCCTTAAAAACCATTTGTTAAGTAATTACTATATTTATCTTAAAACTCTTTAAGGTCTAAAATATTCATGTGATAAGGTTTTTGTAATGTTGAATCAGATCTAGGAAGTGTGTCGATAGTAAAATTGAACTCTTGTACTATTGGTATTCCAAGCAAGTCTTCTATAAATACATCTCTAAATTAAAAAATTAGGGGTGATTATTAATAGTATGTTTTTATTATTTGGATAACTCATTGATTTTAACTAAACAACATATACAAACTTTTATTTTTTCTTTTTATATATGCATGGTTTTTATCACTAAAAGAAAATTAATGGGCCTCTTACTATCTTGAAATATAATAACTTTTTTGGTTCATCAAGGTAATGGATAATTAAAAATAATTAAACATTTATTCTTGTTACTACAACCATTTTATGCCTATAATTGTGTTATAAGACCCTAGGTAAATTACATACATTGTAATTTTATGACCATTTCCCCTAAGTTTATTTTGTCTTGCCTAACAGTTTTCATGATCTATAAATGCGTCTTAGTGCTAAGGATCCAACTCCCAATTATCTTTCAATTTTTTAGTTTTACGTCTAAAATAATTTACTACATTAGTGGAAATGATATGTTTTTATCACCATAATTAACTAGAAAAAAAAAATTGTTGTTTTATAAAGTTACTTCTAAGATCAACAAGAGTGGGCTGCTAAACTACATGTTTTTTGTCTTAGGCTACATAAATATGCCCTAATTTATACTTATTTATGGGATAGTATCACTCATAGTGATTAATATTACAAGTCCAATATCCCTCAATAGGTCCTTTGGTAAAAAATAATTAATTTTCCCATGTATATGGTGTACCAAAAAAATCTAGTTTCCTTTTATAAATTATGGGATTTATACCCATTCATTTATTTCTAATATTTTGTGGATTTATTTATAGGCATTCAAAAACTATTTTTTTATGTCTTAATACACTTTTAAATTTTTTTAGGAAATAATGTATACTTTTATTTCCCATTTTTCTATTTAAACTCTTGACTGGTATTAAAATGTGCACTATCCTTTTCTTTAGCTCTATAAGTAGATTTCACTACTTCATATTAGGTGGGAAGGATTGATTAGATTAACATCAAATTTATTATTATCCATGAGATATATTTTAAATTTGTATATGTTTACCTCTTCCTCATGCATGTGAGCCATATGGCAAAATATGATCATAAAAATCACCTCAAATGGATTTATATTAATTGATTCCAAACAAAATGTATACATACAAGGAACATAATTAAAATATAACATTCCCATATTAGTCCTAATAAACATTTACAATATAAAAAATTATTATCCATAATGTAACTTAACTCAATAATTATTAAAAAATCACTCATCATCTAATGTTCCAATGAGTTCAAAATACAAAACTATTACATATCCTATTAATTTATAGACTCAAGAATCTTTGGATAATATAATTACAATGCATTCAAGTACTTACATGAATCTTCATTGATTATTATTACATGCCTTTATGTAAGGAATGTTAAATTTAATTTTTAAACATGGATCCAAGGCCATTAGATACTTTTTGTAGATACTCATTTTGAAAACCCTGTAAGATAAAATAATAATCATACATCAAATAAGTAAGTAATTTATGGAGTTTAATTAAAAATAGTGTTGTCATTGATCTTCATGAAAGGAGAAGCCCATACCAAATATTATTATATGTCCATGATTATGAAATGGGTAGCCATACATAGACATTTCAACATGGGATTAGGGCTTGATGTAGTTATTTGGAGTTTTTATATAGATCACATAATATTTTTTTAGTCAAGAGAATAACTCTCTTATGATTTATATCAAGATATGAGGATATGTCAAGTGTATTATTATGATAGTGGTAGATGAATATTCATTAATTTTGATGATTATTTTGACCTAAAACAAAAGGTACAAACCTTTATACATTGTCCTCAAGTTCAAAATAATCTTACCATTATATTTAAGTCAAAATTCCTAATGAAACATGTGAATTGATATAAGCATTTGTATATGCAATAACATGCCATGACATTAAGAAGAATATATATGTGTAAATATTATAACATACATCATCATACTCTAGTTATAAAATTTATACTAAATAACCACTCCATGGTAGTTCATTATTATTCATATCAGGATTTAATATATCAATCTAAAATATTTTACAACATCAAAAAAACACAATCCATTCAAATAAGATTAAAAGTATAATAAATTATCATTGAAAAATAAAATATTCCAATTTGAGTATCATATAAATGTTTTATCTGAATCATAATAGTCAATAGAATCTGACTAGATACATACATATGGTTGTATTTTTAAGTATTTACTTATTCATTCCAACAAACAAGATTGAAAATACAAGAAAAACTCAAGTTTGGTTTGTGAAACTATGTAACAATAAAAGGGTAAGTACTTAACAAGTTATAAATACACCTATTATTATTCATCAATGAATTTAAATTCTTTTCATGTATAATATATTAATCTAACATCTATCTCTTACTTTGTTGCAATAAAAATGGAATAATGTCCCAAATCAAAGAATATATTTTCCAAAAAAAATGAAAAAAGTGCAAACCCAAATTTATTATTATGCATCCATATAAAAATTAAAGTCTAAACCATCTTTTGACCTCCCTTATTATTTTTTAATGAAATCAATCTCAAGAAATATAATCCATTCTATTTTACAATGATGAATTCAAAATGCATTTATAATGTGTAGACTGAGTCATGTAACTACAAATCTTATTATTATCACTTTTCCTAAAATGAACCAAAAACATAATTAAGGAGTAATAAATTGTATAGATTAAAAAATGATGAATTTGGAAGTGGTCATGGATCAAACCTTATAGAAATAATGCATTTAATTTTTATTCTTTTATTCCACCACCCCTATCAAGTGTAAACTTCTCCCAAGGAATTTCCAATTATCCAACATGGCTAGAGGCCCAAATAGAGACATAAAATTTTCCCCCTTCCATTCATGGTATGAAAGTGTCAGTTAAACACACAAGTTAAGTTCTAGTTAATGAACCAAAATAGAACTATGAGTCCACAACAAAACAAATGAAAGTGATTGCATTATAAACTATAAGTTTAAATCAATAAAATAATGAGTGAAACTTTACAGTCAATAAAAATGTAAATTTTGATTACATTTACTCTTACCTAAAAGATTATCACAACGAAAATCAAGCCATTAATCATGTAGGTCCCCAAATTCAAGTCATATATTCAGTACATACATAGTTGGATCAAGATTTTTATAGGGATTTTACATGGCCATATTTTCTACCACAAATAATAATGGATTGCTAATTCAAAATATGTTGTCCTTCCAATTAAACCCTAACTACCCAATTACTCCCTTAAACTCAAGTTGAGTTAAAAAATCAACATATCCATGTAAATAAAATATTATTATACCATTATTTATGTTTCATTAAGAATGGATTCAAAAATGGTAAATTACACTATTCCCAAGGTCAATACCAAGTTCATAAAAAATAAATGGTAATGTATCAGGAGGGATAATACCTTACAGCTTAGACTAGAGTTTAGATATTTCCCTATTAATTTTAACCACTTTTAGTCATTAAATTTTTCCAAGATTATGTCTTTAGGGTTTTTTTACTTTAATTAAGATTAATTAGTGAGATTAATCTAATTAGTATAAAAATTTAAATTTAATTTAGATATTAAGGTATAACATTCAAGTATACATCTTAATGTAAAGGATTGAGATTGATTCTTCTAATTTAAAAAAAAAATTAGAATATTATATAGATAGCAATAAAAATTTTAAGATACTTAGATTTTATCATTAACTATCTAAATTTGAATATATTATATAAGTGAAAATTAGGGATAAGCATGTATGTGATTTGTTAAGTTTTAGAATTGATTCAAAATATGAATTGGGTTGGTTCCATAGGATGTAGTTAGTATTTTCAGTTGATAATGACATGTTAGTCTATACTAACATATATGGAAGTAGACACCATGAGTGTATGGTTATGTATGAATATATTTGATTTATTTTTTTTTTCAATCCTAAATATTGATGATGTGCATAAATCTTTAAATCAAACTCCTTTGCCTTAAAACCCTAGATGTGTTATGAGGGATAGAAACCTAAAAAAATAAAGTAAATTATAATGGTCCTAGCTAACAAAAATCACCCTCATTTAATGATTAACCACTACCTATGTATTTATTATTCCAAGAATGTAAATAAATCTAAAACTAGTTATCCTACCTAGTGTTATTATGAAATCATGCTCATTCTCTGTGTATGGAACTAATTATTAATCTTGATACTTGGCAATGTTTTATTTGGATCATATTTTTTATGCTTTAGAATTGGCTTATGACTAATCCTAGTGATAGGTATGAAAATTGGAAATATTAGGGAATACTTTCTTAGTGTACATTAATGTATAGACATATATCATATAAGTACCAAGACCCTTTTAAATGAGACCTTGATTTGTTTATATTTGGATCTAATTGATAATTTTTTAACACAATCACCATGCAAGGATAATGGGCTAACCCTAAGGATGGGTTTGATTTTATAAAATATTCATTGCTAGGAGTAGACCGATATTGACCATATTGAGTCAATATTGACTAGTATAATTGATTATATCTAGAGGAACCAACATGGGTACACAAAGACTAAACTAAAAGTCTTGAGATGTTTATCTAGGATGTTTAGCATATTTGAAATAAACTGTGAGATTTATATAGGTGTATATCAATAAACTAAAGGGTTGACTCATAAGATAACATGTAAGTGTGAGAGGATAGTGGATTTAAAACTTGTTTGAATTATCAATTCATGTGTGGTAAATGCATTTAAATCTTTTCATTATTAAATATAGAAGTATAAATTTTAGTATCTATAAATGTCCCCTTTTATTCAAATGGATAAAATATACATGAGTGTGTATTGTAAATGTTGAAACTTGAAGCTCAACTAGAAACCAATAAAAAATCAAAGTTCATACTTCAAATCCCACATAAGTCTTTGATTAAGCAATTAAAGATTAAAAAATGAAACATTACCTTCACTTATGAAATGAAATAATCTACTATGTCGACATATATTTTCACATGATTTGTGGATTGTGGTTATTTTCAAGAACTTTTACACAATAATTTTGGAAATGTATACCTCAATTGATTGATTTATTTGCTGCATGATTATCCAAATTTTCACTTGAGTTCATGATCTCATTCCAACATGATCCTTTGAATGGAAGAGGGAAGGTAAATTTATAAATTTACTTTATGGAGAATGGATGGATAAGATAAATTAGACTTAATTAGTATTTTAATTGTTGGATGGTTGAGATTTAGTATACAAGTTAAATGTATTCAATGAGGAGGTTGAAAAAGTTGAGGAATTGGTTAGATTATTAGTGAGAGGTTTGAATGTCTTAATGAGGGAATTGAATGTATTAAATTAATTTTTTAGAGGTTTGAATGTTTTAAATTAGTTTTTTTTAATGGTTTAAATAATTTTTTTAATGATTAATTAGGAGGTTGAATGGATTAAATGAGGTGATTGGATTAAAAAAATTATGTATTTATTTCAAATTATGTATACATGGATTTATTAGTGACTAATTAACCAACTAATATTAATTAATTAGTTAATTTATTTAAGTGTAATGTTAATGGGACTATATGGGATAGGATGGGAGAATTTCAAAACTAGGGTAATATTAATCCAAATTTTTTACAATAGATGGATTAGTTTTGATAAATGATGAATGATTAATGTCTATAATAGTAGATTAATGATGACACTAAGGTGTAATAATTACCGTTTCAACATTTCCCATATTTTAAATGGCATTGCAACTATAATAAGTAGCATCATTTCAAATAATGTAATAAAAGAAGATACATACACCAAAAAATGCCCCTAAAGGCATGGTTGGTTGGTTAGTTAGTTAGATGCCCACCTTAATATGGAATTTAAGGATTAAAGACATAAATGGTCTCTATAAATGAGAATAAGGGTTATCTTATAAAATATCTTAATTAGATACTGCCAACATTCTTACCAAAAATCACTATAAAAAAATGTGATGGAGAATTGATGGCTGAAGGGAGGTGGTGGACCAGTAAGTACATTTTGTATTTTTTCAAATTAGGTGCAAGTAGTACAAAAATCATCTAGGAAATGCAAATGCTATGATGAAATTTTTCCTCATGTAATTTATGAATGTCATATCAATGTTTATGCTTGCAAAAACATAACTTATGTCCAATAAAATGAAATTTATTAAAATGTCACATCATTTTCGTAGTTTTATAATTTATGAAATTATTGCATCATTTGTGTTTTGAAGAATGATGTTTGTAATGACTGACATTTGTGTACATTTGGTTAAATAAATAATGATTTTGTTCAAGTTAGAAATGTTTTTGGAGTTTTTTTTTAGAATTTTAACTAAGTGTTCTTGGTTTGGATGATTTTAGGAGTGACTAAAAGTTATTATTTTATGGGAGAGGTGATCAATGATTCTAGGATCATTGAAATAATTTATGGTAGATGATTACATATTACTAGAGGTAGTGGAGTTGTAATATATATCTCAAATACTAGAGATATGAGTAGGTAGAGCTTTATTGATAGAACTTGCATATACCTATTGGGGAAAGGTGGTCACATTAAGGGATGTGTGGAGTATTCTTCATATATTGTTAAAAGGGGCCATACTGACATATGGCATAACTAACATCATTGAGTAGATTGGTTGATCATAATGGAATCCTGATTCAAGGATGAGAGGTAGATTTATATATATGTTTGGATATAATATTGATAGATCAACTTCCCCTAGTTATTATGGCTCTTGTTAGTGGCATATTATTTCCTAACAAGACTACAAGATTCTTTATGATTAGACTAGAAGATGTGGTGGGGATATTTTAGAGTATACATCATAGTTTTAATGGGGACCTTGCATGTTAGCATAGTTTTACATGTATATACACATGTTTTCATAAAATAATGAGAATATTATTATATATTTGACACTACTATAGGGATGGGAATGGGAGCACACAGAACTAAAGTGTCAAATAGGGAAATTCTAGTAGAGAGAGTATGAGGATACATTTGTATATATAAGGTACATTATTCTAGGTATAAAAAATGGCATATAGGATATTTTATATTTTATAGGAGTGTTATATATGATCTAAGGTCTATGGGAATTACTTAAAATTCATACAAGGAGGTAAACCTAGTATGGGTGAAGGATTGGATATGCTTATATTATGTGATAATTGTGTGTTATATCATTGGTTGACATGATTAAACTATTTAGAGATATAAGCCCAATAGATTTATATTAATGTTTGGTGTATAATATGATATTATGGTAGGACTTCACTATTTTCACATTCACATAGGGAATGATAAAAGTGAGGGATGTTATTGGATCTGAGAGATTTTATAGTTAACTAGGCATATTTTCATAATGTGTAGTTTGAAATGCATTAGGAGTTATATATGTAGACATTATGGATGAGTATAGATCATGGTGAGAATAAAATAAGTTGATGAGTGTAACTATTATATATCATAGGATAAATATTAAATGAGAGTGTATTAAATGAGGTTTGAGGACTAAGCCTTGGAAAGCACAATAATAGAGGATGAGATGATAGATATACATACCATATGGTGATGAGGTTGCATGTGAGGGAGGTATAAGTAGAGTGTAATTTATGGATATTGGAGATGATTGGGGAGATGTATGAATCAATGAAAGAGATGTATCCATTATTCCAATACATCTAATGGAGAAATTTATAAGAGGAGATGGAGTTATATATTTAGTGTAGTCGATATGGATAGAGGATGAGAAGATGATATATAAAATTAGATAAGAGATTGAAAAATGGGAGGTAGAGTTATAAAGGATGATTGAGGAGTCTAAGATAAGAGTGAACAACCATAAAACATAGTTAGTTTCTTAGGATTCAAATATCACTCAGCTAAAGGCTGAGGTATAGTAGATGATGCAAGAGCATCATGCCAAAGAACATCATTTTTGAACTAATTATCAAAATTGGTCAAAATAGATAAAATTTGAGTGTCAATGTGTTTTAATGGGATTATTAGGTCTAATTATGTCCTCTAAATCCATTATAAGTCATCAATTTGTGTTAAATAGGTTTTAGATGTTTTCCCTCCAAAATAGAGATTTAAAAATTCAAATATGATAATAGAGTCTAAGAGGGTCATTTTGTGTGTTTGAAAGTTATGTGAGAAAATTTGGTTTTAGGGTTCATTATAGGTTATATATGTCAAATTATAAAATTTTAAATTATGTTTTGTATAGACACCTTCACCAATACATTGGGTTAGTAGTAAGGAGGTAGTTATGTAAGGAGGTTGGTATAAACAACTCAAAAAGTCCTACGTTGAAATGGAAAAATTAAGTCATTGTAGATTTATATGGACGTATAAGAGAGATTATGTGATATTAGGAGAGGTGAGATATAATCTCCAAGAAATGAAATATGGGAGCCAAGAAATATTGAATGTAGCCTCTCAAGGAAAAGTTGTCAAAGCCCATGTATGGGCTGATCATGTAAATTGAAAATGAATCATATGAATAAAGAGTTTTTTATTATTTTTATGTTATCTCTATGATTTTTCATTATTTATTACTAATAATGCATTATTTTTAATAATCCATAACCCCATATCTAGGTTTGTAATGTGTTTATTGCAGGCATGAGTTTGAATGGAGGTTAACAGTCATACAAGAAGAGAGTTTATGTGAATTTGGAGATGGTGGATACAAGGGAAAGGTTTTATAATTAACATTTAATATGTAATTTATATTTATAACCCTTAATTTTTTTTATTGAGGCATCTTAGAGTCTTGGAAAAGGAGAAAAAACCCTTGTTATACCACAGGCATGTAATTGGCATTATTGTATGCATAATCACAATAGTAAAGGCATTTCTAATATAAAGTTTGTAAAATTTAGGTTAGAATGGTTTTTTATGTTGGTAAAATGAGTAATAAGGTGTTTAAATTCTATAAAATTCTTGAAAAGGATTTCTTGAAACTTTTAAATGCACAAACCCTAGTTTTAGCATAAAATGTTACCCCTATGTGCACAAGAAAAGCATAAGAGAAGTGAATTGAACCAATAGATTTTTAATAGAGGTTTTTTATTTTATTATTATAATTTTTAATTTTTTATTAACCTTTATAATATCCTATTTTAAACCTTTAAATCATTTGAAAGAGTTTTGGCCATGGAAACCTTGCACAATCAATAAAAAAAGAGCATTTATGACTAATTTTTACATTATTAAAGCCCTTAATGGATTTAATAAAGATTAATACCTATTTTAAAATATATATTATGTAAAAATAGAAAATTTTTTGGTGATTTTGTCTTTTAAAACACTATATAACTCAAGATATTGAATTTTGAATGCCCACGGCCTGTGTAAGAGTAGTGAAACCCTAGAACAAGGGTTTTGTCATTTTTGAGAGTTGTAACCTTAATAATTTGATTTAAAAAAATTATTATACTATATTTTAGGTTAAAATATTTATGTTAGTGTTTTTGGATTGATATATATATGTAAAACTATGGATTTGAAGACTGTGGAGTGGAAATAGGACTAAATATGCCTAAAAGAGGGTTGATTTACAAAGGAAATGATAAATAGAAGAATATTTAAGTCATGAAAATTTTAAAAAATATAAATGGGGATACAATAATCCAAAAAATGTAATTACATATTTGTAAAAGTTCCTGGTTTGACTCAGTAAAGAGAAATTTCTTAAAAGAAGGATATAAGCCTTATGAGAGCATGGTGAACCTTGGGTGTGGAATTGAAGGGTAGAGTATATTTGGAATATTTTAATAGGTTTATGAAGGTATATTTGGATCATTTATTACCACTAAATTTTTTATATTTAACTCTTAAATCCTAAATCAATATTTAGTGCTTGGAACCCAAAGGGTAGTACTTAGTAAAAGCTAGTGAAAGTATATGAAGGAGTTTGTGAAAGGAATGACTTATATAAGATGAAGTATGAGTTGTGAGACATATTATGGAGTATATATCTATGAATAATTTCTTATAATATTATAATAAATAGTTACATATTATAAATAGACTATAGATACCAAGAGTCAAAGAGAAAGATTAAACTAAAGAGGAATCTTGAAGACCAAATCTATGTGACTAGTTGGGTTTAGCATAAGATGGTGATATTTTGAATGACTTATACCCATGCCTCTAAATCATTTTTTAATATATATATTAAGTTTTCTTGTGTATAATTATGTTTTTACTTATTTATACTTTGTTTATCTGAGATAAAGATAACATGCTATGAGATGTGTATGAGAAGTAACTTGCAGGGTGTTGAGGGAGAAGAGAAAGTGCAGGTCTAATCCATTGATGTCAACAAGGAGTAATATTAGATTAGGTAGAGTTATAATGAAGAGAAAAATCTCCAAATTCATTTTATAAGGAGAAGAAATAATTCATTTTATAATGTAGAGAGAAAAGAGAGCATTGAATCTCCAAGAGAGAAGAGAGAAAAGGGAAGACTCCAAAAGAGAGTCAAGAGAGTTAATAAGAGATCCCAAGTGAGGACTCAAAGAAGATAAAATTCCCACAAGAGATATAAGATTCAATATTGATATACTTGTTAAGATATATGTCTAAATAGGCTAAGAAAGTGAAGAGAAATGGGGAAGATGGATATAGATAAGGAAGTAAAAGAGATAAGAAAAGAGTTGGAGTAGAGATTTGAGAAGATAGTGCTCATGGTGAAGCTCATGAGAGAATAATAAATCCAATGGAGTGTTTTGATTATGAATAAAAAGGTGAAGTGGCCAATAGATTCACTAATGATAATAAGAAGGCATAAGAAAGGTGTCTTAAGGAAATAGAAGAAAATAGAGAATAAAACCCAAAGAGGCAAGAGAATATAGATGTTTCCAAGTGAGCAACAAGATAGATAATTTATGAAGAGAGTTATCATTGAGAACAAGGAGAGAGAAGTACCAAAAAGAGCACATGAAGATGAAAACAATAGAAGGTGGACAATGCCTATTCTAAAGGCATTCAAAGAGATTATGTGGTCTCTTATTTTATATGTTAACATTGCTTTCAAGTTTGTGTTTTCAGGTATGAATATAAGGATGATAAAGGCCAAGCATGAGGCCTCAAATATGATGAATAATGGGAAAAAAATGACACCCATCAATTGGAAAGATAATGATAAATAAAAATAACTTCATGAAGAAGATAAAGTGTTGAATATTGAGAGTATTCCATAAGATTAAAATGAAGATAAAGAGGAGTTATATGATGCATTTCCATGCATAGCTACTAAAATAAAGGAGATGGTTCACCAAGAGGACAAGAATGTCACACAAGAGGACATAAAGTTCACCCATGAAGACATCAAGGAAAATATAAGCTTACATTAGTTGCCTATAGAGGTAAATGAGTGTTTTAATTTTGAATTTAATTGCATATATAAAGAAGTCAAAGATAATTTGAAGATTGAGGAAAGGTATGATAGATTTCAGCCCTCAAGAAAAGAGAAAGGGCATGGGTATGTATGGCCTAAATGGCTTAAACAATTAGGTGAAGAGAGAAAAAGGAGAAACTCAAGAAAGAGGCTACACAAATAAATAATACAAGTGGAAGATAAGGAACATAAAGTTGTCGAGAAATTAGACCAAGGCATGAGGCATGAGAGTGATGAAAAGGAAGGCAAGTGGCAGCCCAAGAAGATACAAGATGGTGCAAGCAAACCAAACCAATGAAGTGAAGGTAAATCCATGTGAACAATGTAATTAATGCTTAAGAGAGGATAATTATTTTCAAGATATGTTTTAAAGTGTGATATATGATGGTATGTTTAACTTTGACTCCAATTGTAAATATTTCTTGTACATAAAAACCATGTCATTGATAGATGAATGTATAGTTTGGAAAGATGAAGGAGAAGCACTTAAAATATTTATTGAGAATAATGATTTATATAAATATTATGCTTATATTACTCTCAAAAATGAGGGAGTCTAAGGAGAAGGAAAATAAGAAGTTTCCCAAACAAAAGAAACATAAAGTGAACCAAAGTTTGATGAAGAAAATGAAGATATTGATGCATTTAAGTTTTAATAAGAATTGAAGATTTTGGAGGAAATTTTTAGTCCATAAAATGAGATAAAAATAGGTGAGGTAAAAAAATTTCAAATCATGCAAGAACTCCAATAAGCATCAATAGAGGAGCAGCAAAGATATGCATAAGAAGTTGTGTAAATAAAGATGCAAACATGCAAACAAGTAAGGAAGGAAATAGAAAACAAGGTGAGTTACATAAAAGTTCAAGATAATGATGAGTTTTTACTTTAAAAAAATTAATATCAAAAGCCAAATATTGGTCACATAAAAATGTATTATGAAGAGGATGAGTGGAATAATAAATTGCTCTTGCATAGTGAGAAAGATGATGTGTAAAGACACCAAAAAGAGAAAGAAAGTGAAGTAGAGTTATAAAAAGAAATTCAAAAGGGAAAAATGATAAAGTTTGAAATCAAAAATAGGCCAATCGATCCTCATGAAAAATATGATATCATGAACAAGAAGTAAGAGTCTCTAAACAAGCAAGAATCAAGCAAGATTCATGGAGAAACAAGCTATCAAAGAAGCATAAACAAGAGGAATAGGCACCATTTGAGTGTAGATAGGTATAATGGAGAAAAAAATTACTTGTAAAAGGTTAAATATGCTTCAAATAAAAAAAATATAGTAGTGGGGTACCTCATGGAAGTGAAAGATGCATGGAAATAAAGACTAAACAAAGACAAGAGGAAGAAAAGAAAGAGTTTGGCTAGGAAAAAGGCACCAGGAGAAAGGAACAACAACATTTTGAGTATGAAGGACCCACACAAAATAAATTGGAAAGTGATAAATAAATTTGGAGGCTCAAATTTTCTCCCTCCTTGGGAGTATGATGCAGGAGCATCATGCCAAAGAACATCATTTTTGAACTAATTGTCAGAATTGGTCGAAAGAGGTCAAAGTTTAGTGTCAAGGTGTGTGATGGGTATTATGAGGTTTAATTATGTCCTTAAAATCCATTAGAATTCATCAAGTTACGTTAAATAGGTTTTAAATGTTTTCCCTCCAAAACAAAGATTTGAAAATTCAAATATGATAATAGAGTCTAAGAGGGTCGTTTTATGTGTTTGAATATTTAGGTGAGAAAATTTTGTTTTAGGGGTCATTATAAGTTATATATGTCAAATTCATAAATTTTAAATTATGTTTTGTATAGCCACCTTCACCCATACATTGGGTTAGTATGTAAGGAGGTTGGTGTAACCAACTCAAAAATTCTTATGTTGAAATGGAAAAAATAAATCATTGTAGAGTTAGATGGAGGTAGAGGAGAGAGTAGGGGATAGTAGGATAGGTGAGATATAATATACAAGAAAGGAAATAGGGGATCTAAGAAAGATGGAATGTAGCTTCTCAAGGAAAAGTTACCAAAGCCCATGTATGGGTTGATCATGTAAATTGAAGATGAATCATATGAATAAATAAGTTTTTATGAGTTTGATTTTCTCTCTCTAGTTTGGAATTATTTATGATTTATCATGCATTATTTTGAAGAATCCATAACCCCATATATAGGTTTTTAATGTGTTTATTGCAGGGAGGAGTTTGAATGGAGGTTGACAATCATGCAAGAAGAGAGTCTATGTGAATTTCGATATGGTGGATATAAGGAAAAAAATTTAGCATTAACCTTGAATATGTACTTGATATTTAGAACCCTTCATGTTTTTATTTAAGCATCTTAGAGTCTTATAAAAGGATAAAAGACCCCTAATGTACCATAAGCCTGTAGTTGGCATTATTGTCTGCACAATCACAATAGTAAAGGAAGGCATTTCTAATAAAAAGTGTGTATATTATTTTTTATAATGTTTATTTAGGTTGGTAATAGGATTAATGTTTGTAAATTTTTTAAAATTATTGAGGAGTTCTTGAAACTTTGAAATGCACAAACCACAGTATTGGCATAAAATGTTACCCCTATGTGCATTGTCAAAGAATAAAAGAAATGAAATGAACCAATAGATTGTGAGTAGAGGTTGTTTGATTTTATTATAATAATTTTTAAGGTTTTATGAACCTTTATAATATCTAATGTGAAACCTTTAAATAATTTGAAAGAGTTTTGGCCATGGAAACCTTGCACAATAAGTAAAAAGAGGGCATTTATGACTAAGTTTTACATTATTCAAGCCCTTAATGGATTGAATCAAGCTTCAAACCTTTTTAAAAATATATAGGATGTAAAAGAAAAAAAAATTGTGGTTATTTGGTATTTTAAACTCTATATAACTCAATATATTAAATTTTGAATTCCCACGGCTTGTGTAGAGCTAGTGAAACCCTAAAACTAGGGTTTTGTCATTTCTAGGAATTTTAACATAGGAATTTTCTTTAAGAAATTAATACTACTATATTTGAGGTTAAAATAGTTATTTAAGTGGTTTTTTATTTATAATTTACATAAAATTATGGTTTTGAGGATTGTGGAGTGGAAATAGGACTAAATAGGCCTAAAAGAGGGTTGATTTACAAAGGAAGTGTTAGCTAGAAGAAGAGTTAAGACATGAAACTTTTCAAAAATATAAAGTTGGATAAAATAAGCCTAAAAATTTAATTACATATTGGTAAATTTTCCTTTTTTGACTCATAAAATAGAAATTGCTTAAAAGAAGGCTACAAGCCTTATGAGAACATGGTGAACCTTGGGTGTGGAATTTAAGGGTGGAGTCTATTTTGAAACTTATAAGAGGTTTATGTAGGTATTTTTTGATCATTTATTACCATAAGGTATTTATATTTAACTCTTAAATCCTAAATCAAGATTTAGTGCTTGGAACCAAAAGGGTAGTACCTAGTAAGAGCTAATGAAAGCATATGAAGGAGTTTGTGAAAGGAATGACTTGTATAAATGAGTTGTGGGCCATATGAGGGAGTTTATATCCATTAATAATTTATTATAATATTAAAATAAATATTTACATATGTTAAAGAGACTATAGATCCAAAGATTCAAAGAGAAAGATTGAACTAAAGAGGAATCTTGAAGACCAAATCAAACAAATCATTGTGACCAATTGGGTTTAGAATAATAAGGTGATGTTTTTGATTAATTCTCACAATTCCTATGCATTATTATATGAGATAAAAGTTGTAAATTAGAGATTTTATCTAGAAATTTAAGTTAGTGGTAAGTAATGTCGAGATTGCATGTCTAAAAGTGGGGTTTGATCATATGAGGTAGGATCATGAAAATGCATAGATATTATGGAGAGAGACATGTATCATGAAATACTATCACCTTAGGGCATGTAACAAGTTTTACATAATCTGTGAAGTCCATGAGGTAGGAAAAAAACTATAAAGTGTTATATGAGCAAGATGACCTATCAAAGCAAAGAAAAACTTCATATACAAACAAGATTATTATATGTACAATAGAATCCTTATCACATACATCACCTTCTACTAATTTAGTGGGAGATCCTTTTGGGAGGATTCCACTAGGGATACAAACTACCAAGAGTCATGATGATACATGAGATGATGTTTTTTTAGTATATGAGATGTATTAATGGTATACTTGTATATGAACATTTATATATATTGATTCCTTTTTAATGTCTCATGTATCTCATTTTTTTTAATTTTATGATGATGATTTATAAGTGTTGTTATATGATGTAATGATTAGGTTGTCACTCCTAGTTTATTTATGTATGATGCACACTTAGCCTATGATGATGAAATATTTGAGTTGGGAAATGTATACTAATTATGGATAATTAGTTATGAATAGTTAAAATGAATTAATGGTATTATAAATAAGTGTGTATGATTGTAGGTAATGTGATGATGTAGATGTATTTGAATTAAATGCTACTAAGCCTTCATAAATTTATTAATGTTTTAAGCAACATAATTTTTGGTATAATGTATGAAAATATGCATCATGTCATGTAAAACCATGATGACATTATCATAATATGCATTAGTACTGACATAACATAAAAACTAATAAAATACAAAAACACTTAATAAATAACAAACAATGAATAAGAACATATAAAAATAAAAAAGTAAAGTAGTTTTGTTTTTGTCATTTGATCAAGTTATAAACCCCATGTTTAAATATAATTATACTAATAACTTTATTTTTCCCTAATCAATGGTATATGTGAGGGGGTATATATTGGAATGATATATCCTAATAAAGATAAAATTATCTATTTTGATTTTTTTTTTTAATTTCACAATGCTAAGGACAAAACAAAATAGCATTTGGATTTTTTAGGTTTTTGTATTTTTTGGTATTTTTATGTATTTTTGGACTTGCATAAAAGTTATAAACAAACAATAAATTATTTATAGCATTAGGGATAGAGGTTATAGTGGATGTAATATGTGAGGGATGTAAATATATACCTCCAAGGATTATGTCATAGGAACCATGTGTCTAACCTTCTTCATGTCAAGCTGACACTATGTTACAGTGTTTTATCTAGAAGTGCATATTTATTAGGATTCTTAAAAAACATATTTCAATACCTTTTTCATGTTCTTTTGTCAATGTAAAAATAGGGATAATGGTCATGATGTCAAGGATGGTGTTAATGTGGGTTTTATTGATACTCAATTCATGAACGAGGTAGCCTCTAACATTTTAGGATCTCTCTAGAGGTAAACTCCACTCCAGGGCAAGAGTTGAAGGTATGGATTAAAAAAATAGGTGGTGGAATAGTTAGTCAAGTATGAAAGTTGTTAACTAGGTGTATATGGGTGAGTCAAACCTAAAATAAAATCAAAATCCTTCTTGGGTTTTATCAATGATAATCTAAACTATGGTAGGTAGTCCTCAAAATAAAATCAAATGAGGAATTAAGGGTAAGGAACAAATGAGATTTGTGATTAAAGAATGTTATTTTCTTCAAACCAATTTTGAATAGTTTAAGGGCCTAAAACTAATTCTTTCAATTAGATATTGTTTCATACTAACCCATAAACATAGTAGGAGTCTAAGGAAAAGGACATAGTTAACTCTTAGATTATGGCCAAAGGTTGTTATCACTAGGATTGTTACTGCAAAACCAAAGTGAGAGGTTATGACCAAGACACTAAGAGTACCTAATTATACTATTTCATAAACTAGGAAGATATATCAAAATAAACCCTTTTACACAATTTCAAACCACTTAATATACCTACTTAATTATTATGATATATGTCAATTCAAAACAACTAATGTTAATTCTAATTTAGACACAATTCAATAATCAATTATAGTAAAAATATGAATTTCTATGGCATATAATGAAATACTAAGTTATTATCTCAAACTAAATTCACAATTAAATCACATGAAGCTAGAGAAAAAACTCTTACTACAACTGCATGACAATCAAGAGATATCCTCCTATATCAATAAAAATTCTAACTACCTTATAATAAGAAAATGAAAAGTATATATATATTTGGGTAAGGGGTCATCTCTTCCTCCAAATCATGTACAAAGTGACAAATACATGCTAATAAATTAGACTGAAAGTTCTACTTTAATGTAGAAGCTACATGTACAATTAGATATATCCAAAATTGTATCTTCATAACAAGATATGTACTTACGAAAATATGCAACACATGAATGTTACAATATTTTAAGTTTAAATTTTACATGTAATATGAATAACATATGAATAAAAGGAAGCCTTAGTTACATTCATTGATTTTCATCCAAAAAATGTATATAATATTAACTCAAGAGACTAAGGTTTACTCATTATTGAGGCTTACATGATCAAGGGAGTAACACTTAATTTGTTGATGGATTTATAGTGATAGGTAGAGTTGAACTCAAAGTAATAGATGTAGCCTACATATTCACCTTTCTATCCTGATATTAATTGCATGCTCAATCATATTGAGTCTTGATTATGTCCATATTTAGATTATATTTTTGAACTCCACATAGAAGATCCTTACTTCAGTAACCTTATTTCTAGAGAAGATAATTTCCTATTCAATATCTTCTAATGTAAACCTCTAAAGACCCTATTTAAAATTCATAGCTGCCTACTACAGTAGCTTCCAAAATTAGCCTTGTCCATCAACTTTTTTGAAGTGTCTCTTGCTTAAGACAAATTTAATTCTTGAAATTTTTTTATAACTTGCCTTTATTTCTCAATCAAATTTAGAACTAAATATTTCACACTAGATACCCATTATCTATCTTCTTGGGTTTTGATAACCACCAAATTGAGGTAATTTGTTGCCTCTAGAGGAGTCATAAAATCTAGATAGTTGAAGGTTGTATTGGTAATGTATCTTATGATAAAATTCAATTTATTCTCATCCTCTTTGAAATAATTAAATAATTTGGATATCTCAATTAAATTGGGAGACATCTATATTTTCATTGTATTGATGGAATCTAAAATTTTTTACAACCTAAGGGCTAAATTTTAGATATCATATTCTATTTCCTAGGGAACTCACATAATTTATTGATTCTCTAGGACTTGATTCAACTCTTGTTGAATCTATTCCCTAGCTTTCTCATTGCCTCTATGGAGTTCAATCAAGGATTCAATATGAGTTCCCAGGTAAGCTAAAAAATCTTCATTATTTGGAGACTCTCCATTTCTCTTATTATTCCTCTAGGATAGGGAAAATACATTATGTCTCTCCTTAAGGATTAATTCCTATCCATATTCATCTTATATTTTGATTTCCCTAACCATCTAGAATATCCCTATTGATTCATCAAACATGGAACTTATAGTGGGAAGCTTTGTGATCACCATATTGGGTCTTTAGGAAACCTAGGCTTTTAAATATGCTACCCATTAGGGAATTACCAATTTGCCTATGTCAATCAACTGAGAAACCTGAGTAGTGGCCTTTAAAAAAACTTATTCCAAAGAAATAATTAGTGCACTTATATTGAGTGGGTCCAATAAAGATGAAAAATGATCCTTTGTCAATCCAAGTTGCCCACCTAGGGAATTAGATACATAGTGCAGGTTATCTTCTTGCCAGATCTAGTATATAATATAATTAAAGTTGTCTGAGTTGTAGTAGAATGTGGTATAGGAAAACCTAACAAAGTAGATGGAATATATAATTTTTCACTTTGATCTAAAGTTGAGACTTATGTTGTTGAATTTAAATAGACCTTCGTAGCCCTAGGAGTTATTATCAATACTTAGAAAGTTAGGAATAGTAACCATAGTATTTAACCTAGTAGTCTATGGGTATAGTGTTGTAATGTTATCTAGATACTAATAGAAGGGATCAATAGGTGCAAATAATAGTTATTAAAGGCAATTTTGAAATAATAGTAGTAAGTAAATCACCTGATTTCTTTATTTTCATTCGTGCCTTCCCTTTGAGTCCTTAGAGACTTAGAACCTTATCCCTTTCAAGTTATTCCTCCTCATCCTCTTCATCTAGTGTTTTCCCTTGGACCCACATCTTCTTCTTGTGATGATGTCCCATCAATTGAATTCACATGGTCCCTAGGGTTTGTTGGCTTCCTCTTATAATAAAGTGTGGGTTTCTCAACTGAGTGAGATATTAAGTAGTGGAAGATATAACATATATTTCTAGAGTATAAAATGCTACACTTACAAGAAGAAGACCATAATATATATAGTTAGAAAAATCAATATGTATTAGTTTCTCTAGTCCTCCTAATAAACTCATTATAGCATGGCCCTGTGGTACACCTTGATTTTACTTTATAAACATCATCACATATTGTAGTGGTGCTTGATAAGGTTCCCCCTCTAGTTAAACCAAATGGGAAGGATGTGAGGACTAACAGTGTTGGATTATTATCAATTATGTCATGGTATTGTCATAGAGGTGTCCTGGACGAAATTATTTGATAACCTAAATGATAATGACAAATTTCACAATGTGTCTATTTTATGTATGCTTGAAGGAGGCTTGGTTGATATTTAGTGTTGACATGGATATATATGTTTAGGGATGAGTGTGGAGTATTGAGAATGTAAAATGGGTCCTATAAGAGGTTTTATATACTTTGAGTGATTGTGTGCATGAGTGGATTTCATCTATTTGATCATAATTTTCATCTAGACACTTTGGGTCCAATCGTAAAAAATTTGAGTAGGTAGTTTGATGACATCACCATTTCCATGTGGGAATGATTTAAGGGCAATTGGTTATATGTTTGTGATCACACTATTCCCTAGTTGTTATGTGATAGATCTCAATTCATGCATCGAATCATGATCAAAGATATGAGGGTGCAAAGTTTGCTTCTCAGTCAAAATTCACTAAGTTCTCATACTTAGCCAAATTAGCAAAAGGGTTCAAGTAGATCCAAGTAAGCATGTTAATAATGTCATCATTCACATGCATGAAGGTGTCAGTATAAAATGATCGTATGGGTTTATTCATTTTTTTCCTAGTTTATTTACACTAAATTTTATATCATGCACTAAAGCACAACAAAAGTTATGCAAGAGAAAAGTTGGTCTCCTAGACAAATTCTAAGCATAGTTGGCTCTATGGAAGGAAATTTTGAGTGAGCATGTTAATTATGGCATATATTTTACATAGGTGGGTTCTAATATCATATTGTTATATGGTTGGATTCTCTTATGTGAAGAGATCATCTATTTTAAATTTGAGATCATGCATCAAAATGTGTTGAAAGATATATCTATCCAAAGTTGGCCTTCCAAGAATATTGAAAGGGTCCCCATACTTGGTCATTTATGCACAAGTTAAAGCTTGAGAAAGATTGGCAGTGCACATTACTCCAAAAAGTTAGGAAGTAGTGAGATGAGGATAGATATATAATGTTTAATGACTGATTAAAGGTATAGGATAAAGATCTAATTGTGAGTAGGCATTTGTATAGATTAATCGACCGATGAGCATTGATAGTTAAGGACTTGGTTGATTCATAGAGATTGACAGATCACGTTGAGTCAACATTTGAAGATTGCATGAGATGAGGTTAAATTGACTAGGGTTTAACATTTGGCATTGGTAAACTATGTGTTAAATATCAAACAAGATCTATGATGCATATTCAATCTAAGCAATGAGGACATGAGATGATTGTAAATTGATTGAAGTCTAATTATAACTATTTTCCTTCAAATATTTGAATTTAACATAGGAAAAACTAGAGTTATGTATTTTGTCCATATCTATCAATATAAGTAAAATTTGTTAGTGTTATAAAAAGCCAAGATGAAGATGAATACATGGTGCATCTAATGAACCTAATTTAAATATCTTAAAGTGTGTATAGTCAAAGATATTAAAGTTAAAAGTTGAATGTGTTCTAAAAGTGACCTAAGAAGGATGTTTGAGATTATATAGATACTATTTCGATGTCTCTTAATGAATTGGCTATTAGGGAATATTGTAGACTCTATGAGGATGCTTTGTGTGGATTTTATAGTTGTGATCAATCTATCTTGAAAATGAATAATGCTTAAGAATTTGATTTTCTATTCATTTATGATGTTCTTATGCACCAAGTTAGTGTTTGAGTTATTTGATCATATGAAGAGATGAGCTAATTTGACTATAATCATTTGAGGATGTTGAAGGGGACATAATGAGTAGACCCATGTATTTGAAAGTGGTCATGTGTTATTTTTTAATTTGATGAAGTTGTATGGATAATATCGCCCAACCTATAGGTCCTCTTTCTTTCTCACTCGACCCTTCTCAGCTAGACTTTCATTGATTCTTAGTCACTTGTAGCTTTCTAGACTTATATTTTTAAGACCTAGGCAGCCCTCTTAGACCTAGATCCATCCCTTAGGTCTCATCCTCCTATGATAATAGCACCCAACTAGGATAGGAGTGATATAACTTAGGGGCATCTTATTTCTGATGCTATTGTCTAAGTTCACTTTATCCTCAAATAGTCAAATTTTATCAAATCTTTATCTTTTCCCTTGTCAAACTAATGACAGCTCATCTAACCCATAATCATTAGTTTCCCTATAAAATGACATTAAATGTCCATTTAAAATGTTTGGCACTCATTCAAAAGAAAGAAACAAGAATACAAGAAAGCACACTCAAGCACTCTTCCCTATTCTCTACATACAACCTTCTAAGACCAATTCAATATTATTAATACACTCATACTAGTCTCTAGTCATCCAAAGTGCATTATATTTTTGCATCTAGCTACATACATCACACAATTTCACCAAGCACTTCAAATGGGAGAACTACATTATCTTGATTCCTCTTCAGAGTATTGGTAAGTAGGCAATGTTCCCACACATAGGGTGTAAATTGCATCTAGCATATCTTTTACACACTAACCCCTCTTCCCTTTCCCAAGCTTGCTACTCAAGTTCAAGTACCAAGAGCTCCTAAGGTTTTTGAAGATTGAATTAGACACACAACAATATTTTCACAAACCCAAGCTTTGATATTTCACTATTAGGGTGTCATAGACCTACTGAACAAAACCTAGAAAAGCCAGACCACTAAGACAACAGTGTTGAAAGTGGACAACAATGCTAGAAGTGGACAATAGTACCCAAAAGTGGACTATAATGCTAAGTAGTAGGATATATTAAGTTTGGTTCTCCTATCCAATCCATAAATAGAGTTTTGGGTCTTGTTTACAATAGTATTACATCCTTACATAGCCATTTCTAGACCCTACATCATCCATTTCAGCCTAAAATAAGCTAAGTTTGATTTCTTTACACTTCTTACCATTTTTAGAAAAGGTAAATTACATATTTTTTTACACAAATTAGTAGGATAATTGAGACACATTTAATTGTTGATCTACATTTAATCAAACATTTATTTTATTAGGAATTAAACACCTAATTCCCAAAAAGAATAAAACATTTGGTGAACCTGACTTTGAATTTCTGCATAAAAACCTTAGAAACCCTAGGGCTAATTATGTCAAATTTTTTCCTTTTTTTTCCTAAATTTAAAAATTATAAAACTACAAATTAATTGAAATATTTTTAGTGAATTCACCCAAACCCTAGTTTGCACATGCTAGGTCCTATTTGCATACAAACACTTTCAAACCACTAGGAAAAATATACTACTAATTTTAGAAATATTTTAATATTTTTCCTCAATTTTCAAAATTAAAACTATAAATTTTCTATAATTTTTTCAAATTATTTCACTAATTTTGGAAAAAATGATTCAAAACCCTAGTTACATCAAATACATTCTCAATTATTCTTTAATACTTTTTGCATAATTTTTTAGAAATTTAGTTGCATATCAAACTCAGAAAATAAATTTCAAATTCAAAAGTCTATAGTATATTGCAAATAATATTTCAAAAAAATCCTTAGTTGTAGGTACTATCTCCTTTTTGCTTGTTGAGGTATCACCTTACATGTTTGATAGCTTAGTATCCTTTTTGCACAAATTCCAAGTCACTATATTTTGGACTTTGTATTTATTATATTTAGTACTTTCCCTTTCTAAAACTTGGTGTATTACAACATATTGTAAAACCTTTAAACACATTTCAAATTTTTTTTCTACTCTACCAATGGCCCAATATACTGGTTTTGATGAAACTAATAAAAAAGAACTTCAAGAACTCTTAACCAAACATCTAAATATTGAAGATGACATGATTATAATTTTATAAAAAGAACAACAAAAATTAACCAATGGATAGTATTTTAAAACCATAGATTAGCCACTTATTAATGACACTATAGGGGTAACTATGTCTC
The DNA here is from genome assembly GCA_037957365.1 of Torreya grandis. Taxonomy (NCBI): domain Eukaryota; kingdom Viridiplantae; phylum Streptophyta; class Pinopsida; order Cupressales; family Taxaceae; genus Torreya; species Torreya grandis. The sequence goes on from JARHVA010001048.1 coordinate 414,721, forward strand.
AACAACACCCTATAGCATCCCAACCTTCTTCTGTGCCACCATTTATAGCTAGTACATCCCTATCTCCTGATGTGGTAACCCTTATGCAAGAGATCCAATCTCTTCAATCCAAGGTGCAACATCTTGAGCAAGGTACCACTAGACCTACATAGGCTTTGGATTCTTTTGCTCTTCTACATACACCATTGGCATGTCACATTGCTTCTACACCCTTGCCACAAGGATTTGTTCAACCCAAGCTTACTCTTTATGATGGAAAGGGTGATCCAGAGACATATTTGAGAGCTTTGCATGCAACATGTTTGGATTATGTACCCAATGACTAGCTACTTACCAAACTCTTTCCACAAAGCTTAAAGGATTATGATTTACAATGGTTTTATAGTCTACCAAATTAGTTAGTCATGGCATTAAATCCTTTAACTGACATGTTCGTAGCATATTTTAGTATCAACATTGGTGATAAGGTCTCATATGCACAGATTTCACAATAGAAATAAAGGTCAAATGAGCCTTTCATAGATTATGTTATTAGATACAAGACTATTTTATCTAAGTTAACTATCCCCATGGTTGATCAAGAGCTACAAGACATCTTCAAATAGATCCTTCTATCAACACTACATGAATCCATTATGTTCAAATGATTCTCCTCCTTCACTGAATCATGTCATACACTTAAGAGAAGATAACTCAAGTTAATCTTAATGGGAAAACTCAAGTATTCAAGTACTCCAAACATAATAAACAAGAGTAACAATAAAGTCCCATAAAAGGTTAAATTTAGTGACAACAAGAATTAGAATGAACCAACAGTCAATTTAGCTTTAGATCCCCCTCAGCATGTGGTTTTATTAGCACCTCCTCGATGTGCATTTACCAAATTACTAGTTTCTCTAGCCAGAGTTATATAATAGTTATTAGAATGAAACATCATCACTATCCCATCTATTCAACAAGTAGATCTAGAAAATCATATTCTATGGGGATATGATCAGCATGTATTTTTTGACTTTCATAGGGCACCAAGCCACACCATAAACAGATGCATAAATTTATGACATAAGATATAAGACTTGATATAAGATAATCTACTTGATCTGGGCACTTCAGTTGAGCCTCCAAAGACAAATCCAATACAAGATAAATCTTTTCATAGCCATTTCCTTAGCATTCAAAATAAAAGAAAGAGGACACATCAAGTGTTCATCATTAATACCATACACATCCTCCACTAGTTACATACCAAGCACCTTTAGTTGAGGCACATCATTTGAGAGGTATGATAGGTGTGTATGAGTCCAATGTTATAGGTAGGCATTTGATATATTTTTTAGATCATGAGATCGTGGAGGATGATATAGGTTAAAATGCACTTTTTATTAGAGCACATTTACATAATTAACCTATCTGTAATATACTCATTGACAATAGTTCCAATATTAATATATGCACCTTCACACTACCACAGCATTTGGGTTATTCAGATTAGGATATCACTATGATTAATATAGTTATCAATGGGTTCAATGGACATGTTTAAAGTTCATTGGGTGAGATAGTACTTCCATTACATGTTGGGCCTACACATATGGCTATACCATTCACTATAGTTTCTAATGCAGGAGTTTTTGACATACTACTTGGTTGACCATAGATTCAAAAATTGAAGGTAGTACCTTCTACAGTTCATATATGCATGAAGTTAATTCATGATAATAAAGTTATTACAGTTGATGGATTTCCCTATGAGTCACCACTCCCTACTTTAGAGCCATCTACCAGCTTCTAGTCACCCGATCTAGTTCTTCCATCAATTTTAACTTCTCCCTCATATTTTATTCTAGTTCCACCTTAGGTTTAACCATAGTTATAGCATCCATTACTAGTATAGATATTTCATACACCCCTATATCTTTAGCATTCTAGATAACTTCTAGTGACAATATTCACACCTAAAGTAGTTACACTGAGATCTTATATAGCTACATAGAGAGCACATATTCATAGAGCTTCTTCTCCTAATTTTATATGGGTATCTAAGATCCCTATAGTTACATCCACTTATTAGATTCATAGGTGGACCCCACATTTAGTTTCCACTTTAGATATTTTAGAGCAATTATAACATACACACATTTCAGCTTCATAATCTTAGTCATACACTCGTGCCTCATGATTCAGTTATTTGACATAGGACATCAAGATAAGGAGTCTCACCTAAGACTCATCGATTAGTATCATTTATTATTAGTCATTCTTATACATAGTTCAAATATTTTCAAAAAATAAAAATAAAAATAAAAAATTTGCAAAAACAACAAAAACATATTTTGATTGTATGCATCATTCACGCTTCACATCACTATTATCATCCTAGGACTTACATTTGATGTTTCATGTTTTAGATTAAGGTAAAAACAGGTTTTGAAGGGCCCCAAAACCCTATACATTAGAAGAGAGATAAACCTTAAGCACAACCAGGTATAAAATAGCCTGGAATCAGCAAAAGCAAGACCAGATTAACTAGGAATCTAAAAGCAGCAGTCAAGAGCTGGACAAACTATTATTATTTTTTTTTACAAGACCAAAGTTTCATATCTAGAGGGGGGACCAAAGGCTTAGACTTCTTCCTCTTAACTGGTGTCCAACCATCCTCTACCTTAGCTGCCTCAGCAACCCAGTCCGTAGAAGGCCATGATCCATGAAGTCCAAGGGGCATCGATGCCTCAACAAAATCCTTTCGAGAACCAGGCAACTTCTAGATCCTAGGAGAATCCTTCAAAATAGGTGGAGGTACCACCACCTCCTCAGTAATTGGTTCAAAGAGATCACATAATCCAATCTCCACAGTACCTTCAACAGGATCAGTCTCCAATGGAGTCTCCCGATCTGATGATTCAGAATGGATACTCTTTTCATTCTTAGTCTCTGAATCAGTCACATCTTCCTCAAGTTGTTTAGAAAAATAATTTTCATGATCAGCTTCAGACCACCAAGAAGGTGATCTTCTGGATTTGGATTTCCCTGCAGTACACTGAGCTGTAACATGCCCCATCAGGTGACATTTTTTGCATCGAAAAGGTAAACCTTCAAAATCTAACATTTGCATCCAAGAACCCCTAGGGGAGTCCAAAAAAATCACCTCATGAAGGCCCTTAGAAACATCCACCTCAACCATTAGGCGTGCACAGGTCGAATGGTAAAACTTTTTAGTTTCTTCATCCTTAAATAAAAACTCCCCTATAGCATTTTTGATGGTTTTATACACCGATTCATGCCATAGATGTATTGGTAAATTAGGGAGCCGAACCCAGACAGGGATCTTGTTGAAGTTTTATGTGAGAGGATTGAAATCCATATGCCACCATTTGGCCATAAGAGGGTATTTACCCTGCCATAAAAAATTACTGTTGGACAGAATAGTCCTCTTGTCCTTAGAGTTTTGGAATAAAGCTAAAAAAAAACCTTTAACACATGGGTATATTTCCACATTTCCATCAATTAGTGGTAGCCAGGTATTGGATATCTAGCCATGTAGATCTACAAGAGAGGGGCCAGAAGCCACGAAATTGAAAAATAGCCCCATACTCTAAAAAATATTCTACCCGATTAAAGATTGCTTCAACTGTATCAGGATCTAGATTTACCCTAACAGGATTTAAAGCACTTACTGGTGAAACGCATGACCTCCCAGAAGAAGCTTGATGTTTTGTGTCATTTATTTCAGCTTCAAAAGTAGCCACATCTGCATAAGTTCATCCCTTTGAACCAGGGACAGAACCAATAATAGGGGATCTTTTTGCTATATTCGTAGCTAGAAAATAACTCCCTTTCACAGAAGAATGGGCAATCAGGATCCTTTCCCCATTCACAGGTGGAGTCCCTTTCATAGCATAAGCCGTGGCCACACCATCCGCTGGATCAACGGCTACCTGGTTTAGAATTTGGGTTCGCGCTCGCGCACACCCGCACTCAGCATTAAAATTCTCCATTCAAATTCTCTCCAAAATTTTGTCTTTATATATTTGATGTTTCATGTTATTGTATGTTAATTTTGTACATTACCATGCTTCACTTGATCTTATTTGAAAATGTTCAGTGACATCTAGTTATTTGATTACTTCATTCTACCCATAGAGGGGGTAGTCCTACTTCTACATTTAAGATACACATTGTTATACACACCCATTGGGGCATCTTCTACATGACTACGCCATCCAAGTTATGTCATTTCTAGACCACACTCTCTAAGTTATCTTGCTAATGTACATTACTTTATAGCTTACACAAAATACTATATCGAAATCTCACTAGTATTTATTAGCATATGCCTAGTCTTATACTACACATGTTTTGCATACTTTCACATTTAATTTGATCAGTTAGATGTGTTTGTCTCCTTCTAGCTATTACATGATTTCTCTACTTACTTAGCATAGTTTTTTTAATTGCATTTTCAATTCCAACTTGTCTCCTAGCTGTGCCTTAGGACATTTGCCAATGTCTTTTGTTTATTCTTCATGTGTGTGCCTTAGGACATTTACCAATGTCCTTTCTTTGTACTCCTTTGTTTGCCAACTTTACTTATTTCACTTGTATGTGTATGTGGAATTTGAACATGCCTTCCATGCTTTTTTTTAATTTGAGTGACATGTTCCCATGTCCCTTGTTTGTATGTCCTGTTAGCCCATCTAGTATGCTTCTTGCTTTTTTCTTGTTTGCTTGTTGCTTATCAAATGTGTGCAATAATATGATTTATATCATGAATTTTATTTTTTATTATCAAATGTGTGCAATAATATGATCTATATCATTCATTTTCTTTTCTTTCTTGGATGTCAGGATGGACATCATGTTCCATCCCTCCAAAAAACAACTAACAATTAACATTACTAGTTCTAATTCAGTACTTTCCACATGCTTTCACATTGTTATATCTATCTAAGCATACCCATATTAATCTAATAATATATATCAATACAAAAATTTCTATATCTTAAAACATATTATCAAACATCAAATGTTCTATCATATATCTTTTTAGATTAACACACTTACAGGACTCTTTTCTTCTGAGGGTAGTCGTTACAGGTTCATCATTCTTACCCTCAAAAGAGGGGGCATCAAATATGGGATTTGTCATAAAGATAAAACCTCCTATAAATAAAAATATAATAATTAGGAATATTCAACATATAATCTATAGGTTAAACTAATCAAATCAGTGCAAAAATAAGAAGTCTTAGATTAGCCGTCAATTTTCACATCAGATAATAGCATTATAAATGGATAGTAACACCAAAAATGAATAGTATCACTAAAAATAGGGGTTTCCATAGTTTATCACTCCTATATAGGCATAAAAACACTCAAGGTTTCCAAAAATAGGAAAAAAAATTAGTTTAGGGATAGTTTTTGCACTTTCAAATCCTTTAGATTCAGTAGTTTTAACTCAACTTTTTTAGATACAGGGGGTTATCATGCATGGCATGATGGTTCTCACATTTAGTTCAAATTGGGTAGTTGTCATAACTTATAGATCAGAATCCATGTTCCAAACATTAGTGATTGGGGGAAATGTGTATGGCACATTGATCTTATTTTGTTTCTGAGTTTAATTTATTCTAGGCATTCTTAGTAGTTGTTTGCCTTACTCTATCTTCAAGTGGTTGACATCACATTCAAGTTAAAATTTCATACAAGTTTAGATTTATAAGTACCTAAGTTATTGATTTGGATTTCACATAAGTATTTTGTAATAGTTTTAGATAAGTTTTCATAAAAGTCTAACCTCCATCTTTTGAAATGGCCAAGAGTGGTCTAGTTTCTAGCACACATTCAGTCTATCTGTGCCACATTGTCAAATTTTTTTAACATAAATTGGCTCCATGATCCATCTCATATGACATATATTATATATCAATATTAATTCATATCTTAAATTCATGGGGTAGCTAACCTTTGTATTCTTGAGCCACCTATTTAGAGGGATTAGACACATAGTCTAGACATCGATTAACACATGCATGATTCATTAACTTCACATAGTTGGAAATGATATAGATAAAGAGATATCCTTTTCATTATTGAGACATATTTATAGTAATTAATCACTCAACTCCATTCATGATATTACTCTTGATTCATCACATACTCAGGACAATCTAGCATCACAACAAGTTTTGTATTGGTTCACATACCTAGTGAGGTGTATTCATTCCTTTCTCTTTCTTTGCTTAAATTTTATATGTTATTATTTTAGATATATCATATATATTAGTAACTAATCTACTTCATGTTTTTATTTGTATATTCACACATCATCGCATGCTCTCTCTATGCACATCCAGCATCACATAACTTCATGACTTTTTCCTTTATAAGTAAGTTCAGGTATGCTCTCTATTTTTCCTTTATCCTAGTATTTTCCTTTGATGCATAACTATAATAAAGGGGAGAGGAAATTTAATCATATAAAATTTAAAATTTGATGAATTAGGCATGTCTAATAGCACCCAACCTATAGGTCCTCTTTTTTGCTCACTTAACCCTTCTCAGTTAGACTTTCACATATCTCAGTCACCCATAGCTTCCTAGACTTAGATTTTTGAGACCCAAATATCCCTCTTAGACAAAAATACATCCCCCTAGTTCTAATCCTCCTAGGATAATAGTGGCCAACTTGGATAGGAGTTCTAAAACTTAAGGGTGTCTTATTTCTAGTGTTGTTGTCTAAGTTCACTTTAATTTCAAATAGTTAGATTTTCCTGAATCCTTATCTTTTCCCCTATTATCCTAATGTAAGTTCATATAACCCATGATCATTATTTTACCTATAAAATTCCATCTAATTTCCATTTATAAGGGTTGTCACTCATTCACAAGAATGCAAACAAGCATACTCAAACACTCTTCCCTGTTCTCTGCATACTACCTTCCAAGACCAATTCAAGCCTATTAAAGCACTCATACCAGTCTCTCATCATCTAAAGTACATTTTAGTTGTGCATCTAGTTACATACATCACATAATTTCACTAATCACTTCAAATGGGAGAACTATATTAGCTTGATCCCTCTTCACAGTATTAGTATGTAAGTAGCGTGCCCACACACAAGGTGTGAAGTGCATCCAATGTATCCTTTACACACTAACCCTTCCTCTTTTTCCAAAGTTTTCTACTCAAGTTCAAGCACTAATAGCACCTAAGGTTTTTTAATATTAAATCAAACATGAAACAAGCTCTGCATTGACCTAGTCTTTGATATTTCACTAACAAGGTATAATAGACCTACCAAATAAAACCCAAAAAAATCCAAACCACTATGAAAATAGTGTTATGAGTGGATAACAGTAGTGGAAGTGTAAAATAGTGCTATAAAGTGGACTATAATACTAATTATTAGGGTTTCCTAAGTTTTACACTCCTATCCAATCTTGAAACTAAGTTTTAGGTCTTGTTTATGATAGTCTTCCATCCCTACATAGCCATTTCTAGACCCTGCATAATTTGTTTCAACCCACAATAAGCTAAGTTTGATTTTTTTACACTTCTTACTATTTTTAGAAAAGATAAAATACATATCTATTTGTAAAAATTAGTCAGTTAATTAAGACAAATTTATTTACTAATCTACATTTACTCAGACCTTTATTTACTTAGGAATTAAACACCTAATTCCCAAAAACAATAAAATAGGTTCATATGAGACCTATAAGGGATAAATGGGCCTTATTAAAAGGTGTAGCTACTTAAGGATGACCCATTGATGGTAAGTCTGACCTATGAAGATTTTTTTAACCCATGGATTCATATGAGATATGCCTTAATGGCTAAGGCATGCCTAATGTTTGACCATGGTTTTGATTATCAAGTATGATCTATAAATAGTGAAATCAAAGTTGGTGATTTATAGACTTTATGTGAGAGACTAAGGAGATATTTGAGAGAGGCTTGTGTGTGTGAATTATAGAGTGAAGGAGGGGTAGAGTTACCTAAGGATGACTTGAAGAGAAGAATAGATTGAGGATTATTTATATGACCTATTGGCCATAGTTTTATTGGGAGAATAGTGTTCTTACAGATTGAGTGTGAATGAAGGTGAAGATTGATAAGCAGAGGTCCATCATCAAGTTTTGAAGACATCATTTCAAATTTGGATGTGTTTATAGGTGTTATTATGGTAGCTCATCATCTAAGGTGGTTATAGCCTCCTTACAAGGTGAAACTTTCTAAAAGGTCTAGTTGTTGTTGCAGCTCAGCTAAACAAGTGTGGTAGCACCTTATGGGATTGAAGTCTCACTAAATAGGGATTATGGTTCCTTGATCATTTATATATGGTCTAAATTTCTTCTTATTATTATAATAAATTATTCAAGTACAGGTTCTAGTGGGTTTTATTCCCCAAGAAGGTTTCCCATGTATGTCATGTGTTATGTGATTAATCTTGCATTGTCTCTCTTGCTTATTGCTATAAATAATGTGTATGCTTCATGAATACTTGTGGTAACTGGTTAAGTTTTTGTAAAGATAAAAATTGAAGTTAGATTATTTGGGCTCATTGATTCACCCCCTCTAATGATTATACCTCTAATAATTGGTATCATAGTAGGTCCTTTGGTAAAGGATTAATAGCCTGAAGGTGATCCAAGGTACAATATGGGTAGTCATCAAGGAAGTTTCTCTACTAAATAACCACTGATGTACAATGGATCCAATTATGATTTTTGGAGTACAAAGATTAAGACATATATTATGTCCCTAGGGTTTGATGTATGACAATCTATTTTAGATGGTTATGTTTTTTATATTACTCCTCTATCTAGTGTTATAGTTAAGAATTTTTTTGAGAACAATTCCAAGGTGATGAATTCTATCACTTATAGTCTTTCAGACATTGAATACACCAAGGTAATTTATTGTACATCTCCTAAAGAGATATGGGACAAAATGAGGATCATTTTTGAATGAGTTTAAAAGGTTAAACTTTCTAAGTTGAAGACTTATAGAAGGCAATTTGAAAGTCTCAAGATGAAGGAAAAAGATTCTATGCCATCCTTTCTACAAAGAGTTGATGAGACTATGAACATCATCAGAGGTCTTAGAGATAATATTGAAGAGGAAACTATAGTCCAAAAGGTATTAAGCTCTCTATCTCACAAGTTTTATCTAAAAGAAGAGAGTCATGATCTTACTCAATTGAAGATGGATCAATTGAATGGTACCCTTAATGAAAATGAGATGAGAATAAATGATGATATACCACCAAATAAGGAAGCAACATTGAAGATAAATATTAAGCCTAAGAAGTTCCAAGGTAATAAATCCAAAGAGGATGATATATCTAACATTAATAAGGATGAGATAATTACCTTGATTACTAGGAAATTAAACATAGGCTCAAGGTAGTATAAGGGTAAACTACCCTTCAAATGTTTCAATTATGGAGAGATAGTAAATTTTAATCATAAGCATGAGAAGAAATATATTGAAGAACATGGTGAAGTCTAATATGATGACAAGAAGACATATAGAAAGAAAGGATTTAGAAAGTTTAACAATAAGAAGTCCTTCATAAACAAGAAGATTCTCTACACCAAATAAGATTATAGCTCATCAAATAAGAGTGAATATAGTGACTCATAATATGATCATGAAGATGATGGTCCTATTAAATATGAAGCTTTGTTCATGGCTGAGGAAGGAAGTTTCTCATAATAGAAGGTGTCTACTTGGAGTGATTTAGATAATGATGAAAATGAGATAGACTATGAGACTATATTGATGAATGATCTTAAAGAACTAAAGATATAGAAGAAGATCAATAAGAAGATGAAATTTAAGCTCAAGGAATATGAGGAATAATTTAGTATATTTGAGGCAAGATTGGTTGAAGACTCTAGAGAGAATGAAGGTACTATCATGTTTCTTAATTCTAAGTTGGAATCTATGTCTAAAAGTCTAAGAGCCAAAGAATAAGAATGTTCAAGTTATGTTTCTAAAAATGAGTCTTTGAAATCTGAGTTAGAAAATATATCTAGTAAGGTGAAGTCATTTGTGAGATTTGAAAAGAGCTCATATGATCTAGACAACATCCTGAGTGGTTAAAAGCATGCTAGTGATATAATTGGTCTTGGCAATGAAGAATAACAAAATAATTATACTCAAGACAAGATAAAGACTAATATGAACTAGGACAATCAGACTTTGAATATAAATCATTAGATAAGGATTTAAGGTGATGGTAAAATAAAGATAAATCAGATCAAATAGCCAAATGCCATGAGGTATGCAAGATTTAATGGTTATTGTTACACATGTAATAAATTTGGTCATAGGGATAGAGAATGCAAGAGACCTATTAGAAATTATTTTTCATGATACTATATTGGGGGTCATCAATCAAAAAGAGTGAGGAAAATTAAGTGCTTCAACTATCTTATTGTGGGACACTTTGCAAACCATTGTCCACATAAGATTAGACAAGGTGAGTCCTCTTCAAAAGGGGGAGGTTGTTTTTTTGTCATGATAAAGGACATATGGAAAGTTTCTATCCAAAAATGGTAAGAAAAACTATGTTTCCATCAAGGAGTATGGTGTGCTACAATTATGAACAGAGAGGTCACATTGTTAGATTTTGAAAACAAAAGTCATCAAGTCAAAATGAGTTAAATTAGGCTCATATAGTGCAAGAAAGAAGGCATGTTAACAAATGGAAGCTAAAGATGATAAGTGTGAGTCATGATGAGACTATAGGTCTAAGTAATATATTTGCTATGGTGGAGAATGATTTAGAAGTTAAAGAGCCAAGGGCTCTCATTTTTTGCTCATGTTGAGAATGAAGAGATCAAGCTCAAAGAAAATACCAAGGTGCTGGTGGAAGCTAGTCCTAAGGTATATATGGATTCAAGTTAACATCTTTCTATTTTTGATCATGTATCATGCAAAGAACATTAATTGTCTATGTGTAGTAATGAGGCTCCAAACTACAAGGTGGATCCTTTAGATGAAAAGGTATATAATGAATTTGTGTTCTCTCCATGTATTGTCAATACAATCATAGAAGAAAAGGATAATGTTGTAGTGGATGAAGAAGTTGTTTCTCCTAAGCTAAATAATAATAATAATAATAATAATAATAATAATAATAATAATAATAATAATAATAATAATAATAATAATAATAATAATAATAATAATAATAAGAAGAAGAAGAAGAAGAAGAAGAAGAAATATAAGTATCATATGACCAAGAAGGAGAAAGAATATGAGGAGTTGTGGGCAACTCCTAGTTTCACACCATGGTAGAGCATTGTAGTTTAGAGGAGGTCTCTGTCTATGCTTATTAAGAGACTCATTTCAGTGGAGAAGCATGTTTTATTTCTCAATATGATAATCCCAATCAAAAAAGGTCTTTGGTTAAGGGGGAACAACAAGTTCATGAACCTGTTTCAGAGGTTTGTAAAGGAGTTGTAGTACAGAGTCAAAATGGGTGGTTCTAAGTGGCTTAATGATATTGATGGAATGTAAATAATAATTTGGTGCTCAAAAAGGTTTGTAAATTTATTTTTTATGTTCTCTATGTGATTTTATGGTCTAAAGGTATGTTGGAGTCAAAATGAATATTTTTTAGTGCTCTCTATTTTCTCAGTTTTTGCTTAAGGGCAAGCAAGCCTAAAATGGGTTATAGGAATTCTATGTTCCAAAAAGTATGAAGTCTCAATTTTTTGTCTATAAGTATGTAATGTGTGTATCTAAGTGTCAAAGAAGTTTCAAGAGTGTGTGTTGACTGGAAGGTATTGTGTTGACCTCATTTGTTTTGAGATTCTAGGGGTTTGGGCTTTGCTAGAAAAGTCATTTTCCTTGTGAATTGAGGTTTGAGTCTTATTAATATATTGAATGGGATAAATGGGTTATCAAATAAATATTTATAAATATTTTAAGGTTTGTGGTTCTTAATTTATTCAAGTTTTTTTCAATATGGAGGGTTAATTTGCTAGCAGGTTTGTGAAGGAAGTATGTTGTAGAGGATGAGTTTGGTGATACAAATTAGTTTTATTGGGGGGAATATGAGAGGTGTCCAAATATGAATTTTTATGTCTTTAATATGTGTCTACTAAAATATGTGGTCTCTGCAAGTTCCAGGTAGGGTTACAAGGAGGCTAGACAGACCTAGTTTGAAGAAGAGTGCTTTTTTGCTTAGTTTCTCCAAAATAGAAAGGTATGTATGTTTCAAGGTAATTTATCAATTTGATTAAGATCATTTTTCCTATTTTGTGATTGGAACAAAAAAAAATTGGTGGTCCTTATGGTAGCTTGAGAGAGGAGACTAGTAAGCATATGTGGTGATTTTTCATAGTGTATGGAGTTCTCAATATGCTCAAGATGTGTAATGACTCAAAAATATTAGGGGGAGTCCCTCTTAGATGTTTCTTGGTGAGTTAAATTATATTTCATTTATTTTTAGTGTTATTTCTTCATTGACTATAGTGCTTTATTTAAGAAAGTGTTGGTATGGAGCAAGAGGATGTTATCAAGGCAAGCTAAAGTAGGCTCAAAGTAAGGGAAATTTGTATCATATTTCTAAGATGGTATTTTCCTATTTAATAGTATTTTTAGGTCCTTAGTATTATTTTATTCCCACTTTGTCATTATGTCAAAGGGGGAGAAATTTCTTGTTGTGGGAATGCTTGAAGAGAGAGAAGGTGAATTATATATTGCTATATATGATGGTTGTTGACATTAATGACAAAGGAGGAGATTGTAATATTATTATCAATGGTTTCATGGTGTTATCATGGAGGTGAGTGGATGAAGTGATTTGGTTGCCTAAGTGATATTGATAAAGTGTGCAATGTGTTTGTTCTAAGTATGCTTGAAAGAGGCTTGGTTGATCTTCAGTGTTGACATGGATAGAGATGTTTACGGATGAGTATGGAGTATTGATCATGCACAAGGGGTCCTATAAGATTTTTTATATTCTTTGAGTGTTTGTGTGCATGAGACGATTTCATTTGGTTGATCATAGTTTTCATCTAGACAATTTGGGTCAAGTGGTAGAAAATTTGAGTAGGCAATTTGATAATGCCATCATTGCCACATGGGAATGATTCAAGGGTATTTGGTCATATGGTTGTGATCACATTAGTCCCCATTTTTTATACACCATATCTCAAGTCATGTTTCTAAAAATAGTGAAAGATATGAGGGTATAAAGTTAGCTTCTTATTCAAAATTCACTAAGTTCCCATACTTAGCCAAATTTGAAAAAGGGTTCAAGTAGATCTAAGTAAGCATATTGATAAGGTCAACATTCACATGTATGGGGGTGTAAGGACAAAATTATCATATGGGTTTGTTCATTTTTATTCCTAGTTTATTTTTTCTAAATTTTAGATCATGCACTAAAGCACAAAAAAATGTATACAAGAGAAAATTTGGTCTCCCAAACAAATTTTAAGCATAGTTGGCTCTGTGGAAGAAAATTATGAGTGAGCATGTTAATGATGGAATATCCCAAAATTGTGTGTGTTTCAAGAGAATATTGTTATAAGGTTGGATTATCTTATGTGAGGAGATCATCTGGTCCAAATCTAACATCATGCATTGAAGTGTGATGAAAGATATATCTATCCAAAGTTGGTATTTTAGGTATATTGAAAGGGTTCCCATAGTCATTTTTGCACAAGTTAAAGCTCGATCAAGATCAACAGTGCACGTTTCTCAAATAAGTTATAAATAAATTAGATGAGGATAGGTTCATGATTTTTGACAACTAAATAAATTTATAGGATAAATATCTAATAGTGAGTGGGTGTTCATACAGATTGGTCAAATGGTGAACATTGATAGTTAAAGACCTAGTTGATTCACAAAGATTAACAGAGCATGTTGAGTCAACATTTCAAAATTGCATAATATGAGGTAAAAGTAACTAAGTTTTAACATTTATTATTAGTACACTATGTGTTAAATATCAAACAAGATCGATGGTTCATATTCAATCTGAGTAACAAGGACATGAGATGATTACAAAGTGGTTGAAGTCTAACTGTGATCGTTGTCATTTAAATATTTGAATTTAATATAGGAAAAAATAGACCTTTGTATTTTGTCCATATATTTTGAGAGAAGTAAAATTTGTTGGTGATATTAAAATAAAAGATTAATAGAACTCCATGTTTCATCTAATGAACCTAATTTTAATATCTTAAAGTGTGTACAATCAAAGATATTAAAGTTCAAAGTTGACTATGTTTTCAACTGTGTTTTGCAAGTGACCCAAGAAGGATGTTTGAGCTTATATAGATATCATTTTGATGTATCTTTATGAATTGGATATTAGGTAATGTTATATACTCTATTAATATGCTTTTTGTGGATTTTAGAGGTGTGATCAATCTATCTTGAGTATGAACAATGCTTAAGAAGTTGACTATGTATTCATTAATGATGCTCTTATGCACTAGGTTAGTGCTTGAGTTGTTTGAGAATACTCAAAGATGATCTAAGTTAACTATGATCATTTGATGATGTTTAATTGTACATAAGTATTAGACCCATGTATTTTAAACTGGTCTTGTGTTTTGATTTTTTTTTATGAAGTGCTAAAAGAGTGAATGGGTTCACATGAGACCTATAAGGGTTAAAAGGGCCTTATTAAAAGGTGTAGCTGCTTAAGGGTGACCAATATATGTTATGGATAACCTATGAATATTTTTTTGAGCCATATTCATGTAAGATATTTCTTAAGGTCTAAGGCATTCCTAATGGTTTACCAAAGTTTTGGTTATCAAGTATGCTTTATAAATAGTGAACTCAAAATTGTTGATTTCTAGACTTTGTGTGAGAGACTAGAGAGAGGCTTGTGTGTTTGAATTATGGATCAAAGGAGGGGTATATTGACCTAAGGATTATTTTGAGATAATAATATATTGATGAATATTTTTATGACCTTTTGGTCATAATTCTATTAGGAGAATAGTGCTCTTGTAGATTGAGTGTGAGCGAAGGTGAAGAGTGATAAGCAGAGGTCCATCATCAAGTGTTGAAGACATCAGTGCAAAGGTGGATATTTTTATAGGTTTTTTGTTGTAATATTATAATATAAAGTGGTTTTATCCTCCTATCAAGGTGAAACTTGTTAAAATGTTTGGTTGTTGTTGTATCTCAGCTAGATAGGTATGGTAGCACTTTGTGAGATTGAAGTCTCACAAAATAGGGATTATAATTCCTTGATCATTTATAGATGGTCTAAATTGGTTTTTTTTCTTTTAGGATAATAATACAAGTGTATTTTCCATTAGTGTTTATTCCCCAAGAGGGTTTCCCATGTATGTCATATGTTATGTTATTGATCTTGCATTATCTCTCTTCCTTATTACTATGAATGATGTGTATGCTTCATGAATGCTTGTGGTAACTAAATAAGTGTTTGTAAAGATAAAAATTGAAGTTGGATTATTTAGGCTCACTAATTCAATCCCCCCCTCTTATTAATTATACCTCTAACAAATATTCATATGTATCCCATCCTCCTGGAGATGGAAGTTGAGTTTGTGCATCTATAATGGTAAATGAGGGATCCCCTTGAATTTATCTTAAGAGATCCTCTGTCAACCCAACCATTTTTTTCCTAGATAAGACCTTGGTGTCATCTTTAGTGTTTAATAAAATAAATTCATGCTCATAGGTCTCATGTTGGTAATGGATCCCTTTTGAATGCTACCATGTGGGTCATAATCCTTATGATGTACAGATGCCAATGAATATAGTTTTCTTATGCTACCAACATCACCAAGTGATTCTTGATTGTATAATTCATTAAAATTATGATCATATAAGACACATGGAATAAAAATTTATGTTTATTCCTCATGTCCTCATCAATACTCCACTAGAGCTGGTATGCTCTCTTACTCCACCAACTTGTCTAAAACATACTTGGTCAGACACAAAGGTGAAACCTTGGTTCCCATAATCATTATTATTGTGTAATTTGGGTATAGATAGTAGTCCCCACTTGGATATAATGTGTTATTAATGATATAAAATACTCATTTGAGTGGATTCTCATGAATTTAATTCCAAGCTTGAGGATATATGCTCTCTACAACTCTAACAATATTTCACATGTAGGAATAAGTATGCAAGAAAGAATAAAATTCACATACTCTAGTATTCATACAGTCTAGGGAAATGCTTGAGAATGATCCATTATGTACATAAACTATGGCCATAACAACATATAATAGGTATAAAATCATGAAAATGTGGCCTACGAATGGTATTTTATCCTTTAGAACATTTACTCTTAGAACTTGGCATTGATGACTTCTCCCAAGGCAAAGGTCAATTCTAAAGTCATTAGTAGGTATATCAATAGAACCCACTCAATTAAAAGGTAATATATGCTATCAAACCCATACATATTATTCATTATGGCCATCCTAATACAAACTCCCATCTAAAATTTGGTGATGGGCATGAGAGTAGTGGCCTTGAGGCTCACTTTTTCTCATGGTATTATCCATTTCCTTAATGTGTCTTTGATTGTGTTAGTATTATTCCATAACATGATTATGTTTCCATAATAGGTGGCATATAAAATTAGGTGCCTTAAGTACCTCTATAAATAATATCTTTAAATTTAATCCAAGACTATTTTATGATTAATATGGTAGAGGACATCTGATACTTTTCTTACAAAGAACAAGTCTCAAATTAGATCGATGCATGACATTACTTTAGACTTAGAAACTACAAAGTGAAATTATTGGAATTTAAAAATAAATCACAATTTATTTATCCTTATATGATAATTTATCCTCAGATTAGTGGGCATTGAAATTATCTATATTATCCCATATAATTGTATAATTCACAAACCTACCATAGAACACTTTTGAGTAAAATATTGTATCAGTGTATTCTATGGAATCCTTGATGGATATTTTTGATGGTGGTAGAATTCCTCAAAATGTATTGGATTATTAATACATTGGATACCTATCTCACTTATATAATTTAATTGATTAATATTTGGAAGTAATTCATATGTGAATGCATAAAACTAGGGCTTTTAACGCTCTATAAAATGAAAGTTTGCTTAAGCTTTTTGGTAATTGATAATGAGAAGTCTCTTTAGAATTAAATAATATAGTTTGAATATATATTCATTAATTTTAGTTCATGTTCCATTAATTTCCAATAAATTTCAAGCTTGTTTTGCTCATTTAATTTAAATTTGGATGTTTACTTTGGTAGGTATGCCACATAGGATTTTCAATGTTTAGAAGATGCCCCGTAGTCATATATTAGACAAGTGTCTCTTTCATTAGTTTTATGTTGATATAATTGTACCAATTGGAATAATATCAAAATTCAAGTTTCATAGCTTATGATAATTATCATTTAACCAAATCACACAATGCCCTAAATAAGTAAAATACAAAGACCCATGTCTTTCACATATTGCAACTTTTGTCAAAATAATCCTTTCGAATTTTTCACTAAAACACGAAGATAAAAGGCCAAAATTTATAATTAACATAAAACATGATAACCCAAAATATACAAAGACTTAAATCCATAAAAACTAAAAGAAGTGAAAACTTGAAGGTCACAAAGTATGGAAGTTGTGAAATGCCAAAATCCATGATGTGAAAAAGTCACAACGACAAAAATCCATAAAGATAAAAGACACAAAATGCATAAATTTTTAAGATCAAAACACATGACATTCCAAACACACAAAGACCAAAAGTCATGAAGATAAAATATGTGATGTTAAAAACATGAAAATACCAATTTGAGTGATGACTAGAAGTTTTTATGACCAAAATATGTGACGTTCTAAACACGAGAAGAAAAAAACTTAGGATTTTTTGTTTGTAATTTTCATATGAATTCATAAAACTTACATATATATAATGAATTTTAAAATTCATTAGTATATTAATTTGAATAAATCACAAAAATTAGAAAATACCTTGATATGGGAAAATAGTAATTACATTAACATAAAAAAATCACTTAACAAGAACCCTCAACATGGTAATTAAAAGCTTTGAGACCCAATTTACTATGAAGAACCCATGTGATCACTAATAAAAAATACTTTTTAATTAGAACTAGGATTGTTAGACTTGTAATATGCCCCTATTCAAAAAAAAATTGGGTTGGGGTGTGTTGAATACAACAAATGGTGACTTACAAGGGGAATACTCCCTAGTATTTGAGAACTCATAATCTTTGGTTACCAATTACAAATACAACATGACTCATACCAGAGGAGAATAATTAAACTATAAATATGAAAGAGACTCCCAAAACTTCAATCAATATATTAGCTTTGTTCATACCATGGAATTATGTGTAATGAAGTGATGTTATTTTATCATTGTTTGTGAGATTTTAGAAAAAAATTGGACTATATTATAGGTTTCATTATAGTTTTTAAATCATTTTAAAATAAATAAAATAAACTCAGGCATTACCCTATTACTAGCCAAGCAATCCATATCCTAAATAGAGATACATTTGATTCCCCTTTCCTTCTATAATTTTGCATGATGTCTGATGCATTGATACTATTTCATCATGTGATTTTTTGATCACTTTTAGATTTTATTTTGGATTTATTGATCAATATTTAGGATGCATAGATCCTCTTTTTTTTAGTTTACAAATGGAAGAAAGGGATGGGAACCATTTTTGGTGTGTGTATGATTAAAACTCCATTTATTAGAATTTACCTACCATCCACATCTGCATCGATGTTTATTACCTCGAACAAGTATTAACATGAAAATTATGTTTGATCCAAAGATGTGAAAATACTATAAATTTGAATGAAGTAGTGAGGGTATATTTACATACCTAATTAAAGTATTCAATTGTGATATAATCTTAGTTCAATTTTCATTACGTACATAAATTCTAAAAATATCAAACACAAAGGTGTAAAACCTATAGACAAACTAATTGTGTATTCCATTTATGCTCTTCTCACACATGTTCTCCCTTTTGGGATATATCTCAACCCAATTACTCATGAGAATCATGGTGAACTTGATATTAGTTTGGTTATACTTAGAATAGGTTGATCACATTGTCATGAAACAAAATATGTGTACTCTAGAAAATAGAGGACTAAACTAAGGGGAAAAAATGTGAAAAGTATAAAAATATTAAAAAATCATAAAACTACTCTAATGAAAGAAAATACCATAAAATGGAAAATGTAACTTTTAAATGAATAAAACTAATCTAATCCTACCTCTACTGCAACACCTATTATTACTCAAGGACATATCTAGGTGGTAAAACCATGAAGTAGTTCTTTAAAAACTACCCATTAACTAGATATATTAGCTTTTTACCTTGATGTTCCCTTAAATAGAAATCATTATTTCCCATGATCTTTGATATATGATAAGGTATGATCCATAATGGGGTAAACTTCTCATGCTACCCTTTATTTTCTTGGGCTTTGTTCCATTAGAAGCACTAGATTAGATATTCTAAATTTTTTAGGTTTCAATGTCCTAGCGAACCATATTTTGACCAAGTCTTGATTTTCACTAAAATTTTATAAATATTATATCCTTGAATCCTCAATTTACATTATTTCTATTAATTGGGACTCTACTTTCTCATTGGGTTCCTATATTCTTGCATGAATTGACCCATTGGTAGTTTGAACATCATTGGTAATATTGGTTAGCATCCCTATGTTAACAAGTATGGTGAAGCCTTCAGGGCTTGTTTATATATAGTTTGGTCTACCCATAGTTTACTTTAGTATATGATACCACTCTCTGTGCTTACTTTAACTTGAATTCTTGATATTATCAATCATATTTTTATTTGTATATTAATTCAATCCATTTCCTTGATGGTAATGATTGGATGATGATGTAATAAAAATTTGGTTGTCATGGGCCCATTTAATTAACTCAACTAATTAAAATGTTGGACCATTATAAAAAAATATACATATGTGAGTAACAAACCTTCTTGTGATGTTTTCTTCAAGAAAAATGATTACATCTTGTGCTTTAGAATTATTCATTGCTACTACTTCAATCCACCTGGTGTAGTAGTTCATAGTTATAATCACAAACTTATGGTTTGTTATGGAATTTATATTGATGACACCAATTAAATAAAATCCTCAATGAAAAAATGGTATTATTTCAATCATATGTTTTAATTTCATTACATGTACTTTTTTTTTTTGTAAAGACTTGGGATTCATGACATGTTCTCACATGGTTGTGAGTGTCCTTGAAGATGGTTGGATAATAATAGCCCATTCTAATAATCTTATGTGCTATTGTATTTCTAGATGGATGACCAATACCTATTTTTTGATGAATTTTCTCCATGATTTCATGAGCTTCCTCCTATTATATGCATCTCAAATAGATGCCTTCATAATTTATTTTATAACTAATCACATTTTTAATCATGTAATGAGTACCCTTAAGCCTCAGGGATATTTTTTATTATATGGTGAATTTAAGAGGACAAGTACCTATGAGTAAGTATTAAATGATATTAACTTACCAATATCTTGTAGATATTTAGGTCTCGAGTACTTCCTCAATGGTGATGTAGAGATTAGGCTTAGTCATAAGATAGATGATGCCTTTCCCTCTAACAATTTTAATAGGATTTATTTATATGTCAAATTCTTCCAACTTTTCCATCCATTTACCTCTATGTTATCCGAAATTTTTTATCCCATATTGAGCTTAACTATTAGATCTAATAAAATAGCAATAGTTTTATTCCTAAAAATGCAATGCCAAAATGTATTTACTAATTTTCTAAAAATATAGATAGTCTTATCTATGATAGAGTATTTAATCTCTGCTTCCTTTAGTTTTTTATTCATGAATGTAATGGGGTGATTTTTTTCATCCCTTTTTTGGGTAAACACAATAGTGATTATGTGATATGAAGCAAAAAAATATAAGAATAAATATTTGTGAAGTTTGGGATGATCAACAATGGGGCCTAAATAATGAAATCTTTGATGCCTTGGAAATAAATTTAGGATTTTATTATCCATTATACTTTATCATCTTGTTTGATAATTATATTTAGATTCCTAACAATCACTATAAAAGTAGAGATAAACTTTCTCACAAAATTAATCTTACTAAAGATTGACTTGAGATATTTTTTACTCCCTTGGGGTGTTATCTTTGAGATCCACTTAATTCTATATAGATCAATGGTGATCCCATCCTTGGTGATGATGTGTCCTAATAATTTAACTTCTATGACACCATATATGTTTTTCTTATGGTTGAGTGATATGACAAACCTTTTGCATATTTCAAATATTAACTATAATTAGATTAGATGATTAGTTTTGTTCTTTGATAAAATAGTGAGGTCATCCATATAAATAATTATACATTTACCTATCAGTAATTGAAACATATGATCCATATCCCATTGAAATGTGGATCTTATGTTAATTATGCTAAAATACATCCTTTTGTATGCAAAAATACCCCACTTTTTAGTAAATTTAATGTTCATTTTATCCTTAAATTTCACCAGTACTTGATTATAGATTCAGAACCCATCCAAGAAAGACATCATTCCAGAACCACTTACAACCTAGATTTCCTCATCTAGAGAAGGCATAAGATTTTTTCCTTCTTAGAATATTTGTTTATATTCCTAAAGTCAACACACAATATAATGTCCCCATTATTTTTTATGACTAGTACCAAATTGTCAACTCAAGTTAAATGTCTAATAGGGAACATAATTCCAATGCTTAACATTTTTTACACTTCCTTCTGGATAAGGGGTTCTAAGATTGGATTGAATGACCTTTGTCTTTATCTGAATGGCTTATGGTCCTATTTTAGTGGGATTATATATGTCATAAATATTGGGTTAAAAACCTTTAATTACTTATAATTTCATGTAATCACATCCTTATATTGAATGAGTAAATATCTCACCTTTTATTTTTCTTCTTGAGTGAAATTAAGACCAATTTTGACATAGTGTGGATCATTGTCATCCCCTAAATTCTATATATTAATGTCAAGTTCATTGAATTTGGGTTATCTTAGATCTTAATATTTAGTATCCATGTCAAATGTTCTTTCCAAGGAAATGATTCCTAAAGGCAAATTATTTTTCTTGATTAGATAACCTCTTCTTCTCCCAGTTCATCTTGACCTAAGTATTTGAAGTCATTATCATCAATGATTTGAGAATCAAACTACCCTAAACTAGCCAAAAATTGTATAATATACTATTCATATTCAAACACCTATAAATTATCCACATTATCAGGAACTCATGGGCAAGGCATGAGCTTTCTCTATAACTTGGATTATTGTAGTAGTGTTAAATTAGTAGTTAAAGGAGAAAATCAATCGACTACTTAGTTTAGTTCTATAAGAACTATAAATATATTACTTTGAATGATTTAATTAGATACCAACCCCTGTGTTTGTACCTTTTGAGATATGACAATTTGCATTGGTACTTATTATTGACCTAATTAATTACTAGATTTTAATCTCCATGACTCAACAACTAGTTGGCATTATTCTTGAGGGAAAATTGTAGTCCCAAGATGAGCACCTCATACTCTAATCTATTATTTTTGAAAGGAAATTATAATATATATGTTTATATGTAATTCCTAACTTATGGGTCAATTAGTTTGACATCAACACCTAATCCTTATTTAAATCTCACACCATCAAAATGAAGAGTCCATAATTGTGAAGGTTTATGAAATTTTGACTCCTACCTTTCATAATTCATTATGAAGGTGTAAATCCATAGATTAAGAGATTTATAACTAACCTATTAATCATTTTAATTATATTTTGTAATTGGTTGATTCATCATAGGCTTTTGATAAATTCAAATTTGTTTTATAATTCCTCTTCATGGTAACCATATGTGGGAAAATTATATCCCCACATATCTATTTAGTTTTTTTGACCAATCATTACTTAGTATCAATCCATATACTTCTAGGATATATATGATGAGTATGTCTAAAATAATCTATACATGTGTCTTAGATGTAAACTATTTCCAACCATGGGAACTATTACCTTGTCCAACTACAAAACTCTCCTCTTGGATGGGTTTGGAGTCAACCCAAGATTCTAACATATGGATGTTGGAATTATAGTGTTTGAAGCTCCATAATCAACTAAATAGTTGTGTATATTCTTTATAAATGATATGATATTCAACAAGAAGGGAGACACCTCTAAATTAATTTTGTATATAGCGTTTGTATTATCATATTTTTGCTTATCTACAACATGTTCCCTATAATAAAATTCCACAAGAGTTCATTATGGTCTGTAATCTAGTCTAACCCATAAATATTTATGTTTTATTTTATTCTATTTATGTTCTCCATGATTTTTTATCCTCATTTGTTCTACACTTTCATGTTTATGGGTTATCCATTCCTTTTTGGGGGAGGTGGATTGTTATTAACCTTTGGATTTAGGGGGATAACTATGTTATTTTGAGGAGTAAACATGATAAATAGATTCTTGTTCCTCAAATTATAATTAACTCTCTATAATTACTATAAATCATGGACCTCATCTAAATTATCCATTGTCTTATTGTCATATTCACTTGGTAAAAAATACTCATATGTTTTGAAGACCATAGCTACATTTGAGGAACTAGGAGTATTGGATGGTTCTAGTGGATTCTTCATTAAATCCTGCCTTGCCATTTCTCTTTGAAATATTTCAAATGTTGTAAAAAACTTAACACAATCAATCTCAATGCTATGATGTTTTGTGATCTCTACACTAATAAGGAAAGGTTTTCTCTATTATGTTGATCTAAAGAAACATGTTATCTTGTTGTTGTTCCATATTATTTATAAGCATATTGAAAGGTCTATTATATCTGGTAAACCTAAAATTTTGATTATTGTTATGTCCCACAACATTTTCTATTTTCTTCTTCATGCTCAAAAATTCATTACTTAAATTTTGAACCATTATTTTTATAGAATATAATTCTTCTTTGGTATATTCTACAATTTTAGTGATTATTGCATTAGCTAGGATTTAATGTTGACTTTGTTGATAACTATTTACCTATGCATTATTGTTCATGAAACCATGATTCTGATTTGATGTTAATAATGTCATAGGAGGTGGTACATAGAGTTGATTATAATTAAACACATGGACATTTTGATTCACATGAGGTACTAAGTTTAGAGCTAGGAAATGAAAATTAAGGTTGGGAACTCCTAGTGTGTGAGGATCCAGTTGTCTGTTGATGTTGATTTCTTATTCATAAGACAGAGCTAGAGTATTAGCATTAGTAAATCTTCAAAAAAATACTATAGTGATCAGATCCAAGGAATTCTTGTACATTTATAGTTATAAATCTTCTTGTGGCTTATATATATCACTCACCTATGTGTAAATCTTTTGAAACCTCACATTAAACATGATGATTAGCTCATTGGGTTATCTCTTCATACTAGTAAACTCCTGATACACAAGACTTAGGATGAGGAAGATACCTGTTTGACACAAATTCATTAAATTAATTGAATTATTTGATAAGTTGAGAAACCAATCATAAGTAACATTCTATAATGTGAATGGGAAAATCTTGTATGAAACATCTTCATCTGGGAAATTCATTACTCTTAAGGTATCCTTACAAGACTTGATATGTTCAACCATTCTTTCTCCTAAAGTTGAGAAAGAAGGTAGGTACTTCTTAGGGTATTTTGGAAAATTATATATGTTTCTTGGAATGGTAATAGCAGACCCAACTAGCCAAGGGTGAGCCATAGGTTGATTATTAGGTTGAGCAACTCTTATTGGGGAAGGTATTCTAGACTAGGGTATTATTGGAACACTTGGAATAGATTTGGGCCTTTAATGGGTAGACAAGGGTGAGACCAAAATATTGGCTTGGACCCTATACCTAGTTATTATTATTAGTGTCTCTAGTGCAACTCAAACATAGGAGACAACCTCTTTTTAGGGATAGAGTCATGGATGGAGATTAGGGCTCTCCTTCTAGTGCCAAAAATAAAATGTTGATGTGGTTTTTGTACACACATAATTCATGAATGATGTATCATATAACATTTTTGGATCTCTATGGATGTAAAATCCACTTTGAGGCATGAGTTTCATATATTAGTTAAACAACCAAGTGGTGGAATAGTCAATTGATCATGTAAATTATTAATCAGGTGTATATGGGTGAGTGAAACCTAAAAGAAGACAAAATATTACTTGGGTTAAATGGGTGATTATCTAACTATGGTGGGCATTCCTCAAAATAAACTCAAAATAGGAAATAAGGGTAAGGTAGAAAGGAGATTCATGATTAAATAATGTTCTTTTCTTAAATTCAATTTCAAAGAGGACAATGGCCTAAAACTAATACTTGTAATTAGTTGATATTGCACACTAACCCACGAACATAGTGAGGATTCTTAGGAAAAGGACATAATTAACTCCTATAATATGGCCAAAGGTTATTATGACTAAGACTGCTATTGCAAAACCAAAATGAGAGGTTATGACCAAGACACTAAGAGTACCTAATTTTGATGTTACAAAAACTAGGATGATATATCAAAATAGACCCTTCTTCACAATTTGAAACCACTCAATAGCTTTGTCTAGTGATTATCACATATGTAAATTCAAAATAGATATTATTAAATCTAATTTAGACACAATCTAATAATAAATCAAACAATAAATCTTAAAACTGTTATGGTATATAATGAAATACTGGGCTATTAACTTGAAATAAATTCATAATCAATTCACATGAAGCTACAGAAGAAACTCATATTATAGTTATGTGAAAATCAAGAGACCTCTTCCTATATTGATAAAAATTCTAACTCCCTTGTAAAAGGGAAAATTACAAGTATATATAGATTTAATGAAGGGGTTATGTCTTCCTCCAAATCATGTACAAAGTAAGAATTACATGTTAATAACTTATAATGAAAGTTATAATTTAATGAAGAATTTTCACGTACAATTAGATATGGACAAAATTGTATCTTCATAACAATATAAACTTATAAATTATGCAACACATGCATGTTACAAGATTTTATAGTTAAATTTTACATGAAATGTGAATAGCCTACAAATAGAAGGAAACCACAGTTACATACATTAACTCTCTTACAAAAAATGTATATAATATTAACTCAAGATAAAAAAGTTTTACTCATTATTGTGGCTTTCATGGTTGATGGAGTATAACTTGAAGTTTTTTATGGATCGGTAGTGGTAGGCAGAGTTCAATTCAAACTCCCATCTACAACCTGCATCTTCACCATTATTTCCTAATAGCACTTGTGTGCCTAATAGTATTGACATTTGATTATGTCCATACTTATAAGGGATGTAATATTTAATCTATATACCTATATAGATAGGCATCCATGTTATACCTTTGTAGTTCTAAGCTCCACTTAGAATATCTCTACTTTAGTCACCTTATTTCTATCAAAGCCAATTTCTTATTCAATCTCTTCTAATGTGCACCCCTAAAGATCCTATTTAAAATTCATAGATATTTGCTGAATTAGTTTATCAAAAATATCCATGTCCATCAAATTTACTAAAGTTTTTATTTCTTGGGACAACTTTAATTCTTTTTAAAAATTTATAACCTAGATTTTTTGTTTAATCAACTTTGGAACTAAATCCTGCACACTAGATATGCATTATCTAGCTTCTTTGGTTCTAATAACCACCAAATTAAGGGAATTTATTACCTCTAATAGAGTCATCAAATATAGATAGTTGAAGGAATTATTATTATTGCATGTTATGAAAAAATTAAATTTATTCTCATCCTCTTTCAAAGAATTAAATAATTTAGATGTTTCTATCAAATGTTTCTTGTGTTAATGGTGTCCAAAATGATGTACAGCTTGAGGGATACATTTTGAACATCATCCTCTATTTCTTGGGGAATTCAAACATTTTTTTTATGCTCTATAAATTCATTCAATTCCTATGAAATCTCTTCCCTAGATTTTTTAGTGCTTTTATTGAGTTCTATCAAGGCTTCAGTATGAGTTCCCACGTAAACTATAAAATCTTCATTATAGGGAGACTCTCTAGTTATATTATTCTTAGATAGGGAAAATATATCCTATCTCTCCTCAATGATTAATATCCTTCTATATTCATCTTTTATTTTCCTTTTTATAACCCTATGGACAATCCCTATTGATTTATTAAAATGGAACTTATAATAAGAAGCTTCTTGGTCAACAAATTGGTTCTTTAGGTAGCCTGGGATTTCAAGTATTCTATCCATTGGGAAATTTCCAATTCCCTTGAGTCACTGACTAAGAATCTTGAGTAGTGGATTTTGAAAAACTTATTTCAAATAAAACATTAGTGCACTTATTTGGAGTGCATCTGAAAGATATGTAAAAATGATCCATTGTCAATCCATGTTGCCCACTTGGGTAATTAGATGCATAGTGTAGGTTATTTTCTTTCCAATTATTATAGACTATAATTAAAGTTGGTAGAGCTTCAATATAATATGGCATAGATAAACCCAATTGAGATTATGTAATAGATAGTTATTGACCTTAATCAAAAATTAAGACTCTTTTTATTGACTTGAAATGGACCTTATTACCCATATTAGATTGTGTCAATACTTGAGAAGTGGTAGGAATAATAATCATAGAAATTTTCCTAGTAATCTATGGGTATAGTGATACATTACTATCTATATAATACTATAATGTATCAATAATAGTGGAAATAATAGTTATTGAAGTCAAATTTAGAATAATAGTAGTGGTGACATCACTTGATTTCTCCATTTTCATTTGTGCCTTCCCTTTGAGTCCCTAGAGTCTCGGGACCTTAGCCCTTTCAAGTCCATAAAGTTCATAAAGGAGATGTATTCAAAATCTGAACCAATCCCAAATAATTTAATTCAATTAGGTTCTCATACTTTTTATAAGATATCTAGTCCCAACTCTCTCTCTCCACCACATACTGAACATTTGAAATTAACCCTTACAAGCATGCTAAGGGATTGATGAAGTAGATGAGATATTTTTTTTTCTTTATTAAACCTATAGCTTCTTATTATGCATGGTTTGGGATTGGGAAGATGGAGGAAGCCTTATAGAGGCTTATCAGATCATATTTAAATTGAAAATACTTGAAATTAGACCTTTACATACCCTCTTTCTTTAATAAACTTGCATATTCTAGTAGAAAATCCTATTATATTTATTGAAACAGGTGTTAATGGAGTCTCTTTTGGCTTGTACAGTGCTAGTGTAACACACCAAGAGCATATTAACCTTATTTTCCTTTCCCATTCTTCATTATGCTTTATTTGAATGTTAGAAATGATGATTAAGGCAATTTTAAATGTACTCCAATGTTGGAAAAGGAGTTTTATAACATCTTAGACATATGTACAGACAAGTACATGTAATAGGTTATTCAAAAAGTGATAAATGACATAAAAGATCCATTTCACCCTTAGACATGATATTACATCTTCAAAATTTATATTCTTTCAAAGAGTTATATTAAAATATTGTAATAAGTAGTATAAGGCAAAGCAAAGGAAACATTAAACTCTCCAAAAGTTAGTTTCTTCAAAATAAGCTATAGACCACATTTGACCTCAAATAAAGGTTCTAACCTTTATTTTCATCGTGATAGCTCATTAACACCCTCCTATAAATTAAAATATTCATGGCATGGCATTAGGATTATTATATTTATCATAAACCTTGACTCACATAAGAAACCTTAAACAAACCTAAACATACCATTTGAAGTGATTTTGAATCAAAAGGACCATTTAAAATGACTCAAGATCAATTTAAAAATGTTGGGGGTAAATGGTTGAAAAAACTTTCAACATTCATGGTGACCTCCATAGGGTGTTTTCTTGATAAGCACTTTATACCAATAACCTTACTAGTCCATTAGGTTTTGGAGTCATCTATCATCACTTCAAACTAATATGAGATAATAAAAGGGCTATAAATGCCTTGAAACATATGAAGGGACAACTGATAATACCTCAACACACACAACAAATAAAAGGATAACACACATAATAAAGAAACAGACCAAACAAGAAATACACTATGATAAGAAGCACTTAGGAAAGATAAAACAACAAAAATCTATTAAAATAATGTGCAAGAGGTACTTGGAGAAAGCAAAAATAATAAGCTACTATGCACAAGACCTCAAAGGCTTACTCCACCTAGATCTAAAGGAAAACTTTCAAAATATTCTTGACTACATATGATCAAATTTGACTTTGATAGAAAGAGTCCATTGGAAACTTGCTTCTAAGGTGAGAGATATGCATTACCTCTTAAGCTATTGAAATTTTCATGGCCTTCTTGACTATAAATCAAACCCAAAACATCCATTGGATTAGATGGAGAAATTATATCTCCAATGTAGACATATTCCTCTTGTGGCTATGTTCTCACCTCATGTTACTCTCCAACCTTGAAAGTGCCTTCAAGAGTAATCACATTCTAATTTGTGGGGATAACTACCACCCTAGACCCAATCGGCTCCCTAAGACATTGTTCTTGGTCCTTCATGAGATTTTGAAGAATTTCATCTTTATTTATAATTACTACAAGTTATTAAAGTCCTTCAATATTCTCCATGATTCTTTATGGCCTCTTTGGGGTATGTTTTGACTAGCATCTTGTTGAGCATGGTCTTGAGTATGTTTCCAATATTGTTAGACACTCTATCAATGTCTTCATTTGGAGATACAAGACTCAAAAAAGTCTCAAACTCATTACAAATGTTAAGGTATTTCTACCACAATTAATTATAACTTTCTTGTTCAGTAGGGACCATTACACTTTCATTCAATCCTTCACTTTTCCCACCTTTGGGATTGTCCTCTTTATGTTCATTTTGAGGCTCCAAAAGGCTTGGGAGCATGACTTATTATGAAATAACCTCTAAAAATTCACTATATGCAACTAAAGCAACTTATTTAACCTCTTCACCAAGAACATGCCTAAAATATTGATTTACCTTTATTTTATGAAGAGGGCTCCCAATGGTGATATCTTAATCATACTCACTTAAAAAGTCCTCTTTTTTAGATTTAAAATCTTAATCTACCCTCTATATAATATGTCGTTCTTTAAATATGTGTTGCTCATGCTCATGAATAAGATTTGGGATTGGTTAGGCACTCTTGGAGATTGAAATTTTGAGATCAATGGGTGTATATAGGTGGTCTAGAAAAGGGGTAAAATAAAAGTTTTTAAAGGCTTATTCACTCTTCTCCTTCCACTTACCAATAAATACCTCAAATTATGATGTGTTTTTATCCTTAACCTCCTCAACAAGTACTTATTACTTTTTTGTATGAATTCTTGGATTGACCTCCATGATGGAAAGTTTTAAGGTTCTTTTGGAAGGATGGATGGAGCTTGTATAAGAAAAGGTTATTATTTAGCTTAAATTTCCCAATCTAATAATTATCCATCTTGTTTCTCCCATGACTCTACCACTTAATTCCAATTTGGAATTATGAATGTATAAGCTTCCTCTTAATGGTGTGTTACAACTTCGGCTAGCTTTGGGGTAAGATAAGGCTAACTTGAGGTAGGAGAGGGCACATAAGGCTGATTGTATTGGGTTTCTTTCCTCTCTAAATCTAATAACTTAATTAACTCTTAAAAATAATTGGAGGAGGTAGGGACAACTTGACCAAGCTCTTGTTATGGGAAAGGAAGATAACATTCCTTACAATAAGGTTGATCATTTGCATAGCTTGGGTCATATGGGGTAAATCTAGGATCATAATATAACTGATATGACTCAACATATGGCTAGTATGGATCAACATAGGGCTGATAAGGATCATTATACTATTGATAATTATCATTATAGTACTGATAAGGAGGTGTAAAACATTAATTATCTCCATACTTAGCCATAAAACTTCATGAGGCAAATAAAAACAAGAGAAAATATCAACAAATATTTTAGATAGGTATTTGGGCTACTATAACCAAATTATTGAAACTCGAAATCACCATTGGTTTTGATAGGAATGCCTCCAAGGTTAATATATTTAATAACACACAAAAAATTCTCTAATAGATGAAGTATTTGTTGTACTTGTATCATTGGGCATGCCATAACTATTATCACTCTAAATTTTACCCTTAAGAAAGTTTTTCAATCCTTATTACTTAAATGGCATCAAAGAGACACCTCGAGGTTGTGGGTGGCCTAATTGTTGAGGTTAATATCTAGATTAGGGATATATCCCTTGAATCATAACTTTGTATTACTACTCTACCTATCTAATTTCATGTAAAAGAGAAAAAAAACTACTCTAGAACCTAGATGGGTTGATGCACCAATAGTATGATTCCTCTATTTAACTAAGCATACACTATTTAAGGCAAATAAATATATATTCCTTACATGACCTACAACCTTGATATGATTCTTTTATAAGTATTTCATTTGTGAGGTTTAAGAATGCATGACAACACCTAGGAGGGTAATAATTGATCTTTTAGAGATACAATTTATGTATTTCCACTTCCAAATCCTACATACATTAAGGAAAAAACACTGACACTGACATGCAACAACTACTTTCTCTACACAATGATGAGTAACTATGGACAACAAGCTAGTAAAGATGAACCATTCACTAAATAAGATCAATAAAATTGCATGAATTCACACATAATACAACATATAGGTAGGTAAAAACAACTTTATTTATTTCTTCAAGAGGTATTCAAGTACAAAAATGGCTTGGATTTTACCATAACCAACATAATTCCCTTTTACAATCAACTTTAAATGCATATGGAGAATAAGATAGGTGAAGAGAGATAGGTAGGCATAGATATTCCAATCATGGATTCCATAAAATAATATAATTATTTAAAACTCCTAAAAGTGGACAATAATCAGCTCAAGTAACTCTTCTACACAAGTGTCACACTTGTTTTGATGAGATTCCTTGAGAAGTAGCATAGGGAACCTTCATTGCCTTGGATGACTCATCATTATTTCTCATTAAAATGACATCCTTATTTTATTTAAGTGTTACACATTTCATAACTACCTTTACCACATTTCTATCTCTTCTTGACACGTCATGAGATGATATGAAACTCCTCTAACATCTCAAATGTTCACTTTGTCATCTTGCCAAGCTTGCCAAATGCATAGTGAAAACCTACAACTTGGTGAATTCATAATATTTGAGAAGATAAGAGACATAATTAGGATTTTAAAATTATTTTAATGTTATCACAAACCTCCTTGAAATTATTTATCTCTCTACTCCACCTAAAACTCTCAAAAATGCCAATTTGGTTTTTCTAGGCCTCAAGAATATTTGAATTGGCTTAGGGGGTCAAAAATGAGTTCTAAGGCTCACCTAGATCTCTTATTATTTAATTTTATATTTTTCAATGTTTTATATCTATTGGATTTTTAAATACTCAAAAACACCTCATCAAATTCTCAAACAAAAATTCTATCAAAAGTGCCTATTTATTGCCTTGTAGGTGATATAGAGGTGTTTTGAAGTGACTTGGGATCATTTTGTCTCTTTCTGAGGTGGATGATAATTTATTCTAGTATTAAAAATATTTATATTCCATATCATAAACTTTGGTGGCCTTCAAAATGTTTGAAACACCCAACTCATACTTCATCCATGAGCAAACTCTCAAGAAAACCTTGATTTTCTTCATAGTACATACATGTGTTTTAGATTTTTATCTCTCCTCATGAATTGTATGGATATAAAAACACTTTTAATTTTTTTAAATTTTTCTAAGAACCTTTTGTAAAAATTTCATGAGTTTTAGATCTCAAAAACTCAAGTTATGCCCTTTTTAATGTTGCCTCACCTTATATTTTCTCATTTCTATATGATTGTAGGTCTATGTTTTGGTATTTTCTTGAGTTATATGAGGTATAAAAACCTAACTCATTTTAAATTAATACCTATATGATCTCATAACCATTAAAACCATTTTATACATTCAATAAAACACATAAAACTCCTAAAAACACATTTTCTTAGTGCAACACTTGTATTCTTTGTTAGAGATACAATCACTGAGAGGGGGGGTGAATTAGTGAGCCTATAAAAACCAACTTCAATTTAAATCCTTTCAAGTTCTTAATCAATTACCATAATCATTCATGAATCATACACAACATTCATAGCAATGTTCAAGAGAGATAATGCAAGATCAATCACATAACATAGGACATATGTGGGATACCCTCTTGGGGGAGAAAACCCACTAGAACGTGCAATTGGAATACTATTCTATAATAACAAGAACCAATTTATACCATCTAAAATTTATCAAGGAACTACAATCCCTATTTATTAAGACTGCAATCTCACAAGGTGATATAACACCTATCTAGCTGAGCTGCAACAACAACCAGACTTTTAACAAGTTTCACCTTGTAAAAAGGAAGCAACCCCCTTATATTTTTAACTTCCAAAATAACACCTATGAACACATCCACATTTTAATTTATGTCTTCAACACTTAATTATGGACCTCTGATAATCACTCTTCATCTTTGCTCATACTTAAACTATAAGAGCACTAATCTATAAACAAAATTATGACCTACATGTCATACAAATAGTCCTTAATCTATTTTTCTCTTCAACTCATCCATAGGGAACTCTACCCATCCTTCAATACATAATTCACACACAAGCATCTCTCAAATCTCTTCCAAGTCTCCCATTCAAGTCTAGAAACCAATATATTTAGTTTCACTATTTATAGATCAATCATGATCATCACCATCTTGGTCATCCATTAGGCATGCCTTAACACTTAAGGCATCTATCTCACAAATATATAAGCTTAATACAATATCCATAGGTTGACCATAGCATTTATGGGTCACCCTTAAGCATATATACTTTTGAATAAGTCCCTTGTAGCTCTTATTGGTCTCATAGAGACCTATTCACCCATTTATCACATAAATGAACAAAATAAAAACATAGGACCACTTATAAATTCATTGAACCATTACATATGATCTATAAGTCCCCCTTAAATTCCAACAACTAACATAGTACCCTTTTTCTTAAGCACAATTTGCTCAAATAAAAATTTGTGCACATAGTCACCATGAACGAATACACAGTCAACTTTTAAAACTTTATTCATATATAATATGATTGTTCAAACCTTAATAATTCACACACATGGTACTCATGGAGCCTAAAACACTCCCCAATAAATCATTCATCAAGAGATATCAAAAAAGCTCAAATTTCCTTCTCAGGTCACTTACAGAACATTTATGAAAACATAATCAAATTTAAACCTTCACAACTATGTATGTACACACTTTCATATCTTGAAATATATATTCCTATATGCACCTTGGAATCCTCTACAAGTTCACTTTTAACACCATGAGATAACATTTCCTGGATTGAAAGTTATAGCCAAAACACAGAGCACTAGTTTTTCCTTTGCAAATTCAAATATTTAAATGCAAATGCTCATAGTTAAACCTCAAACACCATGCTCGCATCTCATGTCCTCACTACTCAGATTAAACATGCATCATCAATCTTATTATATGAAGTGTGACCTTTTACACATAGTCTACCAATGCCAAACATTAAACCTTGAACATGTTGACCTCACCTTATGTAATCTAAAATTTTGACCTCCTACACTTTATTAATATCTTATACATAGCTTAATTTTTAACAATGCTAAACAACTATCATTTTGACCCCTTGACTTTAATACGCACCATTGATTTCTATCTATATGATTACCCACTCACCATTGATCCTTGGAAGAATCTCAATCTTTATCTTTTCTCATCATTAAACATTGAACACTTGGCACCATCTCATTATTTCCTACCTTATTGGAGAAATTTTCTCCATCGATGTTACTCAAACTTTAACTTGTGAAAAAATGACTATGGGAACCTTGATTATCTTCTTGGAAGGCCAACTTTGCATAGTCATATCTTTTACTTTGCTCACTCACAAGTTCTCAAATTTTGACCATATGATCTCCTCACATAAGAGAATCCAACCATGTGATAAACTACTCTTGAAACCCTCACACATGTGAGAAATAATGACATTAATTCTCACTTAGATTTTTCTACCACAGAGCCAACTATGTCAAAAACTTATTGAAAGGCCAGCTTTAAGCATGCATATCTTTTATCGTACTTCAGTACCTGACCTAAAATTTAGCACAAAATAACAGGCATAAAACTAAATAAACCCATAAAATCACCTTCTCCTAAAACATCCACATGTGTAAGATATGCTACCATCAAAATTCTTACTTAGCTTTTCTTGCCACATTGCAAATTTGGCTAAGTATGGGAAAACGCTATCAAAATGCCTGGGAACCCAACTTTGCACTTCCATATATTTTCTTGTGATTTGGCACATGATCTAAAATTTAGCAAAAAATAACTAAGGACTAATTTGATCACAACCATATGAAAAAATCCCCCTAACTCATCCACATGTGGTAATGGTGATGTTATCAAACTACCTACTCAGATTTTCTACCACATACCCAAACTCTCTAGATGAAAACTATGGATAACCAGATGAAATACACTCATACACACAAGAACTCAAAGCTTATAAAACATCATAGGGAACTTTTTCACATGATCAATACTCCATACTCATCCCTAAACATATCTAACCATGTAAAAATAGAAGACCAACCAAGCATACTAGGACAAGCACATTGCACACTTTGTCATTATCACATAGACTATCAATGAACTTCATCCACTCACCTAGAAAACTTCATGACATCATTTAAAAATCTCCAAAAATATATCCCTTTTTCATTTATGTCAATAAATATCAGTCAACTCACCTTCCTTCTCTCTCTTCAATAAATTCCATAATAGGAACTTTATCCCCCTTTAACACAATGATAAAGTGGGCACCAACTAATCCTAAGGACCTAAAAATACCATCAATAGGTAAGGACCATATTATAAATATGATAAAAACTCCCCCTTACCTTGATCCTACCTATTCTTATCTTGACCACTTCCTCTTGCTTCATATCAATACTCTCTTCAATCAAACATGGTAAGCAATGAAGAAAAAACACACAAAAGGCATTGGAATCTGATGGAACTCACCAAGAATAATAGAGAGGGACTCCCCCTAAGATATTTGGTCCATTACACCTTTTTATTATCTTTCAATCTCCACATACCATGAACTATCATTCTCTCTCAATCTACCACAATTACCATCAACAAAACTTCAGGTTACCAAATCTTATTAAGCCACCTGAAAATACCTATTCTGACCCTGTACTATAGATCCTTCACAAACCTCTAGAGAAAGCTCATGAAATTACACCCAAGCTTTGTCTTGATACTCAAAATTAGATTTTGGCAATGGTTTGGTCATAATATATGAAATCTAATCTTTTGTAGGCACATGCTCCAACTTAACACATTGATTAATCACTTATTGTCTCAAGAAATGATATCTTATAGGAATGTATTTAGTTTTTGAGTGCATAATAGGATTCTTTGATATAATAATTTCACTAGTATTCTAATAATAAATAGGACAAGGTCCATTTTATCTTACCTTATAATCCTCCAAAGTTTGTTTCATCCACATGACTTGTGTCAAACAAGAAGCAACTACTATATATTAAACTTCTATAGTTGATAAAGACATGGAGGCTTACTTCTTGCTTAACCAAGACACCAACCAATCTCCCATTGATAATACCCTACCATGAGTACTTCTATCATCCACACATCATACCCAATCATCATCAATATATGATTTCAAAGAGAATTCTTTACTCTCGAGATACCATAAAAAATAGACTATGGTGCCTTTGAGATATCCCAATATCCTTTTGACTAATTTAAAGTGAGATTTTCTAGGGTTAGCTTGAAACCTTCCTATAATACCTAATTCTTGCATGATGTCAGGCCTAGATGCATTAGAGTACAATAGACTTCCAATCATGGATCTATACAAAGTTTGACCAACTTTTGGTGAGTCATCTAGTTTACCTAACTTGTATTTTGTGATCATTAGAGTACCTATTGGCTTAAAATCCATCATGTAAAACTTCCTTAGCATATTCTTGATATATTTAGATTGTGAAATGAATATCTCTGCATCAATTTGATTAATCTGTAATTCTAAGAAGAAATAAAATTCTCCTAGCATTGACATTTCAAACTCAGTCTTCATAATATCTACAAATTATCTACTCATTTTATCATTGTTAGATCCAAAAAATATGTCATCAACATATATAAAAACTATTAATTGATGATTATCTTCTATCCTAATGTACAAATTACTATCAACTACCCCCTTCTTAAAACTTTGACTCAAAAGATACTTATCTAGCTTGTCATACCAAGCTCTAGGAGATTTTTTAAGACCATATAGAGCCTTCTTCAATTTACACACAAAATCTTGATTATTTGACTTATTATTCTAATTTTCCATTCAATAATGTATATTTCACATCCATTTGATATACCTTAAAACCTTTGAAACATGCATATGCCAAAAAGAGTAATGTTTCCATCCTTGCCATAGGAGTAAAAGTCTCATCAAAATCTATTCCTTTAACTTGAGCATATCCTTTACACACCAATCTAGTTTTGTTCCTTGTGACTTATCCTTACTCATTCATCTTATTTTTGAAAACCCATTTGGTACCTATCACATTTTTATCTTTTTCTCTAGGAACGAAGTCAAATGTTTCATTCCTTTCTATTTAATCAATTTTTTCATCCATTACATCATTCTAAATTTCATCTTTGCTAGATTCCATAAATATTTTGGGTTCAATCATGGATAATAGAGTTGACTCTTGTTGAATTTTATTGATCAACATTCTCCTTTTATTCTTTAACCTTGCACCAATATTTCCAATAATATGAGAGATTGGATGATCTTTCTAAATTCTTCTAAATGGAGTTTCAGAATCTTGTCTTTCTTCCTCCTCTTCATCTTCATCATTTATTTGAATGGATAACTCATTATTGTTTCCAATAGAATTGTAAATTGAGTCACCTACAATTTTTTCTTCTTGACTCTACTTGTCTCATCTACCCTTACATTTTAACTTTCAATAATATTGTCAAGTCTCTTGTTTAAGCACTTATAAATAGTACCGATAGAAGAGTAACCTATAAATATGCCCTCATCAAACCTTAAATCAAATTTTCCAATATTCTCTTCATCTCTTTTGATGAAGCACCTACTCCCAATGCTCTAAAATGTTTAACATTAGTCACTCTATTATTTCATAACTCATAAAGAGTCTTATTACCATTAAATCTAATTTGACACCTATTTAGGATGTAAATAGAAGTGTCATGAACCTATTCCTAATAGGCATATAATAATTTTACATCTTGAATCATTGTTTTACCCATCTCAATAATAGTCATATTCTTTCTTTCAACCACACCATTCTATTATGGTGTTCTAGTAGCAGAATATTGTCTTCTTATCCCATGTTCTTCACAAAAATCATTAAGCTTATGAGACCAAAACTCACCTCCTCTATTTGATCTCACACATTTGATATTTAAACATTTATAATTTTCCACAAGAGCTTTGAATGCCAAAAAAAATTCAAAAAAATCTAATTTTTCTTTAAGAAATAATATCCAAGTCATCCTAGTAAAATCATCAATGAGAAGCATAAAGTAGCTATTACCTTGAATACTTTGAGTTCTCATAGGTCCACATAGATCAATGTGGATCAACTCTAATGTCTTTATAGTGGATAATTTCTTGGTTTTGTATCTTCTCTTGGTTTGCTTCCCATGAAGACATGCCTTGCAAAGAGAATGAGGAATCTTAGAAATCTTAGGCATA
The DNA here is from genome assembly GCA_037957365.1 of Torreya grandis. Classification (NCBI taxonomy): domain Eukaryota; kingdom Viridiplantae; phylum Streptophyta; class Pinopsida; order Cupressales; family Taxaceae; genus Torreya; species Torreya grandis. The sequence goes on from JARHVA010001048.1 coordinate 453,719, forward strand.
TGCCTTACCAACCCCTTTGAACTAATTTTTATCATATTATAAAAATTTATATGTCCAAAACTTCTATACCAAAGCCAAACTTCTTCTAATTGACTTATGAAGCATTGTTCCTTCTTAGATTCATGGAAAACATACATGGTATTTGTTTTATGAACATTTTCAATTAATCTTCCAGATTTTACCTTTCTTATTTCACATACATCATCATGAAAAGTTAAAACATTTTCTTGTTTACACATTTGGCTCACACTTAAAATATTATGTTTCAAACCCTCACATATAAGACATTCTCAGTCTTAGTATGACCATTGTCCAAACTCATTGTACCTTTACTGACTATGTTAGCAAATTTATTGTCACCAAATCTAATTACACCTAGGTTAATCTTTTTGAGAGAGATAAATTTTCTCTTGTCTCTTTTCATATGATTTGAGCATACATTATCTATGACCCATATATTTTTCTCATCTTATTTAGTATGCAAGGCTACTTGAACAAATAATGACTCTTTTTTTGGTGATCTACTTGGATTTTTCTTCTTTAGACTGGGTCTCCTTAAACATTTGATAGTGTTAATGACTTGTATATCCTTGTTCAAAAAAACTCTTTCACAATTTTTATCTATATGACCTTGTTGGTTATAGTTGTATCATATGAGATCCTTTTTTATCTCTATTGAGAGATCATAGTCTTTATATCTATGACCAAAATGATTGTAGGAGAAATAACCCTCATTGAAGATATTTTTCATATTTGACCTCCTTTTTTCTTGATCATTACTGATACATGACCCTTTTGGTGGAGATGGAATTACTTTTGTCCTTGGATAAGAGTATATCTAAGTAATTCATGACTTTACTTTCTAATTATTCCATTCTTTGATTAAGATCTTTATTCATCATGACCTATTGATTCTTGATTGTTGCCTCTAGATTTTGCACTTGTGTCTTCACACTATTAACTTTTAATAAAACATAAACTAGATTATCTTTAAGACAAGCCATAACCTCTTTGTCAACAATTGTACTTATGACCACCTTCAAGTGGTTAAAATTTACATGAAGTACTTGCTCTAATACTAACTATTAGAGGTTCAATCACTAATAATATAGGATCAATCATTACATAACACATGACATATGTGGTCCTTTAGGGGAGAAAACCCACTAGAACTTAAAATTGGACTACCATCCTATAATAACAAGAACCAATTTAGACTAGTTACAACTGATCAAGGAACTATGATCCCTATTTAGTGAGACTACAATCCCACACGGTGCTACAACACCTATTTAGTAGAGTTGTAACAACAACTAGACTTTTAGCAAGTTTCACCTTGTAAGGAGGCTACAAACCCGTTAGATGATGAGTTGCCACAAAAACACCTATGAACATGTAGTCATATAAAATTCAAAATTGGATTACTTAAGCATGGCTAATGATGTGTAATCTATAGGTCCTCTTTCTTACTCACACAACACTTCTAGGCTATTCTTTCACTGATTTTTAATCATCCTCATCCTTCTAGACTTAACCTTTTCAAGCCCAGGTTGATATTTTAGGCCTAGATCCATCCCCTAGGCCTCATTCCCTTAGGAAAATAGTGCCCAACTTGGATAGGAGTGCTAAAAATTAGGGTGTCCTAATTTTGGCACTGTTGTCCAAGTTCATTTTTGGTCCTAACAATCAGATTCTTTTAGATCCTTATCTTTTTCTTTGTCATCCTAACATGAATTAATTTAACCCATGATCATTAATTTTCCTATAAATTTCCATTTAAAGTCTATTTAGAAGGGTTGGCACTCATTTACAAGAGAAGATATAAAATGCAATCAAGTAAACTTAAGCACTCTTCCTTATTCTCTACATACAGCCTTCCAAGATCATTTTAAGCTTATTCAAGCCTTTACACCTATCCCTAGCCATCCAAAGTACATCTAGTTTCAAATATAGTGGCATTTATCACATGAAATTACACCAAGCACTTCAATGGGAGAACTACATTAACTTGGTCCCTCCTCAGAGTATTAGTATGTAGGCAACATGCCCACACATGAGGTGTGAAGTGCGTTTAGTCTATCCCTTACACAATAACCCCTTCTCTATATTTTCCAAAGTTTTCATTAACGTTCAATCACAAAGATCTCCTAGGGATTTAAAGATTAAAAATAGATGCATAGTGAGCTCCATAGGTTTTAAGGATTCAATATTTCACTGATGGGGTAACACAAGCTTGCCGAATAGAACCTAGAAAGCTTAGACCACCTAGACAATAGCACTAGAAAAGGATTGTAGCATCAGATAGTAGGGTGTCCCACTTTTAATGATCTTATCCTACCTAGAAACAAACTTTAGGATCTAATTCTTGATAGTTTCCCAATTCTTCTCTTCTAGTATCAGACCCTGTCTCATTCTGGATCATTCAAAATAAGTTAACTTAGATTTATCTTATTTATTACTATATTTAGAAAAGGAAAAAATATAAATATATTTACACAAATCAATAGCTTCACTCAATATTATTTATTCATTTACTTTTATCATACCTATTTATTTAACTAGGAATAAAACTCCATTATTCTAAAAATATTAAAACATTTAGTGAACTCGACTTACTTTGAATTTTGCACAAAAACCATAGAAACCCTAGGGATAATTATTTCAAAAAAAAATCCATAATTTCCTATTTTTTATTGCATTTAATAATAAAAAATCTACAATTTAATTGCAAAATTATCACATATTTTTTTAAAACACTAGTTTGCACATATTAGGTCCTCCTTGCATACAAACACATTCCAAACACTATGAAAAATATATTGCTAATCTTAGAAATATTTTATGAATTTTAATAAAATTTATAAGAAAAATTCTAAAAAAATTCTATAAATTCATATCAAAATTTTAAAATTATCATACTAATTTTAAAAATTCATTCAAAAAACCCTAGTTGCATCAACTACCTCCCAGTAATTTTTTAGTAATTTTCTAGTCATTTTCTAAATTTTTAGTTGCATATTAAAATCATAAATTGACTTCAAATTTCAAAATTCAATAGTAATTTTCAAAAAAAAATCTCAAAACCCTAGTTGCATCTACTAGGTCCCATTGACTCAAGCACTTTCCCATAAAATTTTGAATTTTATCTTGTAGACTTAGCTCAAAAATTCAATTTCAAAAATTCATAGTATTTTGCAAAAATATTTTTGAAAAATCCATAGTTGCATATACTAGCTCCTATTTTTCTTCTTGAGTTATCACCTTACATCCATACTCAAATTACAAAAATGTTGCTCATTTACTTGTAAACTTTCCTTACATTTCTTACAAATAACAAGGAAACCATAATGGGCCCTATCATGTACATGAATGATGAAGTCTATCATATTTTAGTACAAAGCTTCATTCTTTGAATTTCATGCTTATTTTTCATTATATGGGATGATATTCCAAAATTCATTGCCAAAAATGTACAAATTTTCAAAATTCTTTTTGCATATTCTCTTTTGCTCATACGAAATAATTACCAACTCCATTTTGATAAATGCATTCAAAATATTATGTTACATGTCAAAAGTTTATATGCCTTTATGCAAAAATTCATGATCTCTACCCTTTACTTTATATCACTCATGTGGAAAAAATTTCAAGCTTATCATGCTAAACACATTAGAAATGTCATAGCACGTGCCAAAGTTTTTTATACATTCATGCACAAATTCATGATTTTTATCACTTGTTCTCTATCTCTCACGTGGAAAAATTCTCAAGTTTATCATGCCAAACACATTATAAATGTCATATCACATATAAAAATTCAAAATGTATTCATGCACAATGTCATGCTCTCTATTACATACTTTCTCTCTCATGAGGAAAAATTTTCAAGTCTATCTTACAAAACATATTAGAAATGTCATGATTCAAGTCAAAGTTTTATATGCATTAATGCACAATTCTATGCTCTATATCCCTTATTTTCTATCTATCATGTGGAATGTTCTTTATAAACATATTTCTATACATGGTTTCTACTTAAATGTATCTAACTCTGTGTCTACTTTTAAGTGTCTCCCTATCTAGCTCTATGCCTATAGTAGATTATGTGGTACAAGTTATCACCCAAGTTTATGAAGATAGTCAGGTTGATTACACCCATGGTTATAGATTTTTCACTCAAGTTAGCACCCCTTTCGATCTAGTTTTAGCTCCTCCACCTATTACAATTCTTCCTCCAATCTAGATTCAGCCATAGTCAAGACCTTCATCACCAGCATAAAAAGTTCATACACCTACACAACTTTAGGATTCTAGATAGTTTTGAGCTACCATATTCACACCTAGGGTAGTCTCATTAAGATCTCATAAATATACACATAGAGCACATGTTCAAACACATTCTCTTACTACTAGATGGGTCCTTAAGATCCCTATAGTTGCATCCACTTATTAAAGTTACAAGGGGACCCCACAATTGGTTTCCACTACAAAGAATTTAGAGAATTTACAACATATATAGATTTCAAAACCACAGTCTTAGCATTTCCGTCATACTTCATGATCAAGCACTATCCCTCTTCTTCATACAAGACAACATGACAGGGAGTCTCAAATGATACTCATCAATCAATATCATTTCTTCATAGTATTACTTGTACATGGCTTCTTTTTTCTTGATTGTACATAGTTCCTTTTCATTTATTATACATAGTCTCTCCTACTTGATTTTACAGAGTTTAAATATTTCTAAAACAAAAAATAAAATAATAATACAAAATTTAACAATATAAAAACATTCAAATAATTCAAAATACCAAAAACATTTTGATTATATGCATCATCCATGCTTTACATTACTACTATAATGTTAGGACTTACATTCACTACTTCATGCTATCGTATGTTGATTTATCTACATCAACATGCTTCACTTAATCTCCTTTGAGTGTGTGTAGTAACATCTAGCTACTTGATTTCTTCACTCTACCTATTGAGGGGGCATTCCTAATTATACATTTGAAACACACATTGATATACATACCCATTGGGGTCATCTTTGACATGACAACACCATCTAGGTTATGTCAATCCTACACTACAAACTTTGAGTTATCAAACTAATCTACATTACTTACCAGATTACATAGATTACTATATCAACATTTCACTAGTATCTAAAACTTATGTATCTCTTAGCATATACCTAGTCTTATACTACATATGTTTTGTACACTTTGACATTTGCTTTATTTATTTAGATGCAATGATACCATTCTATTTATTACATGTTTTTTCCTCTTGCTTAGTGTAGTTTGTGTGATTAAATTTCTAGTTCCTGCTTGTTTCCTATTTGTGCCTTAGAACATTTGTCAATGTACTTTGCTTCTATTCATGTGTGTGCCTTAGGAAATATTATAATGTCCTTTGCTTGTACTCTTTCATGTGCCTATGGCCCTTGTGCCAATCTTTGTTTATTTCAAAATTATATGTTTATGTGGCATTTAAATATGCCTTTTATGCTTTCTTTCTAGTTTGAGTGACATATGCCCATGTCCCTTATTTGCATGGCCCTTTGGCTATCCCAGCATGCTTCTTGCTTCTTGTTTACTTGCTTGATTTCTTGTTTTCTTCTTAATGTGTGCAATTCCATGATCCACATCATGCATTTATCTATTTTTCTTGGATGCCATAATGGGTATCATGCTCCATCCCTCTAACTAACAACTAACATCTAACATTTCTAGTTCTAGTTCAGTACTTTGCACATGATTTTACATTATCATATCTATCTAGGTATACCCCTATTGATATAAAAATATATTAATAAAAACATTGTTATATATATAGGCATACCCTTATTTATCTAATAATCTATCAATACAAACATTGTCATATCTACAAATATATTATGAAATTTCACTACTATATTATATATCTATGTAACATAACACACTTACAGGACTCTTTCATCTGAGGGTGGTCATTACAAGTGCATCATTCCTACCCTCAAAAGAGGGGGGGAAATGAGGGTTTTATCATTGAGATCAAAAATCCTAAAAGTCAAAATAGTAGCATTCAGATCACCCAGTTTAGAATCTAGAGGTCAAACCCGTCAGAACAAAGAAAAAAATAGTGATAATTCTAGATCAACAACCATTTTTAGCATAGGATAGTAGCATTGGAAATGGATATTAGAACCAAACATATGGGTGTCCTCATTTTGGCACTCCTATCTAGGCAGAAAAATACTCAAGCTTTCTAGAAATAGGCAAAAAGTTCTTTTTAAAAACATTTTTTGCACATCTAGATCAGTCAAAATCAGCATTTGAGTAAAGTTTTCTCAGATAATCTAGATATAAGGGGTTATCTTACATATCATGATGGTTCTCAATTTTAATTTTATATTAGGCAATTGACATAACTTCTACATTAGAATCCATGTTCTAAACACCAATGATTAGGGGCAATGTGTGTAGCACATTGGTCTTCTTTTATTTTTTGAGTTTAGTTTATTTTCTAGGCATTTTCAGTAGTTGCATGCCTTACTCCATCTATAGGTATTTGGCATCATTTTCAAGTTGGACTTTCATACAAGTTTAACTTTTTGAGTTCCTAAGTTAGATTTCATATAAGCCTAGTACATCATTTTTAGAGTGGCTTTTATACAAGCCTAACCTCTATCTTTTGAAATGGCCAAGAATGGCCTAATTTCCAACATACATTTAGGCTATCCATGCCACATTTTCATATTTCCAAAACCTCCATGGACTCCATGATCCATCTCATATGACATCTATTGTATACCAGCATCACCTCATGGGGCAATAATGGAGCTAAAGGGCTGGCCTTTGTATTCTTGAGCCACCTATTTAGAGGGATTAAACACATAGTCCAAACATTGATTGACACACATATGATTCATTAGCTTCACTTAGTTGGAAATGATGGAGCCAAAGGTCCATCCTTTGCATTCTTGAGCCATCTTATAAACAATTGAGCACTCACCACTATTTTTAATATTCCTCTTGCTTCAATACATACCCAGCATCATCTAGCATAATCCAACATCACAAAAAGTTTTGTATTGGTTCATGTACCTAATGAGGTGTATTCATTTATTTCTCTTCATCTTATTTATATTTTATACATTATTATTTTAGATATAGTGTATCTAGTAAGAACTAATCTACTCTTATGTTTTCATTGTAGATTCACACTTCACAACATGCTCTCTCCATGCACATCTAACATCACACAACTTCATGAGCTTTTTCCTTATAGGTAATTTCGATTATGCTTTTAACTTTCCTTCATCATAGTATTTCACTTTTCTACATCACTATAATAAAAGGGGACAAGTGTATTCATATAAAATGTGAAATTAGATGACTTAAGCATGGCTAATGATGTCCAATCCATAGGTCCTATTTCTTACTCACATAACCCTTCTAGGTTATTCTTTCAATGATTCCCAGTAATCCCTAGCCTCTTAAACTTAACCCTTTTAGGCCCAGGTAGGTATTTTAGGCCTAGATCCATCACCCCAAGCCTCATTCCCTTAGGACAATAGCATCCAACTTGGACAAGAATGTTAAAACCCAAGGTGTCCTAATTTTGGCATTGTTGTCTAAGTTTATTTTTGGTCCTAATAGTCAGATTATTTAAGATACTTATCCTTTTCCTTGTCATCCTAACATAAATTAATTTAACCCATGATCATTAAATTCCCTTATAAATTCCATTCAAGGTCCATTTAAATGGCTTTACACTCATTTACAAGAGAATATCAAGAATATAAGAAAGTACACTCAAACACTCTTCCCTATTCTCTACGTATAGCCTTCCAAGATCATTTCAAGCTTATTCAAACCTTTACACCTATCCCTATACATCCTAAGTTCATCCAATTTTTTATCTAGTTTCATTTATCATACATAATTACACCAAGCACTTCAATGAGAGAACTACATTAGCTTGATCCCTCCTTGGAGTATTGGTATGTAAGCATTGTGTCCACACACGGTGTGTGAAGTGCATCCAATGTATCTTTTACACACTAACCCCTTCCCTATATTTTCCAAAGTTTCCATTCAAGTTTAAGAATAAAGATATCCTAGGGCTTTGAATATTAAAAATAGATGCATAGCAATCTCTACAAGCTTCCAAGCTTTGATATTTCATTGATAAGGTAACACAAGCTACCAAATAGAACCTATAATTTTCATAACACCAAGACAATAGAATCAAAAAAAGACTACATCATCAAATAGTAGGGTGTCCCACTTTTGATGATCTTATCCAACCCAGAAATGAACTTTAAGATTTAGTTCTTGATATTTTTCTAGTTCTGATCCTCTAGTATTAGACCCTATCTCAGTCTAAATCATTTAGAATAAGCTAAGTTATATTTCTTGTATTTATTACTATATTTAAAAAAGGCAAAAATACAAATCTATTTACACAAATTAGTAGCTTAATTCTTTCATATTATTTATTGATTTGCTTTACTCATACCTATTTATTTAACTAGGAATAAAACCCCATTATTTTGAAAATAATAAAATATAACACATCCACCTTTGAAATGATATCTTCAACACTTGATGATTGACCTTTGATAATCAATCTTTACCTTTGTTCATGCTTAAACTATAATAACACTATTTTTCAAATAGAATTATGACCTACATGTCATATAAATAGTCATCAATCTATTCTACTCTTCAACTCATCCATAGGGCACTCTACCCCTCCTTCACTCCAAAATTCACACAAAATCCTTTTCTCAAATCTCTCCCAAGTCTCTCACTCAAGTTTTGAAACCAACACATTTGGTTTCACTATTTATAGATCAATCATGATCATCACCATCTTAGTTGGCCATTAGGCATGCCTTAACACTTAAATAATTTATCTCACTAAGACATTGCTCAATACAATATTCATAGGTCATCCATAGCATCTATGGGTCACCCTTAAGAAGTTACACATTTTAATAAGGCCCTTATAGCTCTTATAGGTCTCATGGAGACATATTCACCCATTTAGTATATAAATGAATAAAATAAGAACACATGACCACTTCCAAATGCATGGACCCATTCCATATGATCTATAGGTCCCCCATAAGTTCTAACAACCAACATAGTACCCTTTTACTTAAGCACAATTTGATTAAACAACATTTTGTACACATATTCACCATGAATGAATAAAAAATAAACTTCCAAACCTTTTTTCATAAATAATATGATTGGCTAAACCTTAATAATGCACACAGATTGTCCTCATGGAGTATACAACACTCCTCAATAGCTAATTCATCAAGAGATATCAAAACAATATCAAAACAAGCTCAAATATCCTTCTTGGGTCACTTGCAGAACATATATGAAAACATAATCAACTTAAAACCTTCATAACTATGTCTATACACACTTTCATATCTTTAAATCTATATTTATAGATGCATATTTGAATCCTCTATAAGTTCAATTTTTATACCATAAGAAAATTCAACCTAGATTAAAAGTTATAGCCAAAGTATAGAGTAATGGTTTTTCCTTTGCAAATTCAAATATTCAAATGAAAATGATCACAGTTAAACCTTGAACACCATGCTTGCATCTCATGTCCATGATGCTCAAATTAAACATGCAGTATCGATCTTATTTTATATCTTGACCTTTTACACATAGTTTGTTAATGCCAAACATTAAACCTTAAACATGTTGACCTCATCTTATGTAATCTAAAAACTTTGACCTCATGTTCTCCATCGATCTCTTGTACATAGCTCAATTTTTTAAAATTCTAAATAGCTGTCATTTTTACCTCTTGACTTTAATATGCACTATTAATCTTTATCTGTATGATTACCCACTTATCGTTGATCCTTGGAAGAATCTCAATCTTCATCTTTACTTAGCATTAAACATTGAACACTTGGAACCATCTCACTACTTCCTAATTTTTTGGATCAGTGCACTCTATCGATGTTTCTCTAACTTTAACTTGTGAAAAAATAACTATAGGAACCTTACTTATCTACCTAGAAGGCTAACTTTACATAGTCATATCTTTTGCCTTGCTCACTCACAAGTTCTCAAATTTAGATCATATGATATCCTCACATACTATAATCCAATCATATGACAAAATAATCATAAAAAACTCACATTTTTGATAAATGCTTACTTATATTTTTCTGCCATAGAGCCAACTATGTCAAAAACTTGTTTGGAAGGCCAACTTTGAACATGCATATATTTTGTCATACTTTGGCTCTTGACTTGAAAGCCAAGAAAAAATAACTAGGCATAAAATTTAACAAACACATAATATCACCTTCTCTTGAAACATACACATGTGTGAGATATTATACCATCAAAATGCTTACTTGTATCTTCTTACCACATTGAAAATTTGGTTAAGTATGGAAAAACACTGTCAAAATGCTTGGGAGCCTAACTTTGCACTTGAATATATTTTGATGAACTTTGGCACATGATATAAAATTTATATCTAATAAACTAGGGACTAATTCGATCACAATAATATAACTAACTCCCGCTGACTCATCTAGATGTGGTAATGGTGATGTTATCAAACTATCTACTCATATTTTTGCCACTAGACCCAAACGATCTAGATGAAAATTATGGATAACCAGATGAAATCCACTCATATACACAAGAACTCAAAGCTTATGAAACATCTTAGGGACATTTTTCACATTCTCAATACTCCATACTCATCCTTGAACATCTCTAACCATGATAAAATAGAAGACCAACTAAGCATACTTTAAGCATAATATGATAACAACATTACACACTTTGTCATTGTCACATAGACTATCAATGCACTTCATCCACTCACCTGGACACCTTCGTGACATCATCATAACATCATTGACAACTCACTCTCCAATGTTTATAAAACTTTTCAACTTGTAACTGCACATTTTCCCATTATCTACATTAAAAATTTGATTAAATAAGGTTTATTAGGGTTATTGAAGAACATTAATAGCTCAAAAAACTTTTATTTTTTATCAATGGATTCATAAATGTAATCAATCAAGAGAAAATTATGAGGTTGGTCTTTTAGAGGGATTTAAGGAGCCACAAACACTCTTAGTGATTTTTTATAAAGGAGACGTATTCAATATCTAAATCAATGCCATAATTATAAGGAAATTAGGGTACCCTCATTTGCCTAATATATTTAGTTTCAACTCTCTCTGTCTCTCTCCATCATATACTAAACATTTTAAATTGACCCTCATAATCTTGCCAAGGGCTCGATGAAAGAGCTGAGAAATTTTTTTACATTCCTAGACCTACCACATCTTAAACATGGTTTGATCTTGGGAAAGATTGATTAATCCCTAGATAGGCTTATAAGACCATATTCAACTTGAAAAACCTTGAAATGAGACCTTTACATACCCTCTTTCTTTAATAAACTTACATACTGTGCTAGAAAACCCTTTTGTAGTTATTGAACCAAGTGATAATAGAGTCTCTCTTAGCTTGTATGGTTGTGGTTTAATGTAAAAAGAGCATATTCATCTTCTTTTCCCTACCCATTCTTCATTATTCTTTGTTTGAATGTTATAAATGATGATTAAGGCAATTTAAAATGTACTCTAGTGTTGGAAAAGGAGTTTTATAACATCTTAGACATATGTATAAACAAGGTACATGTAACATATTATTAAACAAGTGTTAAATGACATAAAAGACCCCTTTCACCCTTAGACATGATATTAGGCCCTCACATTTGATATTATTTCAAATATTTATATTACAATATTGTAATAAGCAATATAAGACAAAGCAAAGAAAACCTTAAACTCTCCAAAAATACCTTAGTTTCTCCAAAATAAGCTATAGATTACATTTGACCTCAAATAAAGGATCTAACCTTTATTTTCATTATGATAGCTCATTAACACCCTCCCTTAACTTAAAATACTCATGACATGGTAATAAGCTTCTTATTACTGACATAAACCTTGAGTCACACAAGAAACCTTAAACAATGTTTAACATGTCATTTGAAGGAAGTTTGACTCAAAAGGACCACTTATAATGACTCAACATCAGTGTGAACATGTTAGGGGTTAGTGGTGGACAAATTTTCCAGCATTGATCATAAATGTGTTGGATTTGATTCCAAAAGTGGAAAGTGTAGAGTTTATAAACAATTATGTACACCATAAACCCAATTGGTACCCACTAATGGAAATATGAGCTATTGAAGTCCAAGATAGTGTAAACATTATCCACTATATAGGACATCATGTAAAAATTACCTCTCATGTGGACACCATTGACCTACTTAGTGATTTTGAATGTGATTAGGTTCCCCAAATTTACAACCTCATCTCCCTTCATGATGATTATAAGGAGGGGAACCCAAAACTTTTTGACATACATCATGTCATTTTCCTTATATAGTCAATTTAGTAGTATCATACAAATACTCATTGCCTCTTAGAATGTCTTAATTATATAAGAGTTAGGGTTTTCTTAATTTACTTAGTAATTCTAGTCATCATCTCAATCATGCAAGACTTCATATATGTTATGCATTTTTTCTAGGCATTAATGAACTCCTTGTCATAAGTGATGGTGTACTCTAGGAGTTTGTAATATTATTTTAATGTTGGCCTAGATATGTCTAAAGTATTGAATTTGGTATTTGGAGAGTATATGATGTTTATGCTACATCTAGAAGAGATCAGTAGGTTACCAATGAGATCAGTGCATGGGAATACTTCTATCTTGGAAACCATTTTATGCAGTCTCAATGCTTTGAGTGATATAAAGTCAGTTCAAAACTCCACATCATCATCCTTTGGTTCATCATAACTACTAGGTGACTTTATATATTCAATCATCTAAATATATCATTTTAATGCTTATATCTCATGATTTTATGAAGGAATGTGGTGTCCTAAAATTATGTATCTAGTTTGGGGTTAAAAGTTGAGGCAGACATTTTTAAATCGCTTCTTCTTCATGTACAAAATCTAGCACGAGTGTATTCTAGGATCTGGATGGAAATAAAGGTAGAGAGCTTGAAATAATTTGGATGTGTAGAAGATAGATAATGGTGATTATTCTAGATATTTCCATATATAGATATGTGATATTTTTTATTAATAGTTATGGTAGGATCCATTGTGTGAATTAAACTCTGATTTGATGGCATGAGCCCTAATTTATCCATTTCCCAATTTGAAATTAATTTTAAAATTTGAAAATTTGCTTCATTTAGGTTGGTTTTTGGTGATGGTAACCCTAAAAATGTTGGTTCACAATATACCCTATCGATATAATAAAATTTGGGAGTGTATTAGGCTCAAATCTATTTTATCCCTCACAGCACTATGATCATCCCTAGGGTTGGCCATGTGTTAATTAGAGATTGGTGATCCTATTTAGTAATACACTAATTAGGCATGGTAGGAGCTCTTTTTTATGAAAATTATACATGTGCAATTTATATTCTTAGTGTATAAAATTACATGTGGTTCCTTGTCATTCATTCAAGCCTCCTAAGAATCTAACATCTATGACACCTCTAGGTGTTATAAGACATGTGATGCCTCCTCATTAGTTTAGGTATTTTAAGGATATATTAGATATGATTCCTCTAGGTATTAGAATAAATGTGGTGCTTCCTCATTTTTTTGATCCTCCTAGGGCTATAATAGATCTAACCCCTCTTGGTGTTAAGAGACACATGGTATCTCCTCATTCATTTTGACCTCCTAGTGATTTGATAACTTGTACACCTCTGGGTGTTAGGAGACACATGAAACCTCCTCATTTATTCAAGCCTCTTTATGATCTAAATATAATTCTTCTAGCTATCAAGAGACATGTGGTGATTCCTCATTCATTTGGGACTACGAGGGATCTGAAAGCTCTAATGCCTTCATGTTTTAGGAGACACATTGCACTTCCTCATTTGTTCATACCTCCCAAGGTTATGAAAACTTTAATGCCTTTGAGTGTTAGGTGACACATGTCATCTCCTCATTCATTTTATAATCTAAGAGATCTAACATCTCTAATGCCTTTGGGTGTTAGGAGTATGGCACCTCCTCATTCATTTAGACCTCCTTGGGATCTAACAATTATGATTCCTCTATATGTCAAGAGATACGTGGAACCTCCTAAATAATTTAGGAATATTTAGGCTTTAATACTCTAATGCCTTTTGGTGTCTATAAACACATGGTACCTCCTCATTTGCCTATGGGTGTCAAGAGACATGTGGAACCTCCTCATTCATTTGGGCCTCCTAGGGATCTAACATATCTAATGCCTTTAAGACCTAAAAAAATGAAAAAAAAAACTAAGTTATTTAAAATATCCATGTAATTAAATGGATGTTTATTTATCATAAATAAGGCTTCCTTGTGAGTACCATCTTGGATTCTAATACTAAGGCTTCAGGAGAGGTTTATGGATGAATTTTCTACATAAAATGGTTATCACCCTAAAAAAAAACTAAGTATGCAAATACTTAAATGATGTTATGGTACCAACTCTTTTGGGATAAAAATAGTTGGGAAATATATTCAAACATAATTAAAAACTATTAATGGTATTGTAGAATATTTTATTGATTGAGATTAAATTAGCATCCAAAAAAAATTGTGCAAGGATTAAAAAGGGATCAATCAAAGTTATTGGAAATTTAACATTTTTGATGATTTATAGGTCACCTTTACTTCTAATAAAAGGGACATGTTGGTCAAAATAGATGGTTATTATGCATGGAAAACATTGTCTAGTGTTTAGAACCTAGAATGTGGTCTTCATTTATTGAATAGGTAGATAGGTGTCTAGAAATTATTTCAATACAACCATGAGAGGAATGAGCACTTAATCCTGATTTAGCATATATCATATTGTGTGAAGATCAATTTATTACTTCCTCTTGTGTCTCTTTGAATCCATGATCAAGATTGAAGGTGACTTAATTATCTAAAACCCCTTAAAATAGATTGATATTTTTCACAAATTGTTTGAGGAAGGAAGGCTTAGGCATTACTCTATTATCATCCAAGTTTCTATATCCTTAATAGATATAGCTTTGGTTTCACTATGGGCCTTGCTCCATTATCAATCCAACTAGAAATCCCATGATGGAGGTTTCCTAAATCACCCTTTATTAGGAAGAGATATTGAGATTTTATTGAAATTCAAACTTTATTTAGTCCTACTGTTTTCTTTATTTATGATCTGGGAGGTTTAGAAACCAATGCTTACAAGATAAATGGTTGATCTAGTGAGTTATTTAGCACTAAATAGAACTCTTAGCTTATCCAATGAATTCATAGTGACCCTTTGATGTTCATTAAGTGTGGTGATGATCTCTTATAAAAAATAGAACTTTTCTCAATTCATTTACTCAGTTTAAAATTGATGTCCTCCTTATTAATGGTTAATATGAAATAAAATGATACATCTATTAGATCATTGAATAATGGAAGCCCATTAACTATGTTTCAACTTCTTAAACTATATATGTAAAGTTTTTTCATCTTTTGAAAATACCATGCTCAAGGATATAGGAAAACTTCTTTCCACTTACTATTTTTCTTGATCTCATTATGGGGATGGGTTTTCACTTTTGAGGCTCAAAGGATAAAATGTTTCAGGGAAGGTTGGTAGTAAAAGGTGAACATAATGTGATCATATAAAAGTAACAAACAATAATGAGCAAGAATAAACACATGAAAAAATAAAACAAAAGTAAACACACAACAAAATAAAATAAACAAAATCTAAACTAACTCTAACATATATTTACATCAATAGTCCTCACTTGAGAGGATACTTTAATATCATTATTGGTGTCATAGCTAAGAAGTAGTGATTCAATAATTTCCCAATCATAGGTAGTAGGAGATCATTTTCTTGGATATCCTATAGCCTAAAGGCATTCTACCTGAGCAACTTAGAAATATGGTCAAGGCCAATCCAAAGTGGGTCCAATTTTGGAATGTTTCCTTTTATTCTCAAGTGATTTATCCCATAGTAGGACCAATTTTGATGTCCAAAATGATTTCACCTTCATCTTCTTGTCAAACCATATCTTGATAGTATCTTCATGCCTATTAAATATTTGTATGGCTTCATCTCTTGCATATTCTATTTGAATAATGTCCAATAGCCTTGATTTTGTCTTTCCATCATCATCCATGTATACATGAACTTGTATGTAGGTATCTTGAGAGTCATTAGGAAGATGGGTTCTAGACCATATACTAATAGTAAAGGTGAAATCTTTAGAGCCTACTTATACCTGGTGTGATTGGCCCATAGTGAATATTTAATTAATGAATGTTAATCCTTAGATTAATTTTATATGGATTTATTTATGACATATATCATGTTTTTATTGGTTGAATTATCTAGGTCATTCCCTTTCAAGTAATAGTTTGAAGATAATTTCATGGTGATGCCATTGTCATAAGCCCATTTAGTGAGTTTGGATGATTAAAATGTAGGACCATTGTCAAAAATTAGTGAGACTAGATTACTAAACCAAGAAGTTGTGATCCCCTCAAGGAACTTGATCACCTCTTTAACTATACTAGTTTTGGTCATTATTTCCTCCATCCACCTATTGTAGCAATCAATGGCTATGAGTGTAAAATTTTATCTCATTGATGAATTTAGGTTGATGACTCCTATGATGTCAAGCCACTATTGAGTAAAAGGATGCTCGTATATTACAAGTTGGAGGGGAATTATTACATCAGATTACTTCTTGGTTAATAATTATCACTTATGTAAAGTGTGAACATAAATATGGGAATATTTAAATATGGTGAGCTAGTGGTATCTAGTTTGTAGGATCTTATGGTCTATTTTCATTCCCTAAGGGTGACCAATACCCATTTTATCATGAAATTTTGTTGACTTATTTTGATTATTTTTATGTAGTCACTTGAGGTGTATTCCTTCATAATTATTCTATTATAGGTTTCCATTATTGAGCATGTGATGGGATGATTTTAGCTAGAGGGATCTCTTTTGTGCTTGGTTTGATTCTAGAGGAGGGATTCCATAAAGGAGATAATGGATAATTATATCATACCAATCATGATGGATTATTCCTAAATAATTTATTTACACCATAGAAATCCTTAGATCAATTTTAGTAAATAGCTAGATAAGCCCCTAGCCTTTCACCAACTTGATTAGTTTGATTTCTATGACATAACATTATAAATTGGCCATCCATAGACTATTATATTATCCTAACTCATTCTAACTAAGCATGAGCTTTATGGTTGAGTCTAAAAAAATATCATGCACATTGTTCCTAAGGATATTGTGGCATAATTTTTCATAGCCTTTACTAAATAATAGGCATGTTTATCCAATGTGTATTAGTTTATCTCTACATTATTTTCATTTGTGCTCATGAATGATATCAAATGCTTATATTCATCTATATTTTTCATGAGCACCATGGTTATGGTGTGTTATGAAATAAAAGAGTATAGATATAAATCATTCACATAGTTTGAGATAATTAATACTGGTTATTTCAAGATGGCATCCTTGATGTATTGGAAGGATTTCCTAGTTGAGAGATCCATTCAAATTTAGCTTCATGTTAAAACATTGTATTTAGTGTCTTAATATTTTTTTAAAAAATGGATATAAACTTGCATATAGAGTTAATCTTTCCAAGTAATGACTTTAATTCTTTTTCATTATTAGGTAGAGGTATTATGTAAATTACATCAGCACATGAAGGGTTGATGAAAAGACATTCCTTGGTACTAATATGGTCAAAAATATTACCTTTTATGATGTTAAATATTATCTTATTTGGGTTGATGAAAATATCATACCTTCTACATCTCTTGAATATCTTTTGTAAATAGTGGATTTGATCATACATACACTTTGATAAAATAGTTAGGTCATCCATATAAATAATTATGCATTTACCAATCAAACCCCCAAAGGAAAATTCCTCCGATAAATAAAAAGTGGCTCTTGCATTGATAAGACTAAATGACATACTCTACTAAGCAAAGGTTCCCCAATTTGTTATGAACATAAATTTCACTCTATCTTTAGGGTTTACCAAGACCTAGTTGTATCCCAAGAATATATCCAAAAAGGACATCATCTGAGATCCACTTACAATATAAATTACTTCATCTAAATAAGATAAGGGATAATTATCTTTTTCATAATCCCAATTCAGGTTCTTGAAATTGACTCAGTCAAAATTTTCCACACTTATTATGAGTGGGTACTAATTTGATAACCCATGTATAATGTATAATTGGGAAGATAATTCTAGCTAAGATAATCTTATGAATTTTTTTGTGGATGAGAGGCTTTAATATCATGTTCACAAGTTGTTTTCTTTGCTTGTATGGATTTTACCATTGATTAAACATGATAGTATGTGTTATCACACTAGGGTCAAATAACTTAAGGTATTTATATGTCTAAGTGATGATATATACACACTCTATAAATAGTCTCTTTAGTTATTATATTTCATCTGGGCTATAGTTAGGACCAATGTGAACATTTTTTTGTTGGTTAGTTTATCTTAGGTTAATGGTGAGTGACTTTTGGCTAGCACAGGTCAATATATTAGGTCTACACATATATTTATCTAGATAGAACACTCTATCTAATGAGATCATGCATTTTGGGATGTAGTTTTCTCTCAAGTTCATAACATAATATCCATCACATTCCTCATGAGGGGAATTGTCTCTATTTTTCTTGTCTATGACCTAAGCACTAAATACTATAGTATTATTTAATAAATCTAGTATATGTTGATCATCATTAAAAACATGGATGTTCTTGATGTTGTTGAGGAATAACAAGTAGGGTACGATCTCTATGGAAAAGAGTTTCAACTTTGAGTCATCCAAATGGCTTAAAGCCATAGCCAAAGATGTTAAATAATTTACATCCTATTTTTATTCTTTAGGGATAGGAATTGTATACACATAATATTTTTAAAATTTATCATTATCAATGATTTTTTTCTTGCAAGAAAATGTTGATTTTTAATATCTCTAAGTGCACACATTAAAGGGTGCACTAGGAAAGGTGTGGTTATACCTTTAGTGCTTCATAATATTTTTGGTCCCTATACCATTACCTAAACCCACTACAAGTCACTTTTATCCAACTCCCTAAGCAATTAGCCTTTCAAAATAGCCCCTTATTAAGAGAAAACCCTTTTTATTCATTTTCCTACTAATTCAGCTAGTTTATATTATTATAAAGGACTCAATGCATTTTATAAAACTAATTTAGCCTAACTAACCTAGTTTAAGACATAATGACTACTTTTTCCACCTAATAAAATCAAGTTGGTTGATCATGTTGGCTAAACTTTCAAGAGGGTTTAGGGTCAATCTTTGGCTATAAATATCACTTCACTTCAATCCAAGAGAGAAACATTCATTTTTCATTATTACATCTCATGATTTTGTTAATTATACACTTGAGGAGTCATTACTTAGGGTTTTTCCTTTTAAGTAAGATAACTTATCTTATGGGAATTTCTTGGATGTAAAGATGAGTTGTTTTATCTTAGAGGTGATTTATACAGTGTCATCCTTTCAAACCCACAACAACCTCTTATAAAGAACCATTGGCCAAGGGAGAGATTGAGGGATGACATGGTCATCCAAAGGTAAGTATTTTTATAGTTTACTCTTTTATTTGGTAGACAGATATTGCACAAAGTAATAGGTTGAATATTTTACTCCTTATTTAGTTTACCTTTGCACTAAATTGAGTATAGTTTTTATTTTCTTGTTATGTTTTATTTGTTGCTAACTATCCTCTTTTATGCCAAAAGATTTAGTGAGCACTAGATTAGATTTATTTTATGTATTATAGGCATATCTAGGGTTATTTTTTGGTGATACTTGACTAGAGGATTTGTAACCCTCTCTTATAGTGTTGTGTGATAAGATATCTCTTAGGTAGGTTTAGAAAATCCATATTAGGCATGTCCTTGATATAAATATATATGAAATGATTTGTTGGTAAGATTGCCTTCTCTAAGATTAAAATTCACTAAATAGGACAAGTTGTAGATCCATCTTAAATTCATTGAATACATTCTAGTGAACCTGACATGAATCTAACCCTTTTATTTTTAATTTTTTAGACATAGTCAACTAGATGTAGTTGGTTAATTAAGTTTCATTTTATCAATACAAGTTTATTTTTCAACTAACTAATCAATTTGGTTGATCTGATCTTTTTATCTATTTATAGGCCTAGTGTTTTTATATAACTAGATTGAGATATTTGTTCTAGTCATTTGTTTTATCTATAGGTGCAAGGTTTCTAGTCACCTAGGTCATATTGGTCTACCTAGTTTTATTTTCTCTTTATGGGTTTTGGTTTGGGCCAACTAGATTGAAATAGTTGATCTAGTCATTTAACTAATATTTTGCATTTTATTTTATATTTAAAAAAATCAATCTACTTCATTGTGTTATTTGTAACTTTTAGTTTCAAATAACTACTAATTGATCCAATCATTTTCTTACTTTATACTATCATTCAACTAAATTGATCTTCTCAATTTTATCTAATTTATAATATTTAAATTTTTAGTTTTATCAAACTAGATCAATCTAGTCGAGTCTATTTATTAATTGTGTTTTTAAATTTCTACCTTTACAGGATTAAAATCCCTCTTGGATGACCCAATCAAAAAAAATTATCAATACAACTAAATTGATCTAGTTGATAGTGTTCTATCTTCTAGGCTTATTATTAATAGCTTAACATTTCTAGCTTGCCAATTTTAATCAATTTACAATTCCTTCTTTTTAGCTCAAAATTTTCCACATGATTCTCTTTAGTTGTTAGTTATGTCAAACTATACACAAAAAATAAGTAAACTGACCAGATTGATCTAGTTTTATGTCTGGTTTCTACCACCAAACTAAATTGATCTGCTTGGTTTTATTTGTTTGTGTTTGATTTTTAACATGGTCTCAACCAATTCAAACCTATTACATATTTTTTTCTCAATTGGATCAACTTACTCAATATTATTTTGTATGTTTCATTTTTTAGCTTAAACAAAGGAAATTAACCTTTATTTTCATAGTAATTATAATCACTTTTACTTTTAAAATCAATAATTGAATGATTTTTTTTCTTTAATAAATTGTAACTTATTTTTGGACAAATTATTTTTTTCCTTTATTTTCATATTATCTAATTTTACCTAAAAATAATGTAATGGTAGTTTTAAAAATACTTAGCTATTATCACATGAAGGGATAAGAAATATTAAATTTATGATCCTTACATATTGTTTATATATATCATGGCATGAGGGGCTTTCCCCAATACTCAGACATAGTAAAGAGCTAAAATGATCTTTAGTTTCCATGTACCTCATGATATTTAAGAAATGCCTAAGATTTCCCTTTGTATTGAACATTAGGAATCCAACCATTTGTTTGATTATGTCGTGCATTGATTAGCAGTTAGCACCGAGAAGCTAATTACAACTTATCTTTGAAATTGAGTTTAGTGGGATATGGGAATGGTACTTCCTTCATAGTTATCACTCTAAAATATTGAGCCATCAATATCTAATGGACAAGCTAGTATATTTGAAAGCCTACATTATCAAACATAACCTTTTAGTCCAACATCATGATCTTCATTTTAGGTAATTAGTTAGCATTATTGGAGATTTTCATTACATGCTACAAAAAATGGTTACAAGAGGAGAATAAGGAAAAATAAATGGGGAAATGTTCAAATTTTTGAGTAAAAAAATTAATGTAAAAAACAAACACTTACTATAGTGAACATAAATGCCCGACCTGGAGATGTAGATAGAGCAAAATTAGACATTAAAAAAATGGGCCCTATAGATCAAGAGTTTAAATGCATCCAATAAGCTAGATAATCTACACGCACCCCAAATCTATCTTGGGTAGACTACATGTTGGGTAAAATACCCTTGGACCAAGATCTCCATGATCTATTCATCAATTTTATTATGGAAAATAATGAGATACGTGTGAATGTCCCAGACATCATTGTTTAAAAATATTATTATAATTTTTCCAACTCGATTATGGATCAAGTTAATAGGTTTTGACCTAATATAGACTCCTTTAGAAAGTGGGTGAACCAAAGGTGGAAACCCAAGTGAAAACTTGAGATCATTTCCCTGGATAAAAAATTCTTTCTGGTTAACTTAACCAACTAAGAAAATTACTTTAGATTTCTAACCAAAGGACCATGGTTCATGGGTAAGTCAAAAATGAGAACTAAAAGATGGAATTTTAGCACTAACCTTAGTAGCTCTATCATAGAGGACAAACCTATATGGGTATAACTCCATGAGCTACCCCTAAAATTATGTGAACTAAAATTAATAATGGGAATCACCAAAGCTCTAGGCCAACCCATCTCTATTGACCCTATTATGATATCTAGGAGATGGATGATAGCATCTAGGTTCAATGTATTCATCCCAATAGACAAGACTCTCCTATACTCGATTAAAATAAAATATGAATATGGTGAGTATTCCCAACCCATTAAATATGAAAAAAATTCTTCTTTCTACAATTAATGCAATATTTCAAGTCATTTAATGAAGGACTATCCCTCATCCTCTCATCCCACTTAAGATATAAAGCTATTCTAAACTAGGAAACCCCTAGCTAGTTAAATGATATTGGCCATTACATCCAAAAATGTTATAGATCAAAGTTTTTTAGATGCCCCATTTGAAGAGACAGTTATAGAAAACTAGTCTCCCCAACAGTGTATCCCTAACCCTATATTAGGAGTAAAGGGGCTCACCCTCTTACCCAATCCCTAGGGGGTGGAAAAATTAAATATCCTCAGCCTCTTGGATGAGTTGGGGAAGGATTCTCCCCCCCCCCCCTAGTGAAGTCTATAAACCTTCTACTAGGGAGGAGACCATTTTAATCCCATATCAAAGTTTAGAAATGGCCAAAGGTAAAGTTGTTGACCAAATTTTGACCTCATGTCAAAATTGGTCACACATTATAGGTTGAACTTCATAGAGGTTTATAAGGTTTGCCATGGTATTATAATGGTATCAAGTGGTATTAGACAGTCCCATATGGTCATATGTGTCCTTGTCTAGCATTGTTTATGTTTTGGTCTTATGTTCACTTGTCTATTCTTATGGTCATGTACATGGTCAAAGATGTTCAAACATGGGAAAAGGTTTATTATGGTCTAAAATCACATTAAAATGTTATTTGGACATCAATTATATCATTTTATAATGCTCTAACCTTTATTTGGATTTTATTAAAAAAAAATCACAATTTAACCACCTTTTGGCCCATAAAGAGGACTTGGACGTGCCACCTTAAGGAGAGAATGTTTTAAGAAGATTCAAAATTCCACTAGTTTAGAAACTAGTTAGAGATGATTTAGGAATATTCAGAGTGAGATAGAACCTATAGTTCAATGCCTAATATTGGTATAATAACACTTTTAAAGCACTTGTATAGACTTACAAGATTGTTTTTTAATTAAAAATGGTTTAAAAGTGTCCCTTTGGCTCCCATAGACCATTTTCTACTTCTAGACCAAGTTCTTAGTCAAAATGACACTCTAAACTACTTTTATCCTCCACTTATACCTTCACAATCTCAACAAGGCAATTTTACATTAAATGATACGACCAGGAGAGAGAGAGAGAGAGAGAGAGAGAGAGAGAGTTAGGAGATGCAATTTTGGCCATTGTTAGGGGTTTAAGTAATATTTACATGAGTGTCCTTATTTTTAGATTTATGACTTATTCTTGATGAACAATCACTAACAGTGATATTAGGTCAATATGGCCTATTCATTTAAGAGGTGTTTATTCTTTCACCTATTTCTCTAGCTCAAAAATTGATAGAGAGGAATGATTTTGAGGGTGGTTTTTAGAGGTATTTTATCTAATTTTCATGGTGTTTTCATTAGATGAATCAACTTTATGAACTATTTTCATTTGGAAGAAGAATGCCTTAGTGTACAAGGTGTTTTAGTAAATTATGATGAAAGTCTCTATTTTATCTTCATGGTAGTAAATATTAGAGGTATCTATTGATTAATTGTTCAAGAAAAATCCCTCAGTTTCATATATTTCGTGTTATTTTACCTGAGATATGTTTTGGCCTATATTCTTCAAGTATGGTTGATTTTGGAGATATTATCAATGTTTGAATAGGTTTACTAGATTTTGATTGCTAATTTAGGATCAATTACCAGTAATATACCATGATGTGAAGTTATTTAGACCATGTTTCACCATTTAAAGTGAATAAAAGTAGAGAAAAGAGCCCATATTTATACTTTCAATGAGAGATTCATAGTTGTCCCTCTACATGCATGTTGAACAAACTGTGAAGTGTTTGGGAGAAGTTCAGAGCATGAGAGGAAATTTATACATCTAATAATACCTTTACATGGTCTTGAATACCAAACTCCTCCATCAAGTTGTCTCTAATTTATTAAATTCTCTAATTTTCAGTACACATGCTTCTTGTATTAATTAACACAGGCCTATAGTCCGTACAGTAGTCTAAATTTGAAGGGGGTGAAATAGTACTTGTCTTAAATCTATGTAAGGCCTTGAAATAGTGATAATATGTGTGTAAGGTTTTGAAAAGTTTGATGATTTCAATAAATCAAAAGAGCTTAATAAATTAATTATGTGGACCTAAATAGTCCATGGTGATCTACATGCCCTAAGCCTATAGGTCCACATTTTATACCAAATCAACACAAAAATATTATTAGACATAGGATATTCAACTTAAAATATAATAAGACAAGAAAATATTAGACATAATAGATACTATTCATTTGGATAATCAAGGGAGTCATGATGAAACTAAGTTGAAAAGCTTCTTAACATCATCTACAAGATTGTGCACAGTACCCTATATAGTGAGCAAGTAGCAATTGATTTGAAATGTCATAAGATATTTATGATATATATATATATGGATAGTGATGATGGATAAACTCTTAGGTTTGTATATCTTTATTCATTTAGACAAGTGAAAATATTAGGTCTAAGCATGTAATACACAGTTAAGATTCCTAAAGGGATGTACACAAGCTATAATGAGAAGCAAGCTTGTTTTGGGCTTGAGTAAGGAGACAAAAATCATGTATGGAAGATAATTGAAACTAAAATTGAGACTATAAATATTTTAAATACCAAATGAAGTCATTGGTATAAGAGGGTAGGTTATGAAACTCCCATGCATAGTCAAAACCCTACAAGCATCTACAGGCCTATTTGAAAAATTAGCCATTTTCTAAACTTGGGTAAGAGGTAGAACATATATGAAAGGTATTTTAACCCATTAAATTATTCAAGAGAATTTAAGGAAACATTTGGATTTATATTGGTGTGAGGTTCAATATCTAAACACCTAACATAGTCTTGACCCTAAAAAGTAGACTTATAAGCCTACCTAATGAAGCATACTCAATTTTAGGCCTAAATCAAAGATTAGAACATTGATTGAAAGGATATTTAGCCCATTTTAAACCAAAAATAATTATATGAAATATGGATAAGGTCAATGGTGAGAAAGTGAAGACCTAAGACACAGGGTATGCAGTCAAGAAAACCTCTAAAAACACCTACAGGCTATATAAGCACAAGCTAAGTCCTAAACCTAAGTGAAGAGCATAATTATGAAGAGGATATAAGGTATACCTTAGACATAAAAATGGTAATAAATTTTTTTAATACCAAATTAAATAAATTAAGGTTCATCAAATTGAATTCTTAACGCGCACACACACACTCAGTTAAAAGAAGTAAATTATAGGTCTGCCTTAAGTGAGGATTCTTGCTTGGATTGAAGAAGGAATGTGAATACATTTGAAATGGGTTAATTTTGAATGAAATATAGTGTTTTTAACATCTCAATGTGACTATTTATGTCTAAAAATAAGGTGAGAAGGTTAAAAACTCAGTCTAGGCTTCAAAACCCTACACATAGTCACAAGCCTATAGCTAATTGGGAGAAATTTGAGTTTTGGGAGTCATATAGGTGTGACCACACTCTAAAAATAGTTAAATATGGTTTTTTTAATTTAATAAGACTTACATGGTCTCTTTTAGGTCATAAAAATAGTGGAAGTACTCATTATTTTGTCTTAGACCTTGCCCAATCCTTGGTCAAGGGGAAGTCAAGGGACTTAGGGGTCCACTTGAGATCAAAGGAACAAATAAATAACTCCACACCTAATTAAGGGACTATAATGGTAGTGAATATTCATATAATATATCTCCATACAAATTCAAGTGGAAAAAACACTTAATGTTTAGTCCAAGTGCCCTTGAGGGCTAGCAAAAAGGAGACTCACCTAAACCCTAGATCGCTTGATCAGTTTACTAGTTACATATAGAGGGGTAATGATAACTTCCATAAAATGTGTAATAATTTAAATGGGTTTTTCATAGGTCTTTTATCCTTTCAAATTAGTGAGATTGATTTTTAAGATCTAGAACTCAAAGTATACCTCTATTTAGCCGCAAGAATGTTAAAAAAACCACTCGAAGAGCAACTTCAGATGCGCATACCATAGATCACACATTTCATGGGAGTTTAATCCATTTGTGATAGTTTAATTGGTTATCTAATATATTTTTACTAGGGGATAGAGGTCATTTATTTATTTTTTCTTTATGAATAATTGTTAAGACCCTAAACTAGTCTTAAACCTCTCTTACACCCTGATAGTGACTAGTTAAGGAGAAAAGAGATAAAATGCATATATAAAGAGATATTTTTCCATTAAAAAATATTTTATGTTTTTTATTACTCTAAGAATGTTACTCACATGTAATTTAATACTATTGTCACTTGTATAGATTTCCATAAACACCCTATTTTTGTATGTTTTTGGTGTTTTACAAGTGTTCTAAGAAGTGGAAAACTTCCAAATCATGGGAAGAGGTCATTTTTGAGTTTTCATAACCATTAAATTCCAAAAAAAATCATAATATATTATGGAGGTGATCAAACCAGGCCTATTTTTCAAGGTAATCTCAAACAAAGACAAAATGAGACTAGGTGGTTGGGCCATTTCTTGGTTTACATACTTCTACAGGGTCTCAGGAACCCAAAATTGACATGGATATTTGTGATGGACTAGGTAAAGTAAATAAAATTATTTTAGGTTATTTCACATGTGTTTCATAGGTTTGGATCAATAAAATAGGGTCCTAAGCAAGGAGGCCTAATTGAAGCCTAATTCATGAGAGAGAAAGGCATAAAAGATAGAATTACACTCAAATTCTAAATATGAAATTTTAAATAGAGATATAAATCCATAATGGTTCATAAAATATGTATTTTTTTCTTAATATTATTTGTACAACTCCCTACATAAGGAGTTTACAGGTTTTTAGGGCTACAAGGAAACTAGGCCTTGTGAAGGCTCAAGGAGCAAAATTAGTCCTTGGGAGTTTTTATAGGAACCAAAATTATGTATTTTATAAATAATAATATATTTAAATACCATTCATGAATTTTTTATGAGATAGATAATATGCACTTGATTTTTGATCCACTTCCACCAAACTAGGTGTGGGAAATGAAGAGTTACAAGAGACCTATGCACATAAATGATGGAATGGTAGGTTAGAGGAGTTTATTAGTAAATGTCAAATATTCAATGAGTTTTTTCAGATAGTTTAAAGGTTAATCCATGGCTATAAGTTTAATTTGTCAGTCCTTTCATGCAAAGAAGGGAAGTTTTCAAGATGCTAGTCAAGGTGTCAAGCAAGTTTGTAACCCCTATGCCACATGGAGGGTCAAATCATCTATATAAGTGAGAAATATGGCCTTAAAGGTATATTGGATTGTATCATAACTCATTTTATAGTTTTAACTCTAATTAACACTTTTCATTCCTCCTCTACTATGTCACTCTCTCTCCCTCTTCACCATTCTCTATATAAGTAATAACTTTTGTCTAAGTTTGTAGAATCCACACCTAGTATGTAAAATCCCTATTGGTTTGAATATTTTTATTTCCTTTGATTAAATAATCCAATCTAGTTTTTATTTCATAACTTTTTATCTAAGTGTGTGAAGTAGTGCATAGTTTGATGATAAGTGATAATCATATATCTTTATGTTCACTTTACTTTTTCATGTTTTGTACAAGTAGTCTTCTCTCTAAATTGTCACATAAAGTGTAGTTAGTTTCCTTGTCTATCTCTAATTATAATAAATATAATTAATGTCTAAAATTATATCTCTTATTCATTCACCTTGAGAATCATAATGCATATCACCTTCATGTTTGAAATGAATATGTTAGATCAATCTAGGATGTTGAATCTAGTCTTGTGATTCATCTTTCATTGTGAAAGTAAATGGTAGTCTAGTGGAGATAAACTTGGTACATCACCTCTTTATATTATATTCCTTTCATGTTTTCTCTATATCTTTTCATTGAAATAATCAATTAGTATAGGTGATAAGCTATCAAAGATAAATCTAGGGAGCTATCCATTTAATAAATAGGTTTACTTGTGCTATAGGTAATCCATAGGCCTAGATTTAATCCAATTTTCCATTCAATTTGGAGGAGGCTTGAACTACCTCTACAAGGGTGAAAATTTTAGTGATAATAGTTTTGGCACACTTTGTGAGACTATTGTTTTAAGCACATTTTGTCAAGGTGAATGTTGGTCTTGACAAAATCATAAATTCATATGTGTTTCTTACTCAACATTTGGTGACTCCACTGAAGGTTTTATCTAGTTGTAAACCAAGTTTTATTATTTCCTTTATTCATGCTTCATGGTACTTACTAGGTTAACTACTAGTATAAGTAACAATCTTATAAATCTATTCCCTCAACCTAAAACTCATCTTGAAGTTAAGTATCTTGAGCCTACCTTGAAATTTGAAGAGCAACAAGATTTTTCAAGTCAAAAAGAGCAAGAGAGTGAAGAGGAATTTGAGGGCAACATGGTTAGGTAACATGCTTTCCTAGCCTTAAAAACTAAAAATCCTATAAGCTTCAATGTCTATGATGATATCCCTCCCAATTCCG
The DNA here is from genome assembly GCA_037957365.1 of Torreya grandis. Lineage (NCBI taxonomy): Eukaryota > Viridiplantae > Streptophyta > Pinopsida > Cupressales > Taxaceae > Torreya > Torreya grandis. The sequence goes on from JARHVA010001048.1 coordinate 482,866, forward strand.
CCAAGAGTTTCCCCACATTCAATGGGTAAGGTCCCATCACCCCAAGTGAGCATATTAGAGACATATCCATCTTCTATAATTTCCATAATGTCATTGAATTTAACATTGTAGTTAGATTACTTACCATCTCTCTTAGGGGAAAAGACCTTGATTGGTATAAGACATTGATACGAGGATGTATCGCTATTTGAGATGATTTTTGGGAGTTTTTGACTCAAAGGTTTAAAGATAAATGTGATCATAAATCACTCATACATCAACTGAATGTCATTCAAAAAAGGCCCAAGGAGACTATGCATGACTTCAATGAGAGGTTTCATTGAACATGGAATAGTTTTCCACCTCCCATTACACCCCCTACAATTTTTGGTTTCCCAACTTATATTAGATATATTGGGATTGATATATCTAGCATGTTGTATTCCATAGGTGGATACACTTTGCCTAAAGCCTATGAAATAGCCATTAGAGATGAGAATGGTTTGATCCAAGTTGGTAAGCTTCCTCCAAAATTATATATTTCCATCTTGCATAATATTTATTCTACCACTTCAAACCTTAATCCAAGTAAAAATTCTAAATATTCTCCAAAGAAATTAAAAGATACCATTGATTTGGAAGTAAGATGTAAGGCCTTAGAGGCTCAAGTTAAGCAGTCAAATCAACAATTTGGAGTTCACAAAAACCCATACTATTTCCCTCCACAATTAAATTTATTCCCACCTCAACATAATGGTTAAGGGTACAAGGTTAGCCTAATTTCAATAGGCAACCTAATGCTTATAATCCAAACTCTACTCCCAACATAAAAAACATGGTTCCAATCCATAGTAATCTTATTCAAGGTGAAGAATGGCCAAATTATTTGGGGTAACCTCATGGACAATTCATGAATGATTATGAGGGTTAAGTATAAGCTTTGGTATCTCAAGGAGGTCCTACTCTTCAATTTATAGTATAAGATGAGAGATTCATGTAAGAAGAAATAAATGAAGAGTGTGGTAGACAAGGAGTGAGCCTTGAAAACTTCCAAGTGGAGGATATAATTATGATAAATCAGATATCCTTAGTTGTAGACAACATAAGGTCAAATATAAGAGTTTTTGGAGATTTTCATGACATAGACACAACTTAAAACAACCCTCCTTCAAGGAAACAAGGTGTGATTACAAATGTGGCAACCTCTACAACTCTTGCACCTCTTAAAAATCAAAATTTGGGAAGGGTGACTCAAAGAATTTATTGCCTCAAACTCAATGCACTTCATTTCCTATAAGGATGAAATAAAATGTTAATGCTCCTTCTTTGAATATCATTGACTCTTTGAAGTGTACAAATACTATTATATCTCTTTGGGAAGTGTTCTACATGCTCAGTCAAAATGAACTACTTCAAGATAAGTTTTCTCAAATCCATATCAACCCTCAACCATCAAGACATGGTGATGTATCCCTCATAAATGCACCTATCCATATTTTTTAACCCTCCACCAAATATGAAAATCCCCTACCTTTATATCTTACCCTCATTATGGTAGATAAACTTATTCATAATTAAATTATGGATAGTGGGGAAAGAACTTTAGTTATGCCCAAGCTAGTTACAGACAAGTTGGGCTTGAAATATGAGCCATATATAAAAGGAGTGTTACAACTTAATGGGATACCAGTTAAGTCATTAGGGATCATCAAAGGTTTGAATTTATTCTTGCATGACTACCCATGATTTCTAATTTTACAAGACATAGTGGTGGTAGATTTGCCTGCTCATTTTGGTATTTGTTTATCAAGAGACTTAACCACCAAAATATGAGTATATCTTTTTGTTTATTGGTCCTTCTTGGCCTTCAAAACAAGGTATGGAGCTAAGGTGACAATTATAACATAGACATTAGCCAAGTTTCACATTGAGCCATATGTGGAAGCTAGTTCTAACTTGAATTGTACTATCCATGAGCAAAAGGAGGATAAAATAGATGATAGAGCATCTTTCAAAATTGAAGGTATCTTTGATCTTTTTCTAGATTAGTATGGTGTTGAAACTTATGAGTATGATCCATATAATTTCATTGAAGAGACAAGTCTTAGCATAAGGTAATTATCTTATTCATATGTATGATGATGATTATTTTCAAATTATGATAAATCATGAGTATGTCAAAAATGGTGCAATTATTCCTACTCAAAAATAATAAGTTCATGGATGTGACAGTCATGAAGAAAAAGATGATTATGGTAGTAGTTCTATGCCATAGTTCAAGAGTTTGAACAAGTGAGTAAGTCATGCCTTCCTCAAAATAAGAATGATCTTGAGAGTGAAGTTATTTTTGGACCTAAGGAGAATTAAAATAAGTTTCAAATAATTTATAAACAAGTTTTAGTCTTGAAGTAATGAAATGAAGCCAAAGTAGAAGTTTTTATGATTGAAGAGCAACCTAAATAGTAGTCTGATGTTGCACTTATAGACATGTTTGAGCAGCAAGATGACAATTTTTATGGTCTTAGACATCAAATATAGCATGGTCTAGTAGAAGGTAAATTTGAAAAAAAAATCATGACACCTAATGGCCATCAAAGAGATCAATCAAGTTGCATTGTTAAGCAGCCCTAATGGAGAAATAGGATGACCATTCCATGGAGTTTCAAATAGTGTACTTATAACTAGCATAGGTCATATAACTGGTAGGTCTTTTGATCATCTTCACATGAATTTTTTTTAACAAGCATCCATATCATGGTGAATTAATCTCATGGAGTAGTTGTGACTCAAGAAACATCATATTTGATCATGTTGAAGTAAGAGAAAGTGTTTCCATCACCTCAAACATGTTTTAATGTCTATATATATTAGGATAGGTGTGTTGTTTTAAGTAGTTTATGTGTGTTTCCATAAATTCTTTGAATCATAGTTTGAATTTCCTTCTTGTTGTGTATTTTGTGTGAGTTTAAAATATTTTGAAGGCATATCAGTTTCAGTTTGAGCTGAAGAATGACTCCATATCACAATGGAAGGAGAAGGATACTAGTCCATTAGCATTATAAGAATTTTATCCCTATGAATCATGTCAAAATTGGTCACCCCTTATATTTTAAATCTTAATATATGTGTCTAATACTTACCAAGGTATTTTCATGGTCTTAAGTGGTCTTAGATAGTCCCATATGGTCATACGTGTCCTTGCCTAGCATCATCTAAATTTTGGTCTTATGTTTACTTATCTAGTCTTATGGTCAAGTACATAGTCAAACATGGTAAAAGGTATAGTATGTTTTAAATTCATTTAAAAATTTTATTTTTATGTCATTTATATCATATTATCATGCTATAACCTTTATTTGGCTTCTATATGCAAAAAATTACAATTTGGCCACCTTTTGGCCCATGAAGAAGAGTTGGATATGACACGTTAAGGAGAGAATGTTTCAATAAGATTCAAAACACACCTAGTGTTATAAAAAAGTTAGAGATGGTTCGGTAATAGTTGTATTCTAATAAAACCTATAGTTCAATGCCTAATCTTGATAAAAGGACACTTTTCAAGCACTTATATGGCCTTTCAAGATCAATTTTAAGTTTTAAATGATTTTTAAGTGTCACTTGGGATCCCTCAAACTATTTTATATCTATGGACCAACTTTTAGGTTGAATTGACACTCCAGACTACTTTTCTCCTCTATTGCTACCTTCACAAGCTCAAGAAGCCAAATTTGCATTAAATGGTACATCTGAGAGAGAGAGAGAGAGAGAGAGAGAGAGAGAGAGAGAGAGAGAGAGAGAGAGAGAGAGAGAGAGAGAGAGAGAGAGAGAGAGAGAGAGAGAGAGAGTTAGGAGATGAAATTTTGGAAATTGTTAGGGGTCCAAGTAATATTAAAATTATTGGAACATTTTTTCATATTTATGAATTATTCTTTATGAGTAATTGCTAACAGTGATAGTAGGTCATTATGGCCTATTCATCCAAGAGGGGTTAGTTCTTGTACCTATTTCTCAAGATCAAATTTATATAGAGAGAAATTATTTTGAGGGTGGTTTTTATATATTATTCATATCCTTTTAATTATAGTTTCATAAGTTGAATCATCTCCTTTAGCTACTTTCATTTGGTAGAAGAATGTCTTAGTGTATAGGTTATTTCAGTGAATTATATTGTAAGTCTCTATTTTATCTTCATGGTTGTCATTATAAAAGGTATATAATGATTAATTGTTCATGTAAACTCCCTTAGTTTCATTTAATTCATGTTATTTTACTTGAGATATGTTTTGGCCCATATTTTTCAAGTATGCTTTCTTTTAGAGACATTATAAGTGTTTGAATAGGTCTATTAGAGTTTGATTGCTAATTTATGATCAATTACAAATAATATACCATGGTGTGAAGTTTTTGAGACCATATTTCACTATTGGAAGTGAATAAATTAAATAAAAGAGCCCATATACACACTTTTAATGAGATATTCATAGTTGTCTCTTTTATATGCATGTTGAACAGACTATGAAGTATTTGGAGAACCTCAGAGCATGAGATAAACTTGATACATATACTCATACCTTTAAATTGTATTTAATGCCCTACTACCTCCATAAATTGTTTTACAATTGACTAAATTCTCTAATTTTCAATACACAAGCCTCCTGCATTACTTGGCATAGGCATACGGTTTATATAATAGCCTAAAGTTGAAGGGGATGACATGGTACTTATCTTAAATATTTAAGGCCTTGAAATAGTGATAATATGTGTGTAAGGGTTTGGAAATATTTATGGTTTTAATAACTCAAAAGGTATTAATAAAGTGTATGTGTGGACCTAAATAATCCATAGTGGCCTACAGGCCCCAAGCCTATAGGTCCACATTTTAGACCATAGTCAATGAATAAATCAACAATAAAAGAGTATCAAACATAGGATATTAAACCTCATATATAATATGATAAGATAGACTCATACATAAGATATACTATTCATTTGGAGAGTCAAGGGAGTCATGATGAAACTATGTTGACAACCTTCTTAACATCATCTAGAGGACTATGCATAGTACCTTATATAGTGAATAAGTAGCAAGTGATTTTAAATGTCATAAGATATCTATGATATTTTTATGGATGATTATGATGGATAAAATTTTAGGTATGGACATCTTCAGGCATTTGGACAAGTGAAAAGACTAGGTCTAAGCATGCAATTTACATAGTCAAGATACCTAAAGGGACATACACAAGCTATAATGAGAAGCAATCTTATCTTAGGCCTAATTAATGAGAAAAAAAACATGTATATAAGATTATTAAAACTAATATTTATAATAAAACTATCTAAAAGACAAAATGAAGTCATTGGTAAGGTCTCAAACTCCCATACACAGTCAAAACCCTACAAGCATCTATAGGCCTATTTGAGAAACTAGCCATTTTATAAACTTAAGTAAGAGGTAGAGAATATGTGAAGGGTGTTTTAACACATTAAATTATTTAAGAGAATTTAATGAACTATTTATATGTATACTAGTGTGAGGTTCAAGATCTTAACACCTAACACAGTCCTGACCCTAAAAAGAGGACTTACAAGCCTACCTAATGGAGCATACTCAATTTCAAGCCTAAATAAAAGAGAAGAGTAGTGATTAAAATTATATTTATCCCATTTTAAACCTCAACTAATTATATGAACTATGTATAAGGTTAGTGATGAGAAAGTGAAGACCTAAGACATAAGGTATACAGTTGAGAAAACTTCTCAAAGCACTTATAGGCTATATAAACACAAGCTAGGTCCTAAACCCAAGTGAAGATCAAAATTATGAATATAATATAAGGTATACCTTATACATAAAATTTTTCATAAAGTGTGTTAATACCAAATCAAAAAAATGAAGTTTTAGTAAACTAATTTCTTAACACACACATAGCCAGTCAAAAGAAGTAATCTATAGGTCTACCTTAGGTGAGGATTCTTGCTTAGATTGAAGAAGAAGGATTATGAATAGATTTTAAATTGGTTAATTTATAATTAAATATAGTGTTTTCAACACATAAATGTGATTATTTAGGTCTGATAATAAGGTAAGAAGGTTAAATACCTAGTATAGGCTTCAAAACCTTGCACATAGGCACAGCCTACAACTAGTTGAGAGAAATTTGAGTTTTGGAAGTCTTATAGGTGTTAAAATAATCTAAAAATTGGCAAAAATGTCATTTTTTAATTTAAAAATACTTCCATGGCCTCCTTTAGGTCAAAAAAATAGTGGAATTACTCACTTTTATCTCAGGCCTTGCCCACTCCTTGAGCAAGGGGCACTCAAGGGACTTAGGGATCCACTTGAGCTCAAAGGAAAAAAGTAAGAATTATATACCTCATGAAGGGACTATGAGGGTATTGAAAAATAATATAATATATATCCATACAACTCTAGGTGGAAACAACACTCAATGTTTAGTCCAAGTGACCTTGAGGGGTAGTAAAGAGGAGACTAGCCTAAACCTTAGATAGCCTAATCAGTGCACCAATTAAATATATATGGGTAATTATCACTTATATAGAATATATAATAATTTAAATGGATGTTTCAAAGGTTTTTGATCCTTTCATAAAATTATGAATGAGCTTTAAGACCTAGAACTCAAAGTAGACCTCTCTCTAACCTCAAGAATGGTAAGTAGGCCACCTAAAGAGAAAATTTAGATGATCATACCATAGCTCACAATTTTTATGAGAGTATTAGACATTTTGGATAGTTTAATGGGTCATCTAATAATTTTTTCCAAGTGGAATGAGTTCATTTAATGATATGTTCTTTATGAAAAAAATTTAAGACCACAAACTGGTCTTAAATCTCTCTTAAACCCTGATATTGAATAATCAAGGAGAAAAGAGATCAAATGCATATCTAAATATATATTTTTCCCAAAAAACATCTTGTATGTTTTTTAGGACTCCAATGAGGTTACTCACATGTAATTTGATGATAACATCACTTATATAGATTTCCAAAAACACCCTAATTTTTCATGTTTTTAGTGTTTTGTAGGTGTTATGAGAAGGGGAAAGATTCCAAATCATGGTATGAGGTATTCTGGGAGTTTTAATATCCATTAAATTTTTTTTTAAAAATCACATTATATTCTAGAGGTGATCAAACTAGGCCCATTTTCTAAGGCAGTCTTAAACATGCTCAAAATGAGACTAGGTGGTAAGGTCATTTCTTGGTTATGGACTATTTAAATTTATTAAAATTCTTTTGGGTTATTTCACATGTGTGGTAGATTTTTGTATCAAGAAAAAAGGTCCTAAGCAAGAAGGCCCAATTACGACCTAATTCATGAGAGAAATGTAGAAAAGATAGACTTCCACTCAAATTTTGAAGATTAAATTTGAAATGGAGATATAAATCCATAATGGGTTATATAATATTCCGTTTTTTTCTCAATATCATCCATAAAACTCCCTACATAAGGAGGTTTACAGGTTTTTAGGGCTACAAGAAAATTAGGCCTAATGAAGGCTTAAGGAGAAAAATGAGTTCTTGGGAGTTGTTCTGGGAGAAAAAATTGTATTTTTTAGACCAAATAACATATTTTAAGATAATTAATGAATTTTTTACAATATGGATAATATGCCTTGCATTTTGAGCCACTTGGACCAAACTAGGTGTGGTAAATAAAAAGTTACAAGACACCTATACACATGAATGATGGAATGGTAGGTCAAAGGTGTTTCTTAAGGAATGTAATATGTTTAATGGATTTTTTTAGATAAATTCAAGGTGAATTCATGTCTATAAGGTCTATTTATCATTTATTTCATGTAAAGAAGGGTAGTTTTTAAGATGTTAATCAAGGTGTTAAGTAAGTTTATAACCCATACACCACATGGAGGGTCAAAGAATATTCAAAAGTGAGAAACATGGCCTTGAAGTTCTATTATACTATATCATAACTCCTGTTTTTGTTTTAACTCTAATGGACACTTTTCAATCCTCATTGATTATGCCCCTCTCTCTTCACCATTCTATCTATAAGTAGGCACTTTTGGCTAAGTTTGTAGAATCCACACATGGTATGGTGAAGACCTATTAGTTTAAATACTATTATTATCTTTTATAAATATTCCAATATATTTTTTAGTTCATAAATTCTTATATAAGTGTGTGAATTAGTGTATAGTTGAATGAAAAGTGATAATCATGTATCCTTGTGTTCACTTTACTCTTTCATGTTTTGTGTAAGTAGTTTGCTCTCTAACAAGTCACATTAAGTGTATTTAGTGTCCTTATCTATCTATAAGTCTAATAAATATCATTATTGTCTATAATAATACCTCTTTTTAATTCACCTTGAGTAGCACAACGCATATCACCTTCATGTTTGAAACACTTATGTTAGAGCAATCTAGGATGTTGAAGCTAGTCTTCTTAATCATCTTTCATAGTGAAAGTATATAGTGGTCTAGTGGAGATAAACTTGGTTCATCACCTCTTTATATTATATCCCTTTAATTTTCTCTCTTTATCTTTTCATCTAATAAATCAAGTAATATAGGTGATAATCTATCAAAGAAAACTCTAGGGAGCTAGCCCTTTAATCTAGAGGCTTACCTTTACTATAGGCAACCCACAGGCCTATAAGTAATCCAATGTTCCACTCAATTTGGAGGATAATTTAACTACCTCTAAAAGTGTAAAAATTTTAGTGACAATAGTAACCTAGGAAGTCATGTCTGCAATGAAGAAAAAAAGGATATGGGCAGTTATAGTAGTCAAAACCTATAAACACCCCCCATGACATTTGAGATAGGAATATATTTGGTGGTTATACCCCCCTCAAGGTGACACTTTTATCTCCTATCCCCAATGATCTATCAAAAAAAATAAAGTAACAAAAATACAAGCCAATGCTCCAACTCAATAAATCTTAAGTAGGAATCACTGATAGAAGAAGAGAAATAGACTCTAGTCAAAGTTTAAAAAGTTAGAAATAAAATCAATGTGGGTGAAGTGCCCAATTTTTATATGGAGAGTTGTTGATACAAAAAAATAATCACATAGACATCATGTTCAAGTAAAAAATGAAGAGTGGATTCTTTCGAACATATACACCCCCAACTCTATAATGGGTAGTAAAAACTTTAAGAATATTTACTTGCCTTCAAGGACTTATGTGAAAGCTAAAAATGGATTGTGGCTAGAGATTTCAATCCCCCCTTAACTCTGATGGAAAATAAAGGAGGAAATCAATATTTTATAGAGATAATGGTGGACCTTTATGACTTTATTACTAAATTTAACCTCATGGATGTGGACCTCAAAGGTAACCCTTTCACATGGACTAACATAAGGCTAGAGGAGGACTTAATCTAGGTGAGGCTTGATCAATTTTTTGGGTTTATAGATTGGATCTTAATTTCTCTAGTTAGTTGTCATCTTTGCCTAGTATTGGGTTAGACCACAACCCAATCATTTTAAAAGGGGAAAATATCTCTAAACCAAAAAATTATCCTTTTAAATTTGAGAACATGTGGCTACATCACCTGAATCTGTATGAGACCATTGAGGAATGGTGGAATTAATTAGTTGTGGGCTCAAATATTTTCATCCTAGTTAAAAAATCTAAATCACATCAAATCTAAACTCAAGGTATATAACAAAGTAGTTTTTGGAAACATCTTCATTTAGAAGAATATACTAGAGGAGGATCTACACAAGTTGGAGGAAAAAATGTCAATGATTGACCATAATGAAAGACTAAAATACTAAAAAAGAACTTTTAAGTGCTTACCATAACATTTAATCTAAGGAGGAGGCATTTTGAAAAAAAAAATCTAGATGTCTCTTGATGAAGGAAGGGTATAAAAACACAAAATTCTTACATCAATTAGCCTGTATAAATAAGAATACTAATAAAAATGTTGAGCTACTCCTTGAACACAAAAGTAAATGTAGAGATGAATAGGTGATAAAGTAATAGATCGTTTTCTACTTCAAGGACTCACTGAAGGAATCAAGCACATCCAACCACCATATGGAGGAAAGGGTTTTTAAAAACCTACCTATTATTGTTAATCAAATAATTTGAACCTCTGCAAATTACCCTCTTCCAAAGAGGTTAGATTTATAGTATTTTCCATGGAAGGTAATGCCCTGAGTCCTAATTGATTCCCCCTATTTTTATTCCAAAAGTTATGGGACATCATCCATGTGGAAGTCTAAGCCACTATTTTCAAATTTTTTAGAATTAGAATAATTCTAAAATAACTAAAAAACACTTTCTTAGTCCTCACCCTAATAAACCAAGAGCTAATCAATTAAACGACTTCATATACATCAGTCTCTACTTTGTTGTCTATAAGATATGCACAAAAACACTAGTCACCTAAATATAACCCCTTTTGGAGAGGATCATTGCTAAATAATAAGGAGACTTTATATCTAGAATATAAATTATGGATGGGATCATAATAGTCTTTGAATCTCTCCATTTATTTGCTAATTATAATATATAATATATGTTTCCTAAGCTTGACATGAACAAAGCTTATGGCATAGTATCATGGAGCTTTCTAGATAAGGTTATGTTCAAATTCAAGTTCGACTCAAAGTTTAGGGGTCTAATTCATAGTTTAATCTCCACCTCCATGTTTTTGATCCTAGTAAATAAATTCCCTAAAGGCTTATTTTCTTCCAGTATAGGGATTAGACAATGAGATCCCTTATCCCCTTATCTCTTCATCTTACTAGTGGAGACGTTGGGTATAAGTAGATAGGTAGATAGAGAGCAAGGAACTATAAAAGGCCTTAATAATGCTCAAAACACTACCCCCATCACTCATGAATAGTTTCTTTATTACACCTTCCTCCTCATGAAACATCTATTGCTGAAGGCAAGGCCCTTAAGAATATTCTCATTGATTATGAGCAGGGTTTTTTTAGTGTATCAATTTTAGTAAAATCTCCATGTTCTTCCTAAACACTCTATCCTTAACATAGAAGAGGATCTTAGTGATTTTAAGATGTTACACCTATGCTCTCCCCTCATCCTACCTAAATATTCTACTGTTTAAAGGAAGAATATGAACTAGATTCTATAACCCACTACTAGATAGAATTCAAAAGAAGATAGTATAGTGGAAAGTTTCTCTTCTTTCCCAAGTAGGTAAACTTCAACTCCTCAAAAATTCATTACAAAGTATCCCAATTTAATTCATGTCTCTTTTTTGCATCCTTAATGAAATTGTAGATAGAATTGAACAAATCCAATGAAGCTCCCTTCAGAGAGGTTTAGAAGAAAGACTAAGATTTTCATTCATTAAATAGGATAAAGTATACCTTCTAAAAGCCAAAGGGGGACTCGGTCTAAGGTGGGTTAAAATTATGAACCAAGCCCTTATTGATAAATTTAGATGGAAAGTACTAAAGTAAGATAACCATAGATGAGGATCATATTATCCACATATTTGGAGGGTAGATAAGAAGATACTCTCCTCTTTGAATAGGGCCCTGATGATGGTTTGACATTTAGAAGGCCATCTATAGTATCAAAATTCTTTTATGGAAAGGAAATAAATGGAAGCTTGGAAATAGGGAAAAGATTGAGTTCTAGGATGACCCTTATCTCACCTTAGATCCCCTAGACTCATCACCTCCTTAGAATAACTAGAGTAGACTCTTCAAAGCTTCCATAGGGTTTAAGGTCAAGGACTAATAGTTTTCTACTAAAGGCATGATGAAGTGGAAGACCCTAATCTAGGACACAAATAATGTGAACATTCTCAAGGAAATCTAGAGTCTAAATCTTAGGCTTCAACAAACACACATTACTATTTTCCCCAAGGAAGAAACCCTCCTATGGTCTCTTGAAGACAATGAGGACAATTTTTTTAAATCCAAATTTATTTCCAATCTCAATCTTGAGGATCACTAGACCTACTAGAAAAACATTTGGATTGAACACCTCATTCCCAAAATGAATTTTTTCCTTTTGGATGGACACATAGGACAAAATTATCATGGTGGTCAAATTAGATGAATGTGGAATGATCATTCCTAATAGATGTGTCCTTTGCAAATATATTGAGGAATAATTTTCCCATCTATTCATTAAGTGCCTTTTCAATTCTATTATGCGAGACTGCCTCCTCCAAAAGTTCAATATAGCCTAGACTAAACCCAAATCCATCATTGATCTAATTTTTCAATAGAAACCTCTTTGAAACCTCCATTCCCTCTCTTTTTTGTGGTCATTGGACATCCCACATCTTTTTTGGTAAATTTAGTCTTCTAAGAATGCTTATCTTTTGTAGAATAAGAAGATTAATCCCAAGAATACTTATCCATTTGTGTGTTGCTAACTCAAATAATTGGCTTGATTCTACCCCCAAGTGTAATACCCCCCATCAATTATTGATTTGAACATCCTAAAACATTGGAATATTAATCTAATTTCCCCTTTTAGGTAATCTCTATCTAGAAGCCTCACCAAATGGTCTTTCCCCCTAAGAGGATGATTGAAATTAAACTTTGATAGGGCAACCAAAGGAAACTTGGGTAAGGAAGAGGGTGGGGGGTTCATTAGGAATGAGTCTAGGATGGTGTTTGATGCCTATGAGGGTCCAAATGGAACATAAACCAATCATGTGGTAGAGGACAAAATCACTCTTTGGGGCATTAAACTAGCCACCCACCTCAAGATTAAGAAGTTAGCCATTAAAGGTGACTACTTAAATATGTTAAACACTTTATCAGGTAAGGCCACCTATTCTCACATTATCAAACATTTCATCAAGGACTCAAAAGGACTCCTACCCTCTTTTGAAGAGTCATCCATCTATCACATCTATGAAGAATGTAATTCTCTTATTGATGGCCTAGTCAACATAGGGGTCCTAATCCCATACCTTTATTTTTGGTATGGGTTTAATAGACTCCCCCCAAATCATCACCTACTTAATCATGAATTGTAAGCTCTCATTAATTCCTAAAGGATCAAGGTCACACATGTGACCTAGGATAAAATCTAATCTTGAGATTCAATACATCAAGTGCTATGATGCATATACTTATTTCATGTATTGGTCTAATTGACATCATATATGGAGATGTAATCTCAACTAAAACAATTTACCCCAAGTAAATTTCATCCATTTGGGCCTTACCTTAAAACTATAAAATTTTCTTAAAAGAGAACTGGGAGAAGGGGTAGAGCAATGGGAGGTGATAAAGAAGGGATAAAGCCTATTTCATGTAATGAAGTCTAGAACAACTTGAAGGTATGGTCTAAATTATGTAAAGGAGGGCTCATTTAATTTATTTTAAGGATTGGGGACCATGAGGAAATGGTTTCCAAGGATTTTTCCATGGGATGGAAATAGAAGAAGATGATATGCATAAGCATAAAGGTTAATATATTAGAGGATTTGGTCAGTGAGGTCATGGGTATGTCATGTGAGGGAACCAAGGCATATAAATACAAACATAGGAAGTAGGAACTAATGTATACCTTATTTGAGTCTAATACCACTTTTCATGTGGAGAAGAAGGATTTTCCAAGAGTAGACATGCCCAGGCATTGGTCAGATATCTATCTACATGTAATGAAATACTTAACCCTGGAGGGCAAGTTTATTAATATTGTTCACAACATTTCTTACTTATAAAAAATTTTAAGGTTCATCACATTAACATTACCTATTTAATACTCTTATCCCTTGAAAAAATAGTATTGGAATTCCAATCTAAAACTAGTTTTGATATCATTCATCATGGATTTATATTCTTTCTTGCCAGGAGGGGGAAAGATCAATGGAGGTTAGAGGTCCAAATTAATGAATACAATAGGGAAAATAGTTTGGAGGTAGATTCAAAAAACATGGTCAAATAAATTATGAGTGATCTTATTCTTTTAGCACCCTCCTACCCTTTTACCCCCATGAACTCCCTTCAAGTGACAAAGAAAATGGAAGATAGAATGGGTAGGAATAAGGCCCATGTTTCACCTCCTCAGGGGAAAAATAAAATTAACTAAAAATATGAAATTTGAGCCCTAAATATTGTTTAAGTCATAATAAGGGAGGATAATCAAGAATTGGGTGACCCCCTTATGGACCAAAAGAAGAATTTACATGACTTCCAAGAAAATCTATAGAATTTGGGTTGATGAATGGTCTCCCTCATGGAGGATTGGGATGTTATTAAAATGGAGTTAGACAAGATTAAATAATATTGGAACAACCTCAAAAATTTTGAAGGTGGTACCCATTTACTAGGGCCTCACATTACTCCCATTAGAAACATTAAGGAGGCCTCTGGGGCCAACCTCACCAAAGACACCCCCCTTATAGTACTAGAAGTAAGTAAAAACCTAAAGGGATTTAGAATAAAAAAATCCTAATATGACCTCTAAGGTTAAGGTGTAAAATGTGTAGAAATAATGAATGATAGAAGGCCCAAGTATCCACATAAGGGTTAGCTTCAAGAAAACTAGGCTAAAAGAGAATAGGAACATGAGTGAACTCCTAATGATAGAGAATTAAGTAGGTTCTAAGGAGTCCTATGGGTTCATTTTATTTTTGTCTTTTCTTTTTTCCTATTTTTTAGTGTGTCAGGTATAGTTTTTTGTAGGGTTTTGGTTGAAGTCTATTATTATTGGTTGGTCTAGGTGGACTATTTCATTTTTATTGTTTAGATGGTATTTTATGTATACTTGTTGAACATTGTGGTTTAAGGATCCATATAAAACTTAAGTTTCACATTATCAAATAAAAAATTACATATTTGTTTTTATGCTCATTATTATCTATTGTAATATATACTATATTGTCTAAAGTTGATAAAAGTTATGTGTTGTGTGTTTCAACTAGATCAACCAACTTGATCTATTTGCATATGTATGAACAAACTATGATAACCAAAATGAGTCAATTCTCTATTGTGATTTATTTGCTTCTAAATTTAAACTAAATCAACCACTTTTATCTAGTAAGATTTTTTTCCTTTTCAAAATTTGACTAATAAACCTGCATGATTTCATAGATCCTAGCTGATTTAGTTCACTATTGGATCATTATTTTTATTTTTAGAATCTAACTAAATGACTTGATTTATTGCATATCCTTTGGTTGACTTGCTTCATTATTGGATTGTTGTTACCATTTTTAGGTTCTAACTAGATCAACTTTCTTTATTTTGTATGTCCTAACTAACTTAGTTCATTATTGGATCATTGTTTTTCTTTTTATAATCTAACTAGATCAACTTACTCGATTGTGTAGCTCCTAGTTGACTTAGTTCCTAATTAGATTTTATTTTCATTTTCAATATATAACTAGATCAACTTAATAAATCCTTTATTATCTATATGATTTAGTACAAACATAAATTCTAAAATTATTTATCCAATCTAGTTCGATTGGTGGCTGATCTAACTTTATTTATAAGTATTTTTCTCCTAAAAATATACACTTGCTTGCTTTTATTTCAACACTGATATGAATAATGAAATAAATGATCAAAATATTTCTTGATAATATTAACCCATTTATAAAATACATGTGTTTTTCTTTCTTACCTACCTTATCCACCCAAGAGGATAATCCCTAATGGTGCACTTAGTATCAACCTTAATTTAAATCCATTGATTAAAATATGGTTCAAATTACCCAAAATGATTATCTAGATGGATCTAACCCATTTGACACTTCCCATGATAAAACCATTTATACTCCTAATGATACCCTATCAAAATTTCCTTGTTATACCATTGGAATGATAGATATTGACATAACAAATCCTTTTGTAGGGAATCCTCCTATATGAAACATTCTTATCCATAATATTGGGAATGCTTCTCCTTATAATACTAATATTCAACATATTATTCACCCTCCATATCCCATAACTATTAATCAAAATGCAACCATATATACCACTCAAATTCTTTCTCAAATGGTTCAACAAATGAATGTTATGACGAAAACCAACAATTCCCAAATAATGAAAATGAAACATCACATCTTGAAAATGACTAATCAACCTACTCTTCTCATGCCTCAAAATAATCAAAATTTTATTACCCCTCCAATCACAAATGATAATGGGAATATAATCCCTCAACCTCTTATGCATAATAAAATGATTTGAAACATCTTAAAAATAAACCATTATCTCTATGAATTATATCCATTGACATTAAAAACATTTATACAACCATTAAATATGATGGAACTAAAGACACTATCTCTTTTCCAAAATTATTTTGTAATCTCTATAAAGAATGTGTCCAAACCAATACTTTCTCTACCACTAAGCTTATAGTCAAAACATTCACTAGAGATGATTTGGAATCATGTAATCAAATCCATCAATATTACATCTCATAATTATAGGATTTATTCAATGCATTAGTTAAATAATTTCAATAAAATGATCTCCCTATAAATTGTATTTGCCATTTAATTAACACTAAGCAGTTATCCTCTAAATCAGTTCACACTTTCATTAAATGGTGGAAATAATTATCTCATAAAGCATACCATAACATGAATGATGATAATCTTTTTAAATTGTTTATCATTACTTTAAAACCTTGCCTTCAATACAAGGTTCAATTTTTTCCCCAAAACATTAAAATAGCCATTAGATCAAAGCTAAAAGACAAGATTTCCTTATGAACCAAATTGATCCATCATAAAATTCAATCAAGGAATATTAAAAACTTCAAATAATGTAATTACTAGTGAAAATTATCACTCTCAATCCCCTCCAAAAAAATAGTAATCAAATAATATAATTAAACTCTTTCCCACTCACCCTTAATGGTATCAAAAATGAAGCAATTAATATATCCATCTAAACCCTTCATATATAGAAATACCACCCTTCCATCATCATCTGATACTAATAAAATTTAAAGGTTCCACACCAACATTGGTAATTCTCATGATACGTGTTGAAGGCTTATCAATTTTTTAGTTTATTTCATGTTATGTGATACATTTGATCATGATGTTATGATTAATTTATGTCACCCTAATTATGTCAAAGCATCCCAAAAGAAATAATTTACAAAACCCATTCCATTAATATCTAAATAAGATTTGGCACATATGGAGAGTGAGGAAGGTTATGTAGTGGGTGATCTTCAGCAATTTGAATTTTTACTTAGGCAAAAAATTAGAATGAACATGTGGACACTGAATGGATACTAGAAAGGATGTGCTTGGGTGACAATGCTCTCTCCAAAGTCAATGTGGCCCTAAGCCATTCCACTCATAGGATTGGCATGGTGGATAAAGGACTAAAAGAGATGGATTTTGTGTAGAGGTAGGTAGATAAGATCAACTCCAATTAAGAAAAAAATGACCTAGTTACCCCAAATTATCTTGGGTGGACATGGTAAAAGGAAAAATTTTGGTGGGCTAGGACCTTTCAAATTTTTAGATTTTCCTAGAAGTGAAAAACAACAAGGTTTTAATCCATGTTTTTGACCTTATGGTAGAATAGGCTGACATAAATCTAGCCAAATCCATCCTAGCTAGGGTGAATTGTTTTAAATTGAATATTAACTCTTTTTATAACTAGACCAAATCAAGGTGGAAACCTAAAGGATACCTAGAGGTGGTCACTTTGGTCAGGGGTTTCTTCCTATTAAAATTTTATATACAAGAGGATTGTATTAAGGTTCTCTCTAAAGGGCCCTGGCTCATGGGCAAGGAAAGCATGGATATCAAGAGATGAAAGGCTAGGTTGAATGTTAATAGCATGACCATGGACAATGTTACAATGTGGGTCCTTCTTCCTAAACTCCCCTTGGAATATTGTCACCTAAAGGTTATCATAGGTACCATCAGGGCTCTAGGACAACCCATTACCATCAACCCAATTACTCTCTCCCATCTAATATTAGTTGTAGCTCATATTCATGTTTTTATACCTATAAACAAGCCCCTTATGCATAAGATCATACTCAAGTCAAAATATGATGAATGGATGAAAATCATTATGTATGATAATAACATAATTATCTACTCATGTTACAACATTTTGAGCCACATGCTGAGGGACTATCCTAATAAATATCTAGACACTGCCACCCCTGGGCACATGTGGACTATGAAAGTGCCACTAAGGAATGATCAATAATTATATCAACCTCTTAGAATTGGTTCTCCCAAAGCTTCTCTAAGTGTTCCATAATTGGTGGCTTGAATGTTATTCTTTATAATAACTCTTTTACTCCTCTTGATTTTTTTGCTAACTTGGTGTCCTTGAGTGAGAAGGTCCCCCCTAAGGTGACTCTCCTCAAACCCCATATCCCTTTCCCCCACCTCTCTTTCCCTTGGCTTTCCACCTGCCCCCTCCTTCTCCCCCTTTTCCTCCTTCTCCCCCATCCTCTCACTAAGATTTTATCACCCCTCCCCTAGGAAATTCAGGCCTTGTCCCTACCCTTGCTCCTTTCCTCTCCCCTCCCAAACATATCCTACTCCCCCCTTGTTTTAACCTTGAGTTCCCCCTCCCCCACCTTTCTCCCTTGTTTACCCTTCTCCCTTCTCCTCCTCCCCCTCCTTCTCAATCTTTGGGTTTTTTTCTTTCACCTAAGCTTACCCTAACCTCTAAGTTAGCTCAAGCTCTAGTTTATAAAATCCCCCACTTTTCTATCTTAAACTATGTTAATCTTCCCCTTCTTGAGGATACCCATCTTTCTTCCCTTCTAAATTATTTAGATCATAATAAATATTGGGGACAATGTTATGAGACTAAATCTCCCCTTCAAAATTTTCTCCTAGATGAAAGGATTACCACAACTCCAAAATTTAAAAAGGGAGTAAAAAAGATAACATTGGATTTGACCCAAAACTAGTGGGTAGGTCACTTAGAATAGTCATAAGGAATTTAGAAATGGATAAAGAGATTACAAAGGGTTCTTAGAAAACCCTTAAAATCTAGTAAGATAAGAAATGAAAATCCTATTTTAGAATGTTAGGGGTTTAAATAATCCTAGGAAATAGAGGACCCTTTGTAATCTTACCAAAATATTTTACCCTACTATTCTTATCATCTTGGAAACCAAAATGTCTAAATCTCTTCTAAGATCTTGTGTTGTGAAAATTTGGAGAAATTCCCATTTTTAGCTTCAGACTCTAAATGTTCCTTTGCGAGCTTAGAATTTTTTTGGAATGCAAAGAACCTTAGAGGATACCTTTTATGGAATACAAAGGACTATATTTATATCATTTTTAAGGATTTAAATTACAATGATAGAAGTTTTTGGTGACATATTCTTGTAAAAAAGGGCACTAGAGGTAGAACTTCGACAATTGAAGGCCTCTATGCAATGGATGAAAATAATGAAAAAAATCATTACAGGGAAAAATAAATTCTGTGTCAATTCCACAACCTCAAAGTAAGAGAACAATCTTATTGGAGACAAAGTTCTAGGTACACCTATCTAAAGGAGGGAGACATGAATACCAAGTTTTACCATCATTCAAAAATAAGACATAGAAACATTAATAGAATCCCCCAATTAAAAATTAAAAATGGGTTTATTAGTAGAGATGAGAATGAGATCTCCTACCATATAATTTATTTATTTTGAAACCTCTTCATAGAAGGTCACCCAAATGAACAACTGGTGGCTACCATGTTGAGCAACTCTGACAAAGTCATCTCTGACATTGACAATATATCCCTCACTAAAGTCCCTTCTAAAGAGGAGATAAAAAGTGTAGTCTTCATGATGGAAGGATTCAAATCCATGGGACCTGAGGGGTTCCCCCCATTCTTCTTCAAAAATTATAGGACATTATTCACAATGAGGTTGAGGTGGCTGCTAGAGAATTCTTCTAATCCAAAACCATCCTCAGAGAAATTAGTAATGTTTTTTTTAGTGTTAATCCCTAAATATATGGTGAAAATAATGTATATGACTTCCACCCTATCAAGATTTGCAATATCATGTACAAAATATACTACTCAATCTTGTTAAAGTTAATGCAACATCCTTTAGATAAATTCATTAGGGAACAACAACGTGTTTTTTGGCTAGCAAACAAATTATGGATAGTATCATCCTGGTTCATGAATCCATTCATCCATCTCTAGATCCTCAAGGTAGGGAATGTTCCTTAAGTTGTGCATGATGAAATATTATGATCGGGTCTCTTAGCACCTCCTCATGTTGATTCTAGAAAGGTAGAGATTTAATAAAGACACAAGAAAGATCATCTAGAACTGCATATCCACTCCTAAATTTTTTGTTATCACAAATTGAATTCTAAAAGGATTCTTCCCTACTTCTAAAGGACTAAGGCAAGGAGACCCACTCTCTCCATACCTCTTCATCATTGTATCATAAATTTTGGGAAGGAATTTTTTTGAAATCCTACACTCAGGGACTAATAAAAGGAATTTGAGTGGCACTAAACACTGACCTTATCATGCATGAATAGTTTGTAGATTATACCATTATCCTAGGGGAAGCCTCCATGGAGGAAGCTAAACACCTAAAACTTATCCTAAAAATTATGAAGATGTTTCAAATTAGTGTATCAATTTTCATAAGATCTCTCTATTTTTCACTAACACTCCTCTCATTCAGTAGAAAATAATTGATAAAACTTTGGAATGTAGGTGGGAAAACTTCTAGCAAGTAATTTGGGCATTCCTCTTTTTGAAGTAAAAATGGATTTTGAGATTTGGAAAACCCTCATTAATTAAATATAGATGAAGCTTATAGGGTGGAAGGGACACCTTCTAACATAGGTAGGGAAATACTAGCTACTCAAAGCCTCAATATAGAGTATCCCCATTTACCAAATGTTAATTTTTAGAATACCCTCCAAGGTGGCCACTAAAATTGAACAAATTTAAGAGAATTTCTTATGGAGGGGCACTGAAGATAGATTTAGGTATAACCTTATCTCTTGTAAAAATTCCTATCTTCATAAATAAAATAGAGAAGTGGGTCTTGGAAGCATAAAATCTATGAATAGGGCCCTGCTGGTGAAAATGGGTTGGAGACTCATGAAGGAAGATAGTGAATGGGCAAGAATTGTTAAATCCAAATACTTAGAAGGCCTAGAAGTAGATGACTTTTTGTGGGAAGAGGGTCCTTAGGATGGATCCAAATTTTTGAAGGCCATCACCAACTTCAAAGATCTTATAATTAAAGGCATCAAATGGAAAATTGGAAATGGAGATAAAATTGATTTCTAGGAAGATGCATGGTTGTCCTCTACCCCCCTCTCCTCAAAACAAACTTGGGATAATTTTTATAGGGACTTAAATCAAATATGGGGCTCAAAATTCAAATAAAATTAGGTGGTGAATTAAGGATCAAAAAGATATAAAATACTCCCCATTAAAGGGCTCACAACTAAAGAAGTGTAGGTGATATATACTCTCAATTCCTCTATCAATCATATCCACATTCTTGAAGGAAGATCACATTATATGGGATATCAAAGATAGTGGTATGTACTTGATGTCCACAAGACACACCACTAATCTTAACCTAGAAAGCAAATGAAACTCCTAGAAAGATTTTTGGATAAAGCATATGACTCCTAAATTCAAATTCTTCCTTTGGCTAGTAGCTTCGGATAAAATCTTGACAGTGGATAACCTAGATAAAATAAGATTGATAGTCACCAATAGATGCCCATTATATATAAATGTGGACTTAATCCACCACATATTTCTAAATTTCCCCTTCAATTTGACATTATTTAAGTAGATGCTAAATAAATTCAACCTAGTTTGGGTAAAACCAAATAATGTGCTTGATCTCATAAAGCAACGGAAACCACCTTGAAATCTCCCATCCCTGGAACTCATATGGTACTTATCTCTTCCACACTAGTTTTGGTGTGTGGAAAGCTCAAAATAATATCCTTTTATCAACCAAAAGGCACCAACATAAATGGGACTTTATCCATCTCTACTAGTATATCACTAAAAATTAGAAATCCTTTCCTCCCATAGATAAAAGCCTTGGACCTACTTCAACACAATTGATCTTCAGTAACTAGAATGTGGTTCAGAAATTAAGTTCCCCCTTCAAAGAACTTATCTAAAAACACATAAAATATTAGTCTCCACCTAAAGGTTGGGCTAAATTGAACTTTAGTGGTGATTTTAAAGGAAACCTGAGACCTACAAGTGGGGGAGGAGTCATAAGTAATTCAAAAGGAGTGTTGATTATTGTATATGTAGGGCCTTTGGGAACTCAAATAAACCATCTTGTGAAAGCCAAGGTAGATTTTTAGGGAATTTAAATGGCCTATAGACTTAAATTATAAATAATCATTGTGGAGGGTGACTCTTTAAACATTCTAAATGAACTAGATGGAAAAATAACCCCATCCTACATAATAAAATATATCATGGATGATGCCAAGCAACATTTGAGGGGAATGGAATAAGTCCAAATTGTACACACATATTATGAAGGCAATGGGGTGGTATATCTTCTTACTAACATAGGATTAGAATTCCACCTTTTAACCAGCTAGCATGAAGGAGGCCACATCCCCAATAACATCTAATTAGCTATACAAAATGAAGGTAAAATAGGCTAGGTGGGCTAGTAAGATAACACACACGTGAACATCTATCATCAAGAGATGGATTTTAAAAATTATAAACCACCATTATGAAATATTGAGGTGGATTTATTTCCTAAGGATAATGGTATTGTTCTTCCCAAACCTATTTTGAATTGTTTAAACTAGTCTATTATATAACCTCCTAAACATCTATCTTGGGTCTATTGGCATAGTGATAATGGGGGGAGATAAAGAGAAATTAGAGCCTACCTCATGTTCTAAGGTGCATGGACAAAATAAATTATATAAAAATTATGGTAAGTGGAATCCTATAACTAATTTTGTGGATTATAGAGCATGATATCTATGTTGTTAGGGACTTCATTGCTAGATGGAATAAGCGTATGATAGTGATGTGGGGAATTAAGATTGAAGTCATGGATGAATTTATAGGTGATTCCATAAGAATGATGTGTGAAGTGGTGAATTCTTAAAAATACCAAAATAAAAATCAAGAACTCTTCTATCACTTTTTCTTCATGAACAAGTTCATAAAAATGAATAAGAAGGGTTGCCCTGAGTTGATCTCCCATAGTAATGGTTGGAGGTATGACTCTAGGTGATGAGATAACTAACTATAGAGGGTAATAATACCTTAATTTTTTCCCACAAATTTTTTTTAATAAACCATTTCTAGGTTTATAATATTAGCCTATCATTTTACCTATTAAAGTCATTAGAATGCGCAGCCCTTACCCACCAAGTTAATGAATTCAACCCCGTACTACTTCAAGGGCTTATATTGTTATTATTTAAACATGGTAAAACATTTAAAGGGAGGGAGGTACCCATAGGGGGTCCTATATTGAGGAGGACTCCCTAGAGTAGGACCCCACCTTGAGATCCTATTGCCCATCTACCATTACCACCCAATCTAGCCTATCCAAAACCTTTGTTGATGACCTTCTACTAAAGTTATTTATCCCTAAGCCTAAAATAGTCTTTATATATGAGGGAACCTATATGGAGGCCATTGGGAAGGTAAATTTCTTCCTATCTAAAGAAATTAAAAATAATAAAGAGTAGATAGATAGTTTCAATAACAGGGTGTAAGAAGCCAAATTGAACCTGGCTAGTCTTATCCAAGAATGGAATGCCTTGCATAGGAAAGCACATATGACTATTCAGTATTTTGTCTATTACATCAATATAAACCAAATACCTATTAAGTATCCACTGAAATTTATGGATACCCCCACCTAATACCCATAGCTTGACCCCTATCAAAAAAAACCCTCTACAGGTATAGGGATAGAAAAGGCCATGTATGATCCTCCCTAGAGATATGCTGAAGGACCTAGAAATAGGATGAGGGGAAAATTTTCCAAGAATAAGTGGGGATTAATTTTTAGTATATCTAAAGAGGATAAGGAAACACTAGAGGTTCCCCCCTCCTGATCTATTTTTTATTGGTTTTATTTCACTGACTATGAGGCATTCTTTCTAGTTTTTTGTTATTATTTGATGTTAAGCCATGGTGGCCTAGTACCTTTTTGTATAACACTTTTATATTTCATGTATAATTATAAAAATAGGTTATTTACCCAATCAAATAAAAAAATTATCAATATTACACTAAATCTCAATATGTGAATGTGGCTAATTATGGTGTAAACTTGCTCAAAAGGATCCTTTCACTAAACCTAAGAAAACCTCTACTAATGAAAAACTAATTAGAGATACTACAACTACTTTACCACTTCCACAACCATAAACTCAACCTAGTTCATCTATTCTTTTGAAAAATGCCATTTCTCACCAAACTCATACTAGATATTCATCTTCTAAATCTCATTGGAATTTATTAGAACTTAAATCATTGCCTTAAAAAATTACCCTTATGGAATTAGTTTAAACTTATCCTTGTCACCATAAATTACTTATGAAATAATTAAAATATATTAAAGAAGCACAATACCATGATTTAGAACTCCATTTTGATTGTCTACTCCTTGCAGAAGGTCATGCAATTGAAATAGTTTATTCATCCACAAAACTCTCTATATAATTTATCGAAGATGATATGATTAATGATTAATGATGACATTATTTTTTGAGTAGATTATATACCTCTATTTATCAAAATTAGAATCAATAATACCCTCATAATAAAAGTCTTAGTATATGAAAGATATAACATTAATGTCACCTCTCTTTGGTTAATTCAACAAATCAAATACACTAGAGAAAATATCAAACAAACATGTCTCACATTTAGAGGATTTTATAAAACCAATAAAAAAACACTTGGATACATTTGGATCACTCTTACCATTAGACCCAAGATAATTTTCACCAATATTATGGTTCTTGATCTTCCTTATCTTACAACATGCTCCCAGGTCATCCATGGACCCATTATATGCATGATATTGCCTCTTCATGTAGTCAATGTATCAAATTCATACATAATGGAAAATTTTATCAATATGAGGCTGATCCTAATCCTTGGAACATCCAATTAACAAATCCAAAATCTTAATATCACATTCCTACTATTTCTCACATCAATAGTCCACCTCTTCCTAAATTTTTTAACATACAATCTGATGTACATGTCACCCTTTTAGATTCAGATGATGATGAGAAAATGAATTAAAAAATACTTATAATACCACTATATTACCTCCTTATATAGTGGAATGGCTCCCTCATCTACTCCTACATGATCTCACTATTACCTAAATGATATTATTTATAATCCTTCTCCATGCAACACATATGAAGACTCTTACTTAGAGTATGATTTCACTTGTATTGAATATGGGGTGGCTAAACTTTTTTAAGATACTTTAGCTATGTCTCCTTGAAAATTCATCAACATAAGTTTATTTATTCATGAATATCCTATGAAAATTGATGCATGAACTATCTCTCATACCTATGATGATAATTCTATCATGGCCCAAGATCAATCCTAAGATTTAGATGTATAACATTATAAAAAATAAATTAGATAAAATATAAGCCTTCAACCATGATGATCATATCATTCATATATCTTCTAATACTAAATCAGAACCTAAAGGTTATGTACCCCTTGTTAACTCATCATTGTTAGATACTTCATGGGTAATCTAATAAGTCCATACTATTACATCTTTTGAGTGTTTAAATCAACTCAATTTAGTAAAGCTTACTTCACCAACCATTAATATCATTAACACTACTTACATTCTTTCTCCTATTTTTATTGTATTGTTCAATCTAATGATATTCAATTACCATCATTTTATTTTATCTAATATAACTTGACTAACCTGATTATTTTAGATTCATCACCTATAATCACATCTATTGAACAAACCAATACAACTAATACCTATTTTTTTGATTTTGCACAACTATATACCATCAAAATAAAATCTTTACTCTCTATTATACATCTAAAAATTACTTTAGATGTTAAAGCTCCCAATGTGAGATAAATATATTTTGAATATGATAGAAAATGTAATAAAATAATCAATCTTGAAGTGGATATTTAATATTATGGAGTCCTACCCACACTTCCTAATGATGAATCTATATTATAAATCCTCTATGCTAGATAATCTCAACTTCCATGCCAACATCATACACTTGGCCTCCAATAAAAATTTATTTGATTTAACAATTTCATTGCTAGTTTGGATCCTAAAACACATCCTATTTATTCCCTTCCTCCTAATAAATATCATTTTCAAGATTTAAATTCCATGCTTATCAAATAAACTAAAAAAAATATTATGGTACACCCACTTATCCTTGACTTATTATTGTCTCTAAAGAGTTCACCCCTAAAAAACATAATAATTTTAGTCTCTTATTTGACAAATATTGTGAATCTTTTACTTAGTTATATGAAGACACGACTTGAAGTGAACCTAACATAATTGTCCATAAGATAATCACTTATCAAGATGTAAAACCTATGTGGCAAAAGCAATGATTCCCACATGATATTTCCATTCTATGTTATAAATAAATCATCAAGATTTTGGATGTTAAGTTCATTAAACATGTGGATTACTTAAAATGGGTTTAAAACATTATCCTCATTCATAAATTAATCACCATGGTTATTTGTATATGCATATTCTTTCACAATTAAAACTTAACATGTCTAAAAGATAATTTTTCCCTACCATCAATTGATGCCATTGTTGATTCCACCATTAGATATGAAATGTTATCATTGATGGATGATTTCTCAAGATATAATCAAATTTAAAGTCCTCAATGTTCAACATAAAATGAAATTTACCACTAAATGGGGCACATATTACTACATTAAAAATCCAATTAGTCTCAAAAATGCTGGAGCTACCTATAAATGTGCAATGACCCATATTTTTTATTATCTCATTCATATAATCATTGAAACATATGTGGATGATATTATTTCAAAATATAAACATCATAACAATCATCTTTATGACTTAGGTATCAAATTTGAAAGACTCATCAAATATAAATTTATACTTAACCCCTTCAAATGTGTTTAAAATGTTACTTTAGTAAACATTTAAGCTTCTTAGTATCCCTTAGAGGCATTAATTTTGATCCAAATAAAATCAAATCTATTATCAACATGTTTATTCCTCATTCCATTTCATACATATGAACATACCTTGGAAAACTTCGGTTAATTTGACAATTAGTTCCTAAAATGGCTTACCATATATACTTTATTCATTTCCTTCTTAAGAAATTTCTCTATAATGGATGGATTCATGCCAAAAGTCATTTTATATCATGAAATAATAATTGATTCATCCTCCTACTCTTCAACCTCTTTCAAATGATCATACACTCATATCGTATACTTCATCTACCCCTTTATAATTTAGGGTAATGCTCACTCAACAAGACAAAACTGGTAGAGAATATTCCATATATTATATCAATATAGCTCTAATAGACTACAAAAAATGTTACAAAAAAGTGAAACATGTTTGTTTATCTATCTATTTCGTATCTAAAAAGCTTCACCACTATATGATTTATCAAACTACTTATGTTATTATTCATTTTGAACCACTTCATCATTTATTTTCCAAATATTTCTTACCTAAAGATAGAATTGGAAAATGGATGGTCCTTTTAATGTAATTTAATCTATGAATTTCTACACAAAATTATGTCAAAGTATAGGTCATTGAAGATAAAATTGTGGTTACCTTTCTACTAGCTATTAATCATCTTAAAGATACTCTTCCTGATGAAAATATTCTTTATATTGAAGGTCTTAATCAAGTAGTTTCAATCAAAGATTATTTTCACAAATTTACTACTAATATTGAAGTAAATAAAGAACCCATCCATCCTACTACTAAATTTAAAGTGTTTATTGAATAACTACCAAAAATTAAAATTAACCTACATAAATAAACTTGGACACTTCATTTTGATGGTGAAAAATACCTTTAATGAGTTGGGGTAGGATAGTTTTTAGTTAACCCCCATGGTAAAATCATGCCTCTAGCATTTTAATTAGCATTTTATGTCACCAATAACATGGATGAATATAAATCCCTTATATTAGGCATGTAATCCATTATCAATTTAGATATCCCATATTTACATGTTTTAGGTGATTCAAAACTCATATGTCATCATGTTAGTGGTAATTTTCAATGTAAAAGTGAAAAATTTATCACATGTCATCAACTCACCACTATGCTTACCAATGAATTTGATTCATTTACAATTGAACCAATCCCAAGAGAGAAAAATGCTATAGCTGATACTCTCACTTCATCAATATCTCTATTTTATCCTCATCAAGTTCTTCATGATTCCCAAATCCTTATCTAAATGAGGAGGTCACTTTATTCTTTAATATATATATATATATAATTTTCCACGTAAAATTTTTCACCACTAAATAGATATTATGGTACAAAAATATCATCTAATTCATTGAGCATCATACTCACCCTCTATAGGAATATTCTCATGAAAAGACTTGAATTTGAAAACAAACATACAAATATGTACTTTGATATGACACCCTTTATTATCATAACATTGAAGGTACCTTACTCCATTGTGTATGTAAATAATAAGTTCCTTCTCTCCTTGAATAAGTACATGGGGTAATTTTTAGTGGTAACTATACAATCTATTCTATAGCCCATAAATACTTATGCATGGGATACTTTTGGCTTACTCTTGAAAAATATGCCTTTAATTTTATTAAATAATGTAATCCTTGTCAACTTCATCATGATATCATTCACTCTCCTCCAGTCTAACTCCAAATCTTGGAGTCTTCTTAGCCATTTTATATGTGAGGATTAGATCTCATTGGAAAATTACCTAGATCACAAAA
Source organism: Torreya grandis (assembly GCA_037957365.1). NCBI lineage: Eukaryota > Viridiplantae > Streptophyta > Pinopsida > Cupressales > Taxaceae > Torreya > Torreya grandis. The sequence goes on from JARHVA010001048.1 coordinate 511,781, forward strand.
TAGACATGTCTTCATCATTACTACCACTGAGTATTTTAACAAATGGGTAGAATATATGCCTCTTGTTAATTTTGTGATAATAACCATTTAAAAATTTATTCTTAATAAAATAATATGTCATTTTATAATTCTTCATACCATCATTTCTAACAATGGTGGCAGTTTCAAAAACAAAGATATGAAATAACTATTTACAAATTCAAAATTATGCATAAATTTTCAATTCCCTATCATCCTAAATGTAATATCAAATCATAATCCATTGGAAAAATTCTTAAAATAATCTTTCAAAATAATATAAAATAATCTCTTATTGATTGGCACCTTATTATTTATCCTTCACTTTGAGCTTATCACACTAGCATATGTACTACTAATAGGGCAATGCCATTTTCTTTAGTATATGGTTCTAAATATATCTTACCCTATAAGTTGAATCACCATACTTAATAATATCTCTTCATGGTATTATTTCAAATTTATATCTTCTTAAAGCATGTTTACATGTTTTAGACTTCCTTAATGAGTGATGTATGCGTACCTTACAACATAATCACCAATACAAAGATCATATTGCTAAAAAACATAACAAGAAATTCAAATCTTGTAATTTAAATATTGGTGGTCTAATCCTCAAATTATATTATACCCATGATAAGGAAGGTAAGGACACTAAAAAATAAATACATTCTTGGGATTAGAACTTACAAATTACAAACTATTGAAAGATGTATTTTCAAAGAACCTATTAATGCTTAATTTTTAAAGAAATATTTTGCCTAAAATGTTTTACTATCATTATCTTTCATATATTTACATATACTATGGTTCTATCACTTATTTTAGGTTTTTCAAAAGTTTCACAATGTGTACCATTACCTTACTTTTTTAGCCTTGTTTTTTATCATTGGTCCTTTGGTTTATCTATATTCCTTAATTGAATTCATGAGTTTCATGATAACACCATGGATAGGACTTAACTATCCTCATGAATTTATTTTGTTCCTTTTTTTTAATTTTGAATTGTTTATATTCAAGTCTCTTTTTGTATATTAGTTAATTATTTTTAAAAATATATATTTTCACACCTCTTTGGGTTTCCTCTTTGTGCAGTTGAAGTGCAAGACCTTTGATGAGACCAGGCTTTCCTCATAAAATATTCTTCATTTTTACACCTATGGAATTTATATTTTGTTAGTTGTAGTGTAAGACCTTAGATAGGATTAAGTCTTCCTTACAAATTTTTATTTTACAAATCATCATTTTTATATAATTTTACTTAAGTATATTCCTTGGAAATTAAAGTAATGGTTGAAAATTGTGACTTCATACTATAAAAATTAGTCATATTATTTTCTAGTAACAAGTCTAATAATATATTTTGCATGTCTCCCATCACTTACACTATTTGTTATAATTTGGAGTCATACTTACCTATCATTGTATAATTTTCACACTACATGTTTTTTATGATTTGAGGTAACTTAGTCATTCTATGTTCATCTTTATCTTCTCCGCTATTTCATTGCACTATGGGCACACCAAGGTCAATTTCAAGATAAATATTTTATCTAATGTGTAAGTACAAGAGCCTTAGACACCGTACTCTCTAAGTGATTTTTCTTAACCCCCAAGTGTAATATACATATTTTTAGTCATTTATAACACTCATGTTTGGTTTATGAATCCATATGGAGGAGGAAAATGTAAAATCCATAAAATTCAAAATCTAAAACATTAAAACAAAAGGTAATGATTAAAAGGCAAAAAAAATAAAAATTTAAAATCATGCCAAAATGCATTATTATTATCCAGTATATCTCCTATCATGTTTGAAGCTCAAACTCCACAAGTGGCCTCATGATATATTCTAGGTTCATTAGGGTGTGGTAGGATAATAAACTGTACTTTCAAAAATACATTTATAATGCCAACCTACTTTCTCATGAAAGTACCCAATAGTTTTAGTAGACCAATGGATCTATAAGGGGTCTTGAATAATATGGAACACATCATGAGAAGGTAGGTCCATTTTAATTTTCATGCATATGTCCTTCATAGGATGGTATTTATACTTCACTAGATAACCCAAATTTATGTGGATAGGGTATGTTCTCTAGATTAATTAATGTTGATAGTATTTTTTTTCTTGCTAAATTTATTTTAGTTTCTTGGTTTGAATAACCATTTTTCACCTTCATGTCATCTTAATTTTCATAACCACCCATTTCATATCCCCCTTGACAAGAAAGTATGTTTCTAAATATTTTCCTAGTTTATAAATTCCCTATTCTTTACTCTTCCAGACATGCTCTAAATAAGATTGCTCTAGTTCATCTATCATTATAATAGAAGATGCATCTTTGAGTGGTTATGAACTAATTTCTTAATCATTTCCTTATCATTCTCAATTTTATTTTAGTTATGGACAAAATATTATTTTTCACCCTTTTGTGGACTATTTGATTCCATTTATCTTACATCTTCATTCATTTTTTCCATTATTGATTGAGTTTGGATTATTACTTCTCTTTCATTAATGTTGTTAAAATTTATATTATTTTTCCAATGTTGATTGACTATGGATTTTTAATTTTATTTCATCAATGTTATTTACATTTCTATTATTTTTCCATTTTTTTTAGTATGGCTTGTTACTTGTCTCACATTGATGTTGGATTGTAACTTATCTTACTTAGGATACATTTATGAGGTATTTAAATCATTTAGTAGCCTTATCTATTTTTATTACCTAATTTTATCTCATTTTATCCATGTTTCCTTGGTATTTTTTTATCATGTTTTCTTTTCATTTTGATTTTTCTATGATAGCTTATTTTTGCTCTTTAGCTTGGTATCCTCAAGGTTTATCTAAAGTAGTTAAATGTACCCTACATTATCAAGACTATAAACACAACATAAAATAATTAAACATTTAGGTAAGTAAAGGTACATGTTCATAAATTATATATGATCAATTATTTCTAATTTTTACTATAATTTATTCTTGTATGTTGATATGTTATTTCTTGAAGCACCATTCCATGTTACACCTTTGTGACACATAATGAGCTTCAAGATAGGCATATGTATGCACATAATTTTTTAAAAATTTATCATTTATTGAAACTTTATCTTTTGTAGGAACCTATCAAGTTTTAATATCTCCAAGTGCACCTTAAAGGGTGTACTGAGAAAGGGGTGGGTGGGCAGACCTTTGGTGCTTCACAAGATTGTTGGTCCCTATACAATTACCTAACCCCAATACAAGTCATTTTTATCCAAATCCCTAAGAAATTATATTTTAAAAATAATCCCTTACTAATTAAACACCTTTTTTCTTCATTAAATATTTTTATAAATGACTCAATGCATATTATGTAACTCAGTCATCCTGAATGACCTAGTTTGAGACCTAACGACTACTTTTCTCACCTAATAAAATTGAGTTGGTAAATAATGTCAAATAAAATTATAAGAGGGTTGAGGTTTAATAATTGGATATAAATACCAACTTCACTTCAATCCAAGAGAGAAAAATTAATTTCACATTACTAAAACTCATAATTATGTTAATTCTACACTTGAGGAGTCATTGCTTAATTTTTTTCCTTGGAAGGAAGATATCTTGTCTTGTGAGAAAGTATTGGATGTAAATTAGGAGTATTTTATGCTATAGGTTATTTATATAGTGTGATCCTTATAAATCCACAATAACCTCTTGAAAATCACCATTGTCCAAGGGAGATATTGATGCATGATAGGTTCATCCAAAGGTAAGTATTCTTAGCCTTTACTCTTTCATTTCATAGATATATATTTCATAAAGTAATGGATTGAATTTTTTAATACTTGATTAGTTTACCTCTAAATTGACTTGAGTAGAGTTTTTATTTTATTTTTATGTGTTATTTTTTGTTAACTATCCCCCTTTTTCCACAAGTTTTAGTGAGCACTAGATTAGATTTATATTATATATTTTAGGCCTAGGTAGGGTTATTATGTGGTGTTACTTGACTAGAGGCTTTAGAATCCTCTCTTGTAGTGTTATGTGATAATATATCCCTTAGATAGGTTTAGAATATCCATATTTTTCATGTCCTTGATATAAATAGATAGCTATGCAATGAGTTGTTGGTAAAATTTCCTTCTCCAAGCTTGGAATTCACTAAGTAGTAAAAGTTGTAGATCAATCCTAAATTCGTTACAAATAAGAATTATGTTGAATGCATAAAATGTCTCTATCAATTCCCATGCTCTATGTTTATATTTTATTAAGAAATCTAACTTACATTGGAACTTAATATTAACCTAATTGACTTCTAATTCAAAATCCCCAAACTCTTTTAGCTCTTTGACATTATGTTTTAAGAAAAACCACAGACTTACGATCAATGATTTGTGTTCAGTGAAGTTATTAATTCATGTGAATCATAACCTTTAGGTAGAATAGTGTCATTTTCCATGTAATTCAAATCATCAATATCTCAACATGAAAACCTTATTTGTAATGGAACCCATTAAATTACAAGGACCCTAAGCCTGACAACTAAGAACTCTTATCAGATTTATCTTTTGCTCTTTTTGTAGATACGGTATAAATGGATATGTTAGAGGAAATAATGTGTATCTTCTCATTGACTGAATTATAGTATATGATCATATGTTTCATCCTAGGTTATTTATCAACATGTATTTAACTGACCACTCTTATCCAATATAACCATATACAAGATAATATTATATCCATATATCTACTTAGGGTTTTAGACCAATCTTTACTAAGTAACATCCCTTAAGATTTGAGGTTCTCCACCACTTGAATGTCTATAAAATTTTGGAATCTAGATTCATATTCTAGTTGCATGTTGATGTGTAAGAGCTCACCTTAAACCTCAACCTCAAACTTATCAAGTTAAACCACTATCTTGTCTAATTTAATAGGTGTTTGCCCTAAGCTTTGACAAGTTCTAGCAGGTTTCACATTTGTTGAGGATCTTGAGTTGACTAGATAATTATTTAGGTTCTTCCCAAATATTAATAATGTAATGAGGAAAGGGGAACCTCAACCTTATTCTTATGTATGAACACATTGGTGTGCATGGTATTAGGCTTGGGGTGATTCATTTGTCTATTAAGGACTTCAAGAAGAGGTATCTCTACTTAATGATCTAGGAAAGCTCATTCAATGTGATGTCTACATTGATATTTTTCATGTAATATATTATGTTATACCCATTATTTTAAGGATAGGTATGGATCTCTTTAGGTGGATTAGGTTTATTGTATTTAAAAAGTAGAGGATCATTTCTAGATCTTGGATTAGAAGGGGTTGCAACATTATTCGTAGGAGTGGATGTAGTAAGGGTTTATTGTTGTGTTTGACTCTAAGGGAATAATTTTTTTATGATATTGTTATAAAGTGTGTACATCAATGGTAGATTATTATCATTTATTATCTTCTTGGCTGGGTAACTCCAAGGTCTCTAATACCATAATCATGCTTGTGAATCTTAAATAACTATGAGAATCTAGATGATTGGTGGCATTTGGGTGGCTTGGGACCACTTTATATTTTTTTAGTTTATCTATGGAAGGTTTATAAGGAACTAAATAACAAAAAATATTCCAACTAACCATGATGGGATATGTTATGCATATGGCACTAATTTGGTAGTGTTAGCTTGCAGAAGTTAATCTCAAGTAGTTTTTTAGGTGAGGGATCTCACTAGTTATTGGAATGGTTATATGGGAAGTCTCCCATTTTATACTTAAAATTACTATTATGATTATTCCCACCATTTCTTATAACTTGCCTTTGGGGACCTAATAATTCATTGATGATCTTTTGTACCGTACATTGTATGGCATTTAGCTCATTCTTAGTAGATTCTTGGGGCATGCTTTGGACATTATTCACAATAAGTATCATTTTGTGATTGTGATCTTGAGGTATTACTTCATTCTTAACTAGGAATAGGATTCATAAGTGATTTTTAGGCTTATCATTATTAAATGGAATTTGGTTTGTTATGGGTACTAGTTGTGGCATTGGCACATTTTGGTTAGCATTAAAAATGGGGTTTAAGGCAAGTAGATTTGGTACTATGTTTGGGGTGGCTAGTGCCTTTTGGATTTGAGGGTTTAATTTCCTATTTGGCCTTATAATATGATAGTTTAAAATAAATAATGAGGGTATATATGTGTAATAACACCATAGTCTAAGGATTAAGGTCATTTCTATACATTTCCAAAGTTAGCTAAGCATCAAACCTGTATAACATAGTGACCCTATTGTACATCTTCTAGAAGCTAGTATTAATGACCTAATGGGATCATTAACTTTTTTATTAATGTTTTAAAACTATTTATATAATATGTTAGGGTCGATGACATGTCCAAAATAATCAAAGAAGGTGTTTTTAAACTCCTTATATCTTGTGATGGAGTCTTTAGGTAGGTTTATAAACTAGTCATAAGTTGCATCCATAAAAGTGAAAGGGAATAGTATATAAGACACATATTTTTTATCCACATTTAGTATTCTAAGAGTTTTATTATATTAATTCACATGATCCTTGATATTACATTCTCCATTAGGTGTGCATTAAGAAAGGTACCTTTCTAGGTCCTAGGGTAAATAATAAATGGCTCCATGAACATTAATAATACACATAGCTATCCATGTCATGGGTGTATCCATATGGATATCCCTATTTTTAATTGTTTATTTGGATGAAATGGATAGGTATACTATGGGTATTAGTCTCTGTCTGATGGATCTATCCTTTTTTTGAAATAATAGAGATGAGATTAATAATCGACTAGGACTAGACCTAGATCTAGTGATCCATGTAGGAAGATATATATTATTCTTATATCAATTTTTATTATAAATAATTTATATCAAATGGATATGGGGGACCTCATTATAGTGATAACTATTGTCTATCCTAGTGTTTTGTGCTCTCAAATGTACCTATTGAGCTAAGTGCACTGATAAAAGCCTGAGAGATAATAAGGGAATTTCATCCTCTTATTTTAGGATTATTGAAAAAATAATCTAGGGCATGATTTTTAGGTATTGGTCCATAAAATATAATGATTTAAATAGATATCCAAAATATGTAGTGCTACCACTAGATATTTAATTCATGTTTCCCACTTATTGTAAACCCATTCACACTAGTTAATATAATTCAACTAATTTATCTCCTTGTGCTTCACTTCATAGTTAATAAAATGAGGGGTATTTTACTTGAAAATAAATAAACATCCAAATGGAAATAGGGTGAGGAATTAAATAGATCCCTCTAGATCCAATGATAACATCTATGTTTCTGAACTAAGGAGGCACCCAACTAATTTTTTACCATTATATGCTAATTTTCATAGGAACTCAGACTGTAACCATATAGGGAAGGGAACTAAGGAATTATTAATTTTTATAGTCATTTATATAATTAAACACATAAGATATATATTTTTAATCACACACATACCTATAAGGGTTTGGATAAATCATAAAAAATTCAAGAAATAAACTAGAATAGCTCAAAGCTTACTCTAATCAATGCATAAACTTGTAGAGAACACATCTTTTGATACATTAACATTAATAATTAAACCAAAGGAGTTAGAAGACATTAATGAACCAAAACCCTATGAGAATAAAAATGAAGACTTGTATTAATCTTTAGGGTATTCAATTTTAAAAATGTCAACCATAACAAAGAGCTACACAAAAACATATATAGGAACTAAGATGGGAACACTTCCAAATAGCATAATATCCCACTTTAATCCATCATGGCTAAAAAAATTAGAAATTTTATCACTACAATGATACCCATAGAAGAAGACAGGGGAGAAATAAAGGGACCAAGGTCTTGACAACACACTCCTAATTGGAACTACCAGGATTTTCATGTTGAGCTTGGTGGGGGACCACTTCTAAACTATTTTGGGACATATTGTTGAGTTTTCAAGGATTGTGCCACTTATTTTCCATATCATTAAAACTTATGAAAATTGACATGTGGATCTCTAAATGTCACCTCTACATAATTCAACAATCTATCATGAAATTTAAGGGGAACTTTTAACAAGACATTCACCTCACTGATATGGTTCATACTAGTGTTTGAATATGTGGAGATCTATAGGATAGTCTTGGATCCATATCTATTGGCTATTTCCACCTTTATTTTCATTATTTCCTTGAAGTGGTTAAGGTGGACTATAAATTCATTATATCTAAGAAATATGTCATCCAAATAGAAGAGGAATATTATGCTAACCTATTTAAAGCATGCAAGTATTTAGTCCTTGCTCTTATCTAAGGTATTGATGATATTTTTTATGTCCTTGAGCCAATATTCAAGTTAAATCCTCGTGATTCCCATGAATTTTTGGTACATATTTATATTAGTGAGAGGCATGAGCCTAAGTTATGGGAACATCCCCTTATTGATGAACACCGCTATCTTTTAGCACTTACTTTCCATCTTAATGATTCTCTCAAGATATTTTTATTCTCATTGGAAAATCACATCACTCTTTAAAATATCCTTAATCACCCTCTTAAGAGCTAAAAACTATTATACTATAGCCTCCTCAATTGTGATGACCAAACCCATTAGAAATTAGCTCCTCACCTGAGACTCCAGGGTCTTTAATTGGTCCCTGAGGTCTTCCATTATCTTTTTATATGAGCTCATTTGTGGCCTTAATCATAGATACCAAGTTATATAAAATATTTTCCTCTCTTGTAGTAGTCCTATTCTTTTTTAGGGATAAGTGGTATTCATTTGTCCTCTAGATGATAAGGTCCCCATCATGTGTGAAATTCTAGGTCATCACCCTCTTTATTCTACCTAAGTCCCTATCAAATTTTAACTAGATATTTAGGTTCCCATGGTATACTATTTATGGGATATACACACTTTATTATTCAATATGGCCCACCTAAATTTGCTTATATATAGTTCCTAAGAAGGTAGTAGATGAGGTAGTAGGGGTGGTGATGACTAAAGTGGAAGGTGAGGGCATGGGTAGAGGAGACAGAGACGAAGGTGAAGGGGAAAATGGAGTGAAGAGTGGGGGAGATGGATTGGAATTTAAGGAGGGAACTATCAAATGAGAAATAAAAAGGAATAGGGGGGATAACAATTGCTCCTAGGTTAGGAAGACTTGAGAGCCAATCACACCTAAGAAATGAGTTTTTAATAAGAAGGAAGATATTTTATGGTTAAAGTCAAATCCATGGGAGCCTATTTGATGGATAATGGGGAAAAAGAAAGAACTAAAGGGGGAATCTAAATCTATGGGTTTGGTTGTGGATCAATCAACCTTAGTCATTTAGGAGCCTTATGTTTAGACCTTACCTACAGTGATACTGAGCTCAGAGGGAGAATCCTAAATGAATCCTTGGGAGTTGAGTGAATATTATAAAACTTGATGGTGTGTTGGAAGAAATTAGATTAGATGGGGTGGGTGCACATGTAGTCATAAAAACCATTAGAGTAGTTACAACACTAGGAGAAATTACTACTACAAGGGCCACTGATGCTATTGTGATAAATGTAACTATAGGGGCCATTAATAATGTATGATAATTTTGGATTTGGGCTATATGAGGGTTTGTGCTAACCTACCTGACTCAAATAATAATTAATAATGGTGTATACCATGCCAATAGAGATGAATATGGCCAAAATTAGGTTGTGTGGAAACTTGGAGGAGCCAAGAAACTCAAAGGAACTATGAAGCTCAAAGACCCAAATATCACTAAAGCCAAAGAGCTAAGTGGAACCTAGGCACTTTTAGGGGTGGGTGCAAGAGGATTCATTAGATTATAAGGTTGTAGCTAATTTGGTTTACTCATAAAATTGAATGTAGTTATAGATAATAGAGATACGGGGCTTGGGTGCTTGATATGGTTATTATAGGAGGGATCACAATGGGGCTAGGCAACACTTGGGCTAGGAAACAAAGAGTAGTAATAAGGGATTTGTTGATCTATCTAGGAGTGTGAGTTTCCACTTATAAGTATTTTTCAAGCTAGTTCTAAGGTGGTATGTCCTATGAGTATGAACTAATTTTAAAATGAAGAGCAGTGGTAGCTTCAGACTATCCTACCTAGGAAATTGCCATATGTGAGTTAGATGCCAAAGCTAATGAATTTATAGTAGTTGGGACCATTTATAGTATTTTCCAATAAATTATATTTGTTTTTATTATCACATTTATAGTAGGTCCCTATGGGACTAACTATGGGAAGATAAGATGCATTATAGGTGGATGTAGAGGAGTAAGTCTCTCTTCCAACATGGGCTCAAGTTGTGCTTGCACTTTAGATTTATGGTAGGTGGCTACCTCTAGCTTTTCAATTACCTTAGCATTATTTATTGGGTTTAGATGAACTGTTTCATCTGAGTGGCCATCATAGTGGTATGTGATATTGAGTTTTAGCTATTATTTCTCTATATGAGCCTACACTATACCCTAAGGATCTTACTCTCTATTTTATGCCTTGCCCATATTGAAGGAGTATTTTTGTTAGGCCACAACTTGTATTCCATGTAGTATTTTGTACTCATGGTGACCAATGACCTAGGGAATGATTTTTAGGACGTTTATCTCTTTCCAAGGTAAAGACCCAAGATGTTGTTGGCTAGTTGGTAAGTTATTTCTTACTCTATGAGGTAGTATGGAACCATATATGGTATTAAGAGAGGAGTAAATAGAATGCATTCCACCTTCATTATGTTTGTATTCTAGTAGTACAAATAAGATCCAAGGGGTTTGATGGAATCTTACATTTCCTCTTAGAGTCTTGGAATTGGATTTTCATTCATGACCTGATACACATTGGGGTAAAAGTGGTCATAAATGTCCTAGATACGGTTTGGTACATGGTGAATGTAGATTTTGTAAAATGTTATGTGCACCACCTACCCCATTATTATCACAAATGAAAACTTAATCTATTAAAGTCTAGGGTGATGAAAATAACATCCACTATGTAGGAAAACATTAAAAAAACACCTCCTACACACCCCATTCACCTACTAAGTGATGTTGAATGTGATGAGGTTCCCCAAAATTTGTAACATCCTCTCCCTTTATGATGATTTTAAGGAGGGGAACTTGTAAATTGTTGATGTACATCACATCACTTTCCCGATATAGTAAATTTAGTATTATCATACCTATGCACACTCCCTCTTAGAATATCATTATTATATATGAGTTAGGGTTTTCATTATTTACCCAGTGATCTCAATTTTTAGCCTAGTCTTGTAGGACTATTGAAAAACTTTGACCCTAGGTCAAATTAGGTCAACCCCCTATATTTTAAAACTTCATATAGGGTATTTATATGTCCTAAATAGTCACATAGTGATGTCTAAGGTCACTTAATGTGTTTCAATTTAGTCATATATCATTTGTCCTATTTTATCTTTATGTCACCTTTTGGTCACTTTAGGGAAGTTGTACATAATATTCATAAAAGTAAAATTGTGTTAAGGTGTTTTATAACTTCTGATATGTCATTTGAGTGTTAGGAGTCAATTCTATAACTGACACAATGTAGGTTCAATGTCCAAAAGAGGAGATAACAACAATTTTAGGTAGTTAAAGGTTGTTGTACGGCCTAAAAAGTACACTTGGAATGTGGGAAGGATCAAGAATGTCCCTTCAGGTAACCTTAGTTCATTTACATGATTAGGAGCTTTTAAATATTTTAAAATGATAAAAAGTGTTTTATATTCTCCATCACTCTCCTAGACAAGCTAAAAAAGGTCAACCAGAATATTCTTGGTATGGACAATACATGAGGAATTGATCTCAATGAATTTGTTGAATGATAGTAGCATTCAATCACTTGCTTTTCATGGAAATAATTTTAGGTTTGGTGTACTATTCACTATGAACCATCACTAATAAGGTTGATGACTTAAAATTGCCTACTCATCCCCATAACCTTTATTTTTGTTATCTATTTATAGTTATATAGTGATTTCAAGTATTTTACATGATCTTTAAAAGTATTTAATTCCTCTCCCTATTATTTATAACCTATTTTTCATGTGTGAGTATAAGGATATAAGTAGGGTCATCCTTGAGTTTGGAGTGATCACATCATGGTCTGTTTGATAGGGTTTTATCAATTGTAATGTTGTGTTATTATGTTTGTGATTCCAAACCAATGTTAAAATGTTGTTATCACCTCTTGCATAGCATGAACATTCCATGTTTTCCATTTAAGGACCTATAAGTTGATAGAGATAATTTTATAGTGCACTAAGTGAAGATTGGTTAGAGTTCCCATCTTCATAATCACTTATAGTTATTTATAGGTGTGTACAAAAGACTACAAGGCCAATCAAAATCCAAGGAGTAGGTTGTACACATTTCTATGACTTGAATGAATGTTATCAAGTCATGTATGGATCATAGTTTTGATTCTTGCAGTCATTTCAAAATCTTGTAGTCCATCAAAGTAATAAAGTTTCAAATGGGACTAAGTTACCTTAATATCTCTAAAAAGGTATTTTTCCTTATATATTGTCATCTTGTGATGAGAATCTATGAGGTCTAATCTGAGTGAGTCTCTTATCTCCATCCTTATAGCCTCAACATGGTAGTAACATTTGAACATGAAAGGAGGATGTTTTGGTCAAGAGAAGACAATGTAAAGGAGTTCCCAATATAAGCAATTTATCACTAAATCCATTCAATAGACTATAGTCCCATTTTAGTCTACATAAACCTATAACTTATAGTGACCTTTTGGTTTATTAAGGACAACAGTGTGAGGACATGATATAAAATCATGGGATGAGTTAACACCTATATGGAAAGGCCTAATGGACTTAGTAGAAACAAAGGTGAAATGGAAATTAGTCATATGTTCATCTATAGGAACATCATGATTGTGCATTGAGTCAAATGGGCTTGGAACAATAATGACAATGTAGAATAGAGAATGATGCATGGTTCCAAGGTATGAGTTGAGTCTATTTAGGTATGAAATAGTGATAATTATCTATGGAGAGATCAAATGGTGTAAACACAATGCTCAGACTTTAATATTTACCTACATGTGGTTCTTGACTCTCCAAATGAGTCCTTATAGTCTAAGATAGTTACAAGTTGGCTCATGCTAGTAAAAGGTATATGCTTGAATAATGGTCAAAAACATGAAATGATTTAATATGAATAATTCAATTTCCAAAATAGGATGTCACTTCCTATGTGTTTCTTGACAAACACCAACATCTATAGGAATCCCATGATTCCCTAAAATGAGCACCTATAGTTTGGTCTATATTATAGACTAGTCTAGGCATATGAGGTATGTAGGTTGGTTTGATATGTAGTGATACAAGTATATGATAATGTTTAAAACATCCTTAAATTAATTATGTCCTTCCATGTGACATTATATGGATAGGATAGATAGGGTAAAGACCAAGTTTCCAACATCAGTCTACAGTTATTTCAAATTCTGTGCACAGCCCCCACAATACCATAAGTCTTTCTTCAAGATTTCAAGTATTGAGGACTTTTTAAATATGATAAAGTTTTATAAATCAATAAATAAAACCATCATAACTTAATAAATATCTCTAAATCATCATTTTATTTTGATGAATAGGGGAGATGCCCTCTATTTTATCTCAAATAGAGGGTACTCCATAGATTGTATAACCTACAGACCTAACACATTAGAGATTAAAATATGAGATAAAGAGCAAATAATTAATTTAAATAGTATTTTTAAGGTTTTTATATAATATTAACAAAGTATTTCAATACTTTACAATCATTATAACCCCTTAGAAAGGTCAAATACATGGTTGGACACAGTTAGGCCTATTAGACCTAAAATTGGATATGGACACTCAGATGACTAATCCTATGCATATGATTATGAAATAATTAATAATAACCTTGAGGATGTTAAAATAGGATTTTAGGGTGGAGTGGAGTCATTTTTTTTCAAATCACATCGTTGTTCAATTTAGCCTTAATTCTTATCAGGGATGCTTAGAATGCATGAGAAAGATTGAGAGGCCAAGTTTAACTACTCATATCTATACGAACACCAAGAATGAGACTTGAATAATATATTGTTATTTTTTTAGGGTCCTATACTCAATATTTATGGAATTTATTTAGGTTTTGGATGTCAAGATTTTATGAACAATCCCTAATAGTCCAAACCGTCTAAAATCCTATCAAAACCTTGGTTTGGACCCAATGGAGAAAAGATGATTAGAGATGAATTTAGGAGGGGTAAATTTGCCTTAAATTTTAATTATACATGTTTTGTACTCTCCCAGGTCCTTTGAAATCTACTTTTGTCATATTGTCATTTGTACAAATAGGGCTAATTCTTTGTTTCTTACAAGATTTGAGTTGTTTGATAGGTAAAAAAGAGAATGTTTAAGTAAATATCATTATTGGAGGTCCTTAGGAAATTTTTATAACTACTATAATTAATTTATCACCTTGTTTTAATAGGAAAATAATTTTTACATCTCATTCATAATAGGCAGTCTAAACAAATAATGAAAAAGCAAGATGACTATCAAGTGATAAAAGGGATAAGTGTTATATGAGTTTCACTGAAGTCTATTTGAGAGACAAAAGAATAAATGAGGTTTATTTGAGATAAATAACACCTATTTAATAAATTTATTTTACAAAATAAAATTCACATTGGTGACAAGTGTGAGGATATACCTAGAAGACTAGTGATAAATGACTACAAGCAGTGAATGATAGATGTCAAAGATGAATGCATCAGTTAGGTATGAGTAGATGACATATACTAAACTATTATATTCATTTTCACATCATATAATATGTTTCAAGGCTCTTTATGGTATTTTTATACCTCAAGTTCACTCCTCACCATCACGAAGGCAGTTTGAAGCAAGACAATGAAGGGTCTACACCAACTTGAGGAAGGTGCTCTATTTAATATTGACACATGTTTATAATATCTTCCTTAATTATTTTCCACTTCATTCCATGGTATTATAACTATTTTATTAGTTTTTACACTTGGTATTGTGACCTTTTATCTTCACTTCTTCTATCTCTTCTCATGTGTTCTATAAATTCAAGCCTTTTTTACTTTGTAATGGATCCATAATTTGTATGGCAAATCCCTACTAGTTTTAACACCTTATTTGCCTTTTAAATAAATTTTTATAGGTTTAATTCATTCTATAAAATATATTACTTAAATTTTTTAATTGGTTTGTGTGTTGATAAGTGATTAAAATGCTCTCCTTGCTTCCATGTCTACTCTTGCATATTTGTGTGAATGAGATCTCTTATAACAGGTTTCATAAAGTGTATTATTTTTTAAGTGTGTCTTGAAGTGTGAGAGGGAATACTAGTTTATTTTATCAGACATTTTATTCACCCACCTATAGATAGGCATAGCAATCTACCTCTATGAGAAATATTTATGCTGTAAGGACATAGGGTTGAATTCAGTCTGAGTAGTCTTCTTTCTCAAGTGCAGATGCAAGTATGTTGTGTGGATTTATCTTGGTGTATCACCTCATTATCATATGTTTATTTTATGTCTCCTTATTATTTTTCACCCCAAATATTCATTATATTAGTGTATTTTGAGTCTAAGAGACAAATAAAGGGAGCTAGCCCTTTCAAACCTAGACATCTATATATTGTAGTCGCTTGTCTATGAAGGGAGATAGTTCCATGTTGTCCTAAAATTGAGAAGGTATACTTGACTTCTCTAGGGTGAAATTTTAAGCTATAAAAATTTTGGAATTCCCAATGGCACCTAAATTCCATGAAGGTTATTCAAGGTAGATGTTGCCTTTGACAACAAGGAGTTGTGATAGTCCACTTATTATAGCATTTGGTGAGTTTTAAGTTTCAATCTTGGTTTTAGACTAGTGCACCCTTTCATGCATAAGGTAAACACAAGGTCTCTCACAAAATACATACATTTTGAGTTTTTAAATCTTCCTCAATATTCCTATAAATCAATTATATTTTAGCACATCGATCACTATCTAAATAGGTCTTATCTTACTCACAAGCCCATAAGAAAGTTCTTGATTCATTCATTCTTGCAAGGTCCAAACACCACTATGGTAAGGAACCATCCTTTTGTTTCCTTTAATGTATATATCCTTCTAAATATTTATCACTATGATGATATCCCCATATCTTCCCTCAAAAGTGTTTCATCACACTTATTGAGTATATAAAGAATGTCGCTAACTTTTGCCATATCCATCAAATCATAAAGGAGGATATTATAATCATATTATTGTCTATCTCCTTCAAATGGAAATCTCTTGACTGGTATGGAAAATTGGCACCTAGATCAATCATAACTTGGGATGATCTAGGATATGCATTGAGAAGAAGATTTGAGGACAAGCGTGACAACTTGTCACTAATAGAATAGCTAACCACCATTAGGAGAACACCTCAATAAGTCATTCAAGACTTCAATAAAATATTTAGAAGACATGGGATAGGATCCAAATCTTGGTAAGGCCATCAACTCACCATGTTTTCCTTTATTTCCTTAAAGCATTTGATAGTGGCATTTCAATGATGATATAATCCATGGGAGGTGACACTCTACTTAATGCCTATGAGGTGGCCATTAGGGTACATAATCATTTGATTCAGGCTGGGAAGATTGCCCCAAGACCTCCCATGCCTCTTTTTACTAAATTTCAAACTTCTACACCTATTTTTATTCCCATTCCTACACCTAAAAACAAGTATATTGTCTCTATTCAACCAAACAAGCTTGATGAGGTAGAAGGGATGAGAGCCATAGAACAAGAGCTCCTAGGTATAAAGATGATCATTTAAAAATAAAAAATTAAGCCCTTATGAATTCATTATCATCATAATCAATCCTATCCTAACTATCAAAGTAATAGACATTCTTTCCAAGGTCACACTCAAGGTCAAGGATAATTAGTCCAATCTAAGCAATATGCTAGTTAAAATACTAATAATCCTTATACCTAAAGGTCACTAGTGCCTACTCAAAATAATCTTACCCAATATCACAATAGTCATTCCTCATTAGATCAACCTTATGATCCATCTCCCTATGTCAATGAGGTCTTTAATCAAACCTTTATGGTAAATTTGGTAACTATGTCATCGATGACCCAAGATGAAGTAAAAAAAAAGGAGTGACTGATGGTAATGATACTCAAGTTATGGATACATTAGTTAATTAGTAGTAATATGACTCATGTGCAATAGATCATCAAGGGAAATTAAGCATTGATACAAGTTCTATAGTTATAAACAAAAGGAGTAAAAGTAAGGTTGTTGAAGAAGTTTAAGGAGATGATAATGGTTCTCTAATGAATGTTCAAATAATTACAAGAATAGGTATGTCTAATGTTGTTTCAAGTACATATGTAAGTCAAAGAGATCATAATGTTAGGAATGCTTTCATACCTTCAAATTCTCAAGGTGTAGGCAAGATGTTTACTTCTAGTGGGAAAGAAAGAGTTAGTGGTCCTTTCACTAACATTATGGAGAAAACAAATTTATTGAGTGAATGTGTCAATGTGGGATACATTGGCTATACCTAAACAATCAAACCTACTTCAAGAGCAGTTATCAAATCAGAATTTAACATCCAAATAGCCTAGCCAAAGAGAGGTATCATTGATAAACACCAAGAATCTAAGTGAAGGATAGTCAATCAAAGTTGAAAAGGTAGACAAACCTCCTCCATTTTATCTATCCATCATCATTGGAGATTATTTGGTGCATAATTATCTCATTAATGGTGGAACTAATAATTGTGTTGTGCCTAATATGGTAGCTGATAAACTAAACTTGAAGTATTAACCCCATGCCAAAGGAGTGCTCTAATTGTATGGGTTAGTTACCAAGACCATTGGTATAATCAAATGTGTGAAAATCATTCTCCACACTTATCCTACCTTCACCATCAGTCAGGATGTTATAGTGGTTGATGTGCCTCATCATTTTGCACTTTGTTTGTTTAGAGAGTTCACTTCTAAAATTGGAGGTTATCTAACTTTAGACTAGTCTTACATGGATTTAAGGACTAAATATGGTGTAAAAGTGACATTAAATCAGATCCTCTTTTTATTTTTAATGTTGAACCCGATGTGTCTTACACTTCTAACATGAATTACAATGTGATTGAAGAAGATGATCACCTTAATGATCAAGAAACTCTAACTCTCCTTAAGGCATGTATTATTTGTATCTTGATGAGTGGGGAGTTGAGCTAGGTGGATTTAAAGAAACTAGCCTTAGAACTTACATTCTTCACGAGGATATTAATGGAGCCTTGAAGCAGATCATGAAAACATCTTACAAGTTGTATTAGGAAACTAACTTATACATGTGGATGTTGATGTGATTATCCCAGATTTGTCAAGATATGATAGTCTTAATGAGAAGTCCATTATACCTAAAAAAGAAGAAAACATTCATAAACCGAAACATCATGAGGAGTTGGATGACATGTGGTAGTAGTTTAATGCCATTGTTCAAGAATTTAAAGAAGCTAGCAGACCTTCAATCCTTAAAAGTGAGTGCAAACCTGATGATAAGGTCAATCATGTGTCATATGAACATAAGGAGGAGATTGAGATCTCCATCAAGAAAGAAATGCCATTAGAAGAATATGAAATGTTTGATGATCATGAAGACGAGTTGGATATTTCAGCTAAGCAAGAAACAACCATGGTGAACCAAGAAGTTCTTGGTAGATCTAAACATGGTATTTATGACTTCCAATAGCAAATATTTATTGTTTCAAGTGTACATGAAGATGAGAATGATATGGTAATCTCCAATAATCCAATTAAAGACTATAAATTGGGAATGACAAAGCCTAGTTAAGTTTCAAAGTCAAATAAAATTTTAAGAGAGTAAGAGGAAGTGTTATTTAGTACTCCAAATGATCAACTTGTAGTTAATAAAAGCTACAACCATGGTAAATCTCTTGATTACCTTCATAAACAAGTGTTCATCAAAAAACATGCATCCTATGATGGATTATTTTCTTGGATCAATACGGATGTAAGGAGAATTATATTTGACCCTAGTTGAATCATTAAATAATATTATTCACCTCAAATGTCTTGAGGTATTTTTTATATTAGGATAGGTGTATTTCCTTTCAGTCAGTTTGTATTTTCCCTTAGTGTTCTTGAGAACATAAGTGTGTTTACTTTAGTGATTTATCTTGTTTCTTGTTTCCTTCTTGTGTTTAGTGTGTTTAGTGTTATTTTAGAGGCATCTCAATGTTAATATTAGTGTATAGGTAACCCCATAGACCAATGGATAGGAGAAGGCTACTGGTCTTTAGCATAACAGGCTTACCACCCCTAGGAAATTGCCAAAATGTTGACCAAATTTGACCTTAGGCCCAATTAGGTCAACCCCATATATTTTAAAACTTAATATAGGGTATTAATAGGTCATAAATAGTCACATGGTTATGTCTAAGTTTACTTAATGTGTTTCACTTTATTCATATGTGTCATTTATCCTATTTGCCTTTATGTCACCTTTTAGTCACTTTAGGGAAGTTATACATAATATTAATAATATGAAAAATGTGTTAAGGTGTTTTATAACTTCCAAGATGTCATTTGAGTGTCATTAATTAGTTTTGTAACTGATATAATGCAAGTTCAACCTCCAAAAGAGGAGATAATAGCAATTTTAAGTAGTTAAAGGTAGTTGTATGACCTAAAAAGAACACTTAGCATGTGGGAAGGCTCAATAATGTCCTTTTATATCCCTTAGTTCATTTCCATGCTTAGGTAGATTTAAAAATTCTTAAAATGAGAAAAATCATTCCATATTCTCCATCACTCACCTAGATAAGCTAAAAAGGTCAATCAGTCTATTCTTGCTACATATAGTATAGGAGGAATTGAGTTGAATGGATTTGATGAGTTATAGTAGCCTTAATTCAATTCATTTTTATGGAAATAGTTTCAGGTTTGGTGTATTATTCTTTATGAACCATCATGAAGAAGGTTGATGACTCAAAATTGCCTCCTCATCCCCATGGCCTCCAGTTTTCTTATATGTTTGTAGTTATCTAATGATTTAAAGTGTTGTACATGATCTTTTAGATTATTTCCTTCCTCTCCATGTATTTTATAAAAAAAAATCATGTGTGAGAATAAGGAGATAATCATGTTCATCCTTGAGTTTGGAGTGATCAACTTATAGTTTGTTGGACAAGATTTTGTCAATTATAATGTTGTGTTATCCTATGTGTGATTCCAATCAAATGTTAAAATGTTATTCTCACCTCTTGCATAGAATTAATGGTCCATTTTTTCCATTAAATGACCTATAAGTTGATAGAGATGAGTTTTTAGTGCACTAAGTGAAGACTGGTTAGAGTTCCCATATGCACAGTCACTTACAGTCATTTGTAGGTGTGCATAGAAGACTACAAGGCCACTCATAATCCAAAGAGTAGGTTATACACATTTCCATGACTTGAATGAATGTTATCAAGTCATATATGGATCTTAGTGTCAATTATTTTATTCATTTCAAAACCTTTTAGTCCATTAAAGTAAGAAATTTGCAAATGGGACTGAGTTACCTTAAGATTTACAAAAAGGGATTTTACCCTGTATATTATCATCTTGTGATGGGAATATATGATGTTTGAGTGAGCCTTGTGTCTCTATACTTGTATCCTAGATATTTTAGTAATGGTTGAACATGAAAATAGGTGGTTTTGGTCAAGAAAAAACAATGTAAAGGAGTTCCCAATATAAACAAGTTCTCACTGAATCCATTTAGTAAACTACAGTCCCATTTTAGTCTACATAAACATATAACTTGCAGTGACCTTTGCTCTATTGAGGAAGATATTATGAGAACATGATATCAAATCATGGTATCAGTTCACACCTATATGAAAAGGCCTAATCAACTCAGTGGAAATAAAGGTTTAAAGGCAATTAGGCATATGATCATCTACATGAACATCATGATTGTATATTGAATCAAATAGGCTTTGAACAATGGTGATATTGTAGAATAGAGAATGATGCATGGTTCCAAGGTATGATTTGAGTTTATTCAGGTATGAAATAGTGATAATGATCTAGGTAGATATAAAATGGTGTAAACATAATGTTCAAACTTGAATAGTTACCTATAGGAGGTTTTTGACTCTCCAAATGAGTCCTTACAGTCTAGCATAGTTACAGGTTGGCTCATGCTAGTGAAAGGTGCATGCTTGATTAATGGTTTAAAACATTAAATTATTGAATATGAATAAGTAAATTTCATAAAGAGTGTATCAATTCCTATGTGTTTCTTAACAAACACCAACATCTATAGGAATCCCATGATTCCCTAAAATGAGCACCTATAATTTGGTCTATATTACAAACTACTCTAGGCATATGAGGTATACAGGCTAGTTTGATATGTAGTGATACAAGTAGCTGATAATTCTTAAAACATATGCAGATTAATGATATCCTTCCATGCGACATTCATGGATAGGAGAGATAGGGTAAAGACCAAGTTTCCAACCTCAGTCTATAATCATTCCAATTTTTATGCATAATCCTCAGTCCCATAAGTCTATATTAAATATTTGAAGTATTAATGACTTTTGAAATATGATCAAGTTTTTTAAATTACTAAAAAAATCCATCATTAGTTAATAAAATCCTCTAAAGTCTCATTTGAGTTTGAGGAATAGGGGAGATGCCCTCTATTTTGTCTCAGACAAAGGGCACTCCATAGACTGCATAACCTACAGACCTAACACATTGGAGATTAAAATATGAGGTGAATATACAATAATGAATTAAAATATGAGGTTTAAGGTTGGTTATAATATTAAAAAAATGTTTTATGACTCTATAATCATTAGAAACACTCAGAAGGGTCAAATACACAGTTGGACACAGCAAGGCCTATTAGGCCTAAAACTAGATATGGATACTCAGATACCTCACCCTATGAATATGACCTTTAAATCATTATTAATCACCTTAAGGATATTTATATATGATTTTATGGTGGACTATATTCATCTTTTTGTAGATAACCTCACACAGTTGGTCAATTTGGCCTTAATTCCTATTAGGCCTACTCATAATGCATGAGAGAGCCCAAGAGGCTAAGTTTAACTATTCATATATATAATGACACTAAAAATTAGACATAAATAATATATTGTAATTTAGGTAAGGTCTTATACTCAATATTTTTGTAATTTTTTCAGGGTTTGGATGTCAAGATTTTATGAAAAATCCTTAACAGTCCAAACCTTTTAAAACCCTCTTAAAACCCTGGTTTGGACTGAATAGAGAATATATGATTTTAGATACATTTAAGAGGGATTAATTTGGAAATTAAATTACCTTATAAATGTCTTTAACTCTCCTAAGTCATTTGACATCCACTTTTTCCATATTGTCATTTGTACGGACAGGGCTAATTCTTTATTTCTTATAGGATTTAAGTTATTTGATAGATACATAAGAGAATGAGAAAGTAAATATAATTTTGGAAGGTAATTATGGAATTTTAATAACTCTTATAATTCATTTATCACATTTTTATAATGTGAAAATACTTATGTCATCTCATTCATAACAAGCAGTCTAAATAAATAGTGAAAAAACAAGATGACTATCAAGTGATGGAAGTGAGAAGTGTTCTATGAGTTTCATTGAGGTATATTTGATATACTAGAAGAAAAATAAGGTTTATTTGAGATTAATAACACATCTAAAATTCATTTATTTAATCAACTGCAAGTTAATTTGGTGACAAGTGTGAGGGAAGACCTAGAAGACTAGTGACAAATGACTACAAACAGTGAATGACAGATGGCAAATATGAATGCATTATTTAGGGATGATTAAATGAAATATTATATACCTTTCACATCATATAATATGTTTCAAGGCTCCCTATTTCATTTTTAGACACTCCAATGCACTCCTCACCATCATGAAGGCAGTTTTAAGCAAGACAATGAAGGGTCTATGCCAACTTGAGGAAGGTGATATATTTGAGATTGAAACAAGTTTATAATAGTATCTTAACTTATTTTACACTTAATTACTTTTAATTTTAAATATTTTATTAATTTTTACACCTATTATTGTGACCCTTGAGCTTCATTTCTTCTATCTCTTCTCATGTGTTTTATCAATTCAAGCCTTTTTTATTTTGTAATGGATCCATAATTGGTATGTCAAAGCCCTGCTAGTTTTGACACCTTATTTTCCTTTTAAATAAATTTTTATAAGTTTAATTCATTATATAAAATATCTTACTTAAATTTTTTAATTATTTTGTGTGTTGATAAGTGATGAAAATTCTTTCCTTTCTTCCATGTCTACTCTTACATGTTTGTGTGAATGAGATCTCTTATAACAAGTTTCATAAAGTTTATAATTTATTAAGTGTGTATTGAAGTGTGAGAGGGAATATTAGTGTATTTTATCATACCTTATCTTCACCCACCTCTATATATGCATATAAATCTACCTCTATGAGAAATATTTATGCTAAAAGGACATAGGGTTGAATTCGGTTTGAGTAGTCTTCTTTCTTAAGTGCAGATACAAGTGTGTTGTGTGGAGTTGTATTAGTGTATAACCTCATTATCATGGGTTTATTTTATGTATCTTTCTTCTCTTTTCACCCCCAATAGTGATTACCTTAGTGTAATGTGAGCCTAAGAGACAAATCAAGGGAGCTAGACCTTTAAAACCTAGAGATCTATCTCTTGTAGTGGCTTGTCTATGAAGGGAAATTATTCCATGTTGTCCTAAAATTGAGAAGGTATACTTGACTTATCTAGGGTTAAATATTATGCTAAAACAAGGAATTCATAATGTTATGAGTTTTGGTCTAGGTGTTAATGATATCCTTGTGATAAGTGATGATGTACTTTGGGAGGTTGTAATATTGTTTGAGCATTAGGCCAGAGATGTCTACAATCTTGAATTTAGTATTTGTAAATTATATTGTGTTCATGTTACATCTAAAAGAGAGAGGTAGGTTACCAATGAGATCTTCACATGGAAATACATCCCACTTGGAAGTTAATTTGTATAGTCTTGATACCTTGAGGGATATCAAGATGGTGGTGAAATCCACATCATCATCTTCAAGTTCATCATCAATACTGAGTCACTATATATTTTCAATGGTTTTGAATATCTCATTATAATGCTTGTATCTTGTGATTCCCTATAGGAACTTGGTTTCCCAAAATTATATCTCTAGTATGGGATTTAAATTTGAGGTGGCTATTATTGAATCACTTCCTCTTCATGTGTAGAATCTATAAAGAGTGCATTATGAGTTCTAGAAGGAAATAAAGGTATAAGCTTAGAATAATATAGATGAATAGAATAAAAAATAATGGTGTTTAGTATATATGTGACCTTATGAATATTTGTGATATTTTCTCAGTAATGGATATGGTGGGCTCACATTACGTGAATTAAATTTTGAGTTGATGGTATGAGCCAAAAATTAGATGTTTCTATATTTGTAATTAATTTGAAAATTTTAAAATATGCCCCATCTAGGTCAATCAACAATGATGGGACCCCTATAGTTATTATATTATAATCTCCCCTACCAAACTAATACAAGTTGGGATCATGCTAGGCATGTACCTATTTATTCCATTGTGGCATCATGATCATCCCTAGGGTTGGACATGTGTCAATCAAAGAGTGGTGAGCTAGTTTAGTACTATACTGAATAGAATGATTGGATCTCTTTTTTATGACATTTTTTACTATACAAGTTGGTCACTTGAGTGTATAAAATTACATGGGGTGCCTCCTCATTTTTTTGGACCTCCATAGGCTCCAAAAACTTTGACACCTCTTAGTGTTAGCATAAAAATGGCATCTCCTCATTTTTTTAGACCTATTATGGATCTACTAGCTCTGACACCTTATGTTGTTAGGAGACACATGGTGCTTCCTCATTAGTTTAATCCTCATGGGTCTCTAAAAAATTTGATGCCTCTAGGTGTCAAGAGATATATGGATCCTCCTCATTCACTTGGGCATATTAGTGCTCTAATAACTCTAACACCTTTTGATTTTAGTAGACATGTGGTACCTCCACATTAATTTTTACCTCTTGAGGCTCTTAAAAAAATTCTTCTCTCGGATTTCAGGGGACACATGACACCTCCTCATTATTTTGGGCCTTCTAGGGCTTGGAAAACTTTTACACCTCTAGGTGTTAGAACACATGGAACCTACTCATTCATTTGGTCATCCTAAAGATATGATAGCTCTAATGAATTTGAGTTTCAAGATGTAATGGTTCCTCATCATTTTTTTAAGACTCATAATGTTCTATTAGCTTTGATGCCTCTTAGTGTTAAGAGACACATGGCACTTCCACATTCATTTAGGCCTCTTAGGTATCTAACAACTCTAACACCTTTAAGTGTCAGGATACATGTGGAATTATCACTATTTTGGCCTCCCAAGGATTTGAAAGCTTTGATACCTTTGAGTGTCATGAGACATGTGGCACATCTTCATTCATTTGGGCCTCCTAGTGATATGATAACTTTGATGCATATGGGTGTTAGTATATAAGTGGTGCTTCCTCATTTTTTTATGGATCTATTATATTTGATACCTTTGGGTGTCATGAGACATGTGGCATATCCTCATACATTTGGGCCTCCCATGGATTTGATAGATCTTACACCTCTGGGACTTTTAAAAATGAAAAAAAATCTAAGTCGTTTAAAATGGCTATGTAATCAAATGGAAATTTACCTATTATCCAAAAGGCTTATGGAAGACTTCTAACTTATACTCTAGGACCTAAAGCTTTGGGAGAGGTTTACACATGAATTTTTTTATACAAAATAGTTATCATCCCAAAAATAAATTGTGGAAATACTTTAAGAATGTAATTGTACCAACTATTTTTGGATTCAAATAGTTATGAAAGATATTCAAACATAATAAACAACTATGAATGGTGTTACATAATATTTTATCTAAGTATTTTGAATTGTCATCCACATTTTTTCTTGTATGAGGATCAATCAAAATAGTAGGAATTTTCATATCTTTTGTGATGCAAAGGTCCCATTTTATCCTATGGAAAAGGATGTGTTGGTCACAACACCATTATCAATAGTTTCATTTATAAACCCTACTACCAGTATGTGTTCCACATATTCCATCATGGACTTTCTTAATTACTAAGTTGACCTATTTTGAGTTTAAACATATTAACAAGGTTCCATAATATCTCCTACAATAAAATGGTGCCACCAATGAGGGTGAGGAATGTTGTATGAAGTATTTATTACTATTATTGTGAAAGGTTTTGAGGGATAGTGTTGTTATGGATATAAGTTTATACGTCATGGTACCATGGGGAATTGGGACCAAAAAAATCACAAACCATTTTAGATTCAAGAACTTCACAAGCCAATATAACTAGTTTCTCAGCTAAAATTTTACTTTGAATAATATATTTTTGTCTTTCTATGAGATAATTGATGGTGCCATGGTATCTACAATGTTTTTACTAACACATAGAACTTATTCAAATTAGATATGTTCAAAATACAATTCAAAACTAGAGACCATTCTCTTGTAAGGGATGATATTTTCATATTTAGCTTGGTATTCATCATTAAATTGTTTGATGAAGACTTTTGAGTCAACATACACTTATATATATTGAATATTCCATTGAATTTCAAGTTTGAGGCTTGAGATGAGTTTTTTTAATGAAAGATATTGTTAGTGTAAGGATACTCAATTATGAATGATTTCAGAATAAGTTTGCATTATGGTTTAAGGAAAGGGATACCTGTCCATAATCCATGGGTATTGAAGGAACCATCAAATTAGAGTTTTAATTCTAATGAATCATCAAGAGATAAAATATACTCATATATAAATCCAATGGTTAATGGTTATTTGTTTGATAAAGTTACTTCTTCTAACTAATCTATAATAACTTATCCCTTGATAGCCTTATAATTTATGTATTCAATGTAAAACTCACTTAGAAACATGGCCCATTTAGCCATATGACTTATGAGAGATATTTTAGAGATAATATGTTTAAGTGGATCTAATTTGCTAGCAAGTTTAGTTTGATGCTTGAGCATGTAGTGACGTGGATTTTGATTAAAAAAATGACAACGTAGGCATATTTTTTAAATCTGAGTGTAGTTAAGTTTATGTGTTACCAAACTTATTCTTATGCCCTTTCTATTCCTTGATCACCATGTTGAGATAAAATATCTCTCAAGTCATGTTGAGTTTCTAAGATATAAAGTAGCAAATATTTGCCAAGAGTAGGTGGGATTAGTACTAGTGGATTTTAGAGATATTTCTTGAGTTATTTAAAATCTTATTGAAATCCTTCATTCTCATTAAAATAGTCCTTTTTAAGATATGCAAGAATGGTTGACACTTTTTTATAATGTGAAATAAATCTCCTAATTGCCTATATCTTTCATTGTAAGCTACATAATTGTTTGAGGTTTTTAATAGGATGCATTTATGTTATATATTTTTCCTTTATAGGATCAATCTCAATACCTTGTCTATATATAATATATCATATTAGTATTCTTGATATAATTTTGAAGACATGCTTTTAAAGATTCAAACAAAAAATTTGTACTCCCTTAGTATTTTAAATTTTATACCCAATATATATGGATTTTCTTCTCTATTTTTTTTTGACTTAGCCCATTTATCATCTGCATATTCTACCAAAATTTCATGAAAAATGATTTGCATATATCTTTGATAAGTTAAACTTGATTTCTTGAGGCCAAAAGGCATGAATTGATAATAAAAAGTGCTTCATAGTGTGGTGAATGTGATTTTATGTTGAACCCCAAGTTAAATTTTGATTTGATTGTATATCAATAAACCATACATAAGAGAAAACATCTTATGTCTTGTTTTTAAGAAAATATCATGACAATATTAGGTGGAGGTAACTAATTCTTTGGGCAAGCCTTGTTTAAATCTCTAAATTTAGTGCATACTCAGATTCTTGTTAGTTTCTTAGTGACTAAAACAATGTTTTATATCCACTATGAATATTTAATTGGTATTATATATCCAACATCTAATATTTTTTTAAGTTCCTCCTTGACAAGAAGGGACACATTAGGATGCATATTTATGAGATTTTGGTTGATAGGTTTTGCATCTCCATGAATAAATAGGTGATACACTATAATATATGATTCTAATCACAACATGTCAACATAGTATCAAGGAAAATAATATACATATTTTTTTATAATAATGACAAGGATTTATTTCTCTTTGGGACTAAGAGTTGTTTCATGTTTAACAATTTTCGGAGATTACTTTATCCTAATATTGACATCAGTGGTATCCTACATAAGTGATTTGGATTCATCATAAAAATATTAAAATGGTGTAGGGTGAAGGTTGATTTTTTCATGTATTAGTGCCTCAAAGTGGCTTTCAATAATAGAATCATATTTGTTTTCATTTTTCTTAATTTTATTTGTCTGATAGCAATTTAGAGATGTTTTCACTAGGTTTTTTTTAAATTTTTAGTTTATTTTTTTATTTTTAGATTTTTTATGACTAAATAAATATTACTATTTAATAAATTATTTTATTATATAAAAATTTATTTCAAAACCTTTTTATGATCTCCCAATGTAATTTCCATCTCTGAGTCCCATAGACTCTACAATAGGACCTCATCATTTTTAAATAAATCAAGTGGACAAGTTTAGGATATTTTAGGTCAAAGATGATAATATTAGTGTCATTGAAAAGGTTATTAGAGGAAAGGTCTTAGTAAATGATATGAATGTAATATGTTTTAATCTCTGAATAAGTTTCCTCTAAAAACATGGAGTCATCATTGATATGGTCATATGGGTCACCATTAGGGGATTTGTAACTGACACTACAAAATTCCTTGTTTGGATGAGAAGGTATGGGTTATATGATTACATGTTCATGGAGACCCAATCCTTTACCATTTTAATCCATTATGTGACACATTTTTTTTGATACTCATTGATTTGAAAATAAATAGCTAGACCATCATTAGACCTTTCAATCTTCTCATTTACAAGAAGGCCTTCTTTTAAAAAAGAATTTTTATGGGACTGATAAGATAATTTTTTGTTGTTTTTGTTTATGTTAGTCCCACCACATATTTTTTGAAAAATTATAAACTTCCCCACATGATATCCTCTTGAATCTCATATTCTGCTAAACCTTTTCTAATGATCTTGAAGTGGGATTTGGAAGATGTAAATTTAGATGTGGATTTGGAAAGTGGGTTTTTAGATATGAATGGGATATATTTTGTATGGATACATGATTAATATTTTTATTATTATAGTTTATTATACATATCTATATCATAAAAAAAATCTATGATAAGACAATAATTTGCTTTTTGGTATCACCCTTCCAACATTTTTTAGTATTGAAAGGGTCAAAGGTCACTAAGAACAATAAATTACATGATAGAATGGGGATATTTTATGAATTGGTGAAGGATGGATGGATCATATTTCATGGAATGAATCAATGGTCGGTCAAGGAGGATATTATTTATGAATATAAAGATGAATGAAATGTAAAAATGTTTGATGCATGACAAGCCCAAACATGATAGGAAAAAGTAATATGTTTCTTGACCCTCTTTATTTATTGTCGTATGCTTTGATTGTGATGGTATGAAAATATAATGTTGTATAATAGTAACCCAAATTATTTCATCCTAGTTAAAGTAAAAAAAATTAAATTAGACCCACTATCTATAAGTACCCTTTTTACTTTATGCTTGGTAATGTAGGCCTCAATATACAAGGGTAAGTTATGGGATAAACCTCTAGGGGATATATGAGATTGGTTGAATTTAAGTTGTTAACTTGAGTACAGGTTCCCAATCAGTGATTGAAACTATGGTGGATCAATATCAGTTGGGATTCTTGATTTTTGAAGAGTTTTATATAAGATATATTTATAAATAGTGGATGCCTTGAGAAGGTCCAAAATAAAAATGTAGGTAGGAGTTTTCTCAAGATATTCAATTAGACTAGATTTAATCTCAATGGTAGATATAGGATGTCCTTAGATATTTATATTGTTTCACCTAGTTATGAGAGCAAAATCATGGGTTTTAACTATAATGGTGGTAATATTATTTTCCATGATGTGTGACAAATACATCAAATAGATGAGAGGATTTTATGGAATTGATGTTATTGGATTGATTTTGACATTGATTATTATATGAATGAGGTTGTACATGTTATAAAAAGGGATCTTAGTATACTACCTTCAAGTTATATATCACCATGATTGATCAAATCTTGGACATAGTTTTTGAGTTTCCTGCATCAATTTTTGGAATGACCCTTGATTTTGAGTAAGTTAAAATATTCATGTTATTTATACCAGGTAGGCTTTGGTTAGTTCTCATCAAAATATTTATTTTTAAAGAAAACTCATATTTTTTAGAAACAAGTTCGTATAAGATTTCTTCAAGTGATTCCCCTAGAGGAGTATAAGTTCTTCATTTCATTTCTTACTTAGGTTTCCCTCTAGGGATGGTAATGTTTGGGGTGCTTTGAATATCTTGGATGTGCTTGAAATTTTTTACTTCATCACAAAATATGTTCTTATTCATTCTAAATAACTTAGGTTTTTCATATTGGGTTTGACTTTGGTGATCTTTATGGAAAAATTTCACAAGTCCTTTAGCTATAAGATCCTTTTCGATTGAACCCCCTTCTCAATAATTTCATCAAAGGAATTTTTCATAATGGATTTGATTGAGTTTAAAGGTAAATATAATAATTAATTAATTCATAATAATGTATCAAGGAAATATAATAACTAGGCCTCTCAATCATTTTGAGGAAAACATTTCCATGTTTCTTTGTTTTCCATTGAAAAAGTCCATTATTGTGAGTTAATGATCTACATTATAGAATAAATGTCTAACAAATCACCTAGAGATATATGTAGAGGTTGATGGGTGCCTTGGGTAAATTTAATAACCACTCTAAGGCTTGGTTTCCTTGGTTTTGAGGGGAAATTATATGTCATCATTAGTTATCTCTTGGCAGGACATGAAAAAATACTTAACATATTCCCTAGGATCATCATTTCCTTATAAAAATTTTAAACTATGGTGGTTCAAAGTAATAAGGTAAGGGTAATCATTACATGTTTTGATCATGGGGGTAAGGTAACAATTATTTCAACTTGTATTTTTTATTTTTATTTTGATTCATCTCTTGTAATATGTAGAGGGTGTCCTTCATGGCTTGTCATTCTTTCAAAATATTAGAGTTGTATCCAAGATCACTAGATCAATGAATGCACATGGTGGAGTGATCTCATGATTTAATCAAGTGAAAATAATAATGAATCTTATATTAAATTAAATCCTTCATAAGAGAATATTACAAAGGAATGATGGCCAATATCCAACACTAAATATCAATAAATCAGCATCCAATATGTATAAATAGGGGAGTAAGGTGTGTAACTCCTCTATGGACAACCAAAAAAGACCCAAAATGGATATGTAACTCCTATGATGAAATAAAATACACTAACCAATGATGATGGACAAGAGTAACTCCTAATGACATGTACACCTAATCAAGCATATCCCACAAGTGTAGAAAAAAACCATGTGTGTGTAAAATAATCCTAATAAAATAATATCCTACACTAATACCCCATAAGAAAAGATGATGTGTGTAAAATAAAATGGGTCCTAGTAACAAGGCTTGATGAGGTACCATGTACAAATAAAATATCATAAAGTGGAGAAAAGGATAAAACCCATAGGAGAAAACTCCCACCCCCACTAAAAAGAAAAAAAGAGAGACAGAGAAAAGAAGAAAGAGTTAGAAGGCCCCCCTAAAGATGATGATGAAGTAGTATGAAATCTTAGTATAAATCACAAGATGACCAATTTTGATAATGAGATCCTCTACCTAAAGACTTTATAATATCCATCTGCATAGAGCAATGTTTCTTCTTTTTTTGAAAGGAAGAATATGAGGTGTGTACTGAAAGTCTACCCATTTCACAAATGAGGATAAATGTAGTAGTACAAAGATATGTGAAAGAAGGCCAAAAATAAGGCATGGCATAGGTCTACAAATATCATACATAATAAATATAAGTAATTCCATTAAAGTGAACTTGTCATAAGTAGGTAAAATAAAGAATGGATCACCCTGTAATAAAGAATGAGTCTACCAAGTGCCTGATGGATCTCCAACCAAGGTGTAGCCCCTATAAGGGAACCATGTTCCTCATGCATATTTAGAGGACCAACTTCTCTATGAAATGAGGGTGTAACAAAAACAAATGCTATTAAGGACTGCATGATTCCATATAACTATGGAATAGACTGCCCCATGTCTAATGAGTCCTGGATCATTATACCTACACCTTGTAGTCTGAAGTGGATCAAAGGTAGGTGGATCAAGAAATAAATCCTTAATATATGGAAGGTGATAAGGATATGGTGGAGGTGTTTTCACGTCACTATTGTAGTTTTTCATGCTATAAGAAGAGTCCTCAGTCTTAGAAATGTGTTTAAGATCAAACGTGTCATAAAATATAGGTGAGTCTGATGAAGAAGAATGACATGGGACATTCATAGAAAGAATGTCCATGGAAAGTGGAGATCACATCTTAATAACCTTTGAGGTTAAATAAAATACTATAGATGAATCACATAGATCTATGATATGAATATCCATAGGAAGAAAAGAGTCATCGATGCTATCATAAGGTGTACTCTTACTAAAAAAATAAACTCCTTCAAAGTAAAAGATTTTGAAGGCTTTAGAATAACAACATCCTAAACAAGGATGAAATTAGAATATATAATGGGAAAACTAAGGTTAGTTAGAATCTTATCTATAATGGTGGATTGACAGAAGGAAGAGCAGAGTCCATCATGAATGTGTCATCACAATAAATAATAATAAGATGAGGGATTACAATAGTCTCTGCAGATATGATAGGAAGAGGAGGAGGATGAGTGATATAGATATAAGTAAGATCTACAAAAAAATATTATAGGATGATCTAAATAGTGAAAGGACATGTATGTTCCACATGGAAATTAATATCCATGGAAACATGTAAAAATAAGGTACCAAGAACCTTGTCACAAGTGTTATCCCACTTATTATACTGACCTGAGTTAGAAGGGGAAAGAATCTATCCATATAGGAATGGATTATGATTCTTATTTATGAGCAAGTGTTCCATTTAAGCACACCAAGAAGCATAGTTAGTCTTATAAATAAGAATAATTAGTGTAAATAAACTCTCCTCATATGGAATCTCTTAAATGGAATTATTATGTCTAAGATAATACACCAAGGAAGTGCAAGACTGCATAAGAAACTCTGCAATGATGCTAGAATATTACATGCGCATGAATGGGACATTAGACATAACTAAGAATGTGTCAGAGTGAGAAACTTATACAAGAATAAATAAAAATAGTGCATGCTTAGAATATGGATGTCAACATAACTGAAAATGCATCCACATGTGAGCAATCAGTACACAAGATATAATGCAAAAAGTAATAGGGGCCATAACATAGGTAACCCCCAAAATCTAGGACTTTATAATTTTATTTTTATTTAAAAAAATACCAAAAGAGGAAAACTTACATTTTTGAAAAATATGGCACTTAATTCTAATTTTCCAATCATAAGTTATAGAAAATTACATTTCCCATCGTTAATAACCTATTTAATAAAATTACACTAAAAATTTAAATGCACAAGTGGAAAGGGAGTGAACATAGCCTTCCAAATATTCAACAAAATTGAAATTAAATTGAGGCCCTCATCAAGTTAAATAAAGTAAAAAATAACCCTCATACTTACCCATATGTGCTCTAGGTGAGAAATAAGCCATTTAAGGCTTTAAAACAAAACAACTATTTATAAATAACAATTAAAAAATAACTAAATTTTAAAATATTTTAGGGGAAAATTTTAGGTTTTTAGACTCTTTCAAAGAGAAGGAAAAGGAAGAGCACCACCATGGGAAAAAATCTAGGTAGAAGGAAGATAATAATAGAGGTCCATACCCCAAATGAAGTGCCAAACTTGCAAGTAGGATGTCAAAATGACTATTAGATTTTAATTTACTAAATGATATCCTAATGTAGAGGATTTAACAACAAAAAAATGGTGCCAAGGTCTATATTCTTGATTAAGGGAGTAATAATGATGCCCATATCAATAATAAAGAAGTTTCATGCTAGTAAAAATGGTACCCAAGCTCAAAAAATGTGATTTTGATGTTTAAAACCCTCATATCAGCCAAATAACCTTAGATAAATTAAAAAACACCTTGGATCAATTAAAAAACACCTTGGATCAATTAAAAAAACCTTGGATCAGCCAAGAAATGCCTTGGATCAATCAAAAATGCCTTGGATCAACCAAAAAATGCTTTGGATCAGTCAAAAATGCTTTGGATCAGTCTAAAATCCCTTAGAAAGTGAGACACCCTTGTGGAGGTCAAAAACATAGATCCAAATTTGTTAAAATGCCAAAATAATCTTCATGCCATGAGTATGTCAAACTAGAGATCCACATAGTCATAAAGAAGCCATACAAAGGTGATAATGGCTACTAATGAATCGAATCTATAGAAAACATGACTCCACCAAAGATGAGAACTCTCACAAATCTAAATTTCTCTCAACAATTCTTATGATAAGATAATATCAAATCTTAAGGATTTCATTAAAAAAATAACAAATAACCAACTAGACAATCATGAACATAGATTGGTGCTCTGATACTATATTAGATTTTTAGCTAGGATCACTAGATCAATGAATGCACATGGTGGAGTGATCTCACTATTCGAGCAAGTGCACATCACAATGAAGCTGGTAGTATATGAAATCATGCATGTGATAATATTAAAAAGGAATGAGAGAAAATATCCAACACTATATATCAATAGCTCACCATCTAATATGTACAAATAAGGGACTAAGGTGTGTAACTCCTCCATGAATGGCCACAAAAGGCCTAGAATAGGCATGTAACTCCTATGATGGAATAAAATCCACTAACCAATTATGATGGACAAGAGTGACTCCTAATGACATGTACACCTAAGAAAGCATATCCCATAAGTGTATAAAAACTCCATTTGTGTGTATAATAATCTTAATAAACTAATAAAAGGAAAAAAATATCCTACACTAACAGAAAATGATGTGCCCTTGAGTGGTGAGGATGGTGATTGGATAAAATCAATTTTGTGTGACACACAAGTCTTATTGGGATTGTATTTCCAATTGATAAGGTGGATTATTTTAGTTATGGTTTGAAGGATTTGACATAGGAGTATTAACATGAGAGGCTAGTTTTGCCAATTATTAGCCTAGCTATTAGATTTGATCAGACACAACTTGGTTTTGGTTTTATTGGATTTGTTTGACTAAAACTAATTTATATTTGTTGTCATGGACACAAGAGAGATGTGGGTTGGGGTTCTCATTGGTTTATTCTAAGTTTTATTTATTATGACCAACAAAGTTACTAGATGTAGTCTGGTATTGATTGGGTAGAGTTTGGTCCATCCTACTTATAATATGGATTAAATTTTTGGGATTAAGGTTTGAAATAATCCTAGCTCATATATTTATGATTTGTAGTAAGATGTCTTCTTTATTTTGAAATAGATATTTGTTAACTTGGAAACAATTTTTTCATACTTAAACATATTATTGGATCCAAGGTTATATTCACTTTGGTTGGCAAGATTATCAACATCATTATCATGTATTTCTATTCAATTCAATGGATCATCAAAGTTAAAACCACTAAAAGTATTTTTTGTGTCAATATTTAGGCTCATTATAGTTTGTTTTCTAGCATTTGGTTCCATAAATTATGTTTATGTATATATATTTGATTTTGGTTTAGTATTTACTTGATGTTATATTGGTTTTAAAAAATGGACAAAGAAGTACATGCAAATAACACAACCCTATGGTATTCAAGTAGGAGTGTAACCAGATATTGGCCCACATATAATACCTCAAATGGTACATTAAGGATGAACTTGGGGGATGATTTTTTTCTAACACCACTACATGATTACTATTCAAATGTTCTTAATATAAGTTTAAATAGCCATATCTAAGTAAGTCCTTTATATACCTAGTAGTGTGGTGAGGCCCAATTTCATGAGACAAGGGTGTTATTGGTGTCTTGGGTATTGGTATATGAAACAACCTCACTTCATGTTACTAGTAAAATAATTAATTACTTAGCCATTAAATACATCAACACCTTGAAATATTTAGAGTCTATTAGCATGTGAACTTTGGTCAATGCTTGGTGATGAAATACAAGTCATTGAATCCATAGAAAAAATAAAAAGTACCAAACCTAATTATAATTTCTAAGATCTCTTTTTAGTGTGAGGAAATCACATAAATGGTTGTTAACTTAGGATACACAAACAACTAAGTAATTTTTTATTATTAATAACACCTTTCCATGTAAGAGAAGAACATACATGACCTTAGCTACACAAACAAGACACAAACAAAAAAATGAAATTAAAGAAATTGACTATGATTAATTAAGTGTTTTGAATCCAAATTTTTGACAAGTGATGCTAAAAATACATAGATTAGTAGATTTGATGCTCTCATTAGAAAATAATTCTTACATATTATGGAAAATAGAAAATTAAAAACTATAAAATATTAAAATTAAGACACAAGACATAAATATCAATTATTAGGGTGTAAACGCCAAAGTTCAAGGTGGAAATTTTTAAAATTATACTTTCTTATAAAAATATTGCATATAGACATAATGTTTGTCCATAGGATACAAATGTAGATAGTCAATATGCATATTCCATTATTGAGGATGAAAAAATTATTTAAAAAGGAGGAAATGTCCTTTGACATATAATTATAATATAATTGGAAAATGACAAAAAAATTATGATTTCAATCCAAATAGTCAACAGATTAAACCCAAACTATGCCAAAACCAATTACATGACATAAATAATTAAAAACCCCATTTATAATTAGTGTCAAAGTGTTATAAATGAAAAATGGAAATAATTTCACTGAGTGTTCCAAAAATGTAAATAATGAAAATTGATTCTCAACTTGAAACTAAAAACAAATCATAGTTACTACTTTAAATCACACATAAACACCCCAATTAAAAAATGAAAGAGAAAACAAGAAATTTTACCCTCACTTAATTAATGCAAGACTCATCTTCTTTGATGTGTATTTTCTCATGATTTTTGGATTTTGATTACTCTCAAAATTTTCTATGCAAGAATTTAGGCAAGGTGTACCTTTGATTTATTAATTTTTTAATGGCAATATTTTCTAGATTGTAACTTGAGTTCATGATCTCATTCCATCACGATCCTTTGAATGTAAGAGGGAAGGTCAATTTATATATTTATTTCATAGAGAATAGATGGACAATATAAATCCATATTTAATTCATCTATTTATTTTTGGATGGTTAAGATTTAGCTTAAGGGTCAAATGAATTCAATGAGGAGGTTGAGGAGTTTGAATAATTGGTAAGATGATTAATGAGAAGCTTAAATGTCTTAAAGAGGGGGTTTGAATGTCTTAAATTATTTTGTTAGAGGGTTAAATTTATTAAATGATATTGTTTGAATGGTTTTAATAATTTTTTTAATTACTAATGAGGAGGTTGAATGGATTAAATGAGGTGGTTAGATAATGTTATTATATATTTTTTCTGGTTATTTGGAATTATGTGTGGGTGGATTTATTAGTGACTAAATAGCTAACTAATATTGATTAGTTAGTTATTTAATCAAAGTGTCATGTTAGTGGTATTATATGGAATAGGAACTATAGGGGTCATGTCATAATTACAATAATATTGATCTGGATTTTTTATAATGGATGAATTAGTTAGGATAAATAATGGTGATGAATGTAAACTATACTAGTTTAGTGAAGACATTAAAGTTGTAAAATTAGGGTGTCTACATGTACAGCATAATTTTTTATTTGGGAGATGGATTCAAATGTACAAATTTTCTCCATGGAAACCTACAATGAAAATGAAGTATTAATGTCCATATGTGAATTTTTAATTCTTAAATTTTGAAAAAGCAAAGGTTAAAATACGTGTGTTGGTGGAAAGCTTGTTACCCATATAAATCATTCGATATGATGCTTCCTTGTTTAATAATTGAATAACTATTCTTACTTGTTAAAGCACATGGAGAATTTGGGTGATCATGCCCCAAAATTATGTTACTATGTAGGATATTAAGTTGGGAAGGTAACATGCCCCAAACCTCATGAACACAAACAAAATTAAATAATTTACTAACTCAAATAACTACACAAGAAAAGGAGAGAACCACTAGATTAGGTTCACTCAAATAAATCACTAAGTAGTTAAATGTGAAAACAATTTGGTAATATTCTTTTAAATATAGTGAGTCAAACATCGAATATGGCTTATAGTTTCAATTGTAATGTTTTCTCCAATTCAATAAAGTTCACTACATGTAAAAACAAAAATTCATGATCAAAAGGGAATGAAAAATATTCATGACCCCATCATGATATTAGGTTTGATTGTGTAGTTTTAGTTATTATAGAATATAATACATGATTGAAAGAGAATGGAGCATGTCCATGCCCCATCATGATTGTATATCTGATAATTATGAAGTATAATGGAAACCATTTACCATTAAAATATACTATGATGTTGTTTATGTGCATGAACCAATATCATTGCCCATAAATCTCTAAAAAATTATATATATATATATATATGCATTTATATGCTAAACTTGAGAACTTGTATCTCAAATATATGTGTATATGAAAATATGTAATCCCATTACTATAAACTAGTGTGCATATTCCCATGCCTATGAACCTAAGTATGTATGAATCTATGTTCAAGTGTATTTAAAGTGAATTCATATGCATGACATATTTCCCAATATTAATTTTGCCCATATATATCACGTATCTAAATCAATATGATATTTTAGCCATTTGAATATTTGAAATATCTAAAATATTTACTATGATTTAATTTCCTACTCATGGGTGAATATGTCTCTATGATGACTCCATTGTAATTCCATTCTTTTGAGATGAAAAATGTATAAAATTCACTCATCTCAAAATAATATTTAATAATATCATGCCATGTATGAATTTATATAACATCAAGTAATAACATATTATTATGTGGAAAATATATCATTTTAGTATTGTATATATCAATTAAGGATTGTATGTAACATATGGAATGTATGGATTGTAAGTGTCATTTATAGATATACTATAAGCATATTGAATAATGCTACACCATAATAGTTCATGATACAAATCACAGTACCCTTAAATGTCAAGAATATTAAAAAATGTAAATGTTATTATCAAACATAAGGTTAAGGGCCACATATAAAGGACATAAAATGTCATAACAAACAAGGTCAAGGGTCATACACAAGGGGACATAAAAATGTCACAAACAAGGAATATCAATGATGACACATCAATCAAGGCCAAAGGCCACACACAATAGTCAAACATAAAGTAGCTAATCATTTAAAAATATAAGAACATCAATACATCATAGAAACAAAAATTACTATACATTATCTATATATATTAATGGCACATCATAATACAATAAAATATCATGTATCCTAATAGAATGTGATGTGTAAAAAAAGGATAATGAGGAGGGTGAAGGAAAATCTATGAAAGATCTTCAGCATTATTAATTTCTATTTGAGTGAGAAAACTAGAAAATCTCTAAGGACACTAGCACAAAGCTAAGATAGTAATCTAAGTAATAATGACTATTAAAAATTCAATGATACCCCATATGACACTAATCATGGGAATTCATGGTGGATAAAGGCTCAAAAGAATCATAGTTTCCTTAGATGTCAGCTGACAAACTCGATAATCAATAGGCCACAAATGGATTAGGTTCCCCTGACATTCCCCCACTATCTTAGGTGGATAGAGTTAAAGGTAAAAGTTTGGTAGGCCATCAATATTTGGACCTCTATATATTCTCAATGGTATAAAACAATGAGGTTTACATTACTATTCTAAATCCTATGGTGGAACTGGTTGATGTAGAACTGACTAGATCTATTTTGGCAAGGGTGAATAGATTCCAACTAAATATAGAATCCTTTCATAGTTGGTCTATCTTAAAATGGAAACCCAAAGGATACTTTGAGGTGGTCACCTTGGCTAGAGGGGTTTTATTGATTAATTTATCTTTACAAGAAGACTTCTTTAAGGTTCTTTCTAAAGGGCCTTGGTTTATGGGAAAGTGAGTGTGGCTATCAAGAGGTGGAAGGCTAGTTTAAATCTTAGTAGTTTTTTCATGGAAGATGTCCCAATGTGTGTCCTTCTCCTAGAACTTCCCTTGGAATATTGACATATAAATTATTATAGGGATGGCCAGAGTTCTAGGATAACTCATCAATATTGAACTGATCACCCTTTCTCATTGAAAGATGGTTATATCCTAGGTAAACATCTTCCTACCAATAAACAAACCACTCCTTCACAAGATCAAAATCAAGTCCAAGTATGGAGAATAGACACAATAGATTGTGTATAAGAATAAATCTATTATTTTCCCATGATGCAACATCCTGATTCATATGCAAAAAGACAACTCAAAGAATAATTATGTGCCTATAAATCCCAAGCATGTATGGAACCATAAAGCTACACCCTAGTCAAAATAGAAAGTTGACCCACTTTTGAATATTGGAACACCTAAAGCTTCACCAAGTGTTCCACTTTTAGGAGCCCCAATAGGTATTTCTTAAAAAAATATTTTATTCTACTTATTTCATTTTTAGAATCTGATCATTAGGGCAACTTGGTCCCCTTGCTAGAGGACCTTCTTAGCCCCCCTCTATTATCTGCCTCCCCTTCAAGGCCCAGCCTTCAAATTCAAATGGTGTTGGTCACCCCCCTAAGCCATGTTTCCCTACTTCTTACTTGTTTGAGCCTTGTTGACCCATTAGAAACCTTCCCCACCCCCTCCAAACCCAACCCCAATCCCCCCTCCCCTAAAAGGGTCCCTAGATAATTTCCCCACTTTTCCCCTTTGCATTCCCTAAAATTTCTACTTGATCTCCCTCAATCACCCCTATTATATCATCCTTTGGGTTTAGATTGGCCATCAAAACATGGAACCTCCTTAGTGGCAGCTCAAGGTTTAGCCTATAAAAGTCTACTTTTTACTACCTTAAATAGTGAAAATAGGCCTCTCTCTAAGGACACTTTTATATCTTCCCCTTTAAAGATCTTAGATCCCCCCCAAAGATAAGGGACAATGATCTTTGAGTAAATAACCAACCCTAGATGTAATCTAGGATGAGGGGTTCACCATAATTTCTAAAAATAGAAAAGGGAGAAAAAAGATAATATTGGCATCATCCCAAAACCTATCAGTATATCTCTTTGAATGGCCACTTGAAATATTGAAACAACAAAATAAATTGCAAAGGGTTCCCATTAAACCCTTAAAATAACTAGTGATAAGAAATGACGATTCTAACACAAAATGTTAGAGGG
This sequence comes from Torreya grandis, assembly GCA_037957365.1. Classification (NCBI taxonomy): domain Eukaryota; kingdom Viridiplantae; phylum Streptophyta; class Pinopsida; order Cupressales; family Taxaceae; genus Torreya; species Torreya grandis. The sequence continues at coordinate 553,541 of JARHVA010001048.1, forward strand.
TTAAATAACCCAAAAAATTAGAAGATCCTCTGTAATCTTAGAAAGAGAATTGACCCAATATTTTTACTCATCCAAGAAACTAAAATGTCTAAAAATGCATTAAATTTATGTGATGATAAAGTTTGGAGGAAGCCATGTGTAGAGGCCTCAGATTCTAAATGAGCCTTAGGGGGTCTTGTAGTCTTTTGGAATCTTGAAAATCTAGAAGTTGTTCTACTTTGGAAGACTAATGATCATATTTCTATTCTATTCAAAGAGTTATACAACAATGAGGAATGGATTCTATCCAACATTTATGCCCTAAACTCAAAAAATGCTCAAAATAGACTATGGAGGACCTCCTCTCTTTCCATAGGGCCTATGAAATATGGAACTAGATTGTATTTGATGACTTTAATACCCCACTTACTCCTAGGGAAAAAAGAGGGGGACTAAAAGACATCACTAAAAGCATGTTAGATTTTAATGATTTCATCTCAAGAGTGGGTCTAGTAGATGTGGACCTAAAATGCAACCCATTCAAGTGGTCTAATAGGAGGATGGGTGATCTAGAGGACTTTCATATGGTTTGGGAAAATGTGGAAAAAGACAAGTGTCATAGTAGAAAATTGGCATGTGGTAAAAATATAAAGAGTTTATAAAATTAATTTTTATATTATAATTATTTGATGTTACACTAATTGTTGTGGTTATAGGAGTGTTATTATCTAACCAACATGCCACCTCATAATCATGCAATTTTAATTAGCCATCCCAATATTCCTATTATATTACCATCAAAGGACTTTGTTTATATGCCTTTGAATATTTCTTTTTATTCCACATCATCCAATTATTTTCCCACCATAATTTTTCAATTTTCCCATTTTCAAAATAATCCTAATATCCTATTTTATGGTTATTAGTAACCATGGGATATGTTTTAAATTAAATCCAAATCTAATTAAATATCCTATTTAATATGGTTTTTAAACTACCATTGGATATTTTTATTCATAAACCTTTGTCCCAAGTTAATTATCCCTACCTTTACTTCCATGTGGATGGGTTTAAAAAAAAAGACCATGGGAAATTATTTTTAAAACAAAAAATTCCTTTGTCCCATTTTAATTAAACTTTATCCCCACTTTTCCTTTTCCCACATGGAATTCCATTCAGTTTGCATGGGGGTGGTGAATTTGGTGTTTGTTAATTTACATGTGAGGTATTTAATAAACTTTAATTACATTTTTACCAATGGCTCTAAACTCCTCAAAACATGCACGCTTTATCCCACTTGCCATTTTTATGTCCCACATGGAAATCCACCTGATAGTGGTTAGTGAGCATATAAGGTGGAAGATAATGGTATACATGGACCATATCCACTCAAGCTTGGTCGATAGTTTTGGTATTTATGGGAATAATTTTTTTAAATAAAGCATGGCATTTGAACCACCCAAAAAATGTGGGATTTTATTCAATTAATTACATGCAAAGCTAATCATGGAGTTTTTAAGCCATACTTCAGGTGATGTAGGGTTGTTAGCCAATGTTGGATATAAATAATCTTATTTAATTTTACATTATGGATTGTTTTTTTTATTTTGTGGACAAAGGACACAGAGAATCAGAGAAAAAAAAGGTTGCATATTTTTCTAGAGAGGAATTGTGAAGGTATTTTTAAAGCTAGAACATGCTAGAGGCAAAATTTTAGAATAGCCCATTTGAGGCCAATTTTATCTATTTCTGAGTTTTTAGCCTGTGTAAAATATAAAGAGATTGTATAAGTCAAGGATAGATTATAAATCCTTTGAGATAAATTGCCCATTTTAGAGAAAAAAAGTACTTGTAGAGCTTCAAATGAATAGGGAGACATTTGTTGATCATGATTAGAGTCTTCAATATCTAGTTTTTAGTTATATTATAGGTGACAAGGTTCATTTATCATTATTTTGAATTGTATTATTAATTTAAAATTGATTTTTAATGGATTAGATTGTTATTTAGCAATATCAGGGATGTAGCCAATTGGTGAACCCCATAAACAACTTTGGTCTCTATTTTATTTTAGTTTCTATCAATATATTAGTTTTAAATTATCCATATTTGGAATTTAATTACCAAAAATTAATTAAGAGACTATTTGAAGAGTTAAAAATGTGAATTGAATGTTTTTAAATGAATAATAAAGTTATATGGGTTTATAAAACACTCAGTCAGAATTGTTCAGATAATTTACATTTGGGTTTAAAAGTCAATTGCTTTAATTAAAATATGGAAAATTGACATATTTTTTAAAATCCATTTTTAAAAGAATAGTATTGATTAGCAAGGGATAATTACTGCTTGTGGATCAATGGGGGATAATCTGATTTAGGTCCTCTTTGATAGGGTCTTGATCTCCTTAAATTGAGACATTCAATTCACTAATAGTCTTTCCTCCTTACCTAGAATTGGTTTTGACCACAATCCCCTAATTTTTGAAAGAAAAAAAATCTCAAAACCAAAGAACATTCCTTTTAGATTTGAAATCATGTGGCTCCACCACCCAAAATTGATCAAATATATAAATTAATGGTGGAAATAACCCTTATCAAGTACTAATATGTATATTCTAACCAAAAAACTAAATTTCCTCAAAGTAAAGCTGAAAATATGGAACAAGGAATTATTTGGTGACATCTTCCTACAAAAAAATACTTTAAAAGAGGAATTAATGATAATTGAAGAAATTTACACTTCAGAGGGTAACAATGAACAAATTTATCAAAGGGAAAAAAAAATTGTGCCAAATCCATAACTTAGAGGTAAGAGAAGAGACTATTGGTGACAAAAATCTAGGTGCACTTAGCTAAAGGAAGGGGATAGAAACACCAAGTTCTTCCATAACTCGGTGACTAGACATAGGAACATGAATAGAATAATGCAATTAAAAATGGACAATGGCAATCTTAGAAAATAAGATGAGGAGATATCCTACCACACAATAAATTTATTCAAAAATATACTCACAGAAGATAGTCCCCTTCACGAACAACTAGTGGACAATACTTTGAATAACTTAAATAAGTTTATTTCTAATTCCAACAATGTTATTCTTACCAAAAACCCATCTATAGAAGAGGTAAAAAATTATGTGTCTATGATGGAGGGATTTAAGTTGCCTAGTATTGATGGCTTCTCTCCCTACTTCTTTCAAAAAATTTGGGATATTGTCCAAACCAAAGTTGAGGTAGTAGTGAGCGAGTTCTTCCAATCTAAAAATATTCTAAGAGAAATGAATAATGCATTTTTATTCCTTATTCCAAAAAATATATGAGTAAATAATATACAGTATTTCTACCCAATCACCCTATGTAATATAACTTACAAAATTTTCTCGATCATCTTGATGAAAATAATGCAACACCTTCTAGATAAAGTTATTGGGGAATAACAGGGGGAATTTGTGGCTAGGAGGCAAATAACAGATAGAATCATCTTGGTGCATGAATACATCCACTCTGTCTCCAAATCCCCAAGATAAGGTATGTTTATTAAGTTGGATGTTAATAAAGCATATGATCAAGTCTCCTAGAATTTATTAATGAAGATCTTTGAGAAATTAGGATTCAATTAAGACCTAAGGAAAATAACATGGAACTACATAGATACTCTCAAATTTTCTATAATCTTAAATGTTTACCCAAAGATTTTTTCTCAAATTATAGAGGTCTAAGACATGGGGACCCTCTCTACCCTATCTTTTTTATGATAATGGCAAAAACCTTGGGAGAAGTCTGCTAAAAACCCATATGTAAGGTCTGATCAAAGGCATCTTAATAATGCTTAAAACCAAATTGATCACACATTAACAATTTATATATGACATGATCGTATTAGGAGAAGCTTTATTGGAGTAACCCAAAAAAATAAAATCCATTATCCAACACTATGAATATGCCTCTAACTAGTGCATGAAATTTTGCAAGAGTTCCCTTTTCTTCATTAACACCCCTGTGATCCTATAGAAAAGGATTGCAAGAATTCTATAATCGTAGGTGAGTCAATTAATAGAAATATATTTGGGTATTCCACTATTTGAAGGAAAAATGGAATCCAATCTCCAAAATCCCCTCATCAATTGAATTTAGAGAAAAGTTATAGGGTGGAAAGGACACCTTACCTAGGCAGGAAAATTTTAGTTATTAAAATCCTCAATTAAAAGCATCCCAATATACTTAATGTTAGTCTTATAAATACCCATCAAAGTGGCAACAAAGATTAAAAAAAATTCAAAATAAGTTCTTATGGAGGGGTACTAAAGATTGCTTTAGGTTTCACCTAGTCACTTAGGGAAAATCCTACCTACCTAAAGCAAATGGGGAACTGAGGCTTAGGAGTATTAAGTCTATGAACTAGGTCTTCATGGAAAAAATGGGATGGAATAATATGAAAGAAGATAGATAATGAGATAGAATAGTCAAGGATAAATACTTAGAATGATCTGAAGAAGATTGCCTACTCTAGGAAGAAGGTTTGGTTGATGGATCCACCTTTTGGAAAGCCATCAATAGTTGTAAGGACATATTACTAAAATGAATTAAATGGAAAATTAGAGATAGAGAGAAAAACTATTTCTAGGAGGATGCCTAGATTTCCACCCTCCCCCTCTCTTCATAAGGTATTTAAGATAATTTATGTGCAGGCTTCAAGGAAAGATGGGGTACAAAATTCAAAGATTATTGGGATGTGAATGAGGGATTGAAAGCTTGGAAAGTCCTCCCATAGAAGGCTACACTACTAAATAATCTCATGCAATTCAAAATCTCAATTCTTCCATTAGAAAAGTTTGCATCCCCATGTTCCCTAAGGAAGATCATTTTTTTGTGGGTGACTAACAATAGTGGGAAGTACTTGGTCACCTTAAGACATGCCATTGATCTTAATGTGAAGGATGAATGGAACTACTAGAAATACTTATGGATAAAACACTTGGCTCTTAAGGTAAATTTATTCTTTTGGATGGTTAATCAAGATAAGATCCTAACAATGGAAAATTTGGCAAAAAGAGTACTCATCATCCCTAGTCGATACCCACTATTTAGGGAAGTTGAGGACTCGATCCATCATTTATTTCTATCAACCCATTTAGTTCATGCTTATTTGAATGGATTTTTAAAAAAATCAAACTATCATGGGTCAAATCAGATAGCATTATTAATCTCATCAAGTAATGGAAACCTCCTTGGAACCTTTCATCCCTATACTTCCTATGGATCCTTTCCCTACCACACTAGTTTTGGTGTGTTTAGAAAGTTTGAAATGATAGTATATTCTGAAATAAAATATACCAGCCAAAATAGGTCTTCCTTATTTTTTTCTTATCATTACTAAGAATTTTAAATCTTTCCCTCTTATTGATAAAAAAATAGGATTTGCCTCTAAATAACTGAGGTATCCTTCCAAAGACTTGATATATAAACATGTAAGTTGGAAGCTTCCACCTAAATGTTGGGTTAAGCTCAAATTTGATGGATCCTCAAAATAAAATCTAGGACCTATAGGCATGGGAGGAGTTATAAGGAATTCAAAGGGAAAGTTGATCACTACTTACATAGGCCCCCTAGGAATTCACACAAACCATGTGGCTTAATCCAAGGTGACACTCTGGGGCATTCAACTTGCCTCCAACCTCAATATGAACATAATTATCATTGAATGGGGTTCCCTTAATATACTCAATACTTTAGAATTTATAACCACCCCTTCTCACATAATTAAAGCCATAATAGATTATTCCAAGTAGATCTTTATGAAGATGGCACACTCCTCCATCATTCACACATACCATGAAGGGAATGGGTTGTAAAATTTACTTGCTACTATTGGAGTAGGTATCCCCCTTTTATCTTCCTAGCACGTTGGATTCCACATCCCTAAAAATGTCATATCAGTTATTTAAAATGAAGTCACTTATGGATAGGATGATGACATGATTACCACATACAAAGACTTTACTTCTTAAGCAAAGGCTTTCAAAAATCATTACACTTCATCATTCCACCCCATATAAAATTAATTACAAAGGGTGGGAGAAATCATATGCTAAAATTTTATTTCAATTTGTTAGCTCTAAGCCTTACCAAGGTTTAGGAAATTCCATCTTTGACTCTCAAGCTACTATTGAGAGGTGGAGATAGGGACTATCTTGAACTAACTTCTTTCTCAAAGGTTAGAAGCATGAATAAGGTTTAGAAGAAACTTCACAAAGGAGACCTCATAGAATTTATGCTGAAGGTAAATGACCATGATGCTAACTTATCAAAATAATTCATTGTAACGTAGAATAATAGGGTTATAGAAGTAATAGGCATTAAAATATATGTAACAAAGGAGCTGATTGGGGAAGCCATAGGGATGCCATGGGAAGGAACAAACACATTCAAAGATTAATCAAGAAAACATGAAATCATATAAAGGTTTTTTTGAACAAATGAGTTCATTAAAATATATAAAAATGGGTTTCATCGCTTAGAGTTTTTGTGTTAATGGCCTAAAGTCTACTTACAAATAATGAAATATCTTACAATTAAAGGTAAGTATACCCTCATTTTTTCCCATCACTTTATCTTACTAAACCATTTTTAGGGTTACAAAATTAGCCTTCCTTATTACTTCCTAAAATCCTTGGAGATAATTTCTCTCACACAACAAATCAATGAAGTTGATCCCATCATACACTAGGGCCTTATCTTGTTACTAGTAAAACATGGTGAGACCCTTTGGGGGAAAGAGGTTCTGCTAAAGGGGTCCTCTATTGAGGATAAATCCCTCAAGTAAGATCCTACATCAGGGTCCCATTGTTGAATAACAAGTTTTTTCCATGCTATCCCCAATTCTAAAAGCTCAATCAGGAATCCTCCCTTGAAACTCTCTATTTTCAAGCCTAAAACTCTTTTACTGGATGAAGGAATCTTAGGGGAAGTAGAAGGTAAATGCAAGACCCCCTTATTAAAAGTGATTAAAACCAACAAGGATCAACTGGAAAGTTTTCATAACAAACTTCATGAGGTAGGATGTGTTTATCAGGTTTAATCTAGGATTGAAATTCCATGAATAAGGAGGTTTCCAAAATGATCTAATCTTTCACTCAAATTGCAAAAGCTAAAGGGACCCCCCTAAAGCAACATTTCATGGAGGAGGAGACTTCTTCCCCTAAGCTCCCCCAAATAACCCCCACTAAGAGGACCCATATGAAGGAACAAATGTGGAAGAGAACCAAAATGATCTTACCTATGGAGGATGTAGAAGGCCCCAAAAATAGAACTAAGGCCAGAATCACAAAGAACAAATAGGTCATACAGGAGAAGGTGATTGAAGATGTGAAGGTACCTATGGAGGGATCCCCCCTCCTAGAATATTTTTTATATTTACTTTCATATTTTTTAGTCCTCCACATGTATAATTAGTTGCTCATATTATTTTTATTTTTTATCTTTCAGCCCATGGGGTTTGCTCTTGTTTACTACACTTTTATATATACTCTGGTTCCCAGTTCTTGTAAAACTAGACTTTTTACCATATCAAATTAAAAACTTATCATGTATCCTCATGTAAGAATTGAGAAAATAGCAAGGCATGTGTAATAAATATAGGTATCTCAACATGGTACAAGTCATAGAAACATATAACATGTAATAGTGAAACCTATGGAACAAAATACCTCCAGTATCAACATAGCCACTAGGTAGATTAAAAAGCAACAACCATATGTCCATGTGTAACATTTATGTCCTACATAGCACATAAAAACCATTAAATTCATGTGTGTATGTAAATAATATGACATATACCAAAAGGAGATTAAAAACATATGTAAATAGTGTAAATTATAAATCATGTCATGCTTAGGTCTTGATTTTAGCTTTTTTTTAATATTTGAATGTTTTTGAATTTTTATTTTTTTGGGTATTTTTTATTGAAAATAAATTTTAGGGTATTTTAAAAAATATTTAAAATTGATAAAATTTAATCAATAATCTTATCAATCAAAGGGTCATGGGAAAGGACTATATTGGATGGTCGAGGGGTCCTTCATTATGGATGTAAGGTATAAATTAGGGGGCAGTTTGGTATTTGATAATAATTCATGTGTTGTACCATATCTATCATGATCACTTCTAATATAACTTAGGGTATGATGAGTGACTCTATAATTTTGAATGCTTAATTATATCCATTATGTAGTATAAGGTGTTTCATTGCTTGTGCTTATTATGTAATTCACTAAACTACATGTGGTGTTAATTGGCTATGGACTATAGAATATGGTTCTCTTTGTGGTATATGAGTAACTTGTTCATGTGATTGATGTTAAATATTTGGCTAGAAAGATGTTTGCATATATGTCCTATAGATGAAAAACATTTTAAATATTAAAAAATAGTTGAATCAAATGTATTATTTGTACCAAAATTAGGTTCCCATATATCATTCATGGTACCTATATTACAAGTACTAATAGTGTATAAAAAAAATTGAATTAATGTGTGATTTATCTTAATTTAGATAAATTAAATAGAATGTTGTAAATCAACCATGATAGTAATAATGAAATAAAATTACCGAATTCAAAAAATTAAAATCAAAATAAATAAGACTAATATGAATGAAATAAAAAAATTATCTATTTTTATTTGACATTTGATTGTGTGAAGTTAATAGACACTTGAAATATACAAACAAGAAGCCATTCAATAAGTACACAAAAACTAGGATTGAAATTAGCACATGATAAAATCATCCGACTTGGGATATGATTAACTACCACTATAGTCCTAAGTTGGTCAATATTTTAGTTTGACAAAAAAAGTAAACTCAAGTAATGATCATTTATAAAAACTTGAATTAGGTGTATATGTAGATATTTGACCTTCAAATATGTGTAAAAGACTTGAAAATAGCTTTTTAAAATTTGAAACCATAATAGGGCTTGAAATGATTGAAGACCTTCAAATATAGACATGAGGACTATAATGGGTTGAGCTAACCTCAATCACCCTCATGATGCCTAAACCTTCCTATGTTTAAAATAATTTAAAATGGATGGAATTCAAACCCAAGTGTTTCTCCCACAAAGAGTACTTTGTGAAATTTTATTCCTTTGACTATACTAATTCATCTAGATATGACTTAAATACTTGATCATGATTTTCTTGACTTGAATAAAAATAGGTTTTATATATATTCAAGTGATTAAAATTAAAATTGGGAATAATAGGGTATCTTTACTCAATATGCAGTAGTATAAGTGTGCCCCTATATTAAAATTCCCAAATCGTATAATATGTTACTTGAGTGTGCCTTTATATCAATACAGAATGGAAAACCTCATGCCAAAAATACTAAAAACATATATTATAATTTAAGGGAGGGTTTTTAAATGATTGTTATAATACCAAGGACAAAGACATCCCATAGGGGACAAGAACACTTGCCTCTATTGTACCCTACTAGACATTTTTGGCCTTAAGTGAACCCTATAACATTTGGGTCCAGGGGTATTTGTACAAATACTTAGGAGTGTTTTTGTCAATTATAATATTTATTTAGGGGACATATAGAAATTTATAAAATAAATATGTCCATATAAGTTCTTAGGATGGAGTGAGGTGGTGAATAGGCAAAAATTAAGTGATTAAGTCCATTAAACTAAAATTTGGCCAAAAAGGACATTATCAAGTGCTTGTGACCAAATTTTATAGATTATATTTCCCCTTGTTTTAATATAAAAATGAAATTACAAGAGTAAGGGAAAAAGGTACCTGTGTGTACAACACACTTTGCCTTTAAAAGAATCTTTGAATCATGCAAGGTGTTCCATGGAAAATCCTACAATAATGTAAAAGTATTTAATGATCATATGTGAAACAAAAAAATCGAAATGTAACTTAAAATTCAAAATATTGAAAAAAACAAGGAATGAGGACACTTAAATGTGTGAAACCAAAGATTCTCCTGTATTGTTTCTTTTAAATGATGTTTCATATGAAGCACTTGCATAAGTTGATTCCTTACTTGAATCAATGGATAATTTAAGGGTGATCAAGACACAAATTAAATTAAACTTGTATATTAAAAAACCCATTGATGGACAATTTTTTTTTTTCTCTTTGTAACCCCAAGACATGAAACATGTTGAAATCCATAATATATTTGTATACATAGTAATAGAGAGTGTTGAACCTATAAGTTATGCATTATATAGTTTAATTGAATCAACCATTTCATATGAGTTTTAGATTCAATTTTCACTTTGTAATGCATGATTAAAATATAAATGAGAACATCCATGTTCCAACCATGTCTTTAGATAGTAAGTAGAATTGAAAATGTGGCTTGAAATGGTATCATTCCCCCATTGATAAATGTAGAATATGTAATTATATGTAGATGCATGTTGTGAATTATAATTAAAACTTGTGCATGAATCTATATTTGGCACCCCAAAATATATTAATCTTTATTGTGTTTCTATAATGTAAGTGCATATGCATGGAATATGCCCCCAAAATATGTGTCAATGTCTATATTTTGAGCCATTTTGAACCTTTGAAATTGTACTATATACTCAAAATTAATTTTTGATCTAAAAAGGTTTATCTCAAGTATGAAAATCCACTATAATGCCCCCCTTTTAGGTGAGGAAATCATGTCTTGAAAGTAACTCATCTCAAAATAAAAGTTAAGTGTATCATGTGTAGTAATATATAATCATTGAAAGATGTATCAAATGTGAAAATTATGTCAATAGAGTAAAATATGTACCATTATAATCATGTATGTTACATGAGGAAATGCCTATATAAATGTATCAATGAAGCTAATAGTATTATAATTTATAATTAGTATAATGTGCATTAGATAGTTCATGATATGGATCATGGAACTGAACAAATTTAATAATCCCAATGAGCACATACACACATAACAATCATAATTCGATACAATAAGGCTAAGAGATGCATATAAGGGGCATGTTAAAATGTTATATAATTAAATTTTGAACACACAAGGATAATGGAAAAATTCAAATGACATGAATAGTTTTAAAAATAAGGGACATGTTCAAATGTCACACAAAATAAAAGGCCAAAGGCTAAAATTAAAGGAGTCATATAATTATCATATTAAAAAAAGATATCATAGATATGTTCAAGAAATGTACATATAAGTTACAAGGGCCAAACATGATATAAACTCAATAAATAATCTACTATGTAACATTTGTAGTAATAATGGAGCATACAACTATAAAAATAGTCTACACCATGTGTATGTAAAGTGATCATATCCTAGAAAAGAACATATCCATGTACACCATGTAAGATAAAATTGTTAAATAAAGTTATTTTTAAATTTTATATATATATATATATATATATATATATATATATATATATATATATATATATATATATATATATATATATATATATATATATATATATATATATAGTATAGGATCCATATAATTATAACACCTTTAAATATTATAATCTATATAAAATATGTATCCATAACAAGGATACTAAGTAGATGTAAGTCTAACATCTTAGTCCATGGAAAATCTATATGTCTTACAAAACACTCGTGAATACTAGTGAAATTCATGTGTAATAGAAAATGATTATGTTATCTACTAATCATGAGATAAATAACATATGACAATGATGTAAAATAGATATATAACCATGATCAAGTCTTGATTTTAAATTTTTATAATATTTTGATTTTTTTTTACATTTTTAAAAATATTTGATGTTTTTTTATTTGTTGACTTTTTCAACTAGAATAAAATATATTAGTCAAAAATAATAATTCAAATTAGAATAAAATGGATTAATCTAAACAATTCATAAAATGTGTCAATTAGAAGTATACACTAGAAACGATGGCATGGACATATATAATAAAGATGTCCCTAGTATATATGTGAGTTATAACATTCAAAAGCATGTAGAAGACTAAATAAGTACGAAGAGGACTGATTGTACATCCTCATTTCATAAAATGTATATTGGTTGAAGTATGTAACATGTATGAAAAATTTAGAGAAGGAAAATAAATAATTTTCATGAATAAGTACTATTTTACATATTGGCACATGGTGAAATATCATAAAATTAGTAATATTAAGACTATCTAGTCATATTTTAGTTTATGTGTGAAAAACTTCATAGGATAGGATTAGCCAACTGAAGAAAGTAGTGGTAGTCAGTTTTGTCTCTTATTGGTCAATTTTTACCTTGTCATAAAATGTAATTTTGTTAATGAATACTATGAAAATAAGGATATAACTGGCAAATTATGGTATTAAAAACCAATGTTTTGGACTATTAAGCTCTGGAAAGTGAAAAATAATACTTATCAATATCCCAAGGCTTATAATAATTGATCAAATTGATCGCATGTGCACATAATATAAAAATATCATAAAAGAGAAAAATAAGATGCCATTTACAATCATATTTTTATTTTTTGAATTATTTCAATGTTTTTGAGTTAACAAATAACTCAATCTATAGGATGTTCCCATGGAGTTATTTCATAACACATGTAATCACCATCTACTTATTTTTTTCCTCTCTTGAAATTGTAATGATTATAATTTCATGTTCAAATATGACATAGTCATTATCTTTACCCAATGTTTCCCCCATTGCTTTAATCATTGATATTCATAATGTTTCATTGTATTTATTCAAGGTAGTATCAATGTGAAATTTAACATAAGATATTTTTAACCCAAGTGCTACTAGTAACTCAATAGATACAACACTGAGACCCAAATGTTGATTGTCATACGTAAATGTTAAGATGTAATCTCAGCTTTGGTACATTTATTTCCAAGTGCTACATAAATTTTATTAATGATAAGATGTAATCTCAGCTTTGGTGAATTTATTTCCATCAATATGAATACTAATATTTTAAGGCTCTATATATGAAAAATAATCTATAGATGCCTCCTTTGGAATAACATTATTTACTAAAATTGTTACAAATGACATATGGGATCTACTATTATCACAACTATTTGCATTATCATATTTAGGAATACCTATAATATATTTATTCTTTGTATCTAGATGATATTTAACTATTAATTTTGAATCTTCATGGTATACTCTTGGACCAATAAGTGTGAATAAATTATGAGATAAATATTTATCTAAAGGGTTAAATGTTAACTTGCATTGTCGATCATTAGTCATATTAACCATGTTGACTTCATCATCATCACTATCATAATAATTGGATATATGTCTATATTAAGCTTCTACATTAATTAGTAAAAGTAGACAAAGAATAGACTTTTGTTGATCCAAATTATGTGAATGTTCTATGTGTACACCTTCTTGTTCCACTTGTATCTTTTTTATTCATTTTGTAATTTGTGTTTTTCATGTTATTCCATTTATAAAAAAAAATGTTTCTTTTGAAACTTGTCTTTGTCAAGTGGTTCCATTTATAAATTTTTAATTTATAAAAATTTAATTTTAAAATGTTCTTTATTCAATATTTCTTGTCTTTATTTTAATTTGTTGAGTCTTATTTGCATCTTTGTTTTTATTAGTTAAAATTTCATGAGATATTTTTTATGGAATTATTTTTGGTCCATTCATAACTTTTATTGTTCTTTTTTATAGTTATCATTAATTAACTCTCTAATTTAATATGTGTATCTTTGATACCAAGAGATAACTTAAGAAGGGGGGATGATAGATTAATAAACTAACTTTGATTGAGGTGTCCTGAATTTTAGATATATGAAAGGATTATCATCCACAAGAAGTCATATGAGTGCCCTTCATAAATTAATTTGAAACACCTATGTAATTTAAATGGTACTAATAACATCATATGTATCTAAGGTCATCCCAATAATAAACTATAATTCAAATGATTTTGAATAACATGAGATAAAGTAAAAACTATTTTGTACAACTCTAGAATTTCAAATAAAAATCCCCTCATTTCAACAACTTCATCACTAGCATTGATCCTAAAATAAATCCCATTTCCTCTCTACTTAATGTGCTATATCATTTATAAGGTGAAAATTCTATACTTATTGAGAAAAATATAATAATTGAATATGGTAATCCATCATGCCCTCAACAAATCATAGTCTCTTGAGAACTTACCCTTATGGAGTTAGTTTGAACCTCTCCTTATCACCACAAGTTCTTTATGCAACAAATTCAAGACATTGACGAACCATCTTCCCTAGAAGAGGAACCATATTCTCATGAGCCTCAACCAAATGAAGTTCATGCCATTGAATCCATTTGTCTTTCTTCTAAACCCTCTATCGAGTTCCTCAAAAAAGACATGATTAATGATGCGATCCTCTTTTAAGCTGATGATCCACCCCTCTTCAGTAAAATGAATATCCATAGAATTGTTTGATATATTTATTAGATATTTTGAATGTTGATACCTATTTTTTGTAATAAATTACTAATTAAAATATTTATTTTACAATAAACATCAATCAATATGCATTTTATTACTCTATTTTGTATTGTAAATTGAATAAAATGTGGAAAATTTGTGCAATTACATGTTGTGTTGGTAATTCATTTTCCTCAAAAGTGATAATATTTTTAGTATCATTAAATGTGCTCATGATGAACCCAAAAGTGATGGGTTTTATATTTCTATAAATAGTATTATCCTACAATGAAGCATATAAAATATCCTTATAAATTGATAAACTCTTTAGTAACAATAAAATTAAAATTTTAGCATGGTTATTTTGTAGTTGTGTTAGGACTCTTTGTCCTAACCATATTTTTGTAATTTATTTATTTAATAAAAGGCTAAAAAATCATATTCTTTATTAGACATCCCTCAAGCCCATTCTAATAATCCCACACTCGTAGAAATTAGTAGTTAGTTAGTGATAAATTAGTATAAATAGCAATCTAGACTAATGAGACTCATCCACTAATTGTATTAAATTAAGATTCCTCAATAAAGGTTACCCATCAAAGAGTCCAATCATAATTATAATGAAATTATACTTTATTTTAATATAGTCAGTCAATTTATGTTTATTTCTTAATTTAATTTCACATATTTGTAGTCTAGTTCTTATTTATTTTAGGAAGGATCTAATCATCTGGTATCATAGCACTTTCTAGGGCCAAGTTTTTCAATAGATTTAGTAAGTTAGGATGGTTTACCTATGTCCACCGTATGCTCTCACCTTGCCCTTATAGGACCTTGGTGATCATAAAGTGGTAATAGAGTTGTGGCACTAAGTTTTCACCCTATAATGTCATCATTATGAACCAAGTTTTAAAACTAATCATCAATACAAGTTGAGTTTTAAAATTTCTACTTCTTCCAAGTCTTTTTTTAAAAAAACACTATCATTATTATGAGTTGTGTTTCAAATCATTTACCTATGTACTGACATTTTTTTAGCATGCTCCCCAAATTTGTGTGTATGCATCATATGTCCATGTTGAAATGACTATAAAATGAATCTTTGTCATTGGTTATGTACTACATCAAGATCCTATAAGGAAAGCCATTTGTAATTTTAATAAAAAATGATCTTAATTTTTTGTCTAGACTCCAAATATGATCTAGTTTGGTACATAAGATAATTGATATCATTGTAATTATAATTATTTATTCTAATCTCCAAATTATGATTTTGTTTTGTTCATCCAATGAACTAATCACATTATAATTACTTATTATAATCTTTACATTATGATCTAGTTTTGGCCATACTATCAACAAATCACATTGTAACTATATATATATATATATATATTAAAATACTTTATAAAAAATTTAGAGCCCATTTTTAGAACAAACCATTCTTATTTTCTCACCTTATTGGTCATTTTAAGGGGTTTTCAAATTTTATATAAATAAAAACCATAAAAAAATATTTTTCCCTTCAGCCCAAATTTACCATTTTCACCTATGTGTAAATTAAACCATTATTATCATCTTTTCAAGTCAATAAATTTAACATATAACTTCACTCAACCTTTTTCAAGTTGGTAAATGGTTGTGCCTATGATTATTTCACATGATCCTTCACTAAACTTAGTAAAATTGGTATAGTTTAGGAATATCAAATAGAGTTGGAAATATATCCAATTAGATTGAAGGCCTATCTAATGATTTATTCAAAATTTACTTCATTATCAAACTCAATGATGTGATTTGAGATAAGGTTAAAATTTTAAAACCTCAAATTAGGATGGAAGTCTTGGGCTTAGCTAAATTCATAGAAGACAAAATCACATCATAACATCATAATTCCAATGGGGTACCCTCCAAGCCACATTCATTCTAGTACCCGAACACAAACCCCCATCTCAAGGTAACACCCTTAAAACATCTCATCAAGGTATAAATGCACACATGTCGTGACAAGGGGTTATGTTATAATTGTGATGACAAATGGGTTAGGGGACAAATGCATTGAATAAAAAATTATATATGTTTGATGTTGATTCCCCAGCTAATATATAAGAATTTAAGGATGCAATATATTCCCATTTGGATGATTTTGAGTATGAAATTGATGACTAAATGCCCATAAGTTTCCATGCATACCTTGGCATGGGTAACAACTCTAAAAATAATGCATGTCAAATGGTTTTTCAAGAAACAAGCTCTCACCATTCATATTGATTTAGGAAAAACTCATAAATTCATCAACCCTCAAATGGCTATTTACATAAACTATTTTGTTCACCCTTGTTCTATTTTTGAGGTGATGATTTCCAATGGTGTAACATTACCTTGCAAGGGAAAGTGTTGCAATGTCTACAATTTGGTGGGAGACTATAACATTAGGACTGACATGATTTTTTTACCCTTAGGTGGTTTTGATGTTATTATAGGCACACAATGGCTAGAAAATATTATACATATTCTTTGGGATTTTTATGAGCTATAGATGTAGTTCTCTGATAATGGACATCAATAGACATTGAAATTATATGCAAAGGGAAATGTAATTGATCTATAAATTAATCCTATAAATCCTACTTACACTTTGGATTGCTGATACATTAGATATTTGTGGTCATGACCAATATATATCCACTAGACCTACCCAATGGATCTCTTACCATAATAATAATAATACTAAGGAGGGTTCTAAAGCCTCCAGTCAAGCAAAACTATGCAATAACCCTAACTAGGTCACATGTTTTCATATTCACAAAAGTAAATGATAAGTAAAGTAAAATCTAATCTAGTGCTCACCAATGGGGGTTAAAAAACATAAAATTAAATATGTATAAGAGAATACTAATTAACTAGTGCATGAAGTGAGCAATATATTTAAAATCCATTATTTATGCTACTTCTATCTACTAAAATAGAGGATCAAAGTTAGAGATACTTACCTTGAAGATGAAGTCATTGAAAACTAAATATCTCACTTGGAAAAAGGTGTTTTTCAAGAGGTTTTTATGGTTTGTAAGGATCAATAATAAAGGTTTTACAAAGCATCCAAGACTTTTCAACTAGTCAATATTCTTATCCAAGTATATACCCTAACCTATAACTCCTTAAGTAGAATGGTAAAAGAGAAGATTGTGAAAAAGTGCAAATGAATAATTAACTCTTGATATCTCTAATAAATGGTGAAGTGAATGTGTTTATATAGTCTAATCCAACCATAAACCTTTCTAAAAGTTTAGCCAATAGGGTCAGCCTAATCGACTTTGTATCATTATTGACAAAATTAAATCAGGTCTTGGTCTAGGTCATCTAGGGGCTGACCTAGACCCTAAATAAGTTTTATCAATTGGATTATAGGGTCAATGGGTAAAATAGTTTAATTTAAACCATAAAAAAGGGTTTTAGGATAGGGAAGTGCTAATAAAAGAATAAAATAACTAGAGGGTACAAAAGAGGAGGAAAAGCTTAGGGGAGTTTTTTTAGGAGATGGTTATGTAAATAAAAAGTGGTAATATAGGTAAAACAATCTTTTGAAGCAATAATGGTCTACCCACCCCTTTCCTATTACAACCTTTAAGGCATGCACTCAGAGAGATTGAGACTTGATGAGTTCCTATAAGAAAGAAAGCATTAGTAATTGATAAAGTTTGAAAATGTTATGTGTATACATATACCCCACTCAAATATCATCATGTGTCAATCAAGTGAAATAAGGCATGGTGATTCAATAAAATAACATAGTAACACACAATGTTGAAGCTAAAAAATTGTAGTATTTTAAAGAATAAAATAACTAAAATTAAATGACAAAAATGGAAATAACTAAAAAATAAAAGTAATGCATGCATATCTTGACTTACATTTATAATTGGATGGTTGTCTATTGTGTTTTTAGTTTAGATCATAGAGGGTGTAGAGGCTACTTTTTATAAACCCAATGATACAAAACTAAAGATCAAAAACAAATAAATGTAGGAAAACCAAGACAATTGATGCAGTGTAGATGGGACATACTTGAAAATTTGGCAAGCTAGGGTGACAAACATGAAGTTAGGACCAAATTACCAAGTCAAAATTTAGAGTAAATTAGGTAACCAAAAATTCAAGGATACTAAAGACTAAAAAACTCAAAGAAGTAAAAACCTTAGGTAAGAAAGGCAAACTCACCAAGTCAAACCAAATCAAATAAAGGATACATGTTAAAAATGGTAATCAAACATCAATGTGAAATCACTAGAAATCCTTAATTAAATAAATATGGATAAGAAAATAGTAAAACAACATTGATGAGTGAGAAATAATAATCCTTACTCAATCATTAATGAAAAAAGTGCATAAAATGGAAATCAACTTTGGTGAGTGAGAAGTAACAAGATGACCTCACTTAACAATGGAAAAAATACATTAAAGTATAAATGGACTCAAAATTCTAAAAAAAGGGTAGTACAATAATGGAAAATGGTAAAAGAAAGCAAAGCAAGTCTAGAAATGTAAATCCATGGTGTAAAGAAAATATCCATAGTCACTCAAACATATTATTTTGTTCTAAATATAGATGAAACTGAAACAAAGTAGTGATAGCATGTTTTTAACATGTGAAGAAGAGGAAATATAGAAGTGAGAAAATATATTTAGAATCACACTTACCTATCAAGGGGGAAATGAAATGGGTGGAAGGAAAATGAAGGAAAAACTAAGGTAGATAAACTATTTATTGAAGTCAAGACACTCAAATTAAGTTTGTTAAATCAAGAGGAATTTCAACTTTAAGGATGCTAAGGAACTTCTCCTAACCACACAAATCTTAGGTCAAAAAATGAAGTATGTAGATCATCTCATGAAGGTTATATGCATGAAAATTAAAATGGACCTACCTTCCCATAATGTGTTCCCCATTCTTTAGGACCCCTTATAGAGCCAGTGATCTACTATGAAGATTGGGTACTTATGTGACAAAGTAGGTAGCACCATAAAGTTTTTTGAATTCTCATATTTCAATCTACTAGCCTACCACACCCCAATGGACCTTGTCTCAATCATGAGGCCAACTATGAAGTTTTATCTTCGATTATAGATAGGATATGTGCTATTAATCACTTATTTTGGTGTGATTTTGACTTTTGACTTTATATGTTTCCTTTTATATCATTTTATTTTATTTCAAATGATTTAGCTTTTCACTTTGTTGCCTTTGTCTATTCCTCAAGTATGGATTCGAAGAGCCAAACATGGGTGCTAAAGATGACTATCATTTGAAAACTTTAGACTTATTTTCTAAGAAAGAGAACTTATACATCATGGTGTCTAAGAATTTAGGTGAAATAAAAGTGATATATTGAATTTGACCTTGGTTTATCTAGAGTGGAATGAAAGGAAAGGAAATCAAGAGAAATGAAATATGAAATAATTTTAATTACTTTAAATCACAAAAAAAATGTGACAAAGGGTGAAAATGTGTACAATTATAGTGAAGTGTGATTCATTATCATAATAATGAGATAAGTTTATGAAAACATGCTAACACTTTATTATTTTGAAATTTTCATCTAGAAGATAAGCAAAAAGCTAAAGCTGAGAACAAGGGATCATAAAATTATAACCATTGTGAACACATTATAAAAAAGGAAAATGGATTAAAATATGGAAATTAAATGAAGAAGTCCTTCTCCTTTCCAAGGTATTACAATTCAACTCATAAAAGATAAACCCAAGAGGGTGCACAAATCATGAAAAATAGAGGGATAAATATGCTATTTGTGAGGAAGGCCAGGTCCTATCCATGGTCTTACACTGTAACTCAAAAAATAAAAACCCAAGTGGTGTAAAAAGCATTGGAAAGAAATAAGTGAAAATAAAATCAAAAGTAAGTCATGAGGAAGATTAGGTCTTATCTATGTTTTTACAATGTAACTCATGAGAAAAGAGAAACCAAAGGACCAAAAATAAGGGAATAAGGTTTGTGGAGAGATGAACTACTATATAGGGTAAGACCCATGTAAATAATGTGAAAAAATTGTTAGAAAGATATAATATATAAAGCATTCTAAAAATGGGAAGATTTAGGAAAAATACTTCTTTAAGAATTATTTGTGGTGAGCTCTTTAAAACTATGGACTTCATTGGTTTTAAGGTGATAGGTGTTAGGACCAAGGATGTCTTTGACTAAATAAGGACCCCACCATTTTTGTCCATACTTACCTTCTTTGTCATGAGTGTATTATAATTTCAGGACAAGATCACCAACATTAAAAGTGTGAACTTTAACTCTTTTATTATGTTGTTTGGCAATGCGGGCCTTGTATTGGTGATTGTGTTGTAAATTAAAAAGGTGATGATCATTAAGATAATCAAGAGAATGAATGTGAGATTCATATAATTATTCATCAATAATGATACCATGAAGATATATATGGAAGGAGGGAATCTCAACTTCTAAAGGGAGGATTGATTCAGAACTATAGACTAGTGAAAATGGTGTTGTCCCAATGGTAGTGCATATGCTAGTAAAATAAGCCCAAAGAGTAGGATATAGATGAAGATGATAATCCATGTAGGTTTAATGGATTATATTCTATATAATTTTATTAAGTATATTATTATTAGACTCATTTTGGCCATTACATTATGTATGATAGGGTGTGGAAAATTTGTGATTGATTTTGAATCTAGCATAGAGTTGTTTGACATCTTTATTTTTGAAGTTACCATAATTATCAGAAATAAGAGTATGAGGAACAACAAAATGACAAATTATTTTATTAAGGATGAATTTAGAAATGGTGGTTATATTGACATTAATGACAGACATAGTTTTAACCCGTTTGGTAAAATTGTCAATATCCATTATAATAAAGAGATGCCCATCCTATGATCTAGGTAGCTTGTCTATGAGATCTAATCCCCACATTGAGAATAGATAGGGATACTCCACATGTTTAATATATGTGGGAGGTAAATGGATTATATCATTATGAAATTGGTAGGGACTACACTTTTTAGAAAAATTGATGGCATCTTATTCAATAATAGGCCAAAATTAACACATACATAAGCATTTACGAGTTGTAACATGTTTGATACAGTGACCACCATAAGCTACCCCATGTGATTGTTTAATAAGAGGAATAACCTCTTATTTCATAACATAATGTATCAAGGTACCTTAAACATTATGATAATAAATGATGTTATATAAAAAGACATATTTGAAAGCTTATTTGTGAATGCATGTCTTTTCATGAGAATTAGTGTTTAGAGGATAGGTTTGATGTTTAAGGTATTGAATGATGTCTTTATACCATGAGATTTGTCGAATGGTAATAACATCAATATGTAAGATAAGTGAATCTTTTGGTTTAATGTAATATGGGGACTTTCTTATTTGGATAAGAAAGGTAGAATCAGTAAGAACTTGGTGCAGATGAAATAAAGATGTTGAAGTTGTAAGTAAATCAGAAATAAAATTTTAATCTCAAGGGATGGGATCGATGGTAAAAAAGTGAGTTATTTGGAAAGGGTAGTGGCTATTTGATGATAATCAAAGATTTTATCACTTTTACATGGATAATCACCATTAACCTATAAGTAGATGAGTTGAGAATCACCCAAAGCATATAGATATGTAATGTCTAAATCAAGGGTTTATTTTATGCCTAGGATTAATGCTTCATATTAAGTTATGTTGTTAGTGACATCAAATTTAAGGTAAAATTCCAAAGGGATAATTTTACCAAGAGGAATAAGGAATAAAAGGAATTTTAACGTAATAATAAGTGCCCCATTTTATGGTGAAAGTTGTCTTATGTTGATCTTTAAGGGCATTGTGAATTTGATTATAACCCAAAAAACCATCTATAAGAGACAACATTTCATAACCAGTAGTGGAATTAATAATGGAATTTATGGAAGGTAAATGGAAGTTATCCTTTGGACAAGCAAGGTTGAGGTTATATAAATTGATGCAAATGCAAATGACCATGGTGAATTTTTTCTAAACAAGGACAATGTTTGAGACCCATTCTGAATAGTCCAAGGGATTGATAAATTTAGTATCAATAAGTTTAATGATTTCTTTATGGCATAAATTGGAAACTTTTGGTGGTAATTTCCACTAATTTTGAAACATGATTTTGGCATCAAAAAAGGTGATGATATTGTGCATCGTGATGCTAAGATCAATGTCAGGCATGTCCTCATAAGACCAAGAAAAAGTCTCATGGTATTTCTAAAATAATAATCTAAAATTATCATGTTTAATTGGTGTAATTTCTCAAGAGCCTATGATTTGTTGAGGGAATGATGGAGTACCATATTCAATTATTATAGTTTTCTCAATAGTTATAGCATTTTCACATTAGAAATGATATAACACATTAGGTAGAGAGGAAATGGGATTTATTTTAGGATCAATGCTAGTGATGAAGTTGTTGAAATGAGGGGATTTTTATTTGAAATTCTAGAGTTGTTATAGAGGGTGTTGAGGTTCTCAGGCATGAAGCAATTCAATAATGGCCTCATCACTAGGCAAAGTGGGAATACGACCATAATACTCAACATCTACTTTGAGATAAATATTTTTTTTACCATGATGGTCATATTTAGAATGTATTTGACTTACATATGTATCATTGAAATATAATGTAAACTCAAGAGCAGGTGGAGTAGAAGAAGAAGGTTAAGCTGATTCGATTGGTTTGTTGGTAGCATTGTTGATGAGAGGAGGATTGGAAAGGATTATTGATTTGGTAAGAGTAATATAAGACATAATATTAGAGGTTTGAAAGGTAGGATTTTTTCTACCACAAAAGGAGTATCAATAAGTGGAGAATTAGTAGGAGGTACATGACCTTCAAGTGTAAATTTAAAATCTATTTAAATGGTATAAATATCATGATTTAAATCATGTATTTTATCTAGAGTTTTTTTATAATATTGAGCATATATGTTTTGTGATTGAGCTTGGTCCATAATGTAGTTATCATCATAGGTTATAAAAACTATACATGATTATGATTCAAGAGGAACTTTAGATGGAGAGATGCCTAAATCACTGAATTTACATTGAGACATGATTAAAGGATCTTAGAATAATTTAACCACTCCATAATAATTGCATGTGAATTCATCTTCTATGTAAGTTGATTCTTGATCATTACATGGAGGGGGGGAATTAGTGATCTCATTTATGAGATGGATGGTGCAATTGTGAGGCAATAAAGAAGGATGAAGCCACTCTGAGATGTAGGGAGGTAGCTTGGTAGTGTTGCAAGTATTTTTGAAATCATTGGTTCATCATCATTAGAATCACCAAGAGTGACATGTAAATCTATATTCATGTTGACAAATTTGGGTAAAGGAGAATTGTTAATCTTTGGAATGGTGGAAATTCGGTATTGAGATTTGGGATTTGGAAGTTGAATACTCCAAGGGTTAGGATCAACCTCATGTTTATACCTTTTTTCCATTATGAAATAACTTGATAAATTAGCTAGCATAAGAGGAGATAGACCTCATTCTATGAGTCCATGGGCATCCTATAAGTATGTTGTAAAATAATGGTAAATTGAGGATCATGAGCTTAGATTGTATGGTCTTAATTCTAATCGTAAGAGGGAACCAAATACAACCAAGTAGATTCTGATTAGTTTTGTCAAATCCATGACATGTTAAGTGAATTTACTTAAGATGATATTTATTATAGATAAGTTTTTGGATGAGCCAAAAAGATGTCACATTAATATTGACCCTTCATCTACTAATACTTTATGAATGAGGGTGGTATTAATGGAAATTTTAATGAAGAGGGGTGGATCATCAGCTCAAAATTAAATCTCATCATTAATCATGTCTTTGTTGAGGAACTATATAGATGGTTTATAAGAAAGACAAGTGGATTTAATAGTATGCACTTCATTTAGTTGAGGCTCATGAGAATATGGCTCCTTTTCTAGGGAAGATGGTTCGTTAAATTTGTTGCATAAAGAACTTGTGGTGATAAGGAGAGGTTCAAAATAACTCCATAAGGGGAAGTTTTCAAGACATGGAGTTGATTTATTCTAAGAATTTCCAATTGGTTTTAGGAGAAGAACCAACATGGAGCTTAGAAGCTAAATTATATTTTGGAAAAAGAGAAGTGGTTTAGGGTTTGGAAGAAATAGATAGTTCCTCATTAGTTTCTAAAGCTAAGTGAGTAGTTGTAGTATCTTTTAGGAGTTGTTCTTCCAAAGATAGTTTCTTAGGTTTAGTGACAAGATATTTATGGGCTGGTTCATGATGATAATTGACCTTAGCCACATTGACATATTAAGAATTAATGTAATATTAACCATAGTCAACATCGATTACATAAATATCCTTGTTAACTTATTGAGTGTTAGATGTGGAAAAACAAATTGGTTATTAGAGGAAGAAGATTTATAATCTTGTCATTTCTTATAAATGTTATTTTAATCTTGATGATGGAGTTGAATCATGGCTTTGTGATTTAATGAATCACAAAGCATAAAGGAGACATAAAATGTGGTAAGTCCTCTACATGTTTCATGGGAATGACCTATGTCAGCATGGAACCAATAAAATTGATAAGGGTCATATCATTTAGGAGGATTATTGATATAAATGAATGTCTTAGAGGGTGCTAATAATTATTTCATTTCTTTCATAGATAATGGTGTGTGAGAAGGTTGGGGATTATCAACTTTGTCAACTCCTAGTTTGATTTGAGGAGGATTATTAGTTATCTTGTTAGTTAAATGTTGAAAAGATAATTTAAGGAGTTTGGTATTAGTTTCAAAATATTTCATTAATAATTCTTGATTCTTGGCTTAGTTAAGAGATTCATTGAGAGTTTGGGGAGAAAAAGTTAGAACCTTATACTAAAGTGAAGGAGTTAATGTAGTTATAAATATTTTAAACAAAATGTCATTAGTCATGTTACGATCAGCCTTGTGGGCCAAATATTTCCATCATTTGATAAAATCATGAGTTAATTCAGTGGGAGATTGGTTAGCATTGATAAAATGGCTAAGGTAATTCTTAGGTCCTCTAGTTTCCATATAGAATATTGGTAAAGTTTATTATACCATTCCAATACATCACTAGTGAAAGTTTTAACCAAGAGTTTAGTTGTGGTGAAAGTATTAGTATGGATCCACTCCTTATAAATATTATTAAATGCCTTAAGAAAACATGCAGGGTCTTTAGTCCCATTATATTTAATAGTTGGACATATATTACCAATATCGATAGAAATAATGAAGAGGGATAAAGGCTTGTTTTGGATATGTTGGATCATATTATTGTGAATGAGAGGTTGGGGAATGGCATTTCCCATGACATATCTAAGAAGTGGAGGAATAGAATTTTGACTATTTTGAGGGATTATTATGAGAGCTTAATTACCCTTGTTAATAAAATGATGTTG
Organism: Torreya grandis; assembly: GCA_037957365.1. Lineage (NCBI taxonomy): Eukaryota > Viridiplantae > Streptophyta > Pinopsida > Cupressales > Taxaceae > Torreya > Torreya grandis. The sequence goes on from JARHVA010001048.1 coordinate 579,438, forward strand.
TAGTTTCATCATTTGGGAGGTGTTAGATGTTTTCATTATGTCCATTTTTTAGACTATATATACAAGAATGTGAGAGGTATAAATTGGTGGATTGGTGTTTTTAGGAGGAATCCCCATGTTGGTATTAGGGGGAGGGTTATTAGGTGGTGGATTAACTATGGGGTTATTAGATAGCCTTGTGTCAATTTTCCCCACATTGTGATTAGATGCTCAAAGATGGGAATTGTCTTGATAGGTATGAAAAGGATATGATTCACGAATCTCATCTTGTGGCATGATTTGAAACATGTTGCAATCCAAAGATAAGGGAGGATAAAAAGTACTCCAAGAGTGAGGATTCTCTTGGGAGGTAAAGAAAGGAAAAAAAGATCACCCCATATAGTGTCTAAATGGATCAAGTTGTCTAAGAAGATTATGATAGGGGATTTCATGATGTTTGTTGAAAGAACCTAAGATTAGGAAATAAAAAGGAAAAATAGAGATAAAATCAACCAAATAGAGAACAGAGTTGGCCAATAGGTACATAATCAACTAGGTCGACTGAGTACTACTCAGATACAAGTTAAATAGAATACACAATCATATGGGTTGACAGTGTACTATAGAATAGGGGATAGGATATAGAGAAGGATACATAGTTATGTAGGTCAACTATGTATTATAGGCATGAAGGATAAATAGTCTATAATAAATTTTATTGACCAATACGATAGTGTTATGAAAGAGGAGAAAATTTTGAAAGATAGTTTAAATCAAAATGAAAGTAAGCACACACATAATTGGATCAATGTGACTGATCCAATTGGAACATAACACAAAGATTTCACCAATGCTAGCTAATGTAAGTTTTGCAATATAGCACACAATAATCAAAGAGAAATCAACAATTAAAAAGTAAATGCTAACTAGTTGGTCATCTTAAGTGTTATTAAGTTATAAAAAAAAGTAAGTTTAATGTGATAAGGAAGTTGGTTGAAATAAGGAACTAAAAAACAATCTTAGGTTAGTTTCAAGATGTTTGGGCTGAAAAGAATTTGTATTGGTAATGGTACTAGATTGGTATTGGGGCCTACTACCTCACTTCACAATCCTACATTGATAAAGGTGTTGAGTGTTTTCTTTATATATACCATCAACTACATATTTATAATTAGCCATAAAACCAATTCAGCTTCTCCCCTTGGTGATGAAATCCAAGTAGGTAGGCCTTGGAAAGATAAATGTTTAATGTTTTTTGAATGTAAAGTGATTTGGTAGTGTGTGAAAAAGATAAAAATAGTGTCACTAAAATGGTAATTTTAAAAATAACCTATTTAATCTATGTGATTTACTTTAAGCATCCAAATATTTGAAAAGGAAGGGTGAATTAATTAATAGCAAATAGATGTTAATTCCTTGATTGAGAATAGTACAGAGTTGGTTTAGGTGGAATTATATGAAAATAGTGTAGAATAGAGTCAATAGGGTCCCTACTATTTTTAAAAATCAAGTTATATAAGAAGACAATCAAATAGGTTGACTATGTCTTATAAATATAAGATAGACTAAAAAATTATGTCGCCCAGATTGACCCAGTTAGCTATAGGGATATAGTTTTATAGACTCCAAACTTATGAAAAATAGTACTAAAATAAGAAATAAAAATGATAGAGAGAGAAAGAAAGGAACCTTAATTGGCTTGAATATGTTTTAGTTTGCAAATTTTTAGGTTGTGATGTTCAAATGTTGCTTCAAAAAAATTATAATTAGGTTAATTGGTTAGACCAATTTGTAAAACCATGTATGTTGAGAAAGATATAATGAACAGATTCAACATATTCGACTATGTTTGGAGACCAATATATTGATGAAATAAAATATTAGATAGAGTCAACTAGTTTGATTATCTATGTCATTCTAGAACTAAATAAGAATACTAAGCTGAACTATTTGATTTAGTAACCTGTAATTGGTGAAGACCTACATAGACAAAACATAGTCATTTTAAAGTGACTATGTGTTAAGCATATGCACAAAAACTTAGAACTATATCAACTAGTTCGAAAAATTACTAAAAATATATAAAAATATGAAATGATGACAAAAATGATGGTATGAAATAAATACTTACAAGTTTTAGATTCACATTAGGTTTACTAGAATGTATGTAAAGGAAAATGAAACTTATATGTAAATCAATCCTAGCTTGGAAAAGATAAATCCTACTTATACTTTCAATTTTTGATACATTAGATATTCAAGGTCATGACCAAGATGGATCCAATTGACCTAGCCAAGGGATAGCTTACCATAATAATATCACTAGGGAGGGTTCCAAAGCCTCCAATCAAGCAAAACTATTCAATAACCCTAACTAGGTCCTATGTTTTCATATTCACAAAAATAAATGACAAGTAAAGTAAAATATAATCTAGTGCTCACCAAATATTATAACATAAAATAGGGATTAGTAAACATAAAATTAAACATGCATGAGATAATCCTAATTGAGCTATGTATAGGTAAAACCCTAGTGTACTGAGAGAGTAATATATTCAAAATCCATTACTTATGCTATTTCTATCCACTAAAAAAGAGCAGCAAAGTTAGAGATACTTACTTTGAAGATGAACCCATCGAGACTTAATCTCTCCCTTATAAAAATTTGATTTTCAATAGGTTATTATGGTTTGTAAGGATCACTAAAAATCTAAGACATTTCTACAAGACAAGATTCTTATCCAAGTATAGACCCTAAGCTATAATTCCTCAAGTAGAATGGAGGAAGAGCATATTGTAAAGAAGTGAAAATGAATAAGTAACTCTTGTTATCTCTAAGAAATGGATAATGAATGTGTTTATATATTTGAATCTAACCTTAAACCTTTCAAAAGTTTAGCTGATAGAGTTGACCCAATCAACTCTGTATCATTATTGATAAAATCAAATTAGGTCTTGCTCTAAGTCTGCCTACTCTTATGAAGAGGTTTGTAAAATAAGTGTATAGGTTGATGGATTTAAAGAGAATATAATTTTATATCATGATCTGAAGATGAATTCTAGATTTTGGGTGACTCTAAATTCAACTTTGCGTATGCAACTAAATTTTAGCACTACATATGACCCAAAGACTAATGGTTAGATTGAGTGAGTTAATCAGGTGTTAGAGGATATTCTTCATATGTATTACATAGATTAGTATTAAAAATGGGAATATTATCTTCTATTAGTTGATTTTTCTTAAAACAAATCATACCAATCAAATTTGATGATGGTGCCATTTGAAGCATTGTATGGAAAAAGGTGCAGGACATCAATCAGTTGGGACAGGTTAGAGGACAGGGTAGTTTTTGAACCTAAGATGCTTTCAAAAATGAAACATGAAGTTAGATTAATCAGATAGAGATTGGGTAAGGCCAATGATAGGTAGAATATTTATGTTGATCTGAAGAGAATAGATAATTAGCTTTCAGTATGTGATAAATTCTTTTTATAGGTTAAATCACAGAAGAGTTTGATTAAATTCAAGAAGCTAGCAAAACTTTCACCAAGATATGTAGGACCCTTTGAGGTTATAAGTGGTCAATATTGTGGTCTATAGTCTTTCATTTCCATCAACCCTAGATCTATTACATAATGTCTTCTATGTTTCTCATTTTAAAAATTATGTAGTTAATCCTACACATGTGTTAGATTGGAATGCTTTACAAGTTCTAAATTTTGGGGTGGTCATGGTAGAACCAATCAAAGTGATTGACACTTGTAAACTTTATTTTCATAATATAAATATTTCATAATACAATTTATTGTGGTACCAATACTTTGAAGATAGTGCTACTTGGGAGTACTATGATGATTTCTACAGGAGATTTCAATATTTATTTGCTTGATTTGATACTTAATACTATGTTATTTTTTTATTGAACAATGTTTTTAATTTATTTGCTTGATTTGAAAAAGTGTCATTAGGATGATGACTAGTTTTAGGGGGGAAGAATGTTACATCCTAATTTACCACTAAGCAAACTTACCTGATTATCCATGGATATTTATAGTTGGTAATTTGATTTGATTATTATTAACTAAGCTATGAGTTATATTTTTTTATGGGATAGTTGAATATTTCTTTAGTTACATGATTGCATTGTTAGGAGTTAGTTATAGTGTATATTATTTACATTGTGATCATGTTGATTTGTTATTTCAGTAGTATTTTATGATATACATGCCATGATGTATGGACTAACTACTATTTGTTATGATTTTAACACAAGAGAGACTCATCACTTAGAGCATGATAAAGGGATAGAATCATCAGATATGGTGATGTAGATGGAGTTGTTGGGGGATGATATAGGAATGGATAGAACCCTACACACACCATGTTAGCTAGTACATATTATATGCATTGTTTGAATTATTAGCATTGGTACATTCTTTATGATATCTACATTTAGAAAATTGCATATGTGTGTGTCGGCTCAATTTAATACTTGTAAGTGGAAATAAGTCATGTGTGTTTGCATTGTGGATGTTATGCATAGGGTTAAATGTATAATGTTGATCTCGATTATGTTTGTGGTTAGGTTAATATATGTGGATCAACAAAAATATGGATCCACAAAAATAATAATGTGGATCCACAAAAATAAATAAAAACAAATAATAATAATAATAATAATAAGGGTATGGTGTTAAATAGAATAAAATAAGGATTTTTAATTTTTATTTAAGGCAAATTAAAGAGAAGAAAAAAGATGTAGCAGCTTATGGTAAGATTCTAGAAAAGTATAAAAAAACAAAAAAAGAAGGTCATATAAAAAAGAGGAAGGAGCAAAGCTTTAAAATCATTAAATAAATAAAAAAAGAAGAAAGGTAAGTGCGCAACATAAAGGAAGAAGAAGAGAGTAGAAGAAGTGAAGAAAAAAATTGGAGAGCATGAAGTGGAGGTAAAGAGGAGAGAAGGAAAGGAGAAAGCACAAATTTTGAGAATCAATGGGTATGTGCCTATCCACACTTTTTTCATGTGGGCATATGTTTCATATCTATTATTTAAGGTTTCACACTTGTTAATGGTTATAAGTTATTGGGTGTGTTTTCAAGATTATCTGATGTAGTAACTAGATATATGAATATATATCAAACTATACATGAACAATGAGCTTGATTAGTATGTACATTGACTTGTATTTATATAGAAATAAAATACAAGCAGACTTTACACCAATAAAGTGACTAATTACATTTTTTTTTTTTATTCCTTTTACTGGTGATGATGTTTACTATATACTAAAATTTTGGTGAATACCAGTGAATCTTATCATGTCGACTCTTCCTAGAAGACATGTTTAACAAACCAAAATCAATTATATCAATAAAATCCAAATTGATGTTCTTTCATTAGTCTATGTTGATATATTATTTATTTTGTTAATTATTTCTTAGATAAACCAATTAAATTTATATTATCTAATATATGATCATTGCTTAGTTGTCGTGGCTAAATCCAAGTCACTATACCACTGATTATATCAGATTTCGTAACTCTGATGGGTTAGGAATTAAGGATTCATATGTTTGGTATCATAGCTTTAATACTTAGTGAATCAAATGTCAGATTTAATATGTTACAAAATATGTTAGTATTAGATTATTGTAGGACTTAATATAGTTAATTGTATAATTAAAAAACATCAACTAATATATATATATATATATATATATATATATATATATATATATATATATATAACATAGTGATCAAAACATATAATTAGTGACCTATTAAAATATACATCTATAATTCAAAAACAATGATATATAGGTAGGATGGACTATATGATGGCAGATGATTGTAGGAGAAAACATTATCACGATAGTGAATGGTGTAAAAAAAAAGATAATAGTGAATTATATGTAAGTATAAATATTAATGTATATAGAGAATATCTTATATAGTGCCATACTTATACATATAATGTACATTTAACTTCTAAAAAATAACGATTGGTTATTTTGTTATCCAATAATAAATATAAATAGAGCAATCTGGTTATCATGTATTTATTTTAATCCTTGATCTATTGTCACAAGTATATGTAGTTACTATTTATTTTAATAAGATATAATAAAATAAACATCATATATAAGATATATAGGTTGTATATCATAGATTTATTATATCCTAATGTGAACCCTAATAGGATATATTAATATATGTAGATCTATGATTTTAATAAGCCATGTCACATTATGTAGCTAGTTCCTGCATATCACTAATAGTGGTGAATATGTATATAATTCTAGCAACTTGATATGCTTAGTTTTGATATGTGTATGTGGATAAATAATAAGCATATCCAAGAAAATTAACTTACATATATAATATTTGGATATATTATATAACTATGATTAGTCATCGATCATGTGTGTACTAGTTTTTAGGGAATAGCCAATATCTAAGAATATAAAGTAACCAGTATATACTTAGCTTAAATCTATAATGAAATAATAATTATACATATGATGATAAGACTATGGTGTCACTTAAACAATATATATTGAATATATACAAATCATAACAAGGATACAAATAGCCTATTGACTATGATAATTTGTTTATTGATATTCTAAAAATATTATGTCTCATAATTGATCGTCAATAGACTCTGTTAAATGATTGTTGAAACCTATGGAATCCTTGATTAGAATTATAAATGAATATAGGCATTTACATGCAGTATTCATTTATTGTTTTAGAGCCTATTTACAATTCATATTATGAGTATATTAATATATACAAGAGTATATGCATATATATATCATGTATTGGTGTATTGTGGTGTGTGTTTATGGTTCTATTGATTGATTAAAAAACTAAGTCATAAATTCTTGAAGAGTAGGACACCAGTTATATATACACAACTCCATAAAACATAACAAGACATATAAATGAAATATCATGTTCAAACAAAATACAATTAAGATTATGAGGCTTTTGATTCTTGAAATTATTATGATTGGTTATTTATAATTGAGTAGTTATGCTCATGAATAATGGACTATGATATTATTGTTTGTCATAGAGTGCATTATAATTGAAATTGCTTATAGGAATTAGAGATATGAAATCTAACTATATATTATACTTAGATGGTATAAACTATAATAGCTATGCTTATTAATTATGTGATAGATAATTATAGTGCAGATTCATTTAGACATTTTATGGACTAAATGTATGCATTTTTTATTATTTATGTGCTTATCATGTTTTATGATTGCTAGTAGGAAGTAATATGTATGAATCTATTGATTATATTTATGTTAACCAAATCTCGCATTGATGTTACTAAGTAGTAGGATGGAATTCTATATACACCTTAAATTGGTCAAGCAACCACACACATCATTTCTTTTCATAGTCCTTTTAAAGGAGACTCTGACTAGAGAATATGAGCTTTGTTCACATTTGGCCATGTCCTTTTTTTATTCATTTTGGGTCTTATTTTATGCTTAAGTCACCTTTTTTCCTATTCTCAGTCTTTTTGAGCCTTTCAAATAGTCATTCCACCTCATCCAAGTTAGGTTTTCTATCCTTTTTCCATCCCTCCAGGTCTCGAGACAATAAGATAGGAGCATTGGGGTTGGACTATAACGTCAATGTCACTAGTGCCCATTTTTAGCACTATTGTCCAAGGTCAATTTGAGTTCTAACAATCAGTTTCTTTTGCTAGTTGAGTCTTACCCCTTTTCTTAGCTTCATCTTTAAGTTTTCCTATTTCAGCCAAATATAAATAAAGCTCCCAAATTTAAAATAAAGAGTCTCCTATATAAATGACTTCACAAAGCATTTTATATCTAGCACTTACTACTTTAGCACATTAGATATAATAAAAATTAGTTAATAGTATATCTCAACATTCTACATCACACATAGACTTGCATGCTTAATCAAGGAATGGCCTAGGTGAAAGCCATTCTTACATCTATCATTCACATTTATTATACATGTTCCCTAAGGGAAAACTACATTAGATCTGAGACCCTAGCTTGAGGGTTAATATAGGTAGCGATCAAAATAGTAAGGGTTCTAGATCATGTGATCATTCTTCCCCTAACCTAGTTTTCCCCCTTTTGCTTTTGATGCATTTATTGTTTGTATGTGTGTAGATGAATATAGGGTTTTGGATATTAAAATGGACTTAAAATGAGATTTATTGACTTCTAGCCTTTGAAATTTTATACACAAGCTTACATTGACCTGACAAACAAAACCCAAAATCTCTAATCCTCAAGACATTAGTTGCAAAGGTAGACTATAGCACTAGTGCCACTCCTTTCTAGTTCCATCACTCCTATCCAATCAAAAAATGAAGTTCAGATTAAGATTTCAGATAGTGTCCTAGTCTTGCATCTCAATTTTCACCTCCTAAATCATGTATTTTATCCTATTTTTGGATAAGTTTATCTATTTTCCTCATGTAATTTACTTGATGAAAATCTATATTTTACCATATTAAACTAGATTTTCCCATTATTCTAGACCTATTATTATTTAGGAACTAAACATTAGTTTCCTAAAATTAATAAAACATTTGGTGAACCTGACTTACTTCGAACAAATCTAAAACCTTAGGTACCCTTAGGGTTTATCCTTCAAATTTTTTTGCAAAAATTCAAATTCAAATTATTGATTTTTTGTATTAATTTTTGTGCATTTATTCTATTCAAATTTATTTTTAGAATTTAAATTATTGCATAATTTTCAAAAAAATTAAAACCCTAGCCTAAAACCCTAGATTTACAAAGTAGGTCCTCAAACCCCAAGCCTTCCTTGAAAAATTTAGAAACACATTTTTGAATTTTTGCAAACTGTTTACTTTGTCAAAAATAATTTTGAAAATTCATTATTTGTAGTTTTCTTGTGCAAAAATTTAAAATTCAAATTTTTGATTTTTGTATAATTTTTTGTGCATTTATCCTATTCAAAATTATTTTTAGAATTTAAAATTATTTCATACTTTTTAAAAATTCTAAAACCCTGGCCCAAAACCCTAGATTTCCAAACTAGGTCCTCAAACCCCAAGTTTTCCTCACAATTTTTACAAAAATACTTTGGAATTTTTGCAAATTATTTGGATAGTCAAAAATATTTTCAAAATATTTATGTTCATCATTATTTTTGTATTTATTTTCTTAATAGTACTTTTCAATATTCTCTTTAGTGAAAGAAATAAAATGGCCACTAAGGCACTTCTTCCCTCTCATCCCATAGATCAATTTTCAAAATTCTCTTATAATTATGACAATGAATAGACAAATTATCAAAATTGCACATAGCTAAAAATGTGGAAAATGATTTCATTTAAAATGAAGATAACTACTATTATTTTAGTGAGGAATATGATGATATACGTTATAATGATAGTGAAGTACAAATATATGCATCTTCTTCTCTCAAACCTATCTCTTTTATTCCCTCTTCTATAGAAAATAATTTTGATAAATAGGAAATATACTTTTCACCTCATTCTCCTATGCACAATGCACCAAATAAATAAATTAGTCATGCACTTCCAAGTGAACCTCTTATTAGTGATAATTTGAGTCCATGTGAACCTTCTCTCTCTCTCTCTCTCTCTCTCTCTCTCTCTCTCTCTCTCTCTCTCTCTCTCTCTCTCTCTCTCTCTCTCTCTCTCTCTCTCTCTCCTCTCTCTCTCTCTCTCTCTCTCTCTCTCTCTCTCTCTCTCTCTCTCTCTCTCTCTCTCTCTCTCTCTCTCTCTCCATGTTCAAATTAAAACAATATAAATGCAATAGAATCAAATTGTTAATACATAGTTCAAATGATACATCTCATGTTCCTAACTCAACTATGTCCATAGAAGATCTAAATGATAAATCTCTTTCTCTTATTTCTCATAAAAATAATGCATGTATTCCATCCATGGATAACATAGATGCACATGATATTCTAATTTCACATGATATTTTATTGCATATTAGAAAAGAATTAAATTTTTCTCTTACACCTCTCCCTAGTTGCATTAAAAGTGATAATGAGTATGATAGTGAACATATAAATGAATTTGAAAATGATAATGATTATGAACAATATTCTAGTGATGATAATGCATGGAACAAAGATGATTACTATGCACATAGTGAATAAGAATATGCATCTCATGTTTCTAACTCTTCTCTCACTCCTCTCAAACATAATGCACTTCTAAATATTGTTTCTACTTCTATGCATGATTCTATTTCAAATAATACACATGTTCATGCAAATAGCACATCTACTCAATTATAATGTGATACACTAAAACATAAAGATAACAATAAATCTCCCAAGCCACTCCTCACTACAGTAGAACCTAGTTCTCACTCTTCACCTAAAGAGAATGGTAGCCCACATCCCTCTAGTAAGGTCCAAGTTACCATTACTCCCAAGGTTTAAGTGAGAATACGCCCTCTTTATGATCCAATTACTAAATTTATCATGCTCATGATTAAAATTAATAATCAAATTCAATAATTAAATGAACCACTTCAAGATACTAATGTACCATCCTAGGAGATTCTCTCTTTGATGCATGTAGTTGGTGAATTACAACACCAAGTACATCTCCTTACCTTAGAAAACAAGGTTTATAATCCTTAGATGGATGAAAATGATCTACATGGTAACCCTCTTCTGAATACATTCATAAAAGCTTCATTTCCTAAGCATTTCCAAATACCATCATTACCTCACTTTGATGGAATTAGAGATCCATTTATACACCTTCAAGCCTTTTGGAAAGCTTTGCCATCTCATGAAAGTCCTTTGATTCTACTCAAGTTATTCCAGTAGACATTAGTGGGGGAAGCATAGAATTGGTTCTTTCATCTACTCCTTATTGGTTCCTTGCACACATATGATGACTTAGAGGAGGCATTTCTCAGACTTTACATAGCAAACATGGGCCCTCATGTCACATATGAGAAACTTGCAACTTTACATCAAAACACTTTAGAGCTAGTTAGTGATTATATCTTATGATTCAAGAATCACATGTTAATATTGATATACAAGCCATCAGATTTAGAGATTCGACATATCTTTATTAAGGGGCTTCATCAACCTCTACTCGAGCATCTACTATATCAGATAGAGTCTTCTTTTAGGCACTTATGCTATACAGTTCTAGCTTTGAAAAAGTAATTAGGATTTATTGAGGTAAATGCATTTGATTGGATTACTATAGATTTAATAGTAGTATCTACATTTATATCTCCTAGCACACAGAATCCACCATGTTGTAAACAAGATAAGAGACCACAACTAGAAAAGCAACTAGTTAAGAACAAAGAGATAGTATTTAGAGCATAATCTATAATATGAACTTCAAATAATAACATCAAGGCACCATTATAGTTTTATTTAGAGTAATATATCCCATCTATCATATGATCAAAAATTTTATATAGGAGGTTAATCACATTAAATTCTACTCATCAATGAGATCTACAACTCTTATAGAAATAGCTAAATCAGCCCTTTTGTAACTATCATCATATCTATGGACACAAAGATAATGATTGTTATGGACTTAGATATTATATTAATTGATGTATTAATAATGAAATCATAGCATTTACATAGTGGGCATTGAGATCTCCTCTATCATGGAATCAAAGACCTCATTCTTCCTCGACTAAGTCATCCTAGGACATTCCTTTACAAAAATCATCAGTCACTCATCATGAGAGTAATGCAAGTTCTAGGAAAGAGCCTTATAGGAGATATCTTATTTTACCTATTCAGAGGGATTAGACACATAGTCCAAACATCGATCAACACACACATGACCAACTAGCTTCACTTATTGGGAAAAAATGGAATCAAAGGGCTAGCCTTTGCATTCTTGAGACACTTTTTGAGGAATTGAGCACTCAGATCTATTCATGATTACTCTTGGTATAACATCATCTAGCATTACTCAACATCACAATAGGTTTTGTATTAGTCTACATAGCTGATGAGGTGTATTCATTCCTTTTTCTTCCTCTCTCTTATCCATCTTTGAATGTTCTTACTTTAGATATAGCATATCTACTAAGAACTAATCTACTCTTATTTTTTATTACAGATACACTTCACAACATGCTCTCTCTATGCACAACCCAGCATCACAACAACATCATGAGATTCACCCATATAGATAAGTTTAGGTACACTTTCCCTTTTTCATTTATCCTAGTATTTGGCTTTACCACATCGCTAGAATAAATGGGGAGCAAATATAGTCATATAAAAATGCAAAACTGGTAATTTGAGTGTGGCTTATGATTCCCAATCCATAGAACCCTCTTACTTACTCTCATGACCCTTATAGGCTTATTTTTACTAATTCTCAGTCATCTATAGCCTTCTAAACATGATCCCAACTAAGTCAATACCCTTTTTTGTGACCAATCCATCCCCCCAGGTCTTGTACCCTCAAGATAATAGCACCCAACTTAGACTATATCACTATACCCTTGTGTGTCCCCTTTTTAGTGCTCTTATCTAATCACATTTTAAGCTAGATTACCATTTCCCCCTAATTCCTCCTCTTCATGGTGTCAACCTAGCATGATTGTATTTAACCCATGACCAATAGATCCCTATATAAGCCCATTCAAAGATAATTTAGAAAGTGGTTGTCAAATATCACAAAGCAAGCAAGAATATAAGCAAGACTACTCAAGCACATTTCCCTAATTTTTACATATAGCCATCCAATACTATTTCTAGCTTATTTGAATCCTTACACCAGCCCCTAGTCATCTCAAACACACCTAGTTTAGCATTTTTTTACATTCTCATATCACAATTATACCAAGCACTTTCAAAGGGAGAACTACATATGGCTTGATCCCTCTTCATAGTATTGGTATGTAGGCAATGTGACCACACAAGGGGTATGGATCCACATCTAATGAATCTTACACACACTAACTCCCCTCTTGTTCAAAACTAGTCAAAGTATAATAGAAGATAGGGTTTGAAGAGAAAATATGCTCTATAGGGAGTTTTATAGATTTCCAGCTACCAAAACTTTAGACATAGGTTCACATTAAAACTACTAAACAAAACCTAGAAAGCTTAGACCCTTAGGAAAATAGCACTAAATAAAGACTACAATGCTAGTGCCACTTTTGTCTACTTTTGGTGTTCTTTTCCAATCAAAAAATGAAAGTTAGAATCCTATTTATGATAGTGTCCTAGGCTTGCATAGTGAATATCAGATCTTGTCTGAGTCAAATTAGCATAGTTTAAGCTAAGTCTTATTTTCTCTCTCTTATTACTATTTTTAGAAAATCTCTAATTACTAATAAATTTCACAAATTATTATTTTAGTTACCACATAGTATTTATTAATTTATCAATCTAAATTCTTTAACTAAATTAGGAATAAAACCCCAATTATTCCAAAAATTATTAACTAATTAGGAAATGTAAAATATGATACACATCCTCTAGAGTAATCATAATCTCTCTAATAGGAAGCCAAAAGGTACATGTTTCTACATTCCACCTCTCACATAAGGTGTTAATCAAATATCTATCCCACTACATAGTACCTAGGTCACACACATGACCTAACCCTACCCTATCCATCACAACTCTCTCATCAACTGAGAAAGGTAACAATCTGAGGGTCTCCATCACTTGACCTCTATGGAACTCTCTCATCCATACAAAAACACCAAAAATAGCATATACATCAATTAACCATGCCAAATCAACAACTAAGAAAAAACACAAAAACTAAACTAAGCAACATCTCAAAAAATCTAGCCTCTAAGACAACAGCATTGGGTATAGGATAATAGCACTAGACAAGAGTGCTATAACTATGATAATAGCATTAGATCTTAGATAGTAGTGCTAGATGAGGGACAAGATCATTTGAACTATTTAAAAAAAAATAGGTTACTTAAAACACCTTAAAAACATCAAAAATAGGCTTCTAAACAAGCAAAAATTACATGTTTCAGCTACTTACCAAGGTAACCTCCCCACTAGCCTCCACCTAGGCTACCAACTGCTCAAAATGGGTCACAATAGGTTCTCATCTCTTTAGCATATATCCTACTCTAGAGCTCCAAATCTCAACCTAGTCAATGCATAAATAAATTGAGAATAAATCCAATTCTCTTATATCAAATAACTTTCTCATTCAAAGCAAAATACCATTTTTCCTATAAATTTAACCCCATAGCTTCATTTTACAAACTATTTTATTCCATGGAATCATAACAATGATACCTTCAATATCACATGAGCCTCACTCTCTTACTACATTATTTGCCTATTATGGCACACACATCTCTATACCAAATTTTACCTAGACATACATTTTGGTCCTAACCAATTAAAGACTTGTTCAATTATCAAATAATTTAGCCTAACCAATCAATAACTCATTCAAATTTTAAAAAAACTTAGTATAATCAATCAAGCAACTTCTCAATCAATTCAAACTATACCAACCTCACTTTTATCATTATACCACTAGTCATCACTTTTGGCTCAACCTCCTCTTTCATAGATCTTGTCCCTCTCCCCAAAAGGGGGGCATCATTCCTACTATTCCTATTATTACACTTACTCGGTATGCCCATCCACTTTCATAAGTGGATACACCATGGTTCTTACACCTCTGATAGTTAGATCATTAGGTTTAGCTTAGATCAATCAAAATATACAGTGATTCAGACTACATGGGTCACTCAGCATGATTCTTACACCTCCAATAATCAGATCATCAAGTTCAGCTCAAATTGGTCAAAATATATAGTGATTTAGACTACATAGTTCTTATACCTCCAGTAGTTAGATCATCAGGTTCAACTCAGATCAATTAAAATACATAGTGACTTAGACTAAATGGGTCATTTAGCAATACTTAGGACATTCAGAGGGACATACCTTTAGTTTATAGATACACAAATTAGTTAGATATATAGTGGTTCAGATTATATGTATTAACAGTGACTTCGATATAGAATCAAGATAGATACCATATTTGGGGGCATGTACATTACTACACATCTCACATATACAGCTTCATACAACATGACATAGTTATAAGACTAGATAGTAGATTATAGGCATAGTGTAGAGCACATTGTTTTGATCTCCAATTTTTCACATGGGACATGGAATGCTAGCTCATTTCACATGTGGTCATATAGATTTCTAGACTATACATATGCATCACTCACATACCAGATTTGGGGTATGAAATAGATGTTTATGTTCTTCACCATCTAGGATTATACAAATTGTAATGGTAAGATATGACATTATTTTTTTACACATTTACTAGAGTTTCATATTACACCTAGATGTACCCAAGTTGTCACCAAGTTAGATCGTATGATCAGCTATACTGGTTGGTCCATAGCATTACCCAGACCCAGACTATATAAGTTTGTGTGGGATAGAGGGTAGACATTAGTTTTAAACCTCTAAGCACTTCTCAGTTCTAGTTCAGATTATTCAGAGTGGGGGAATGATAGATTTTGCTCTTCAAAGTATATATATTCTATGCACACATTTTAGATTACATGATTTTATGTAGGACACAGGACAAACATTGGTTTTGGGCCTCCAAGCATTTCTCATTCCAGTAAGATTCAGCACAAGGGGCAAGCATTACCTTCCTTCTCCATGTTATATAAATTTCACTTTCAGATTCAATATAAGGGCATACATTTCAAGGATTCCTTCTTTATCCAAGAATTATTTATCTCTCCATCCACTTCCCTGGCCAGGAAGTGAGTTGGACTCTTTTTCAGCACACTTATCTCCACACATGTAGGTTCAGGTACACGTTTTCTTTCTTTCTTTTACTCTAGTACTTCATTTCATTGTATCACTAGAATAAAAGGGGGGGAAATGTATACACCCTAAATTAGTCAAGCAACCAAACATATCATGTCTTTTCACAATCCTTTTATAGGAGACTCCAACTGGAGAATATGAGCTTTGTTCACATTTCTCCATGTCCTTTGTTTTATTCATTTTGGGTCATGTTATATGCTTAAATCACCTTTTTTCTTATTCTTGATCTTTTTTAGCCTTTTAAATAGTAATTACACATCATCTAGGTTAGGTTATCTATCCTCTTTCCATCCCCCCAGGTCACAAGACTATAAGATAGGAGTGTTGGGGTTGGACTATAGCACCAGTACCACTAGTGTCTATTTTTAGCACTCTTTTCTATGGTCAATTTGAGTTCTAATTGTTAGTTTCTTTCACTATTTGAGTCTTACCCTTTTTCTTAGCTTCATCTTTAAGTTTTCCCATGTTGACCAAATACAAATAAAGCTCCCAAATTTGAAATAAAGAGTCTCTTATATAAAGGACTTCACAAGGTATTTTATATCTAGCACTTACTACTTTGGCACATTAGACATAATAAAAATTAGTCAATAGTATATCTCAACATTCTGCATCACCCATAGACTTGCATTCTTGATCAAGGAAGGACCTAGGCAAAAGTCATTCTTGCATCTATCATGCCCATTGATTATGCATGTTCTATAAGGGAGAACTGCATTGGATCTAAGACCCTAGTTTGAGGGTTAATGTAGGTAGTGATCAAGATAGTAGGGGTTCTAGATCATGTGATCATTCTTCCCCTAACCCAACTTTTCCCCCTTTTGATTTTCATGCATTTTTTGTTTGCATGTGTGTAGATGAATACAAGGTTTTAGAGATTAAAGGGGACCTATAGTGAGTTCTATTAACTTTTAGCCTCTGAAATTTGGTACATAGGCTCACACTAACCTCATGAACAAAACCCAAAAAGCTTCAATCCTTAGGAAAATAGTGGTAGAGGTAGACTATATCACTATTTCCATTCTTTCCTAGTTTTGGTGCTCCTATCCAATCATAAAATGAAGTCTGGATCTAGATTCCAAATAGTGTCCCATTCCTGCATCTTAGTTTTCAGCTCCTAAATCATCCATTTCAACATATTTTTAGATAAGTTTATCTTTGTTCCTCATGTAATTTACTTTATGAAAATCTATATTTTACCATATTAAACTAGATTTTCCCCTTATTTCAGACCCCTTATTATTTAGGAACTAAACACTAGTTTCCCAAAATTAATAAAATAGCTTCACTAGCTTACTAACATCATAATGACAAATGAAGATAATATAATCAAGTGGTGTGTATGAATTTGACTAATCCTAGAGATCAATAACTATTGAAAACTTTGGCTAAAGTAATGTTAGTTAGACATTGTCATTTCATATGTATGATTCACACATTTGTGTGATATTATGTTAGAACAGATTTCTTTATGGTACACTACTATTCTTAGAAATCGTATAGCACATGGGTACTAACTTGTCCCTCTATATTATTACACCATCACTATCTACTCATCCTTGAAGCGAGGGACATTACCTAATGGGGGATTGTGTGGGGGATCGATTGTCCATGGTTGGTGAGGAAAAGTACTCAAATGATGCTCTCCCTCCCCACAGTAATACTTCTTTGGAGATGACACTTGAGATTTCCATAGATACTAAAATTCAAAGAACTCATACTTCATGGATCCATGTATCTTGTATATTGTATTTATTATTATTAAAACATTGTCCCTAATGAGATGTAATTATTTACTTATTTTACATTAATAGTAATAGTTGTATGGTTGTACTAACCATAGCTAGATATCTATAATTACTTTTTATATTCATTTATGATGTGTTTCATATGATGATAGTGATCATGATGGTTAGATGTCACATGTTTAATTTATATTTAGCATACTTAGAATTTTTTATCTAGATCACTAATTAGATTCTCTTAGTGTAATCTAATGAAATAATATGTTGTTTATTTTTTTTAAATCGCGTATTTCTAAATAGATCCTAGTGGGGATGTTATAGTTACACTCCCAACTAATTTATTAATATTAGGTTTGTGGTTTATTTGATTTGGTGAGTGTTTCGCTATACTAGTGTTGTTTGTGAGCCAAATCAGCCTTTTACCCAAGCCTATACACACCTATTTAGGTCTCCTTCACATATCATCATCTTGTATAACCTTGTGTCATCATCATATCATTTTTTACATCCTTTGTCAATATCCTCTTGTACATATTTTCTTTGTATACATTTATGTATCCTATATGCCTATTTCATCTTGCATCTTATCCTATAACTCATCACCCCTCTCATCTTAGTCACATACTAGTCTAGTCTCATCTATCTAGCACTAGTCATACACCCATCCCTTACATACCTTAATCTAGTTTTTACATCTTTCCATCACATATTATCAAAGTCTAACCTCATATTTTTCACTTATCCTTATCATTAATCATCCACCTTATCTATAACCAATCACATCTTGGTCCTTTTTGTCACCATAAACTCATATCACCTTATCTTTTTTTACTTATCCTTAGGGTCCTAACCGGTCACCTTATCTCTTTTATACAACATCTAGCCTAGTCATAGTTTAACCTATCACTACTAGTCATCTCATCAAGGCTATAGTTATATACTAGTCTTCACCTACATTAGAAAAACAACTCTTTTTACATCAGGGTCCTTATTATTAGGTTGCTTATGTTAAATCAATTTTTAATCCAATCCTATCATCCTCTTATCTGAATCCAATCCCATCATCATCAAATCCCTTTGAAGTAATTTATCTTAGTCTTGAGCTAGTCTTAATCCAATAAATCCTTAGTTTAAATTAGTCTCTTGGGTTAATCTATCCCCTCATCAAATCCTAAAGCTTTTCATAGCTCACTTAGTCGAATCTAGTCTAAATCATTGAAAGTCTAGCTCGTAGCCTAAGTTAGTTTACTTGATCTGATCTTATCTCATCAAACATCATAACACATAAAAATATCCAATCAAACTTAAGATCATATTAAATCAATCCTTTATCCAAAATTTTTTCACATATCCCATCTTCATCCCTTAATATTTCCATTCAATCCCTCACACCTGTCGATTGGGATCGGTGAACCACGTCATCCATACTTTCTCCTATTTTGATCCATGAAATCTAAAAATGATTTGGTCAATACCCTAATTGAGAAATACCTCATGGCTAATAGGTTTGTACTCATTTCTCACCTTCTTGAGATGAGCACTCCATGTCCTACATAATTTTACCCCATCCACCCAACATTACCTTTAGTCTACACCCATTCTTATTAGTCAATTCCTACTCTTCAAACTACCTAGTCCCATTCAAATCCTCTATCCAATAGTCATAGCCAATCATTTACCCCTTCCTTTATTAGTAAAAGGAATCCTATCCTAGATACACTACTAGTCCACCCACCTAATCACATCAACACCCATCTGATCTAAGGTCTAATGCTTCCACATCTAAGTTATGAAGTGAAGAGATCCCATATACTCCTCTTTTTATATCCTTAGAAGCCCTCTTCCATAATTTTTTTGCCACTGACATGATGGTCTATCCACCCATATGACATCTTAATCCCTCTAAGCCTAAGTTCCCTTGGTATAAATCTAACTATTACTATGTATATCACCGAACCTAGGGGAATACCATTAATCGATGTCATAATTTCCAAAACTATGTCTAAGACCTCATCGACTATGGTGATATGGAAATTGAGAATGAATAAAAAGAGTCTACATACATGGGTTAGCAAGAAGAGGACTACCAAGATTACATTCCTACTCATGATCAGCCCTTTCCTTTCTAATCCAAGGTTAAGACACCACATCCATATTCCAAAGTCCCTCCATCAAAGGTGAGTCTATTCCCCATAAACCTAGTCTTCCCGTGTCCTTCTTCTATAGACCTATCTTTCATGAATCCATTGTCCCTCCATCATTTTCCTCTCACCCATCATATTAAAAACCCCATGCTGAGAGGTCACTTGTAGACAAAGACTATTATATTAGCAGTATTGCCTCATCGATGTCACTTGCACCCTCATCAAAATCAGCATTGGAGACAACACCAATATTATCTACATCAAGATCATATTTAATACCAATATTTGAATTAGATTCCTTATCAAAAACATTATCCCTCATAGATATTATAGTAGATGATGGATATGCCTACTTTTTTTAATATACCTCCAATTTAGATGATAATCAATCACCAATCATATCTTTTGATCCTAATCAAGATGATGATGTCATAATAGAATTCTTACAAGCTTTATCTATCAAATATTGTTAGAGTGAATCTGATCCTACCTCATATGCATGTCCTACAAATAGTCTTAATGATGATTTTGCTAATCTTGAGGATATTTTATCTGATGTCAAAATTGGGTCTCTTAAGAACCCATATAAATACCATGTTTCCCCACCACCACTCATTGACCACATCATACCATCTCCCCCACCTTCATCCATCATAGACCCCTTTATTCTTATGACTGATCATTTAATCACCTCCCTCCATAGGGATGAATGTGAACATATATCGTTGGACCCTTCATCAAGTAACATAATAAGTGCCAAAAATGTAAATGTCCAAGACCATATTCAAAATCATACATGATGAACAAATCACATTTAATCCAATAAGTCAAAATAAATAAAATTCAAATCATTGACCTAATCAAAAAATGGCTTCCCCTAGTGAAACCCTCTTTGAGGCACTAGGGGACCATAAAAGACAAAATAATCATTCTATCAAGTTAAAAATCAATCTCCTCTTATGAATGCTAATGAGGACAATCGATATATAATTGAGTCTAAAAATCAAAACAATTTCAAAAGAACTATCAGTATGGCTAATAACCCTTCAAATAATTAGATCAAAGAAAAATTATAAAGACAAAATATCTTGAATCTCTTAAATTATTTTGTCATATGGCACCAATCAAATATGGAATGTCCAACATATCTAAAAATGTGTGACTACTAGTCCTAATCCTAAAAACCCATCACACCTTCCTATCACAATCCTATCATCCAATCAAGTCATATACTCTATCACCAAATACAAACCCTAAATCCATCAATACCTAACCTCACTATACTGATAAACATTATCTCTCATAGGGTTGATGAATTCACTTGTTCTAGATGTTTGGAGGGGTCTCAATCAATATTTAATGAAGGCCACAAGGACATCAATACATTTTATTATCACTCAGAAGTGCACCCTGAAAGCAACTTATGTCTATTCTCACTCATGTTGATACAATGAAAACTCTCCAAGGTGTAGGTGAACTTATGATAGATACAATATATAGATGAAGGGATGGTTCCCTTTAGTACACTCATCCACTTCTCTCTAAACTCTCTCAGATAGTGCTTTCTTGACTAGAAAAAGGGTAAAAGAAGCAATGTTAAAGCTGAAAATGGAAATGAAAACTAAAAATTAGGGTGATGCACCAATGTTGAGGTCAACTATGCAAATACCTAACACAATTTAAAATACAAATAACTTGCACACATTCACTTCATTCTCATACAATGACTTTTGCATCAGTATTTCATATAGGAGTCTTGACAAACACTCACACTAGTTAGGAAGGAATGAACAATGGTTAAATTCACTTCCAAATTAGGTAAAAATTTTATATGACTTAAAATAATTATCATTTACTAGATAAATTGAATTATTCAGATATAAACCTAGGAAAAATAGTAATTCACTAAGTTCTATGAATGAATATTAAACACACACTTCATGAAAGCTTGAGAATGGAGGAGAATTTGGCTCTTTATTTCTTCAAAGGTTATGTAGTAAAAAAATTTAGTAGATTTTTTGTAATCCAAAAGCATAATCTGATCCTAAATATCTCCAAATGAGATTACATAAAGAAGATAATAATAGAGAGAGGATAATCAACTCCAAACTAGGAATGAGTGCACATGCTAGTCAAGTTCACTCTTAGTTCAATTGAACCTTCAACTCTAAAATCAACCCAAATCAACTCTAAATCAATCCCAAAATGATACGTAGTAAATTTAGATTTTAAACCTGATCTACATGAATTATGGTTCCATAGGAGAGGGAGGGAGAGTTGATAAGTCAAAGGGCTCTTCATACAAACTTGAGTCTTAAGTTAACTTCTTTTGATCATGCAAACATCTTGGTCTTCTTTAGTTGACTCTTATTGGTATTTTGTTAACTCCTCTTGGTCTTTCATGCATATTTAAGTTTGAATTGAGTTACCTTCTCTCTCATCTTGAGTTTACTGGACTTATCTTGACTTCAAACTTGGAGTTCAACTTGAGCTATCTTGCATGTAACTTGCATGCATGTTTTACCTCATGTCTTTTCTAAAACTAGCCCAAAGGGGGGCATATTATAAGTGGGATGCATGTTGAATTTTTAAAGGAATATATTACATAAAAATATGGCTCCAATATTTTCAAAGACTTAAACTCCACTTATCCACCTTTGCATGTTTTGGAACTCCACTTTTGTAGGGTTAATTGAAGGATCTTTGAAGTTGACTTGAACTTACTAAATTTAGCCCAAAATGGGGTGCCATAGTTAGATATATGGGAGAATGTGGATTTTTAATAATAAATTAAATATTCTTGATAATAAATCTCTTTATGATGACCACAATAGCTCTTTAAACTGGTTCTTCTTCCATATGGCTATCTTGTGCAACTTTGACAAGCTTATTAAATGCACTATGAGAGACATAAACTTGATATATATTCATAATTAGAATATATAATGAAAAAAATATGATTTAAAAATAATAAAAATGGTTTAATATACCTTAAAATAATTTTTTAGCTCCAAAATCCATGTACAACTCCAAAAAATACCATTTTGTGCTCTCATATGCTATTTTAGACTCAAGAAACCTTGATTTGGATTAGGGGGTATAAACTAAGTTCCAAGCCTGTAAAAACACTCCTTCTATGATAATTATATATGTATCAATTTTTTATACCTATAAAAGTTTTAAAAACTCCAAAACTCTTCACCAAACTCCTTAAGAAAAATTTACAAAAAAGTGTGTGCTTGTTGCCTTAGGGATGACCTGAAGATGTTTTTCAATGAGTTAAGCCTATTTTGAATTTGTTTTAATTTTATGAGAATTTATTCAGACATTTATATTAATTATAAACACTCTAAAATTAATTTATTGCATTAGATGGACCTGAAACACCCATTTCCAATGCCATTTGTGAGTTAAAAAGTGAAGAAACATTCATTCCCTTCATGAATAGACCTATATTATGGAAATTTATATCTATTAAAGTAAATTAAGAACCTAAAAACACTTTTAAACATTTTAGGACATAAAAACATATCTCCATGTCAAATTTAAAGATATTTCATTTAATAAAACTCAAACTATACAGTTTTTGGTGTTTCCTAGTTTACACAATTTTATTTCTGAACGCCTGTAGGTCTATGTTTTACCATTTTATTGAGTTTTATTAGGCATAAATACCTTATTATTTTTTAATTATTACCTATAATAACTTATATTATCATTCAAATAATTTTATGTAACAACCAATCACTTAAACCCCTCAAAAAATACTTTTTTTTTATTGTATTTCTTGCTTGCTTAAAACCCTAATGCTTGTACCTTTTCCTTTATCCATTATTTGCCTATAATTTTTATTAATAAAGATTTATAAATGTCTTATATTCCATATAATATCTCACACCACCTTTATTTTTCAACAAAAAACTCAAAAATGTAAACATACTACTTAAAACTGAGTCATTAGGGTTTAAGAAGGGTTTTAGAGCACCTATTCTTCTTAATGATTATTCATAAATTTAAGACATTATAACTTGAAAATAATACATGGAATATTTATTTAATATGGTCTCAAACTCTAAATAATACTATTTTAACCAAATATTCTTCACCTTCATGTACTGAGCATTTAAAAATAGCCTTCACTAGCTTGCAACTAGCTAGTTAGAGGAATAAAAGAAACCTCTGTCAAAATTTTGACCTATGAATTGTTATTGATCATGGTTTTGGAATGATTAATGTTTTATTATGTTTTAAATACCTTTTTTTACCTTTACTCCTTAAATTTATTCTTCTTTAAAACTTGCACATAAGTAACTTTGACTAATGGTGGTAAAATTATCAACATTCTTTACAACTTTATTGGGATGTTTACATGGTAAACACTCAAGACCAATATCTCTATCCATTGGGTTATTAATTCATGAAAATATCACCAAATATTAAACTTAAAATTTCCTCAATCAACTACAACACATGTGCATAAGCACTTATTGAGTTGAAAACTAGAATAACTACCAACAAAAAATGTGCAAGATAACACTTGAATGAATTAAAGAACTAAAGCTACTAACAAAACATGTGCATAATGGTACTTGGAATAAAATTAAATATAACACTAATATTTATAAATAAGAACATATATTCAAAAAAAATGCTTAATATAAATACCAGTTACTGAGATTGAGAGCTCTTCACCATCCATCTTGGCTAGTTGGAAGGCGTTGTGAGGCTTACAGCTTGAGATCATGTAAGGACCACTCTAAAGTGAGTCAAAATTTATGTGTCTTCCTATTTTTACTATATCCTCATCCCATTTTAAAACCAATTCACATTCTTTGAATCTCCTTGAAGATGCACTTTTATCAAATGTTTTCTCTACATGTGTGTGATGTATCTCCATAGCTAACTTGGAATGATTTCTAAGTTCTTCTAACTCCATAAGTTCAAAATATCTCAGCTCTATGGGCTCACTCTCAAATAATTCTAGTTGATGCATTATCTCCAAATAAGGGAGCTCAAGTGAGATTGGCAATCTAGTTTCTCTCCCATACACTAGCTTGTAGGGTGAATTAGCAATGGATCTCTTAAAGGTGATCTTATTAGCCCATAGAACTGATTTTAATTTCAAATTCCAAGTCCTTTTATTATCTTCAATGGTTCTCCTAATGATCTTCAACAAGTTCTTGTTATTAGACTTAGCTAGTCCATTGCCTTATGGGTAATAATTTGAAGAATTACTAAGATACACATCATTTTGGATAGTCCATCTATTAATTTTAGCACCTATAAATGTCATAACCTTATCTAAAACTATAGTATAAGTAACACCAAACCTTATGAATAAACCTTCATAGAAGTCCAATACATTAGATTCATTTTCTTCTTTCAAAGCCAATGCTTCTATCCATCTATTAAAGTAATTTGTGGCTTTAAGTATCCACTTATGGCCCATGCTTGAAGGTGGATTTATGAGACCAATGAATTCCAAACCCCATTGTACAAAGGGACAATCTACTAAAATAGGTGAAGAGGTAGGGCAAAATGTTTTTCCTTTCCTACAAAAAAAGTACACTTATTTCACTTCCTTACCTATATATGTGAATCTTTGAATATGTTTGGCCAATAGTGTCCACCCCTCATGATTTTGAGGTATATTTTACTTGCTAAAAAGTGGCCTCCACCTTGTCCGTTATGAAATTCTTCAAGTAACATTTCAACTTGACTTGGCTCTATGCATCTCAACAACATGGAATCAACATCTTTTTTGAACAATACACCATCAACAAGTAGAAAAGGAATAGATTTTAGTCTAAAGTAGATTATCTTTGAACTATTTAAATTTTATAGGATACATACTACTTTGAAGTTACCTTGCCATACTTTAAAACCAGCTTTGCAAAGGTGTATGATTAGATACAATATCTTCATCATTCAAGACCAAAACTACCTCTTTACTTTCCTATAAACCTTGATCCAAGTGCTCACACAACCCTTTTTCTCTAATTAGCTTGGTTACCTTTATTTACACATCATATTCAATGACCCTTGTTATCCATCTTGCTCTATTTTCACTTATGTCCTTGTTCAACAAGAACTCTTTGATGTTAGGATGGGAAACCATCACATGGATCTTGTTATTATATAACAAGTGCCTACACTTTTTGAGACATCTAACAATATAAAGTACATGATTCTCAACAAATATGTACCTTGTTTCATACTCTTACAAACCTTGGCTAAAGAATGTTATTGGCTATTCCAAACCTTATGAATTTTTTTGTTTCAGTATTCCTAAAATTATATCAACATTAGCATATGCATACAACACAAAATCCTTTGAAAAATTAGGATTAATGAGAGTGGGAGCACTAGAAATGGCTTGCTTGATTTCTTCAAAACTTTTTATACCTTCTTTGGTCTAAGTAAAATTCTGATTTTTCTTGAGTATAGTTGTAAGAAGCTTTGACAAACTTGAAAAATCAGATATATACCTTCTTATAAAGTTAATTTTGACAAGGAAATTTTTCAATTCTTTGTTATGTTTAGGCAAGGACAATACAAGAATAAAATCTATTCTTTCTAGATCAATACTCAAACCATGCTTAGAAACAACATGACTGAGAAGGTTACCTTCATGCACTAAAAACACACACTTCTTTGGGATAAGTGACACCTCATATTCCCTACATCTCTCAAATACATCTCTAAGATGAAGCATGTGATAATTTTTATGATTTGAAAAAATTGTAACATCATCCAAATATACAAGAACAAACCTATTGATCAAATCTTGAAAGGCCATATTCATGGCTCTTTAGAATGTTTTTCCTAAATTAGACAACCCAAATGGCATTTTTATATATGAAAAGGTGCCTCACTTGGTGGTGAAGGATTTTTTGAATTGATCCTCTTCCTTCATAAGTATTTGGTTATATCCACTATAACCATCTAGCAATGATAACCTTTCTAAACTAACCACTAATTGTAGTGTTTATTCCATTGATGGTAAGGGATAATGGTCCTTGAGTGAGGCCTTGTTCAAGACACGAAAGTCCACACACAATCTGATTTCTCTGTTATTCTTCCTCACAAGATAATATTAGCAACCCAAGTGGAATTATTGATAGTAAATATGATAGTTGATTTAATCAACTTGTGAATCTTTGTTCTCATCAAAGGTTCCAACTTTGGATTAATTGGCCTTTGTCTTTGCCTCATCGATTTTATGTCTTCTTCTAATTCAAAGGTCTATTGAGTAAAACTAGGATAAAATCCTTTTCAATCATTTTACTCCCATGTAAACACATTATCAAACTCTCTACATAAATCAACAAAGGAATCTTGTTGATCTTGAGAGCATTCTTTACCAAGTTTGAGAGCTTTTCCATTGACCATGTCAATGCTTGCATAATGTTCTTCTTTGGTAGATAAATAATATTTTTCCCTTATTAATCATCATCCATACTAAACATATCATCAAGTGTGACAATACCCTTGGATAACTTGTTGGACTTAAGCTGAACTATTTGATCACCATACTACTACAAAAGTTTTGACTGATTTCCAGAAGAAAATTCAGCCTCTTTTTATAGGAAATGAACAACTTAATTATCATATTCAAAGACTTGTTAATTATAATTATTATTATTATTAAGATATGGTATTACCACAATATTTATTTGTGTCTGAGTTTTATCCTTATTTACATCCACTGGAATGTCAAATTATACCCTAATTACAGCCAACTTATCTACATGTTTATTGCTCTCTTTAGGCACTACCTATATGTCAAATGCATCAAAATCTTCTAGAAGATACCATACTCTATGTTTGTATGATTTTAGAAATGTATTATTACATATATTTAATTTATGTGCCACAATATCACTATCTTCAAATGCCTACAAGAGGTTAGTTCCCATCTTCCTAACCCATTACAAACCATGAACTAGAGCCTCATATTTTTCCACATTATTAGAGCATGCAAATTGAAATTGTATATAATAAAAGTAACTTTTTTTGGAGGTTAAAATGAGAATAATACCATCCCTTATACCATTTTTATTTCATGATCCATCAAAATAGATTTGCCATAAATTATCATTTAGCTGACCTTCTTTGTATATAGCTAGAATTTGTGCACCATTCTCATGCAAATAGTAAACTCCAAGTCATTATTCCTCTATCATATTTTAAGGATCATGATCATGGATAATAGTATCCCAATCATCAATAAATAAATCATGTATACCATAAATATATTATTTTGCTTCAGCTTCACTAGTTTGTTCTACTTCATCTAAGATGACACAATTAGTATTAACAATACTAGGCGTGTATGGTTCTAGATGAAAATGAGTAATAGGCTTTGAATAAATTGTAATTTTTGTTCCATACCCTGTTCTAAACATGATTTATTTCTAATCATATGAAATAGACCCACCTATCTTTGAATTAAAATTACATGATAAGAACATAGCAAAATATGGAGGAAGATCCACCACTACCACATCATGTTGAATAGTCACATTCAAGCATGCATGAAGTGTTAATTTCAGATTATTTATTATACCCATTGTCTTATTTTGAGATAAATAAATTTATAAAACACCCTTAGTGTATGGCTCATACACCAAACCTAACTTATTTGCAATCTATTTTTGTATTATTATGTTACTTATTCCACTGTCAACCATGCAATTATGAACTAATGTATCATCAATAATAAAGGAAAGATAGAAATGAGGTGTATTACTTGGTTTTTTATCCTCTTTAGTGACCTTTACCCCTTTATATACCTTTTTCCCTTTTTTTTTTCTCTTGATTATTTGAATTTGCTAGAATCACACTTTCTTTCTTTCTTGGTTTTGTAGACAAGCTAAGACCTAAAAGCTCATGTATAAGTGTATCCTTTTATCCTGGGATGGCCAATGAATCCCATATATTCATGCTTATTTTATCCTTATTCATATGATTTATTATGTTGAAGGAGGATCCTCCAACCTTTATTTTCACCCTTGGAGCAATAGGAGCTATTGTGCTTGAGTCACTTAGTGAAGCTTGTTTGCTTCAACATGCTGATTTTTTTGAGCTATAGGGGTAAAAATTTGATTATTAGTACTTTTATAAATAAAATTTGGAAAATTTAAAGCATGTATTACTTCTTGGGTATCCTTTATATCCCTTATCTTGGCTCTTTTAATGGGTATAATAAAGTTCTTTGATTTACTAAACCCACCAATCTGATTTACTACCACATGATCATCAAATTAGAAATTTACCAATGTTACATCCATTTGTATTTGTCTATGATTCACTCACCATTATTTCATCATAGATTCATTGTGTTGTCCTTATTTAATAAAATATTCCTCTTGTGTCATTTGAGGAATTGCCATATTCTATGAAATTGAAGCTTGATTTTGCACATCATTAGTATTATAAGGTTACCAACTTGAATCTTGCATCAAATTATTTTATACTAAAATAAGGGCCTTGATTGAGGAAGTGACATTAAGATTAATTCCATCATATTTTTTGGTTGGTATAATGGCTCCTTGATTTGATATGGAGGCCTATTATCTTTATAGCCTTGGTAAGGAGATCTTTGCTCTCTATATGGCTGATATGTGGGTTGATTAGGTGTTTGATATAGCCTATTGACTTTATATTTTTGCCTCTTCAACTAAAATAATTCATTACAAAAATATTATAACATACGTTTTAGTTCACCAATATCATTAGATTGACTATGAGGAGCTTGAACTTGATTTTGAGGGGTTGAAATTGGGGATATTAATCATACTTAAAGAGATAGAATAGGCTTCAATTCTATAAAAATTAGAATTAGAGGACTAGGTTCAAGTTTATCATCTTTAATTAGACTATTTTCAGCTCTAATGATAACCTCATAAGCATTTGGGAGTGTCCTACCACCCATAAACTGAATCATAACTAAAATATCAGAATTCAAGGCTATCAAAAAGTATAAAAAAGAGTATTCAAGATATGGCCTTATCATGGGAGGTATTATATTCCATGTCTTCTAAAATATAATATTAAAATTAGTCATAAATTTATGTGTTTCTCTCTTGATGGTAGTGAGCTACTCAACAAGAGATAGATGTTTGAATTTATCTTCAAATTGCCTACAAAATGGTTCACCTAAATCATCCCAAGAGGCTATAGAGTTCAAAGGAAGGTTCCTATACCATTTCAATGCATTTTAATTTAAGGATATAATAAATAAATGTATGGAAACATTATCTTGGGTAACATGGTTGAAGGAACACAAATTGGCCACATCTTTGATACGCTCTATGGGTGTAGTTTGATCTTCACCTATAAAATATGGTAGACTTTTGAGGCTTGAGGCAGAAATATCATTATATTGGGCCAAATTAAAAAGGTTTATATCATTTAAAGGAATAAATACCTATTTTCATGGGGTATCTATGTTAATAATAGGATTTGAACTTGAAGTGGTTTGCATAATAGGTTAATTTGGTGACTAAAATAGTCTTATAGTATATGAACTTATTGTCAAAAACCTTCTTCTTTTAGAATGTTTAGATAGTTCAGAAAATTCAAATGGTATACCTCTACTTTCAGACCTTGTAGTAACTTTAGGCATGAAAATTTTAGCTTTTGCTGCTACAAATGTCTTTTTTTAACTTTAATCTAAGTCCCACCAAGCGTGCTAAAAATTATTATCACTCAGAAGTGCACCCTGTAAAAAACATGTGCATTTCTCACTCTTGTTGATACAATGGAAACTCTCTAAGGTGTAGATGACCTTATGATGGAGATAATATCTATAAGAAGGGTTGGTTCCCTTTAGTACACTCACCCAATTCTCTCTAAAATCTCTCAAATAGTGTTTTCTTGACTAAGAAAAGGGTAAAAATAGCAATGCTAAATCTAAAAATTGAAATAAAAACTAAAAATTAGGGTGATGCATCAATGTTGAGGTCAATTATGTAAATACCTAACATAATTTATAATACAAATAACATGCACAAATTCACTTCATTCTCATACAATGACTCTTGCATCAGTGTTTCACATAGAGGTCTTGTCAAACACTCACACTAGCTAGGAAGGTGTAATCACTTAAAAGTGGTGATTAGATTCTAAGATTTTCACTTGAGTTACCTTATTCTTAGGCTATTCATAGACCTCTCCTTGAGAATTAGACTTATTTTTCCAATAATTCAATAAACCACAGTCACCTATAGCTAGTCAAGACACAGTACCATAACTATCATTTCAAACCCCAATCCAAATTGCTTAGAAGTCTACAAAGAGGACATTAGCACCACATTTGGGACACTATAGCCATATGGTTCTAGTGTCCTTAACTGGGTACTAATATCTTTAGCCCTAGATATTCCTAATAGATAGTTTTTTAAATGTGTACCCCTCTTAAGGTTAGCCTAAGCTCATTTTATTATTTTTCAAGCAACAAAACTCTATAAATACAAGTCCAATTCAAATATATTCACTAGATGAAAAATAGATGCAGAAGTTAATCAATTCAAATACAAAGTTGAGAAAAATTAAGGTATTTGATCCCTATTCTACATTACTTCTATATACTACCATTTATAATAACCTTAAACCTAGTTTTCAAATATTTCAAAGCTCAAATATATTCAAGGCATCTAAGGCCACTCTCATTCTAGCATTCACTTTCACATAAATCAAGGATTAGATAGGAGAACTACATCAGGCTTGATCCCTCTTCAGAGTATTGGTATGTATGCAACTATCTACATATTAGGGTGTTGAGAATGTCTAGTCCATCCTACTAACACACAAAATTATTACTCATACCATCCTTTCAAGGAGGATTAGGGTTTGCACATTAAATTAGGTTTTTTAGGTACAACATAAAGCTACAAGTTTTATGTACGTAGGAACAAGACATATAAACATAGGAGCATGTAATTGGGGAAAAATAGGAACAATTATACAAAAGGGATATTAAGGACACTACACATAGATGGTTATACTATCCATATTAGGCATTACTATCTAGTGAGTATATAAACAATAGAATCCTATTGACAACATGTAGAACTACTCAAATCTTAACTTTCATAACCTAGATCATCTGCAACAGTCAATTTTTAGATAAGCTTATATTTATCCCTATTTATTTATATTATTAGAAATTCAAATAAAGTAAAATGTCATAAAAAATTATTAATTACATATTTCTTATTTATTTAATTGATTTAGGCATCTTATCCCTTTAATCTAAACATAAGAAGTACTTGTGTAAAATCCTAAAAAGTTAAATCAGAAGGAATGAACAATGGTTGAATTCACTTCGAAATAAAGTAGAAATTAGACTTAGACACTCTATATGACCTACAATACTTATCATTTTCTACACAAAGGTGAATTATTTAGACATAAACCTATGAAAAATAGTAACTCACTAAGTTTTATCAATGAATATTAAACACATACTTCAAGAAAGCTTGAGAATAGAGGAAAATTTAGCTCCTTATTTCTTCAAAGGTGATGTAGTAAAAAAATTTGATAGATTTTTTGTAAGATAAAATCATAATCTGATCATAAATATCTCCAAATGAAAATACATATAGAAGATAATAAGAGAGAGATGTCAATCAGTTCCAAACTAGGAATGAGTGCACATGCTAGTCAAGTTCACTCTCAGATTAACTGAACCATTAAATCTAAAATCAACCCAACTCAACTCCAACTCACTCCCAAAATTCCACATATTAAATTTAGAGATCAAACATTCTCTACATGAATTATGGCACCATAAGAGAGAAAGGGAGACTTGACAAGTCAAAGGGCTCTTCATGCAAGCTTGAGTCTTGAGTTAACTTTTTTTTATCATGCAAACATATTGGTCTTCTTTAGTTAACTCTTATTGGTATTTAGTTAAATCCTCTTGTTAATTCATTCATATTTAAGTTTTATTTAATTTATATTCTCTTTCATCTTGATTTTGCTAGACTTATCTTGACTTCAAACCTGGAGTTCAACTTGAGTTATCTTACATGCAACTTGCATGCATGTTTGGCCTCATGTCTTTTTTAAAAATAACCCAAAGGGTGGAATAGTAAAATTAGGATGCATGTTGCCTTTTTAAATTAATATCTTTCATATAAATAGGGCTTTAATATTATCCAAGACTTAAACTCCACTTATCCACCTTTGCATGTTTTAGAACTCCACTTTTGTAGGCTTAATTGAAGGCTCTTTGAAGTTGACTTGAACTTGCTAAATTTAGCCCAAAATGGGGTGTCATAGTTAGAGAGAGGTGATCATTTGGATTTTTAATTATCAATTAAATATGATATATAAGTGTGCTTTTGATGATGACCATAGTATCTCTTCAAACTAATTCTTCTATATGCCTATCTTGTGCAACTTTGACAAGCTTCTTGAATGCACTGTGAGAGCCAAAAACTTGATATATCTTAATAATTATAATAAATGAAGAAAAATATTATTATAAAAAAATTATGATGGTTTCAAAAACCTTAAAACAAATTTTTAGCTCCAAACTCCATGTACAACTCCAAAAAACACCATTTTATGCTCTTTTGTGCTCTTTTGGACTCAAGAAACCCTAATTTGGATTAGGGGGTTTAAAATGAGTTACGATCAAAAAAAAAATCCTTATATTATAATTTGATATGTATCAATTTTTTATACATGAAAAAAAATTAAAATTTTTGAAATTTTTAAAACTCTTCACCAAACTCCCTAAGAAAAATTCATAAAAAAATGCTTGTTTGTTGCCCTTGGGATGACCGGAGATGTTTTTCAATGAGATGAGCCTATTTTGAAATGGTTTTCATTAAATTAATTATACATTATATAAAATCAATTTTTTCCAATCCAAGAAATTAAAACACCCATTTTCAACTCTATTTGTGAGCAAAAAAGTGAAGAAACCTTCATTCCCTTCATGAACAGACATGTATTTTAGCATTTTATCACTCTTAAGGTACATTAAGGACATTAAAACACTTATAAATAATAAATTACATCAAAACATACTTCCATGTAAAATTTTAAGATATTTCATTCACTAAAACTCAAAATATGCACTTTTTGGTGTTTCCTAGTTTGCACAATTTCATTTTTGAACGCCTGTAAGTCTATGTTTTGTCATTTTATTGAGTTTTATATTGAATAAATACCTAATTAATTTTTAATTATTACCTTTAATAACCAATATTATCATTAAAATAATTATATGTGCTCAACCAATGACTTAAACCCCTCATGAATTACTTTTTTTACTGTCTCTCTTGCTTGCTGAAAACCCCGATGCTTGTATATTTACCTTTATCCATTATTTTCCTTGAAATTTTGATTTATTAATATGTATAAATTTCTTATATTCATAATAAAATATCACATCACATTTATTTTTTAACAAAAAGCTCAAAATGTAAAGATACTGCTTAAAACATAGCCATTGGGGTTTAAGAAGGGTCTTAGAGCACCTATTCTTCTTAACGATGGTTCATAAAATTAAGACAATGTAACCTAAAAAAAATGAATATAATATTTAGATAATTGGTTTCCTAAAATCACCCTAATAATTTTCTAACTGAACTCTTCTTCACCTTCATGTACCGAGCATTCAAAAATTGCCTCCACCAGCTTGCAACTAGGTAGTTTGAGGAGTAAAAGAAACCTATATCAAAATTTTGACCTATGAGTTATTATTGAGAATATTTTTGTATTTATTAATGTTTTATTATGTTTTAAATACATTTTTATACTTATAATCCATGAATTAAGTCTTCTTGAAAACCTTCAAATAAGCAACTTTGACCAATGGTGGTAAAATTGTCAACACATCTAACATTGACAACATTACCTTAGTATCACATATATCTAGAATAGGTGTTGGATGAAGATAATTTAAATGTATTAATTTTGAATATTTCCCATATATAATAAATTTAA
The DNA here is from genome assembly GCA_037957365.1 of Torreya grandis. NCBI lineage: Eukaryota > Viridiplantae > Streptophyta > Pinopsida > Cupressales > Taxaceae > Torreya > Torreya grandis. The sequence continues at coordinate 614,153 of JARHVA010001048.1, forward strand.
ATTCTAAAATTCATAAAAAATAAAATAAATAAATAAATAGCATTCGTCTAATGGTGAAAACTAGTCTTTTGGCGCTTGGGGTAAGTACCATGATGAAAACCAATTTCTGGTGTCATGGTAAAATAATTTATTATCCACATTATACATCAACACTTGGGGTAAAAATACATACCTTATAAATCTCATCCTTATCTATCTTATCCCTTTGTCCATCATTTCCCATCATATTGTACATCTTATTATGTCCATCCTTTCTTTTAGTCTTGACCTTCATAAGGGAGTTGATAATGTCTTAAGAAATATTTTGGAATTATCTTAGCATATCATAAAATGGAAATTTATTAAAATATATATTTTATACCTTAATGATGTAGTCATTGGCAAATCATATCCCATTTGCCATTGGTCCTCATCCCCTTTTAAACATCACCCTCTTCCTTTTGTCATCTCATCCATTATTTCATCCATCCTTATCCATGTTTCTAGGCTTGGTATTCCATTTTCTAGTAACCCCTTTTGTATATTGTATATAAATATCCCAAAAAACCCTAATAAATATAAAATCTACAAAATCCCAAAACCTCTAAATTGTCTTTTCATATGTTTTGAATATTGCAGTCATCTCATTATTATCTTACCTTGTCTTATGTCTTAATGGTCTTATCATTTTCTCATCTTGCCTCAACATTATAATCATCTTATCTTATGTCTTTTTTAACCTCATCCTAATCTAAGTCACTAGTCCAAATCAAGTCCACACCTTGTCCAAATTACTATCCTTGATCCAAATTCACATTATGATCATCACAACCAACTTAGTCCAACTCATCACCTAGTCACTCATCCCATCGACTCTTGTTAGGACAACATACAAGACACAAATCACAACACATCTTGATGTAGATACTTGTGCATTTTACTTATACTCTCTATTTTTTTTGACTTTCATGTCTTTTATCATATGATTGTCTTATGTTTTATTTGTTTATCTGTGTTTCTTTTTAGTCTTACGTCATGTATCTTTTTGTCTATTGAATAATGAACAAGGATGTTATGATGACACCAAAAGCTAAAATGATGTTTTTAAGTGCCCTCTATGATGCAAAGTTCACTAATTTCCCATTTTATAATCATGCACTTTGGTACAATCTCCTCTTGGTCATACTTATATCATGGGGCATACTACCTAGTGCTATATTTACATCAGATTACTTTGACTATGATGAGCCTTATTACAAAAATGATGGATTGATAATGGACACTCATCATATTTTATCACCTACCTAATCATCTAATCAATCATCCTCCCATCATCAATTTGATCATCCTAGTCTAACAATCTAACCCAACCACATGTCATAACCCTTTATCTTCATGTCTAGGTCACATCCTCGATCTACATCATCATCATCATCATCCTCCTCTATTCTATTTGGTCATATATCATCTAGTCTAAAATACATTGGCTAAAGGTCTTTTCATAATATGTAAGTAGCACTCAATCACATGGTGTGCCTGAGGTTAGCTCAGCCACTCTCACTTCTTTCCCCATCATTCATCATCACATTTGTCTTGTCTTTCCTCATCATTAGGTCTTGAATCAGTCAAATCCTCGAGATATAATATCAATCATTAATTAATTAGTCTATTGATCAATCACCATCCCCATAATTATCTCCCCTATCTTCCCATTCAATCACTCGCACCTATCAATTAGACCCGATGAGTCACAACATCCATATTTTCTTGCATCAATCATCCATTATCACTGATTTATCAAATCATCATTTAAATTATATAGTCTCCTCCTTCAATTGGGGCTTGACCAAGACTGTAACTTTATCATCTCTTACTCCCTTACATGTGTCCTTGCCAAGGGCATCATCTCTATTAATTATATGTGGCTCATTGATTTGATGCATTGCCATCCAATTCTTCCCCTTCATATTTTGGTCATTTAATCATATTTTTTTTCTCTCTCATCTCTTTCATAATATCACTTGAATTAATATTTAAGATATATTTATCATTAATCTTATCAAATCAGTCTTATTTTGGCTTGATTCTCCCCCATGCATGTGTCCTTACTTGGGATATGTTGACAACTTGTGGCCTTTTCTATAAATCATCTTGGTTTGTAGCTCTCCTTGACATGCATCCTTTCCCAAGATACATCGAAAGCTTATGGCATTTTATCTTATCATCATCATGTTATGGTTGATTTCCCCTTGGCATGTGTTTATAACCATGACACAATTGTCAATTTGTATCTCACTACTCATGTTGAATTCATTTTCTTCATCATCAGTCCCACATCTAGCATCCCATACCCTTGTATACCTATTGCATCCCACCACTCATTTCCTTTTTTGAGTGTCCATCCACCTCCTTCCTCCCCGCATATCCCCTCGAGGGGGCATTATCATGTGTCCACTAACATCATTTACTAACATTCATCCATGAGTGTCTTTCTTCTTTGAAAGACCATTAATCCTCCCACTTCATCCACTCGTAATTCCCCTTCAAAGAGGGGGAAAATGTATGCACCTAAATTTTATCACTTTATTTATCATCACTAATATTATTATTAGTCGACACTAACATCTCTAATTTCTTTTAATAATCACTAATCCCATCTAATTTTGTCTAATTCATCCTTACTAATCCTCCTAGTCTTTTTTCTAACACTCCTTTCCATTATTATTCATCTATTAACCTTATCCCTACCCCAAAAATAAATTAATTCACCTAATTTCCCATTATCTACTAACTAATCCCACTTGTCTATTGTATTGGAATTTAAAATTTCAATCCCACATACCCTAGCCTATTCCTAGGATATTCTACATCCCTAGTCCCTAACCACCCATTTAATCACCTACTAATCATGCTTAGCCCCTAATGGATTATATAATTCTCCAAATCTATATTCCTCTTATATTCTCTCCATCCTTTCTAGAAGCATCTAAATCTAGAGGCTTCTTATGAATTTTTAATTCCTTTTTAATTCTCCCTCCATTACCTATTTAAACCCACCATCTCCATCCATTCCAAACAACTAAGGAATGTGCAAGAAATCCATGCTACATCAATCCATCCTTTTATCAAGCTATCAATTAGCCCATGCAATCCAAATATCTTGATCAAGCTAATATCACACTAAAATCTTGAGTCTATCTATAACAATCAATAAGCAATCCAAAATCCTTGAAAAATCCATTTGAAGATCTTGGAGGGAAGCAAAGAGAAGCAATATAATGGTAGCTTATACATTCTCTCCCTTTGATGTTTTTGTATATTTTGGGTTAATTTACTATGTATAGTATATTAAATCTATATCTCAAATTTACAAGCATACAACATGCTACAAATGTTTAGGCCTTATTCATTATTAATGAGCACTCTTTTAATACCTTTATTTTGTATTTTTACTTGTATGAACAAAGGAAAAATTTGGCCAATAATATCTTTGGATGGTAAATATGTTAGCTCAAAGGTGATGAGCTTATCATTATTCTTAAGATCTTTCATAATATCTACAAAATAATTAAGCACAATATTACTTGGGACTTATGTTCGCACAATGCATCATATAAGATATCCTTATAAACATTAGATTATTTTAGAATCTCAAGGATTGAAATCTTAGCATGTGTATTGTTTAATTGGTCAATAATGTCATATCCCTTGGATTTTATTACAACATTGGGTTTAGGTGGTACTTATTGTGTACTAACAAGTGGCAGGATAGGTTGGGCAACCTTACCTCTTTGAGTAATAACAATGTGGATTATGAAATACAATATAAATCATGGATGAATAATGGGTGTAGGATGGTAGTTGTAATTCAAATAAGTATTAGAAATAAAATGGCACAAGAATGATAATCAAATCTATAGTAAGCCAATTAAATGTTAAACTTAGATATAAGAATACACTAAATTTATTATGTTGAGATAGACTCAACATGGAAAGTACAACTAGGCTAGATATAGAAATGACAAAGAAGAGATGTACTTATCTTGTTCTGATGTTAATGCAGTTCTAGATCTAGAATAAGCTAAAAGTAGGTAGGAAGATAGTTTTAGAATAGTTATCAAATTTTGGATCTGGTGCCTCTAGCTATCTAGACAATTGAGTCAACCTTGGATGGTTACATCGATATTACTATCCCAGTCTAATGATAGTGTTTTGTATGGAATATCTAGTGAAATAGGATGCAACCACCTAGATGCTTCTAGGTTTGGCTTCACCTTCACTCTAGTGCAATCAGATCTAGGTCATGGATAATTGATCCTTTTGAAATGGCAAAACCCTAGCTTTTCATCTTTAATGTGACCTTGGGGATAAATGGGTTAATGGGCATATGGTGTCGAGATGACCCTAATGATCCCACTATCAAAGGACATTGCCTACATAATGAATACTTTAAAGAGGGCCTAAAATTGATATAGTTTTTCCCTACATGTTAACTTGTGTTTGAATCATGTAATGTGTGTAAAGCAAAACACAACAATTACCTAGCTTATAACTTGGAAAATTATGCTCTCGGATTGCTCCTTGACTACTTTAGACCTATAGATGTGAAATCCCTATGATTGGTTTGGAATTAGGAACAAATGGGTAAGCTTTGCTCAATTGAATGTTATTTGAGTGTTTTTTGATCTGGTTGTTAGGTTTCATAGGTGATTAATGAATAAAGGTCGATCTTATATGTATATCAATCCCTTTGGAATAATAACTCACATTAAATCACTTATGATGATCATTAGGATACATTTCATTTGTAAATTGGATGAATTTTAGGGCACTAAACACTTGCATCGGGGTAAGATAGTAACGTCGACAGTACTATCCATCTTAGACATTAGTGTCTAGGGAGTAGCGAAATAGTTACATGATCAAAACTTATAGAGGTGTAGATAAGTACATTTTAAGTATTTTGGGAAAGATAGAATGTTTGTATCATAAATATAAGACTAGTTAGATTAAGAGATAGTCTAAGGAGCATAAGATAGAGTAGATGTGAGGCTTACAGAAGCAAGGAGAGTGTAGAACATAGAGGAATAACCAAAGTCTAAGTTTTCCATGTGTACAAGATTGAGGTGCTACATAATCATAAAATATCATCTACACTTTTCAATATTTTCAATTTCAGATTATATGCACTAATTATGTACTATAACATGCTCTTAATTGCAAGCCAATCACCAAAAAAGTATTCAATTTGGACTCAAATAAAGGCAAGGTGTGTTATAGACACCCATATACACATTCATTTCCTTTAAACTAGTGATTTCATTAATAAATTAAAGTGGGGAAAATGTAAACATTATTTTATGTATTATATAGCACTTTGGTCTTGTATATTTGGCGAACTCAAACCTTGGTTGTTCCTCTTAATTTTGGACCTTTCCTACTTTTCAAAGCCTTAAATCTAATCTATCTTGTGCTCCTTGACCTATCTCTTAGTTTGACCAGTCTTATATTGATGACCTATACCTTATATATTGTCTACAATTCTTAAAACTTGCTTATCTTCCACCTCTATAAGTTTTGAGTATGTACTTACTTTCCTGATCCTTAAACACTAGCATCCTAGATAGACACCTGCATCGATGCAAGTGTCTTTCTCTAATGCAAGTGTCTAGTACCATAAATTCATCCAATTTTTAAATGAAACATATCCTAATGGTCAACCTAAGTGTTTTAATGTGAGTTATTTCTCCACAGGGATTGATATAAATACAAGATCAACCCTCATTCATTCCTCATCTAGCATACACCTAGAAACTTCTTACATACTCACCATGTAATTTACAAAAAAGCATTAAATCAAGCACTCAAGTGAGTAAAACTTCCCTATTTTCTCTTATTTCCATATCAGTTATAGGGACAACATATACACATGTCTGAAGTACCAAAGGAGTAGCTCAAGAGCTATATTTTCCAAGTTAGAAACTAGGTCACTATTGTACTTAATTTGCACATATTATATGATTCACACACAAGCAAACATGTAGGGGATAACTACATTAGATTGAGGCCCTCTTTAAAGTATTGGCTATGTAAGTAGTGCTCATTAATATAGGTGTCTCTGGGATCAGCTCGACACCATGTGCCCACTAACCCATTTTCCCCCAAGCTCACTATGAAGATGAAGAACTAGCATTTTCTAATTTTATGAGGAGAAATTGTCCATGACCCAAATCTAAATACATTAGAGTGAAGGTGAAGTCAAACCTAATAACATTTAGGTGGTCACATCTTTTTTTAGTAGGTATTCCATACATGACACTTGTATCATGTTCAGTTAGTAGCATCGATGTAACTATACACGGCTGCCGTTAGTGTCCAAGGCTACATAAGAACTCAATTTAGAATCTGACAACTATTCTAGAATCTTCTTCCAATCTACTTCCTGCCTACTCCAGATCTAGAACTACATTAGCAATCTAGTTTATAAAATAGGAACAATTTTGTGCAATAAGGTTGGATGTAGGTTTAAGTGCTATAAAAATACATTCCTATAATGGTTGATGTTACCCTAACCCCTAAAATTATCATTCCCTAATGCTCTATTGTGCTTCATGTCCTAACACTCCGTTATCACCTCCTTTCTAATTCCAATCCTTAGAAAAAATTCACTATAAAGTGTGTATCCATTATATTTTGGAAAGTGACATGACCAAATTAAGACTAACATGTTTTTCTAGATATAATGAATTTGTTTGTCTTAACATTTATATCTTTTTTAGAAACTAAAATGAATGGCTAAAGTGTACTACAATTTTTTTTAAGATAATTTTTTTTTTTTTTTAAACTACCCATAGATACTACATCACTATGTGGTAATAACCTTAAAACATGTATAATACACATGAGAACATAAGAGACGGTGATTGGGAAAAATTTTAGAGTGGGTCGAGCCTTCATATTACCTATATATATATATATCTAGGGCTATTTGGTTGGTTGGTTCAACTATTATAAGAGTCATCTTCTCACATTTAAAATTGATTTAACATTAGTTTTATAGATAGAATGAATTTGTTTATCTTAGCATTTAAATCTTTTTTAAAAACTAAAATGAATAGTTAAAGTGTACTGCCTTTTTTTTAAGATAAATATTTTTGTTTTGTTTTTTTAAACTACCCATAGATACTACATCACTATGTGGTAATAACCTTAAAATATGTACAATACACATGAAACATAAGAGACAATGATAGGGCAAAATTTTAGAGTGGGTCGAGCCTTCATATTGCCTATATATATATCTATATTTAGGGATATTTGGTTGGTTGGTTCAACTATTATAAGAGTCATCTTTTCATGTTGGCCATTTTCCTATTTCTCCATCAGATATCTTAGATAAGGTGGTTAGAGGTCCTGAGATTCGTTGGGTGTATGCAAAATGCAAGAATGTTCTTAACCTATTCCACCACTATTAAAATTTTGAAAATCTTGGATTCCCTCATGCTTTAACTCTATATCCCCTCTTTTGGTGGATGCTTCATGTGTTCCATCTATGGTCATGACTGAGGATATTCTACTTGGTGATGTTCAAATTTGGGTCACCTTGTCGGTCCCTAAATTGGTTATCCTAAACCCTCTATTACTGGAGATGAAAGCAGATATTGGTAATAAATCCCTAATCGATAAATGTGTGTGATAATTTTATTCTAATTTAGCCCTCTCAATTTGGGCCTCGAAGTTTGGCATTCCATTGGTCCCCCTTCCTTATCATGACTACGTGTTGGCTTATTCTTAGTGTAATTTCAGAGCTCAGCTAACAGGGATTTAATGTGAAACTTTGGACCATGGTTTTTCTATTGTTCTAACATTTTCTTCTTCCCTTAGATCCATTTATTCTTACCAAATTTGGTCCATTTCAAGGTTGTCCTAATGTGGCTTCGACTTCATTCTCTTTCTTTGATGATGAGGAATGAGTGCTTCATAAATCTCTTGGTGGATAAAGTTGGTACTTTTGTAAAGGTTGATGCTACCTCCTGGAGCCTCAACTCAGTTCACATTTGTGTTTTCATTGACCTTTCCAAGCCACTGCCATTTTTGGTTAATCTTCTCTCCTCATAGGGCTCATGGACTCAACATCTCAATTATGAATACCTTCCCTTCCATTACTTCCATTGCCACTTCCTTGGTCATCACATTATTGGATGTCCATCCAAGCCCCATCAGGATCTTCAACAAGTCTAGAAGAGAAAAGAAGGAGATCTTGACCTATTTTTCAAGTGGCATAATCACAAAAAGTTTTATTGCCCCACTTCCTTTCACTAGGTGACATTGATAGACATTGTTGTGGGATATCTTGGGCCTACTCCCCCCACCCCTCCTCCCCCCCTTAGCCTGTTAAGGTCTGTATGCAATCAAAATTGCATGGTGCACATGAATCAATCCTAGATCGAATAAGATAGATCACACCTACACTTCTGATTGGGACACACACTTGTTAAGCAAGAATATGACCAATATGAGGATCTGCTAGACCCGATTAGGGGATCACTTGTATCATCTATCACAACACATCATGCTAGGGAAGGTTCCAAAGCCTACAGTCTAACATAATCACACAACAACCCTAAAAGAGTCTTATGTTTTATATATTCACTTATAATAATAAACAAGAAAGTAAACTAATCTAATAACAAGAAAAGTAAACTAATCTAGTGATCACCAAAGCTTGTAGCACAAAGGGGTTATATGCAAAGTAAATAGATACATGTATAGGTAACTTCAAATAAAATAAGTATTAGTAACACCCTAATATATGGAATATGAGGAGTAATATTATTCAAGACAACACTTATGCTACTTATATTTACTAAAAGAGAGGAGAACAAAGTTAGAATATACTTACCTAAATGTGAACCCATCTTGACTCAATCTCTCCCTTGGTCAATGGGGATTCGCAAGAGGTTGTTGTGGTTTGTAAGGATCAATTTTTTATGCCAAAGCATCCAAGACCTATCCACAATACTAAGATTCTCCAACTAAGAAACCTAAGTTAAGACTCCTCAAGTAGAATGGTGGAAGAGCAGAGTGTGAAGAAGCATGAGCGAATAATAACTCCTAATTACATTCATATTGAAATGACAAAAATGACCTTGTATATATATATGAGTATCTAACCCAAAAATAATTTAAACATATCAGTTGTGTTAGGTTGACCGAGTTAACCTAGCACATTATTGGGCTAATGCTTGAAGTTTGTGCTAGGTCAGCTAGATAGAAACTAGGCCTAAAGAACTAAAGTGACCCTAGATTGTGCTAGGTCGACCAGGTTGACCTAGCTTACTGAAAAGGTAAAAAGGGTACTAAGTAAGGGAAAGAAGGATAGAAAGAGGAATGTGTGAGGAAAAAGAGATAGCTTAGGGAAAGTTTTTAGGATCTGAATGGATAGGGAATAATATGGAAATAAGAGACAAAAATCCTATGAAGCACCAAAGGTCTGCCCACCCCTGTCCCAGTGCACCCCTTAAGGTGTGCACTTAGAGAGATTGAGTCATGATGGGTTCCTGCAAGATGTAAAGCATTTGTAATCAATAAAAGTGTGAAAATATTATGTGTATATATATGCCCCACTCGAAGCTCATCATGTGTCACTAAGGTGTAATAGGGGATGGAGCTTCAAGAAAGAACATAAGGACACACACAATGTTGATGCTAAAATAAATTGTAGTATTTTAATAATCACAAAATAACTGAAAGTAAATGATAGAAAAGGAAACTAACTAAAAATTAAATGATTCATACCTTGACTTACCTTTATCATGGGATGTTTGTGATCTTTGTTTTAGTTTTGATTATGGAGGGTGTAGAGACTGCTTTGGACAAACCCAAAAATACAAAACTAAGGAGAAAAAATAAACAAATGTAAGAAAATCCAAGATAATTGGTGCTATGTGGATGGGACATACTTGGGAATTTCTCAAGCTAGGTGACAAGTGTTATGTTAGACTAGATGACCAAGTCAAACAAGAGTAAATCGAGTAACCAAAAATCCAAGGCTACTAAAGACCTAAAAACTCAAACAAGTAAACCTCAAGTAAGAAAATTCAAACTCACCAAATCAAATCAAGGATACATGTCAAACAAGATGGTAAAAAGAGGATTCAAAAATAAAAATGGTAAAACAACATTGATGAGTGAGTAGTAACAATCCACATCTCAATCATCAATGGAAAAATGAGATGCATAAAAGGGAAAATAACATGGTTGGGTTAGCAACAATAATCCACATCTCATGCAATAATGGAAAAAGGGTGTGAACTCAGGTGTCCGCAATAGCAAAACAAAAAAATAAAGATAAAAGGGAAAAGAAAAGAAAAGTAGTTTTAGTAAATATATAGAATATGATGAAAATGATCTATATTTTCTCAAACATGTTGTTTTGCATCTAAAGATAGATAAAAATGAAACAAAGTAGTGTTAGCATGTTTTTAAGAAATGAAGAAAAAGGAATTTAAAGAAGAGGGAAAATAGATTTGGAATCACAATTTGTCTATCAAGGGGGGACACGAAATGGGTTGGAGGGGAGAATGAAGGAAAAACCAAGGTAGAGGAATTTTTTATCAAATTCAAGACACTCAAATTTGGTTTGTCAAAATAAGAGGACTGTCAACCTTAAGGACTCTAAAGAAATTCTCTTAGCTACACAAGACTTAGGTTAGCAAATGGAGTATATATATCATCCCATGAAGACTATATGCATGAAAATTAAAATGGACCTACCTCCCCATGAAGTGTTCCCTGCTCTTCAGGACCCCTTATCGAGTCATCAATCTACTACGAAGATTGGGTACTTGCATGAGAAAGTAGGTAGCACTATAGATTTTTTTTGAAATCCCCTATTCCAATCTATTGGCCTACTACACCCCTAAGGACATTGCCTTTGTGTGAAGCTAACTTTGGATTTTGAGCTTGGATTGGAGATAGGAGATGTGCTTGTAATCACATCTTTTAGTGTGATTAGAACTTTAAGATTTTTATGTTTCCTTTTAGATATCATTGCCTTTTATTTTCAAATAATTGGATTTTAACTTTTTTTTTAAAATTCCTCCTCCATATGGATTTGGAAGACCAAACATGGGTGCTAAAGATGAATTTCATTTTAAAACTTTGGGACATGGTTTCTAAGAGAGAGAAAATCAAAGAGCATGGGGTTTAAGAGTCTTGTAAATCTAGGTGAAATAAAAGTGTTATCTTGACTTTGACCTTGTTTTATCTAAATGTGGAGGTGAAAGAAAGAGGAAAATGACACATGTAACAAATTTAAATTTCTTCAAATTGCAAAAAATGTGACAAAGGGAAAAAAAGAATAAAATGATAGCAAAGGTGTGATTCCTTATCATAAGATTTTGGGAAGTGAATGAAAACATGCTAACAAAGATTGTTTATAGATTCCATCTAGCAAAATAAGCAAAAGATAATGTCTAAATAATAAGGATCACAAAGAACATGATAAAAAAAGTAATTTTATGAGGAGGGATGGGTTTTATCCATGGTCTTACCAAGCAACTCACAAAAGGAAAACCCAAGGGGTGCCAATAAAAAAAAAGTGAGGGAGCCTTTGTATAAAGCACCTCACAAATAAAGACCCAAAGGATGCCAAAACAATATTGGCAAGCAGCAAAAGAATGAAAAGGAAAAAATGAGAAATAAAAATAATGGTCGTATTATGAGGAGGGTTGGGTTTTATCCAGGGTCTTACCAAGTAACTCATAAAATAAAATCCCAAGAGGATGCCAAAACAACATTGGCAAGAAAAAGGAGAATGAAAAGATAAGTGATGAATACTATGGTACATCAAGAAACCAAAAGACCAAAAGGGAGGACTAAAGGTTTGAGAAAAAAAGAAAATTGTTGCATAGTGAGAGACCCATGCTAAAGTAACCTGAAAAAAGATGTTAGATAGATATATAGAGAAAGCATGAAAAGAAGGGAAATGATTAAGCAAAGTATTTCTTAAGGAATTGAGCATTGGTGGGCTCTTTGAAAACATGGCTTTCATTGGTTTGAAGGTGATAAGTACTTGAACCAAGAACATCTTTAACTAAGTAAGGGCCCCACCATTTTTGGGCATACTTAGCTTCTTTGTCATAAGTTTAATCTAATTTAAGGACAAGATTACCAACATTAAATGTGTGGTTTTTAACATGTTTGTTATGTTATCTAGAAATGTGAGCCTTGTATTGGCGATTGTGATGCAAGGTAAAAAGATGATGTTCATTAAGTAGATCAAAGGCATGAAGGCAAGCCTCATGGAATTATTTATTAGGAATGATGCATGAATAGATATGAGAAGATAAGGAAGCTCAACTTCAAAAGGAAGAACTGACTCAGAACTATAGACTAGAGAGAATGGAGTTGCCCTAGTGGTAGTACGAATACTAGTCTGATAGGCCTAAAGTGTAGGATAAATATGAAGATGCCAATCTGTGCGGGTTTCATGAATTGCCTTTTGAAGAATTTTATTGAGAATTTTGTTGGGGGCCTTAGCTTGACCATTACATTGTGGACAATAAGGAGTGGAAAACTTGTTATGGATTTTGAATTTAGTGTAAAGTTGTTTAACATGTTTATTTTTCAAAAGGAAAATCTAGCTTAACCATTACATTGTGGATGATAAAGAGTGGAAAACTTGTGATGGATTTTGAATTTAGTGCAAAGTTATTTAACATGTTTATTTTTGAAATTACCACCATTGTCAGAAATGGTGGTGTGAGGAACACCAAAGTGGCAAATAATTTGGTTGATAATGAATTTAGATATAGTAATATCGGTAATATTAGCAAGGGGCATGGATTCAACCCACTTGGTAAAGTACTCGATGGTAGTGATGATGAAGATGTGCCCATCTTGGGAACAAGGAAACTTTCCAATGAGATTGAATCCCCATGTTGAATATGGCCAAGGAGATTCGAATTCTTGAAGTTCAGTTGGTGGTGAATAAATGAGGTCATCATAAAGCTAATAAGGATTACACTTTTTAGCATATTCAATAGCATCTTTTTCTAGAGTAGGTCAATAGTAATTCATACATAGGCATTTTTAGGATGTAGCATGTCCACTATAGTGATCACCATAAATGCCGCCATGTGCTTGCTCAAGTAGAGGAGGAACCTCGTCTTGCATAACACAACAGAGCAAAGTACCTTTGGCATTATGATAATAAAGGATGTTATGTCTAAATACATACTTGAAAGCTTATTTACGAAGATGAATTTTTCATGGGAATCCAAGTTAAGAGGATAAGTTTGATGTTCTAAGAATTGGATTATGTCTTGATACCACAAGCATTGTCAGATGGTGATAGCCTCGATGTGAAAGATAAGGGAATATGGAGGGTGAATAGATGATGGAGATTTTATTATTAATATGATAAAATAAGGATCATAAATAAATTGATGTGGATGAAAGAGAGAATCTAAAGAGGTAAAAGAATCAATAATGGAATTTTGGTCTCTAGGAATAGGTTCAACTGTAAAGGAAGCAAAATATTTGGCAAGAGTGGTTGCAATTTTATGATAGGTAATAAGATTTTCACTTTTACATTGATAGGCACCACTAATTTGATGGCAAATGAGTTGAGAATCACCAAAAGCATGAAGATATTGTATGTCTAGATCAAGAGTAACTCTTATACCTAAGATAAGAGCTTCGTACTTGGCCATATTATTGGTGATATCAAATGTAAAATAGAAAGCTAAAGAAATTATTTTACCAAGAGTACTAGTGAGAATGCAACTTACCCCAGATCTTTAAAGGCATTTAGCACCATCAAAGTGAAGGGTCCAAGTATCCTCGTGCAAGTCAATGTTGATTTCAGGGAGCTCTTTAATAACTACTTTTGGTTTGGTAGTATCAGAGGGATTTGAAGGTTCATTAGATTGATTGGATTAAAAATCGACAATAAAGCTATGAAAATAATATTTAAGAGAAATTTATTGATTAAGACCTTCAATGTAAAGAATATTGTCATCAGGAAGGTCATTTTGAATTGAGGAAGTGGTTGGAATGGGAGCCATGATAAGTTGGTCAGTTGTGACTTGCCCTTTGATAGCTTTTTGCATGACAATACGAAGATCAAATTCCATAAGTAAAACCATCCATTTGCCAATTTTATCTCTTGGAAGAAATGCTTTGGAGAAGAAGTGACGAAGGGGTTTGGAATGAATAATGAGATAGGTGGTTTGGTAAAGCATGTAGTGACAAAGCTTTTCAGCTGAAAAATAGATGGTGAGGAAATCACACTCAACTTTGGTATAATGTGTTTCATAATCGATAAGGCCTTAGCTAATGTAATAGATGGCATATTCCTTAGCTATATCATCTTGTTGGGCAAGTATTGCTCCAACTGAAATAGGTGTGGAAGAAGTATAAAGAATCAAGGGTTGATCATTAGAAGGAGGACATAGTGTAGGTGGATGAAGCAATGAATCTTTCACATTATTAAATGCTTTTTGACATGGATCCATCCATTCCAAATTTTTACCTTTCTTGAGAAGGGAATTGATAGAGTGAATTCATAAGCCATCTCAAGAACAAATCATCTAATTGCCCCAAGCTTGCCTAAATAGGTACGAATGTCAGGAATATAAAGAGGGATAGGCATGTTGATGCATTAATCTTGGTTGGATAAACATCAATTCCATAGAGAGAGACTAAGAATCCTAACAATTTTCCAGATGTAACTCTGAAGACACATTTGAAAGGATTAAGTCTAACTTTATATTTGAAGAGACAATCAAAGATGATGGAAAGATTATAAAGATGATTTGTGTGATGCTTGGATTTATGATAATATCATCCACATATGTTTCAACAATTTTATGGATGAGATCATGAAAGATATGAGTCATAGCATGCTAGTAAGTAGCTCTAGCATTTTTGAGATCAAAGGGAATTTTAACATAACAATAGGTGCCCCATTTTGTGGTGAAAGTAGTCTTATGTTGGTCTTTATGAGTGATATGAATCTAATTGTATCTCAAAAATCCATCCATAAGAGATAACATTTCATATCCAGTCGTGGAATCGACAATGGCATCCATTGAAGGTAAAGGAAAGTTATCTTTAGGACAAGCAAGATTAAGATTGTGGAAATGAATGAAAATACAAATGACCATGGTGACCTTCTTCTAAATAGAAATAATATTGGAAACCCATTTAGAATAATCCATAAGTTTAATGAATTTAGCATCGAGAAGTTTGATGATTTATTTATGGCTTAAGTTGGTAACTTCAGGGGGAAACTTGCGTGCTTCTGAAGCATAGATTTGGCATTAGGATAGGTAATGATGTTATGGACCACTATGATAGGGTCAATGCGACGCATATCTTGGTAAGACCATGTGAATGCCTCTTAATAGTTATAAAGAAATAGGCTGAAATTATCATGTTCAAAAGGTGAAATTTCTTTAGAAACTATGATTGGTCAAGGACAAGGAGTACCATAGTCAATACGAGTTGTTTCTTCAATAAGCATGACATTACCATCTTGAAAGTGGTATGCTGCATTAGGTAAAGATGATTTTGGATTAGATTTAGGATCAATGTTAGTGACAAAGACATTGAAGCGAGGAGTTTTATTTTTAAAATTTCCAAGTTTATGATGTTGTCATGGGAGCTGTGTTTCCCAAGCATAAAACAACTCCAAAATAGCTTCATCACTAGACAAGGTAGGAAGAGGACCACAATATTCCACGTCTATTTCTAAATCTAAAATTTGATTACCATGCTGATCATATTGAAAATGTATTCAACAGACATTGATTACCTTGTCATCAAGTGTGCTTTTAAGAGTAGAAAAAATAGATGGAGTAGAAGAGGTTGATGGAGAAATGATGGGAGAAAAATTAGATTCAATTGGAGAATCCAAAGGAGGTAAAGAAGATGAAAGCACTTCCAGAGGTTTAGAAGGCATTATTTGCTCTACCACCCAAGGAGAATCAATAAGAGGAGGATTGATAGGAGGCACATAACCCTTAGGTTCTAAGTTATGACCTGTAAAATGGTATGTACATCTCGGTGGAAATCATGAATTTGAGCTAAGATCTTTTGATAATGTAAGACATCCAAGTCTCTAGATTGAGCTTGGGCCATGATATAGTTGTCTTCATAAGTGGGAGAAATTATGCATGCTTGGGATTTAGGAGGATCTTCAGATTGCGAAATCCCAAGATTATTGAATATTCAAGGAGTCATGATGAGAGGATCTTGAAACAACCTAGCCACTCCAAATTCATTGCAATCAAAAGCATCTTCAGGTAAAGATGGGTCTTGAGCATTGCATGGAGGGGGGAAATCGGTAATCTCATCCATGAGAGGAATGGTATGATCTCTGGGTAAGAGGGAAGGTGGAAGCCATTCTGAAATGTACGAAGGCAATTTCTTAGTATTGCAAGTGTGTTATAATTCATTGGGCTCATCATCGTCAGAATTTGCAAGAGTAATTTATAAATCAAGATTTATATTAATGAACTTAGGCAGAGGAGCATTATTGACTTTAAGAACATGGGAACATGATATTATGATTTAGAATTAGGCAATTGGATACTCTACGGGTTGGGATCGGCTTCATGCTTATAATGTTTTCCATTATGTAGAAATTTAATACATTGACTATTGGAAGAAACAATGGCCCTCATTCGATGAGTCTATGGATGACCATGGAATATGTTATAGGATAAAGGAAGATCAAGAACCATGAGTTTGGTTTGCATGGTCTTAGGACCAATTGTTAAGGGAAGCCATATACAACCAAGTGGCTTTTGATTAGTCTTATGAAAACCACGACAAGTAAGATGGGTTTGTTTAAGATGACTTTTGTTATAACCAAGTTATTGTAAAAGCCATAAAGAAGTCACATTAATACCAAAACCTTCATCAACTATAACTTTTCAAATAAGGGTGGCATTAATGGCTATCTTGATGAAAAGAGGTGGATCATTGATGCGAAGGAGGATTTCATTATTAATCATGTCCTCTTCAAGGAATTCAATGGAAGGTTTGGAAGAAGGACACATAGATTCAATGGTATTAATGTTTGTTGGTTGAGAATCAATAGAAGGTGGTTCTTCATCTAAAGAAGATGGGTCTTCAATCTCTTGGAGTTGTTGCATAAGGAATTTATGATGATAAGGTGAAGTGCAAACCAACTCCATGAGAGGAATTTTACATGGCATAGAGTTAAGTTCTAGGAAATTCCAATGAGATTTAGAAGAGGAATCATGAGGTTTAGAAGAAGGCAAATTAGACTTTAGAGGAATAGATGTGGTTGGAGGATTAGAAGGAGGAAGTTGTTCCTCAAGTGCTTTTGAATCAATATTGATAGTGGTAGTATCTTTAAGCAATTTTTATTCCAAAGAAGGTTTCTTAGGTTTGGTTACATGATCTTTATGTGTTGGCTTCCTATGATAATTAACCTTAGCCGTATTGACATATTTTGAGTTGTTAAGGTATTGATCATAATCAACGTCAATTGTACAAACATCCTTAGAAGTTGATTGATTATGGGAAAAAGATTTTTGATTATTATTAGATGTAGAGGCTTTAGAGGGTTGTCATTTTTGAAAAGCGTTAGTGTTCTTGACGATGGTGCTTAATCATAGTTTCATGGTCGAATGAATCACCGATCATGTATGAAATAACACATTTAACAAGCACTCTACAAGACTCATGAGAATGTCCAACATTGGCATGAAACCAACAAAAGAGATTGGGATCATACCATTTAGGAGGAGCATTAGGATATATGAAAGGTTTAGAAAGAGGTAAAAATTGTCTCATTTGATGAACCGAAAGAGGCACGTGAGACAATGAAGGAACACCATTTTTGGCAATACCAGGTTTGGTTTGAGAAGTGTTACTAGTGATAACATTGGATGTTTGGAAATATCCTTTAAGGATTTTAGAATTAGGTTCGAATTGCTTCATAAGAAAATCTTGTTGTTTAGCTTGGTCAAGAGCTTCATTAAGAGTTTGAGGAGCAAAGGTTCAAACCTTGTATTGAAGAGTAGGAGTTAAAGCTATGATAAAGAGTTTGAATAGGTTATCATTAGACATATTATGATCAGCTTTATAAGCTAAAGATTTCCATCTTTTAATAAAGTCATGAACCAATTCATTAGGAGATTGTTTAGCATTTATGAAATGGCTAAGACAGTTTTTAGGAAGATCATTATGTTGAAACTCTTTAACTAAAGGATTGACCAAATCTTCAAGTTGCCAAATAAAATGATGAGCTAATTGATTATACCATTCTAATACATCACCAGTGAAAGTTTGACTAAGAGTTTAGTAGTGGCAAATGTATTAGTTTGGTCCACTCTTTATAGAGATTACCAAAGGCTTTAAGAAATGAGGTGGGGTCTTTAGTTCCATCATACTTAATAGTTGGTGATATGTTACCAATGTCAATAGAGACAATGAAGGGAGCTAAAGGCTCATTTTGGATAGTTTGAAGCATTTTGTTATTCATTATTGGTTGAGGAATAATGTTACCTAAGGCATTTCTAAGAGGTGAAGGAATGTAATTAGGATTAGCTTGAGGACTCATGATTGGAGGTTGATTAGCTACTTTGATCAAATGTTGTTGAAGTTGCATCATTTGATTAGTATTAGAGTTTTGCATAATGTTCATTTGTTGAATCAGTTGGGCTAATAATTGAGTTGTATCAGGTGACGGGTTGGTGTTGGAAGGAACATTTCCCACATTGGTGTTGGAGGGAATATTATAAGAAGAGTTATTAGTGGGATTATTAAATAAACTTGAGTCAATCACTTCTACATTAGTTTGAAGATTTTGAGAAGCTTCTTGGTAGGTGCAGAAAGGATTGGACCCATCAACTTCATTTTGAGGTGTTATTTGAACCATGTTGCAATTTATAGATGGAGGAGAAGAGGTGCCCCAAGAGTGATGGTTCTCTTGGGAGGAAAAAAAGGGAGAAATGAACACCCCATATAGGATCTAAATGGATTAAGACTATTCAAAAAGATTCTAATAGGGGACCTCATTTTGATCAAAGAGAAATGAACAGGATGCAGATCAAAAAGGATGAAGAAACAAGCTAAAAAGCAAGGGAAACAAAAAACAAAGCTAGGTCGACCAGGTCAACCTAGTGGAAAAACTAGACCTACAGACTATGATATGTCGACTAGGTTAAACTAGTGCAGTGAATAGAAGCAACAAAAATAGTCTGAGACAGTGCAGAGTCGAGTTGGTCGACGTAGCACAACAAATAGGGAAAGGGAAAGAATTACTAATAAGATAAGAAATAAAATAAGGTATGCCTATAGTTATTATAGAAAAGAAAATACTGAAATGAAATATACAGTCAACTGAATTGGCGTTAGACAATCCAATAGGTACATATAAATATATTGCAATTTTGAAATAAAAGTATGGAATAGAGTGAAATAGAGAAAATAAGAATTGACCTTGGTGTTTTGGAGATGAAAACAAAATAGATAACTAACCTATAATCTTGGAGAAAACTGGCCCAATCTACAGAAATGGGTCGAGTTGGTTGACCAAGTGAGATGGGAATCTACTACAAAAGCTAAAAAAGTGTGCTAAGTTGACCTGGTCAACCTAATAGACTAAACTGGATGTCTAAAAATGTGCTAACTAGAGCCGGTCGACCTAGTTGACTAGACTACAAATCTGGAAGTCTAGAATCTGGAACCTACACTATGAATCTTGAATAGGGACATGCTGCAAAGTCACTGGAAATGTGCTAGGTCGACCTGGTTGACCTAGTAGGTTGAACAAAAAATTTGGAAAGTGCTAGAAACCTGTGCTGGGTTGAGCTGGTCGATCTAGTTGCCTGTTTCTACACAAAGAAAAATAGCTAGGTTGATAAAAACGAGCTAGCAAGTCAAAACATATGATAGAAAAGATGAGAAAAAGAATAAAATAAGTGAAAGAAACCTTATAAGGGTTTGATTCACGTCGGGTTCACCAGAATGTATGCAAGCAGAATTGCATGGTGCACATTAATCAATCCTAGATCGAATAAGATAGATCACACCTACACTTCTGATTGGGGTACACACTTGTTAAGCGGGAATATGACCAATATGAGGATCCGCTAGACCTGATTAGGTGATCAATTGTATCATCTATCACAACACATCATGCTAGGGAAGGTTCCAAAGCCTACAGTCTAACATAATTACACAACAACCCTAAAAGAGTCTTATGGTTTCTATATTCATTTATGATAATAAACAAGAAAGTAAACTAATCTAATAACAAGAAAAGTAAACTAATATAGTGCTCACCAAAGCTTGTGACAGTTCCACCCCAATTGATGACGGAACTTTCGAAAGCCATAACTTTTGCACCGTAGCTCCAAATGACTCGTCGTTTGAACTGTTGGAAAGCTAAGAATGAGGAGAATGACGTGAGATGACATTGAGCTTTGCTCAATGAAGTTTGACCCTCAAAATCCAATGGAAGTGACCCAAATTTCAATTTTAGTAGTGCAGTCTAAAGATAGTAAGTTTCTAAAAATAGTAATTCCTCGAATTCTGTATTGTTTTAAATCTTGGAAGTCGAACCACTTAATCTCCCTCGAGATTGGTGACCTTCCAAATCCTCCCCATGCTTTCAAAAACATGTATAAATGAAGATGTAACCCGAAATGGAAATCAGACATCTCTTCTCAGAGATAGACATATGTTTGGGTCTGCAATTTTGATAAATAAAACATCTCTTTTCAGAGATAGCATTATTTGAATTATGTTGTTCTTATTTCTGAATTATCTTTCAACTAAAGCTTTCGAGTTTTGGATCACTAGTGCTCATTAGAGCTTGTGGCACAAAGTAAGGGGTTATATGCAAAGCAATCAAATACATGTATAGGGAACTTCAAATAAAGTAAGTATGAGTAACACCCTAATACATGGAATATGAGGAGTAATATTATTCGATCCAACACTTATGCTACTTCTATCTACTAAAAGAGAGGAGAACAAAGTTAGAATATACTTACGTGAATGTGAACCCATCGCGACTCAATCTCTCCCTTGGCCAATGGGGCTTTACAAGAGGTTGTTGTGGTTCGTAAGGATCACTTTGTTAGGCCAAAGCATCCAAGACCTATCCACAAGACTAAGATTCTCCAAATAAGAAACCTAAGCTAAGACTCCTCAAGTAAAATGGTGGAAGAGCAGATTGTGAAGAAGCAAGAGCGAATAATAACTCCTAATTGCATTCATATGGAAATGACAGAAATGACCTTATATATATAGGGGTGTTTAACTTGAAAATCACTCATACATATTGGCTATGCTAGGTCGACCGAGTTGACCTAGCACATTATTGGGCTAATCCCTGAAGTTTGTGCTAGGTCAGCCAAATGGAAACTAGGCCTAAAGTGCTAAAGTAACCCCAGACTGTGCTAGGTCGACCATGTCGACCTAGCTTACTGAACATGTAAAAAGGGTACTAAGCAAGGGAAAAGAGGATAGAAAGAGGAAAATACTACAGGTATGTGCAAAGAAGGAGAGATAGCTTAGGGAAAGGTTTTAGGAGCTGAATGGATAGAGAATAATATGGCAATAAGGGACAACAACCTTGCGAAGCACCAAAGGTTTGCCCACCCCTTTCTCAGTGCACCCCTTAAGGCATGCACTCAGAGAGATTGAGTCACAATGGGTTCCTACAAGATGTAAATCGTCAATAATCGATAAAAGTGTGAAAATATTATGTGTATACAAGGTCCTCCCCCTTTCCCTACCCCGATCCTTCCCTTATGCAAAAGATCCCTTGTAGGGAAATCCGACCCCCTGTTCAATCCCTTCTCCAGCGAACCCTCCTTGGTCTCCCCCATCCAACCTTGATAAGCAAGAAGCCGATGTTGGAGTCCCTTTGAAGAAGAAAGGTCATAGATCAGAGGCATAATTACTGAGGGCAGAAGCACACTCTCTCATATCTAATAGATCTCAATGGACCCTGGAAGACCTCCTTTCTAAACAAAGGCAACATGCAGTATTATCTTGTGGATAAGCTCCTTGGTGGACAGTTTTGCAAAGATTGGTCTTGAAGGATATATTATTATACTTCCTTTTTTGGGTGTTTGGGTGTTCGATTATCTGTATTCTCTCTTTTTGTTATCCCTCTCATTTAATTCTCTACGACTTTTGTGTCCTATTTTTCTTATTCTTTTGAAAGGTGGTGGTGTCCTTCTGCTCTTTTTCTTTCTTCTTCCTTCCACTTTACTGTGAAGAATGAGCCTCGTTTGTGTCCCATACTGATTCGTAACTCCGGTCAAAAATGTTTTACCTAATCACACACCAAAAAAATATAAATAAAATTGGTTTAATAAAATAAATAAATAATAAATAGCCATCTCATATCCTCATAAGAGACCCGGATCGTTTCCAATTTTTGGTGGGCAAGTATAATTAATAATAGGCGGTATTGTTTTGTGGTGGTGGTGGTCGCTCATCTGGTATTTTTTTCGAGAGTCGAATCGATTTGTAAACATTGCGTAGGCGGAGGAAATCGAAATCGAAATCGAAATCGAAATGGAAATGGAAAAGGAAATGAGCAGCCAATGGAAGGAATCTCATTAATTCGTCAAGGTTACACACAGACATTTGCATTTCTTCTGCGGGCACGGGTATGAGGTGTAAGCTTCTATTTCTAATTCACCAAACGCTTGTTAATAGCTCGCTCGCTTGCTCATCAGGAAAAACCCTAGTTGAAAAAAAAAAAAAAACCCTAGCTGAAATGTGTTTCACTTGTTAACCTTGTTGCCCACCTTAAATTATACTAACATCGTTTTTTCATAAAACCCAGAAGCAAAGCAGCACTAGTAAATTCCCTTCTTCTGCGGGGCATATGCTCCTTCTGCAAATATATCTGCTTAGAATGGGGTTATTCTTGTCTTGTTGCAACCCTATCATTTAATTCCCTATTGTGAGGGCAGGGCTGGGCTACTGTTCGATCTTAAGTTTTATGCCTGTGAATGTTTAATTTAAGTTAAACTTGGATGTTGATGCCAGGTGGCTCAAACTCAAAGTATGGTTTTAGAGTTAAAATTTGTACGCAGCTTTGCATGTGTTGCATGAGTTTGTACGCTTACCAACAAGTTAAGCTGAGTTGGGATGGGGTTGTTGGAACATGCATTTAATAAAATAAAATCTCTTTTGTTTCAGGAATGAAAAGTCTTTTAACTAATTCTTCATGCACTTTTGTTATGTATTCAACTTTCATACGCTATTATCAATATTTTCTGTATGTGGCCTCTGCCCTTGCGCTCATCAACCCTTATTAACCACAAATTGCTTGATCAGGGATCCCATTATGAAGAAATCTCACAATGCACCGGTAAGAGGTTCTGTATACAACGTGCATCAAAAGCCAAATTACCCTTATGCAATGGGAATTATGGGTGACTCAGATGGAAGAAGTCAGATACCTGTTGGGAAATCGGAAAGTTTGGCCACAGAGGATTCAAGTACTTTTAAGAGGAAGTCTATAAATTTAAGTTGTGCTGGCCATAAAACCGATGCATTTGGTATCCCTATACATGTCTTTCCAATCTCTCAGATGTCCAGGAGTGAAATAATGGAGCTGAGGAAGAGGTTTCAATTTGAATTGGGTCAAGCGAGATCCACCAGACAAAAAATTGAAAGCAAAGAAATTCAGCTTACTTCTTCAGACAGTGTTCCTACTGTAACTGATGGTTACATTTCAAGGTTGGAAGTTAGATACTCAGAAAGTAAACCTGGTAAAGAAGGCATGGAGCTCTGTGCAGTTCAAACCTCAGGATTGCGCCAAGAAGGTAATTGTTTAGGAAGACAGGGTGTTGTTCAAGCTCTTGTAAAAGAAAAGTTAACTCCCATTCCTCCAGCTGAGAAGCAGAATCGTAAAGGCTGTCTTACAGGTGTTAAGCGAGGCCTTTTGGGAGGATTTGATTCAAGAAATGACAAAAACCAGAGAGTGGATCCAGTCCAAAGTAAAACACACACAGAACAGGTGAAACAGTGTGCTAATATTCTGAAGAAGCTCATGTCACATAGGTTTGGTTGGGTTTTCAATGTGCCTGTCGATCCAGTTAAGTTAAATATCCCGGACTACTCTAAGATTATTACCAAACCCATGGATTTAGGAACGGTAAAGACTAGGCTTGAAAGGGGGCACTATTTGAGCCCTATTGACTTTGCAGAAGATGTGAGGCTTACTTTTTCCAATGCAATGAAATATAATCCTCCTGGCAATGATGTTTATCGCATGGGAGTTACTTTGAAAAAACTATTTGAGAGCAAATGGAAGGCTGTTGAGACTAAGTTGGCTGGAGAAGAAGTTTATAGGAAAATAACCCAGGGTGTGCAGCTCATTCCAACCAAAAAACAAGAGTGTAACGACAAGATATTAGAAACAGAATATAATTTGAAGGCATCTTCTAATGTAAACTGTGTCCTTGTTTCAAATGTTCCAATTGAGCAGAAACCCATGGTATGCAAGCGCTCAATGTCATTTATTCAGAAAACGAAGCTTAGCAAGTATCTTGAAGAGCTATCGGCTAATATGCCAGAACAAATATATACCTTTTTAAAGAAACATACAGGACTAACCCAGTGTGAAGATGAAGTTGAGGTGGATATTGATTCATTTAATGACAATACTTTATGGGAGCTTCAGATTCTTGTGACCAATTGCCTGAGAGACAGAGGACAAGGCGTGAAAATTCCCCAAGTTTCAGAGCCTGTTAAGCTGGTATGTTTTGCTAGCACAGATTTGACTGCCCTATCTTTTGAGCATTGTCTGAGAAGAAATTTGACTGTTTTCTGGTTCATGCTAAATAACCCTCCTCTCTAACTGATATGTTACTATGTCATTGCAGCCTGCAAATTCTCGAGTTGGGTTGGGACCTGGCTGTGAGCCTTCAAAGATAGCTCAACAAGGTCCGACAGATTTTCTAAAAGAGCATTTAAATTTGACAATCCTTTTCTTTCATTCAGTATTTGCAGTTGAGTTCTCTTGGTCTTATAAACATTTGTTTATGTATAGGTGGCGATGCTGTTGACAAATATGTTGATGTTGATGTTGATGTTGGTGGGGATGCCATGCCAGCTACAAACTTCACTATCGTTCACATTGAGGAGGACACAGCTGCCAGTATCAAATGTAGTAGTAGTTCTGGCAGCAGTTCAAGCAGTGATTCTGGATCTTCCTCTAGTGGTGGGACATTGCAGGATTATATTTATGATGTTTGTCTTTGAGAAGTCAGTTCTACTTCATCCGATTGCTTATTTTCCATTCAACCTTCTGATTACAGATTCTGATTCAGAAAGCTCCTCAGGAAGTGACTTAGATACAGATGAAGTGCCTTCTGTGGATGCACCTCATAAGGTGGGGATTACAAATGGTGTAGTGGGAGTAGTGTTACAAATGGATTGGATTAGTGGTTCCTCATATTTCTTGGTTCCTTATTTGATGTTGATACTGACTTATGTTTTTGACATGTGGGGTGTGAAGTATCTTCAAATCTTTTTGATTTGCATTAATACTGACTGAAAATGCTTTCCCCAGGGAACAGTAGAGTCTACTGCTGGCGGCCAGAAGATGCTCCAATCAGGCCCTGAGACTACTGGTGCGAAAAAAGTGTTTTTACCACATATGGTATGCTGTTTTAGTTCAGGATGTCTATTATGTTATCTAAATACATAGAATTATAATTTATTATGTGGCTTTCACAGGGGCTGTGAGTATTTTGGATGAACAAAGTGCCCATCCAAAAGCTGATGTTTCTGATTCAGATGCTGCACATCAAGAAGGTTATTTGTCTATATAAGATCATGATAACGACCAGTAGGATTTTATGTTTTTCATGTCACCATATGGCCTTACCTTTTCAGTATCATCACTTGTTAGGGGAGAGTGCTCCACCTGAGAGGCAGGTCTCCCCAGACAAATTTCTCCGGGCTGCCATGTTGAAAAGTCGCTTTGCTGACACATTTTTAAAAGCGCAGGAAAAGACACTCAACCAGGTGAGTAATTGATCATTGCCATTTGTTTGGGTAGAAAACTTGATGGTTGACAAAGAATTTGCTTGAAATAAAACTGATAGTTGAACTGCTTTACTGTTTCAAAGGAGTGCGATTAAAGTCATGGGAAGTGGATCTGTCATTTATTTCTTTCATTTGTATGTGTTCAGGGTAACAAGGGAGATCCAGAGAAGCTAAGGCGCAAGAGGGAAGAACTAGAAAAATGGCAAAGAGAAGGTTACTGAATCTGGAATGTGTGAGCCATTTTGGGCTTAGTTGATAGGTTTCAACTTCTGGCAATTGGATATTTATAAATATTGATTCATACTTTTTTCTTATCAGAAAAAGCAAGAATTCAAGCCGAAGCTAAGACTGCAGAAGTAGTAAGAATGAGAGCAGAAGCAGAGGCTGCAGCCATGGCAAAGCAAAAGAGAGAGATCGAACGAGAAGCTGCTCGCAAAGCCTTGCAAAATGTATTAACATTTGTTTACGTGTTATTGAGTGTTACATTGGCTCAAGAGAATTTTTAATTAAATGTGATTGATGTGGTTCTCTGTGTTTAAAAAATCATGATGACAGCTGGAAAAGACCGTGGGAATTGAAGAGAATGATCAAATTCTGAAGGATCTTGAAAGGCTGAGTAATGTTCCTGCTGACCACTTTCCAAGTTCTGGGGATGAAACCAGTCCTGTTAATTCTACAGAGGAATTGGTGAATTTTCCGTGGAATGGGAGAAATCCTTTAGAGCAGCTTGGTTTGTTCATTAAATCAGACGAGGAAGAAGAAGAAACTACTGCAGATTGTGCTGCTGGTAATGGTCATGTGGTGGAAGGGGAAATTGACTAAGGTGCTTATTTTTTATGTTATTTTATTGCTTCATTCTTTGGATGTCAAATCCTCAACGTGGGTTTTATAAACCTTTCAGATCTATGTATTGAATGACGTAAAATAAATCTATGTTCAATCTCTTTTCCCTTCAACGGGTGGGTTGATGTGATGAAGGCGATATCCTTAGCAAAGTTATCAGTATAATTGAAAATCATCTTTTTTGATAAGATGGCGTTGGACAAAATTTGGAGTTTCATGCTCAACTTTGAAACTTGGTTACTTCCCACATTTTACAGCTGTTGAGGTTGTATCTCGCTGTTCAAACGGCCAACTGGTGTAGCATGACAACATATATGGAAGTTATTGTATTTGATAACATGCAAATAAATCATTTGTGGGTGGTTCGCCTTTCATTGTTTCCATGTTTAACATGTGTTTTTAATGTAGAGTAAGATGGTGAGGTGCATCTTAAGAAACTAGTTTTTGGAAGGACTCAAAATTATTGTGGTAACTCATATGTATGAACAATGCCTATTTGAAAGTTTTATTTTTCATTTGGAGTGTATTAGTGAAGAGAGCTGGATTTTGAATTGATTTAAAATGAGAAAATTGAAATGCGTTAGAAATAAATGTGACCAAAACTTTTGCATGAGTATCTTGTATTTGTGAGGAAGATGTGTCATCATATGATTGACTGTTTTGCATTATTATTTGATCAAAGTTGTACAATCATATGTAAATTGTATCCTTAATTTTTAAATAAAATGTAAACAACTATTGATATTTTTGCTTTGAGGTACTCTCTTAAGTGTTGGTACCTACCCAAGTATTGGGTCTTTTCATGTAATTGAAGGTAGATGTCGAGTAAAAGATCATTCTTCTTTATGTAAAACTAGCATGACTTTTTCAAAACCAAAATCTGAAGAAAAATTTCCTATCTCTATAAGTCACATCAAACAAATATAAAAGCCAAGAATTTGGTGGTTAGCTTCAAACAAGCGAAACATACCTATCAAGTGAAATGCCCAAATGTTGGTTTCTCTCCTTTAGTGTTAGCGACATTTTATGCCAATAGCATAAGGTAATTAATCACATCAAACAAATATAAAAGCCAAGAATTTGGTGGTCAGCTTCAAACAAGCGAAACATACCTATCAAGTGAAATGCACAAATGTTGGTTTCTCTCCTTTAGTGTCAGCGACATTTTATGCCAATAGCATAAGGTAATTAATCATAAAAAATGATAAAAGCCTTAGATTTGGTAAGTATAAAAATTGTTTTTCAACTTTCATAATTTTTGACATTATTATCAACAAACTTAATTATGTTAATGGTGTTATCAAAATTATCTATTGCTATAGTGTTACCAAATTTATCTTATGCTAACAATGCCAACTAAAATTAATCACTAAAAAGAGACGGAAAAACTTCCAACTTTGGTATGACTATTTATGCTGGTACACATTGTTTCAACATTTATGTTATGGGGTGGCCTATGAGTTATTTGCCTGGAGGTGGCCTATGAGTTGTTTGCCTATCGACATCTGTATTTAACTTTTCAAAACTCCTAAAAATAAGTTTTCAATTTTATAATTTCAAAAAATAGAGTTTTAATTATTATGATATAATTTATTGAATAAAAAATATATATTTTATACAAATTCATTAACAATTCAAATTATGTTAAGATTTTTAAAAAAAAAAAAAAAATCGATATTTAATTACAATTATAATTTTAAAATAAAACTAATATTGGATTTATTTTTCAAAAACTTATCAATTGATATAAAGTTTAATTAATTATATCTCTAGTTTGCATATAAGTTTACAATTTTTATTACATTTATATATTCTTAATCAATTAAAAATAGAAATATCTTTTAAATTTTTTTAGGGTGGTGTTAAAATTATCTTTGATACAAGGGTGTCATCCAACATATAATTACGTACCTGTGTAAGGAAAAATGGTTGACATTTATTTTATATTTAATTTAATATAAATAAAAAAATCGATAAACACTGATATGATATCAATTTTTTTTTGATAAGAACGGACACAATATTAAATCAACCGTATCACCTTTTAAACAAATTCAAAAATATATAAATATAAATAAATACAAATCAAATCTATCCTTCCCAAAGTCTCTGTTGACAAACCAATTTAATATTTATATAACATTTCAATTTATTTTTAAAATCACAATGATTGCTCACCAGGGTTTAAATAGTTCAGCCATCTCAATCTGCAACAATCTCCAAATTAATTAATTATAATTATAATATGCCTACACATCTGGCTATTGTGTTTGAACGACCTTCAGCGTGATCAAATATGCAACGAATAATTCTCATGTCCTCCTCTGCAGTCCGTGGACTTCTCAGAATATATTCTTGCTCTGCAACACTGTTCTTAGCGCAGAAATATTATTCTTGCTTTTGTTTCATATATAACTGATATTTTATTTTCTCTTTCATGTAGTACTTATATTAAATATGTGTACATATTTATACTTATTTTTTTCTACATATATTATTAAATCAAATAAATTAATATTAGAAATATTACGAAGTCACTGCGATTTTATTTTCCACAAATATACATGGTAATGTTTATTTTTTTTCACCAATATTATTAAATCAAATAAATAAATTCTTACATAGACGAGTAATATCTTTTTATGTAATATAAAGAAAGAATGGTATGTTACGTAAGAATTTCTGAAAAATATTAAGAATTAATATTTGTGTGAAAATAAATAACTAATTTATGAAAAATATTAGGAATTAATATCTTTGTCAAAATAAATAAATATTTATTAAGTTATTTGACATGTAAAATTAAAAAATTAAGATGTGATTTATAAGTATATATTTGTGTGTTATACATAATTACATTTTTAATATATTAGTTTCATTAGCTTGAATAAAATTTTAAATATCATTTTAATAAATTATTAATATACATATTAATTTATTTAATGTTTCTATATATTTGTGAATTATTTTATTTGATGTTTCTATATATTTGTGAATTATGAATAGGATTTACATATCCCACAATAAATTAAGAATATGGTTTACATAAGACAATATCGCAGATGAAGACAATAACAAATGATAAATGCACAAAAAGAGGAAGAAAGAAAAAGTCAAAATGATTATGATAGACAAAGATTTCAAGAAAGCGGGGCCGAATTGATCGCTTAAGAATTAGAATAAAAAAGGAGAGAACATGCAAATCCGATAAAACAAATTCATGCACAAACATTTCAAGATGAACAATATGTATTAAAAACAAGATTATATAAACAAATACAAATACATTCAAATCAATTGACCGAGACAGAAAGACAATATAAATAACTTCATTGTGATTCATCTCAAAGGCACTACCATTGATCTATTTTTAACATTGACATTAATTATGAAGAAAAAATTCAATATCGATAGATCATGTGCTTGAAACACCAAAGAATGCAACGCAAAATGCAATGGATGCCGATGTTAACCAGTTGAGCTCTGATGAAAATATATTTAACCAGTTGAACTTTGTCCATATGCAATTTGATTCTAATGCCAATGAAGTTATATTTAACTAGTTGAACAAAATATGGTAACCTTGATTGAAAAAACACTAAGAATTACTTCCATTCTATTGTTCATGCTTGGACTTATCGTGAAGATCCACACCAACAAAACATACAGGTATGCTATCAATCATCAGGAATCTATGTTTTATGTAATAACTAGATTTTTTCAGTGTAAGTAACAAATCGTTATACATCATTAATTTTAGGCATGTCAAAATTTTATGCAACATCCATGTCTTTGAAATACAAGACAACTTACACAGGTGGATATGAAGCATGATTATGAAGAGCTACTTAATTATGTAAAACAACATATAATGTGTAGAGAGGGTGTTTGCATACGTAAGAGAAGAAGAAAAATAGTTTGTAGGTAAGATTTTCAATTATATAAATAGTTGTATAAAAATTATAAATAATATTTGTAAAGGAACTAACAATTGAGTTATTATTTCTTCTAGGTATGGTGCACCGCGGCCATTGAATCTTAATGGATCAAAATTATATGAAGACTTAGACACAAGAGATAAAAATTTTGAGCCTAAAAGAAATGATGATAGATTCAATACATACAATCATATATATTACAACTATAGACAACAAATGTAGATTGGTAACCTATTCTGTCCAAACACGCTGTGGTCAAATACATTGCTAAGTATGTAGCAAAGGCAGATAAGAGTTTTGAAACTTATCATAAAATGTTGATGTGGCTTGCAAACATTAAAAACCCTGATGAATTAGTCATAAAAGCATATAGACGGTTTCTAACTAAGACAATTATTGAAAGAGACATTAGGGCATAAGAAACATGTCACATGTTGTTGGAGCTTCTGTTAGTAGAGAGTAGTAGATTATTTGTGAACTTGAATATTTCACGTCAAGTGTTCAAACATGTAGACACAAATGAAGAAGATGATCATGAAGAGCATACAATGTCTTTCATTGATGGATACAAGAATATGCCTTTTTCCATGGAAAGCACATCACTTATTGAAGCAATTAGATCTTGGAAATATAATCCAAAGTGGAAAAAAGACAATAAATGGGAGGCAAAGATTATTGAAGCTATAACGAGAGTATTTCAAAGGTTTTCATTCATCCTTATGCATGAATCAAAGAAATGGATTGATTTATACTGGTCAGATTTATTAATTTACAATCCATTTCGTGATATACAAAGAGATATTGGAATTGATGATGAAGAAATAATATCAAGTTGGGATTCATTCAATTATAACTATTGGCATGTGGAGAGAAATACAATTCCAGAAGATGTTGAAAGTCATGGTGATACTGAAGATGAGGATAATCAACATGTTTAACAAAACATAGTAGAACATGAGTGGGAAATCATTTTATAGGCTACAATGTGGCCAAGTTATGGAAGTTAGTGAGATAGATATGTTGGGAAGAAGATATATTGACAAACAAACATTATGGAATAATGAATATAGAGGTGAAGAATACACAGATAAAGCGATCAAATTCATAAGCACCATGAAAGATAATGTATTTATTATAGATGATGATATAACACCATACATGAATAATGAAACCTTGGGTGCCAAACAAAAAAAAACACTTGATTTGGTTATGACACATTATCATGCAGGTCAAAATACTTTGCCCATTCGCACGATAGTCTAAGAAACAACAGGAATAGGAAAATCATTTCTGATAGGTGTCATTAATCAAGCTCTTCAAGATGTTTTGGAGTGCTCTCCACTTATATTACTTGCACCAATTGGAGTTGCAACATTCAATATTGGTGCCTCAACTATTCATGGACAACGTTGAAGCCCAATTGTGTATTTTGTTGAATTATAAGAAACAAGACTTATAAGTTTCCAAGAGGATATCTGCCACATAAAATACATATTGATTGATGAAATGAGCTTCATTGGGAAAAAATTGCTATTGTAGAACATAGACTCTAGACTCTGTCAAACATTTCCTAAAAATGCAAACATGACTTTTGGTGGTATATCTATTATTTTGGTTGGAGATTTGGGTTAACTTCCTCCTATTAGTGATAGAACACCATACAATAGCAACGGTCGAGAAAAACTATTATGGGAAGAATTCAAATGGTTTTTACTTTGGAAAAGATATTTATACAAGAAGGGTAAAGTGAACCAACAAAGATTTTATCGGCTACTCACAAATCTGAGAGATACAAATCCGATAATAGATGATTAGAAGTAATTGATGACTAGAACTAATGTTGGAATAGATATAACCACTAATGAAGAGTTTGAAAATTGTATTCATTGTTTTCCAAAAATGATAATGTGCGTAACCACAGTAAAATAACATTATATTCATTGAAAATACTGGTTGCACATAACATTGCAACCAAAGTAGGAAGTGTCAATGCACCAATGAGAGGTGCAAATGATGAACTTGATGTGGAGTTACTGATTGTTGTTGATGCAAGGTTCATGTTAACTTCCAATCTTTGGATAGAAATAGGTCTTTTAACTAGAGCTCTAGGGTATATCAGAAGTATAATCTACAAACCTAGGAATGCCCCACTAGAACCACCAACATATGTTATGGTCAAGTTTGACAATTACTTGGAAATACTGTTTGAAGATGAGAATCCATATATATTTCTAATTGCACCAATACAAAGGGGGTGCACAACCCAACTACCCTTACAGTTGGCTTGGGTATTAACAATACACAAATCATAAGGTTTGACCCTTTCAAAATTCATAATTGATATACGTCAAACAAAAAGGATAGGATTAATATTTGTGGCTATATCATGTGTAAAGTCCTTGGAATCACTAAGAATATTACCTCCATTTACATATGACTGATATGAAAAGCTTAAAAATGGAAAACAACTTTTCAAATGGAAAGCTGAGGAAGAGAGATTGAAAATCTTAGAGGAAAAATAATTTTATGTAACTATGAAAAATTCATGTACTTATTCATTATTTGACATTTTAT
Organism: Torreya grandis; assembly: GCA_037957365.1. Lineage (NCBI taxonomy): Eukaryota > Viridiplantae > Streptophyta > Pinopsida > Cupressales > Taxaceae > Torreya > Torreya grandis. The sequence continues at coordinate 647,560 of JARHVA010001048.1, forward strand.
GTGATGTACATTTTGATGAGTATTACATAACTATTTAGATTGATAATTTTAGATTGTGTAAATTAAAGTTTTGGGTGATTTAATGTAATGTGTCTTACAATTTTATAAGATTTAATGTACTGTATATTATACATTTCAAGTTTTAAGAAAAAAATCATATTATATGTTAAATAATTATGCAAAACACGCAGCTACTACTAGCATACCTATCTTAGATAAATCTATGTAAAAGATGCCGAGAGATATCATTCTCAACGCACCTATTCCACCTATGTCACAAATCTAATAATATAGACGCCTCAATAATGATATCTCTCAACATCTTTTACATAGATTTATCTAAGATAGGTATGCTAGTTTTTATAATACTTGAATCAAAAAATATAAAAAATGTTTATCAAAAGATTATTGATGTCGTTCAATATATATCTAAATTAAAAGCTCTACATTTAATCAATTTAAATTGGTGAAATGTTAAAAAGATATATCATCTTATTGTGTCCATTAAGGGAGGTCTTGTAGGGGCTCCTGCATGTATTGATAGTGATCAAAAGATGTCTATGTTTGTTTTTGTACATGCTCTGTGGGCTGAATGTTAAGTGTCAATGATGGAGCCAATATTATGAATGTTGAAGGTGGAGTCGATGGTGGTGGAGGTGGATTCTATATTATAGGTGTACAAGGTGGTGTTGATGTAGGTGGAAAATGTGGATTCAATATTATACGTGTATGAGGTGGAGATGATACATGTGTAAGAGATGGAGTTGATGTAGGTGCATGTAGAGTCAATAAATGTGCATGAGGTGTAGTTGATATTTAGTAACCACACTTAGGCTCATACAAGGATGTTGAATCCCTTGCAAGATTAAGTTACATTCCTTAGTCTTACTTGTGAAGACTTGTGAGAAGTGTACCACATGTCAGTGAATGCTAACGTCATTTAAAAATACTTGGCTTTTATCTATCTTTTTTCCAATCAATTCAAAATCAGTTATTTTAAGAAAGATTGAAAATTAGTATTAATTGTAGAAGCATTAAATAGAAAATTTAGTTGATTTCTAATTTGGCAATTCTATTTGATGTGAAATAATTTAAAAATTATTAAAATATAACTATATTTGAAATACAATGCAAAAAGTAAATTGTAAAACCAACCTTTTCATCCTCTGAGGAGGTTTCAAATATCTAAATGTGCCTCTCACTACTTCTTGGCTCTGACAACTGTATTGGTTACTCTTCTTATGCATAACTTCTCCTGGGTTTTAAAACTTCTACTTTATCCTATCTTCACTTGATTCCATCCTTAATGTCATTTTTAAGTGATGAAGTTTATAAGTTTAGAGGTTAAAAAATAGAAATTCATGAGCATATATATTTTAAAATAAAAATAAAAATAATTCTCCTTTGGAAAATCTCTACATAGAAACTAGAGAATGATGATTTGATTTTGTACTAGATGACTAGTAACTTCTATTAGGATGGGTGTCAACAAGGTGATTGGGAGACTATCAATTAAACTACATGTATAGTCAGATATATGAAGTGTACTTTGTAGGTGCACACTCTCACAATGGTACCATTTTGACCTATGTAAGACATAGATCACTTTGGAACTATTACACCATTCACTAGTAACTTTAATCGGTTGTTATTATGATAATTATATGTTGTAATCAATCTTAATCACACCAAGTTAGTGGATGGTATGCCCCTAATCACACCTTTGCATCAACCTAATGGTTTGAATTTTCACTTATTAATTATAACATGTAATTGATGGAAAGATCTGATTGGAGATAATCAAACATACAAGCACAACCTTACGACTATGGAAGAAAAGAGAAGTAGAACTCCATTATTGAGAATGAAATCAAACCAGAACAAAACTAGATAATCTTATATTCAGAATTGCCTTGATCAGATTCATTATAATAACTATTAGAAAGATAAATAGAGGTGGTGTTGATGTGTCATTTGACATGAGCCAATAATCAAAGAAAGGGGTTATTAATCCCTACCTCTTTTGAAAGGAGGGAGATCTCGTGAATAAAATACCTCTCCAAGTTCTAAATGTACTAGGTCTTGGTAAATTGGTCTTCACTAAGTTGGATGATGCAGACTTGTTCCATGTAAGGGGCCTATTTAATGAGTTGAGCTATAGTTTAGCTTTGGCTAAGACATTCATAGAGGGAGGCCACACACTTCACTTGGATATGCTTGCAGGGTTCATCGTCTAATAGAAATCAAACTTCTAAGATTTATATAAGATAATAACAATTGATTTCTTTATTAATTTACCACGTTAATAGATGCAACAATGCTACACCGATGATAAATCAATGGTTAAATAAAAATTAAGATAAACATTTAAATTTAGATTGCTCTTATTCTTAGACTAACTTGATCATAAAGAAAGTGCAAAAGAGTAGGGATAAAGGGATAAAATGTTTTTTTACAAACACAAATGAATCTAGAACTATCTAGATGAGTGAATCTAGTTAAACCAATCTTCAATTGAGCTAGGCCTAACAAAAATCTAATTAAAAATGGTGTAAGAGTCTAGGGATTTTTTGAAATAACCCAATTTTTTTTAGAATTGCATTATCAGAGTACATTTTAGGTCTATGTGTTGGACCCAATACCTCACTTGCTGAAACAAGTGATGCTCATTCAACATACTCATGTATGCACAATTAGAATAGAAGGAAGTGATCTAAGATAATTAGCTAGGGGTAATTACTTACAAAGGATGCTATGAGGAAGTAGGTTGCCTAAAAGATGAACTATGGGGTTCAGGACATATTAGTGTATAAGTACATGGATAAGTCCCAAGCACCATATGTTACAATTGATATTCTACATAGGACCATTTATAGGTCCTTAACCCTCAATAGATATCTCATTCCTTATAGTAGGTTTCAGTTTCACTTGAGGATGATTAAATGATTACTTCTTGACCCAATAAAAAAAGACAACTTTACACACCCTATGTTGTCATTTGGTTACAATAGGTCTATGGAATGAAAACAAGGTCTGATGCTATCTTGACAATTAGGTCAATTATTTAAGATGCTAAACATAGACATGCAGATTACAAGATTCCATAAGCACACAATATAATTTATTACTGCTTATAAAAAAGTACAATTATGGAAAAGAGTGGATGTTGAAGTATCATAGATAATTTTTTAGGTGCTACCAACCAAGGTTATCAACTTTCTCATTGGATCAAGGTCATTGCACCATTTTCTAATTCATTTTAAGTTCATAAGTCATCCATTATTAAATTGAAATAGAACTAATTAGACTTACTCCTTAAGGCTATAGAGGCTATGCTAATTCCATGTCTATATACTTTCATATTATTCAATTCATTAAATATGAATACTGCTATTTAAATAATGAGTAATGATATGACTTACGATCAACTCCATATTTCCCATATTTGATATAGTGGGCAACCCATAGTTGGATTTATGCAATGAGATCATATTGAAAATAGTTAATACGTATATAATTGACAAGGAGAAGGAGTTAATATAAACATAAAGTGTATTTCAGCCAAGCATATATTTTCTTATCATTAATTTTTCAACAAATCCATTATATTTAAGATAGGATAAATATTTAGCCCATATTAACTCACTTAATTCCATGTAATTTCCAGCCATGGGCCAACTAATGCATTCAGTATTATATCATTGAGTTAATTTATAGCAATAAATATGTTCATTAAAATTATCGAGAACCTTAAAACAATTAATTTCATGTCATTTCCTACAACAAGAATTCCATTCAAATGATAAACCAACTTCAAGGTAACATCAATCATAAGAATGAACTTACTTACACGAGTAATACAAATTACAATATAAACAAGTGATGAAGGAATATGATCATCACCAAACTTCTAACATAAGATGAGGATAAAACATTCATGCTAAACACAAGTATCTCATTAAATAAGAAATTCCATCCATTCACTGAATAAGTGAAACCCAAACACAATTCAATATAAGTATCTATAACAACATAAGATGGTTGAGCATACCTTCAGGCAACGAAACACAATAATTTATACTCATTTCTATCCAATGCAAATGAAGTACATACACATATTCAACCTTATCTTATTCATATAAACTATTACCAACAAAAAGATAATGTACTAACAATCTTATATAACTTATGACAAGTGCTAGGCAACCATTGATTTGGATATAATTCATAATTCTATTTAAATCCATCAAGGTAATAAGGAATGAAAACTAGAAAAATGTAATCTAACAACAATATTTTGTTTACCAATAAAGATACCTACCTCTTATACGCAGTTATACAAACTGTAAGCAGATGAATATGAACTAAGGAATCTAATGAAGGTTCCATTCATTATGATTCTTTACAATGCTTCTCTCATATTAGAGTAACAAGAAGTTAGTTGTAACATGTTCTATTATTTCATATGCAAACTGAATCATAACTAGAAAGAAGGTTTCTATATAAACTCATGCTGCTTCAATGGATACACAACATGTACAGAGAAAGACAAGCATATGTAAAAGAGAATAAGTTAGATACATCCTTCAAGGACTATCATTTTCCAAAATAAACCTCTTGAATCTTAACAATCTAGACCAACATACTTATACATGTCAAAACATCATATGGGAAGTGAAATATATGCACAAATAAATCTACCAACAATATAATGCTCATGCCAAGAGACTATAGAGATAATATATTAACTGCATAAAGAGACTAATTACTAATCAAATCATGAATAAGATTAGTTATAAAGTTTACTAACATAATAAATGTTAACAATGTAATATACTAGATGTATAATACAATAATCATTATTATCTAAATAACCAAGGTAAAAACCTGAAGAATATAACAAGTGATTAAATTTAGAAGATATAAAATAAATCTCAGCTTCTTACCATATGTCAACATTATAAAACCTTTTGCTCCACTTACAACATGATCCATTATCAAAGACAAGATTAACATATAATGACTACAATGTATAACTAAATTAATAACAATAATGTAATTAGTTTACAACTATGCTCACTAAACATATGACATGAAAATGTTAATACGATTAATGCTAAAGAAACATATGAATATCTTATAGCAAAATGTTATCGAGCTATTATTTATATCCATGAGATTATCTAGGTGTTTGAGTGGCATATAATCATGTCAAATAAAACCTCCCAACTAGCCCTATAAGCCCAACCATTGGTGGCCCTTACCACCCCATCCATCAGTTGGATGGTAGGTTCAGAAACTAGGGTTAGGAAGGGATTCATATCAAGTCAGGGATACCAAGATATTAGATAACTCAACACAACAACATAAATATAAAATAAGCAAGTGACCAACAAGTACATCATCCAAAGACAAGACATAAATAACCAAGTGAGCGACATCACTATGATTTAGAAGTGGGGTTAATCCATTATAGGTAATTTTAACTTCATATAAATGGATTTATGGACTAAGTCAAAATCTACAATGATCATTATTGCCATGCTGAGAAATCCTCCAAACATACGCTTAGCCTTTGGACACCTTGACTACCAATCCACATTTCATGCAACTAAATCCATAGCTATACATCAGTTATTTAAGTCTAGTCAATGAACTATCATTTCAATAACAATATAATTCAAAAAAATATATAATGAAACAATAACCAACAACATAACCCTAATCAAAAGTATGACCGACACAATGTAATAGTCCATAATAAACCTAACAGTTCAAAATAATTAACACACACAACTAGTCAACACATTTCGTCCAAGACTTCCAATCATACCATTACTTCCCTAAATAATAAATAACGATTTCAAACAATAAATTCAAAGTCTGTAATTTATTTAAAAATCAATAAAAATTGATATAACGATTTCATGGGATCATCATGAGGTCCCATGACCTCATAATGATCCCCAAATCTAATATCGAGGTTTAAACGATTTAATAAAAACAATAGACCTAAGTAAATGATTAAGTAATAAGTCAATGTTGTGCTACATGTTAACAAAATATGTTAGGGATTTACCCCATAACTCTTAAGTAACTATGATGAGTTTATAAAACACACAAGATAACCTTCCAAGGAATATATATATATATATGAGGAAAAAAATACTGATTAAATATATAAACCATTTTATTATTTAAAACATAGTCATTAATCAATTCAATGTAATCCCTTTATGAAGTAGAAAAACCCTTTAATTCAAACAATAAAAATACCCAATTTGTTTTATAAACCCCCAAATACAAGTAAAGATCTAGGCATCATTTCTAGTAGCAGGGTACAGTGACCCATTAAAAGCATATATAGGTGTGAGAAATCATCAAGATGGAGCAGGGTAATAATCAAGATTTAATGCAAGATAAAAGAAGAACAAACCCCTGAATTGATTTATTCAACAAATTCAATAACCTAGATTTTTATTTTCAACCTAGAAAGTGCTGTGGCCAAGATACATACCCAAATAGGGGCTTAAATCATAAAAAATTACATACATACATACATACATACATACATATAAATCTGTATGTTTCATAAAAAGGGAGGAAACACACACATACCCTAAATGATTCAGGAAACCCCCACAGCCAATAAAAATTACCCAACTATATTCATATCAAATTTTATTTAATAAATAGAACAATAGGGTATTTTTTTTAAAATTATATGCAAATTAATGATATAACATTAACCCCTAGGTGCTAGATACTTAGCTTGAATTCTAACAATTTCATGGCTGAATATGTAGCGTCCCCCTTTTTTTAATATATAAACTCTTTAAAAAAAGAATAAAGAACATCTAGACATTCAAAAGAATGACTAACCCAAATAATTGTAGATATAAAATAAATCCCAAAAGGAATGTAAGCCGGTTTGTTTACCCAGGTTTGCATGGTCAAAATAAGAGTAAGCCACCAAAAAACCCTTGCCTTCTCTTTGCGTAATTCAAAAAGACCATCAACCAAAAGAAAAAAAAAATCCTTCACTATAATTTTCTCCATTCTCTCCCTCTCTTCTTCCCACCCACATCCTCTCAACCACCACCATCTCCTTTTTCCTCTTTGTCCATCTCCTCCTTACCCCCATTGAATTAGGCACTCAATACAGAGTAGAGAGAATCCTCCCTCCAAGTCATTGACCACCTAGTAAGGCACCAAATGTGCCAAAGGCATTAACGTAATGATCATTAATGTTTGGATTTAGAAAATCCAAAATATTAATAAAATATAAGATTTAAATAACATAAGGTTTGATCCAACTCAAATAATCCACATAAGAATCCAAATGGGGTCATGGGGAGGGGTTTAGGTGAGTCCACCCAAATGTCTAAGTCACCACGCTAAATGATTAGCTCAAGTAAGGCCATAGGTGGTGATGAGTTCATGAATGGGAGAGAAAAGGGGTCAAAAGCGAGGAGGTTTTAACAAGTAGAAATAAAACTGACCAACAACACGTCAAACACTCAACAATAAAATGATTAAGGCATGAAAAACAAAGCATGATTACAAAAATAAAAAAGCAACATAACTATCTAATGGTGTGAGACCAAATTGACACATACATATACTTGTTGAAAATCATTTGACTACTCAAGAATTACTTCATCTCCTTAGGTACCGACATCGTCATCCAGCCTAGGGCATATTAGGTGCCTGTAACCACTGAATATAATATCAATAACACTTGAATGATGAATAATTAATATAATACAAAATTGTAATAAAATATTAATTACATCAACTAGTTCATATATCATCTAGTGCAACAAATTAAAACATAACATATTCATCAACCTGCAGTCAAAATATCATCATATCAAAATCCATCAACACTGTACTAGCTAGATGAAAATAATGCAAAATTTAGCTATACACATGATAATAATATTTAAACAATCATTTAAAGTATCAAAAGGAAGGTCATAACATAATAATGTAACTAAACTAAAGCAATATATATTAGGATAAAATGAATCTAATGCTGCTAGTATATGCATATTAGGATAAAGTGAATCTAATGTGAGCATCAACTATGATATAACTTAATCAAAACTACTCAAGATATCTCACATTGTAACTATCTGAAATAGGACCAACATGAACAATCATCAGTCTAGTGCTATCAAAACATGTTAAACAAGCTATAATCTATAATCTGTAGTAGGATACAAGGTTACGTCATGACATTCTCCCCTCCTTAAAGAGTATCCATCTTGAAAACTATCAATAATTAAGAATAATATTCTCTGAAGATGCCTAACTAAAATAATTATCATTGCTTCATAACATCTCCACCCATTGAGGGGTGGCAATGCCTGAGTCTTATCCTATGAGCATTTCTATTTTTCTGTCATTAAGACATCCCCATTTTCCATTAAATTAGGCCAAGCAATGGCCTCCTTCTTGCCTTCATGTGTCCCTTATGAAATTGATATGGTAGAACAAAACTTATGCAACACTTTATAGTAGAATAAATCACCAAAAATCCAACTTGGTTGGAACTTTTCCAGTCTCATCCCTTAAAAAATCCATCAATACATTACAATTTGACAAACCACCTATAAATAGGTTCACCAAACTAAAAATGCCTTTCTTAAACAATAAAATTCCATGGCAACAAAAGTTAATTTCGATATAACACTGCTATTATTAATCATTCCAACCATTTATGAAGGTGGTTAATTAAACATGATAGGAAAATAATATCTAAATCAGCTTAGTAGTTTTAACATAAAATTTTTACCAAGATCATTAATCATTTTGTGTTAACATACACAAACCTAAAACGTGAGGTCAATGATTGCAATCATCTAATTCAACCAGATTGTAACCAGATTCAAAATTAAGAGTGGAATCTTCCACTAAAACATTATGCCACATGCATAATATTAAGAACATTCATTATAGAATGCTAATTCACAAGGTTATTAATCTACACTGTTAGGGTTACTCTACTACATAATCAACCATTCAGAGGTTAATGCAACATCCCACAACAACCACACTGGACATCAAATAAGATGTTTTGGGCATCACATGCAACCCAAAGGCTTATAACATGTTCTCCAACAGATGTGAGCTTACATGATGGTCTAGGAGTACCAATCCCACCATCCATAAATTATCCATTTGAAGGCATTAACCAACTTTCATCACTCTATCTAAGAGTCAAGTGAGTACATAGAATTTTTAACACCACTTGATCAAGACTTTGTGTTGCTCTTTTAGAGCATAAAATCAACATACATTCCATTTACACTTTTAAAACAAAACATAAATATTCATTATAGAATATATCTAATAGGTATAACAAAAATAATACCTAAATCATAGCATGTTTTCACTTATAGGCCAACACATGCATGCATTTCAACAAGTACCACCTTGCTGATTTTAAATAAATATCCAATTTACAGAAACAATTAGTGCTTCAAAAATATGTAACAATAAAATTATATAAGGGTTAATTTTACCACAACCTCTAAGAGGTGGCTAAAGGAATACTAAATCCATAAGGTGACCATTATGTACCAATATTTCATGGCCAACTAATGACACACATGGTGCACACTCTGAATGAATTAGGTGGCTACTTGTGTAAAGGGGAAAAGTGGGTTTTTAGCCTATGAGAGATTCCACTTATTGGCCTATACTTGGTCTAAATTATTATGGATGTAGTTCTTATCTACCCTTTAATCTCATACTTACACCAATGCTCAATACTAGAGTAGTGATGTGTGATTACACCACACAACACAACATTATACCTTAACAAATTGCAATCAATATAAGTTGATTCAATAGGGAAATACATCACATGAGTAGCTTACAGTCACATTACCACATATTAATATGTTATCAACATAAAGTCATATTTACTCCATGATACATACATAAAATACTCATACAATAATTTTGAAAACATAGAGCAAGGTAAGGTTCACATGATTGATTTCATAAGTGGAAGATTTTTTTACACAAGTAATTTACCAGCATTCACATGTTCCACATTTAATTAACATGCCATCATGTATATAAGTGATCATACAACAATTCTGAAATCAAGAAGAAAAAGTGAAAACCCACAAGGTTAACTACAGGCACATTGTATAGTAGAGATACAATTTTACATGATTCAACATAATCAATGAAATGTAATGGTTTACACAACACATAATAGTTTATAAGTAAAGGAGGGACCACATGAAATAGGTCATGCATTAATGACTTAGGTGTTTTATTAATTTATGCCAAGGTACTTCCACATCATAATAATTAAACACACATGACGGTGAAGCACAAGGGTCCATGATTCCCATCGAGTCACCCGATGTCTAGATGCCATACAAATGACATCAAGCATCCAACATACAATACAACATGATCAATCTTAGGAATCTCAAACTAGAGCCACCTTTTTTCAAAGAGGGTTGCATTCCAACAAGGCTTATAAAATCTATCTCCATGGGGTTTAAAAATTTACCAATAATGTTTGCACATCATAAATAGATGGCTCATGCTACCTGATAACAATAAAAGATCCCCAAAACTTTTTGACTTACCCAAAAAGTCAATCACACTCACCCCATCAGGTCCTATAGGCTTGAGCTACACTCTTGGACCTACTAAGATACTATTCCTTAGCATCATTAGATGGCTTGCTCATACAAGCTATCCATGGCCACCAAGGCACTATCTCATGATTCCAACAAGCAGCTTATATCACTATTCTTCCAAATGACTTAGTCCAACAAGTCAAAGGTTAAATGGTTATGTTTGCTTTGATGTAACATCACTTTGGGAAAGTGTGGGCTTAGTCAAGTCATAAGGTGAATGGTATATCACTACCATGGAAATTAGAATTTCCCACAATCATTAAGTTTAATCAAACTTCACAATAACATCCTCATAGATGTAAATAATATCCAATATCTCCTCAAACATTCTCATGGGTGTCAAAATATAGTTGAATTCTAATTAGGTATCCTTATGGGTGTCAAAATGTAGTCGAGTTCTAATTAGGCATCCTTATGGGTGTCAAAATTTAGTTGAGTTCTAATTAGGCATCCTCATGGGTGCATAACTCAACTAAAATCAAATCAAACATCCCCATGGATGTAAAGCATACCCATGGTTAGGATAACAACCTCATGAAATCAAACATATCCATGATCAAAATAACCATCATAGATGCAAAACACACCCATGATCGAAACAAACATCTTAGATGCAAAATAAGATCAAAATAAACATCATCACACACTTATTAACTTTTATCCCTTTGGAGTTACAAGACCACATACTTCTCCATTTAACTCAAAAGAGTCCAAATGTATAAATAAGATTAAGATCTTAATTCAGCTTAGATTGTCCTTCACAAGTGGAGATCCCAACTGTTACTAATTTACCCAAGTAAATTATATACTCTCACCCTATTAAACCCTTTACATTTAGGCTTGACCCTTGGTCTTCCCAAGGTTATAATGTTTTAAGCATCTATTGATGACTTAACCATACAAGTCAATAATAGATACCGAACATTATTTCCTCAATTCTAAGGGCAAAGTGGTTATCACTAGTCCCCCACCAACTTATCCATACAAGTCAACAATTAACAAGTGATGCTTTCCCCAACATAAATTTATTAGGGAATGGTTAACCCGACCAAGACTATGGATAAGCATAAAATTCATTGCATAAATTTACTGATTTTTGCACACACACACATTCCATAAGTACATGAATTTATAGCACTTCAGGGTTGCATAACAAAACACTATATAATTCACCCAAGAGGCTAAGTGCCTTGATAAAGGTCATATAATAGCCTTTTAAACTCATATAAGACATGTAATTGTCCACACATGGTATATAAATTCACCTAAGGTTTTGTATGCACTCAAACGTATAAAGTTCTATTTAGTCTTAGCAAAGGAAACATGTCCAAGAAGTGTTATTCATCCATACAAAGACATACACATACACGCTATTATAAATTAATCCTTCATAAGAATATGCACATCTATATTATGTGTATTTTCAGCATCAAATATTGGTGGTTACTTATCAACTGATTGGATTTATTTAATGTTCAAAATAAGGCATGGGTTCAAGGTCATGATTTAATCTAAACATATTACATGCTTTCATTTGGAGCCTTAGATTCCAAGTGTTGTGAACACAAACTATGTTATTTTAGATGAGGTGGAAAAAACTAGTGAAGTACAAGCCAACTCACTTCTTGAAGGAGTTATTGATCTATTTATTGATGAATGGGATTCTAACTTTCATTAACATGATATATATAAACTTATTTAAGAGGAGGGACTTGGTGCATATTGTATATATGAAAATGATCACAAATTATGGCTATAGTCAAGGAACATGAGTTAAAGGATGGCCTTTGGTAGCTCTACTTTGATGGATCAAGAAATAAAAATGGTACTAGGGATAGAATGATGCTTATATCACCTAATAAACAAAGGTATTTTTATGTTATTAAGTTTTAGTTTAGATGTTCTAATAATGTAGTAGAGTATGAGGCTCTAGTCCACGATTTGCAATGGGCTAAGAAGATGGGAATAAGTGTTTTATAAGCTTTTAGTGATAGTGAACTTGTGGTTCACCAAGAGAGAGGACTAAATGCATGAAAGAATGCCTTGCTAAGATATTATAAACATATAATTTGTGACCTCCTTGAGGTTTTTGATACTTTTGATATCTAAGCAATGCCAAGAGAAAGCAACAAACATACAAATATATTGGCTACCATAGAAGCTCTGTTTAGAATTCCAATTGATGTAAGGAATGAGAAAAATAAATCACATATAAATATTGTGGTGAGGCCTTCTATTATTGATAATCATGATAACTAGAAAGTTTTTGAATATGATAATCAGATTATTTGTTTCCTACAAGAGGAGGCTAAATTCTCTTCCAAAAATCAATCAAAGCTCTTAAAACAATATGGAGATCATATTGTCCAACTTGAGTTCAATAAACTACCCAAAGGTCTAGTCACTCTTGAAAACATCTTCAGTAGAGATGATAAGGTGAGGAAAGATAAGTCTTCATTGTCTACTAAGGAGTAGCATTATGCTAATATTGAGATAATAGTTGAAAAGACTCTCAAACTAGGTAAAGTATGTACTCCATCTCAAAATAAATCATTTATTGATTTATGTAAGGAGTTTACTTATGTCTTTGCATGGTAGTATAGTGACTTGAAGGGATTTGATCTAAGTTTAACTCAACACACAATTGAGCTAGAGGCTTATACAAAACTAGTTAGATAAAGGCAAAGACCAATCAATCTAAAACTCAAGCCTTTGATGAGAACTAAAATTCATAACCTAATTAAACATTTTCCCCATCAAACATTCTACTTGGGTGGAAAACCTTGTTCCAATAAGGAAGAAAAATAGAGAAATCAGACTTTGTGTGTATTTTCATGATTTGAACAAGGCCTCTCTCAAAGATCATTATCCATTGCCATCCATGGAGAAAATATTGCAGCTGGTATTTAGTTTAGAAAAGTTCTCATTGTTAGATGGTTATAATGGATATACCCAGATTCTTGTCACGTAGGAAGATCAGTTTAAGATAACCTTCACTACCAAGTAGGGGACTTTTGCCTATAGGAAGGTGTCATTAAATTTGTCTAATGCTGAAGAAACCTTTCAAAGAGATATGGATATGACATTTCAAGGTCTAATCAATAGTTTTGTTATTTTATACTTAGACGACATTACTACATTTTCAAATAATTCAAGTGAGCACATGGTTTATCTCAAGGAAGTGTTTAAGAGATGTAGACAATTTGGGGTATCTTTTAACCCTAAAAAATGTGTATTTTTAGTATGTAAAGGTAACATTCTTGGACATGTGGTTTCAAAACATGGTTTAAGCATTGATCTTGAGAGAATAAACTCCATACTTGCTTTATCTTTGCCTAAACATAAGAAGGCATTACAAAGTTTTCTAGGGTAAATAAATTTTATAAGGAGATACATATCTAATTTTACAACTTTGGCAAATCCACTTACAATCATGCTTAAGAAAAATTAGAGCTTTAGTTGGACTAAGGAGGGCATTTGTAGTTTTGAAGAGATCAAACAAATAATAGCTAGTGCTCTGACCCTTATTAATCTTGATTTTTAAATATAATTCATCTTGTATACATATGCTAATGTGGACATAATTTTAGGTATACTCATGTAACAAAATAAACAAGATATGGAGTAGACCATATCTTCCTTAAGTCAAGGATTAGAGGATTATGAGACAAGATAAACCTATGTAGAGAAATAAGTAATTTCAATAATAATATGTCTTAAGAAGTTTATACACTTGTTATCTAACAACATGATATATCTAATGGTTTCTCATCCTAGTATCAAGGAGTTCTTGTTGAACAAGGACATATGTGAGAAGAGGGTAGGTTGGATAACAAGAGTGATGGAGTATGACATTGAGATAAGGGTCACTAAGCTGATTAGAGGCAAAGGATTATGTGAACACCAAGCCCAAGACTTACAAGAGAATAAGGAGATAATTTTAGTGCTAAATGATGAATAAATTGTAACTGATCATACATCATATTCAAGTTGGTTTCAAGACTTGGTAAGGTACTATTTTAACTTATTTGGGAATAATAGAGTGTTATTCCTATTTTATTTAAGGGTCTAGATCAATAAATTAGCACAAAATATAACAATAAACATAGTCCTAATTTGTGTAACTATTTGTCTTTTTCACCTTATTAAAAATAGCAATAAATAAGAAGAAATATAACTTAGCTAGAAAGTAGACTAAGATGGATAATATAGAGGTTGAAAATGGTTTTGTAGGACTAGGAACATGTCATAAAATTGAATATAGATTTCATTAGGTGAAAGGATATGAGTGCTAAAAAGTGGATGTTTTGGTGTCTAGCACTATTATACATTCCTGTCACTATTGTCTAAACTAATCATAGAGACTTAAAACTTTTTGGGTAGTTGTACTATGCCTGTGTGAGTGTGACTATGAAAAATTGAGTGTTGGTTGTTAATAGAACTCACTATGGAGCTGATTTTGTCTTAAAACCCTAGGTCTATCTATACACATGAAATAATAAACATATCAAAATCTAAAAGGGGGAAAAAATGGGTTAGGGGAAGTATGATCTCATGATCTAGAATCCCTACTATCCTGATCACTACCAATATTAACCCTCAAGTTAGGGTCTCAAATTAAATGTAGTTCTCCCTTAGGGAATGTGTGATAGGACCTAAGTTCCCCAAAGCTCTGACACAACTTGTCAAAATTAAGAGCACACATGATTACCATTTTATAAGCAACTTAAGATTGTGGAAATAACCAGAAGAACAAATAACTATCAATGAGAAAACACACAGAACATGAGAGGCAACACACAATTGTATTCAACTCATTACAAAGGAAATTACAATAAAGAGATCACACTCTTCTTCCACCTCTGTGAGGCTTCCTCCTCAAGGGCTCCAAGTAATCTTTCCACCTGAGTAATCTTCTCTCATAGGTCATAACACATAGCTAACACAAGCTGTTGTTCACCTCATTGTACGTCCAGTACAACTGAGTACGAACCGGTACTCCAAGTAGATCTCAACATGATCCTGCTCCTGATGTATTGCTGTCACCTTGATCTTGCTCCCCCATTGATCCTATTCTGACCCTCGCATACACACATCCCTACAGACCAACCTGATCTTACTTATCACATGTAGATCTCCTCCATGATCCTGCAACACCCTGCATATCAAACCTGATCTTACATATATGGGGAATCCTACTTGATTCCACCATGGGAAGAAATCTCCAAGATCCACACTTGGGTTCTACAAGTTCTACACTTAACAATACAGCCCATGAGTCTATTATATAGATCTCATGCATACAATAATTATACAAGCGGCTCAAAGACTCGAACTAGTCTTTATCATGCAAACTCTGTGTTCACTTAATTGACTGTTCGTCAATAGTAGTTCTGACTACCACAGGAGACTGACGTCGGTCCCTACCTGATTGGAGGTGACCGATGCTAACCAATATCCTGCTGATGTCGTTTTCCTTTTGCGCTCCCCTGACCGACGTCGGTTGTGGCCTGTCGATGCCAGCGACTGTTAAGCTCTAAAAACCTCCCTATTTGCCTTAGGTGAAGCTTTTAGCTCCACACCCTAACAACTGTTAGGAACCCCTTATCCAATGGAAGTATAATTGATTACTTTCTTATAAGCAATTAAACATAGAATTATACCAGAATGATTAACTAGAAACTTGAGATAGCAAAGAATTTGAGAGACAATACACACACTTGTATTAAATACTACTAGAAGAAAATACAATAAGGAAGATGCCACTTCTTCCTTCACCTCAAAGGCTTGCCACACCTCAAGACCTTCTTCCCTCTCTCTCTTGCTCAACACAACCAACTCAACAACCTGAGTTGTTATCCCCTCCTTGAATACTTCAGCTGATCTCCTTGACCTTACACCTGTAGATCTCCTTGACCTGCTTCTTGCTTCAATGCTTTACTTGCTTGCTTGATTTACAATACATGCCTCATGGGTATTTAAATAGAATCCCATGCATACAAAAATAGAACTCTAATTACAATAATTAGACACGCAGCTTGTGACTATAATTAGCCCCTAAACATGCAAACACTCGCTTCACTTAACTGACTGTTTGTCAACAGCAGTTCTGGACCACCACAGGCGACCGACGTCGGTCCCTGTCTGTCTGGTGCTGACCGATGTCGGCTGACTTCCTACCAATGCCGGTTGCCTTCTGCACTGGTAATGACTGACATCGGTCATGCTGCCGATGCTGGTACTTTTGGATCTTCAGTAACCTCCTGTTTCTTCGTGTCTGCAACAGTTGAAGCTTTTAGCTCCACACCCTAACAATGTGTATAATCAACATGCATGGTAAATGATAAAATGAACTTTCACCTAGGCCCTTCCTTGATCGAGCATGCAAATCTATGTGTGATGTAGAATTTTGAGCTATACTATTGACTTATTTTAATTATTTAGTGTGCCAAAGTCGTAAGTGATAGATATAAAATGCCTTGTGAAGTCCTTTATATAAGAGACTATTTATTTTGAATTTGAGAGCTTTATTCATGCCAAATAACATCAAAAATATAAATAAATCTTAAGGGAGGGGACAAGAAGGGTTTGGGACCTATTAAGTAAGGAAAAATGACCATTGGGCAATAGTTCTAGGGGGACAGGAGCATTGGGTACTATAGTCTACCAGAATTCTATTATTTGAGATTCATAAAAATAGGCTGGGACTAACACAAGCCAAGTTTGGGGGTCTCTAGGGGTATAGATTAGTTGACTGAGATAATGAAAAGGTGATAAAATCAAGAAATAAGACCAAGACAAGCAAAAAAAGGACATGTCTAGTGTGAACAAGGCTCGTATTCCCTAGTCTAAGTCTCCTGTGAAGAGGACTATGAAAAGACATGATATGTGTGGTTGTTTAACCAATTTAGGGTGTATAAATTTCCACCCTTTTATTATAGTGATGCAATTAAATTAAATACTAGACTAAAATAAAGAAAAATAAGATGTGTACCTAAACCTACCTGTATGGAGGTGAATGTGTTACAAGGGTCCAACTCAGTTCCTAGCAAGGGAAGTGGATGGAGAGCCGAATAGTGCTTGAAGAGAGGAGGAATCCATGGAGTGAATGTGACCTATATTTAATCTAAATGCATAATCCATGTATCATGAAGGAGGGGAATGATTTCCCCTATGTTTAATCTGATTGAAGGTGAGGAATGCTCAAAGGCCCAAAACTAATGTTTATCCTTTGTCCCACATAAACTCATGTAATCTAGATGTATGTATACAATCTATATGATATGAAGAGAAAAATATATCATGCCCCTAATTTGAATATTTGAACTAGAATTAAGAAGTGCTTGAAGGCCCAAAACCAATGTCTATCCTCTATCTTGCAAAAACTCATGTAATCTGGATCTGAGTCATATAATGGACCAACTACTGTAGATGGTCATGCGGTCTAACTTGATGAAAACTTGGGTATATATGGTTGTAATATAAAAATATGGTCAATGTGTAAGAAGAGAATGACATGTCTTACCATTCCATTTATATAATCTTGAGTGATGAAGAAAATGAACATCTATGCCATGCCCCAAAATTTGGTATGTGAGTGATGCATCTGCACAATCTAGTAATATGTACAACCACATATGATATGCCATATCTTGTCATGCCCCAAAAAATAGAGACCAAAACACTATGATATGCACTATGCCTATAGTTTTCTATCTAATTTTGTAACTATGTCATGCTGTATGAAGTTATACATGTGAGACATGTAGCATGTACATGCCCCCAAATCTAGTATTTAAGTCTGTATCTGTATCAAAATCACTATGAATCCATATAATCTAAACCACTATATATAAATAGTTTGTATATATATAAAATGAAGGTATATCCCTTTGAATGTCTTAAGTAATGTTGAGTGACCCATATAATCTGAGTCACTATATATCTTGACCAATCTAAGTTAAATCTACTAATTTGAATGCTAGATGTGTAAGAACCATGGTGTATGCACTTATGAGAGTGGATGGATATGCTAGGTAAGTGTAGAAAAAGGATTAGTATGAATGATGCCCCCATTTTGGGGATATGGACAAAATATATGATAGAGGAGGTTGAGCCAAAAGTGATGACTAGTGGTGTAGTAATAAAAATAAGGTTGGTATGTTGTGAATAGATTGAAAGGTTGTTTGATTGATTAGATTGTTTTTTTAAGAGTGGAACACATTTTGATTGGTGATGACCAAGGTGCATGTCTTGGCATAAGATAAATATATAAATGTTCATGCCATAGTAGGCAGATAAGGTAGTAAGAGAGTGAAGCTTGAGTGATGTCGAATGTATCATTGTCATGATTCTATGAAAGGAAATAGTTTAAAAAATAGAGTTACAGGGTTCAAGTTATGGGAAAAATGGTATTTATTTTTGAATGAAAAATTTGGTTAACATAGGAAATTGGATTGATTCTTGATTCATTTGTGCATTGACTAGGTTGAGACTTTGAGCTCTGAAGTGAGAAAATGGCCAAGGAGATGAGCACCTATCATGACCCAATTTAAGTAGCTGGTGACCTAGGTTTAGGCTAGTAGAGATGTGACCCTAGTAATCAGATCAAACACTTGGTTTTTATTAGATTTTAGGCCTATTTTGGTGTTTTTGAGGGCTTAAAAGTAGCTTAGGATTTTTTTTCTATTTTTGGTGCTCCTATCTTATAGTCTAATACTCCTGTCTAGGGCTTCAATGCTCTTATCCTTTTGGGACACACCTATCTAGTGATATTTTCCTTACTATAATGCTATTATCTAAGAGGTATAATTTTTCTATGATGCTGATTTACTATTTACTATTGTGCTAGCTTGGATTTTGACTTGGTATTGTTGATTGATAGATTTGCTATTTATAGTAATGTAGGGTGAGGTGTGGATGAGAGAGTTTCATAGGGGCTAGGTGATGGAGACATTGAGGCTACTACCACTATCTGCTAATGAGAGAGAGATTATGGATATGGTAGGGTTGGGTCATGTGTGTAACCTAAGCATAATGTAGTGGGACCAATATCTGATGACCATATTATGAGAGAGGTGGAACATGGATACATATATTTTTTGGATTCCTATAAGGGAGATGACTATGACTTTGGAGGATTTGTATCATATACTACATTTATCATTAGTGGGTAGTGAGTGATGGTATAGGATGACATGGGTGCCAATGTGATTGATCATGCATCTTTGTATTTTGTTGGTGTGCCCTCAAGTACACATAGAAAGGT